>CM070079.1:2545107-3241883 GCA_036250285.1 Pyrocoelia pectoralis | reverse complement strand
TTACAGTTTTCCACTTTGATCTGTCCTTAGCCTTCTCTTGCTACTCTTCTACTCCCACTAGTACTAGGTCGTCTACCACTGCTGCCATTCATTTCTTTCTCGGTCTTCGTCTCCGTTTTTTCCTCCTTCACCTACCTTAAGTGTTTTCCTAACAAGTCTATCGTTCGGCATCCCTTACATGTCCTAGGATATATGTATTTTCATAAAGCAACTTTTATTATGTAAAGGTTAATTTTCTTTAGCTGTATAGGTTATAGTCGATGTATGTAACTTTTATTCAATTCCAATTAATTTAAAAAATGAAACCCCCTCCCTTCCATTCCGATTTTCAGGTCATTTCGACAGTACTTCGGGAAGGCCATTATTTTTTCACATTCTTCAGCTCTGGGATATGTTTAGTTGTCTTTCCCCTCCCCTTTTTATATTTTATATGCCAAATTGAAATCATTTTCATTGGAAAACACAAAGAAACTAATGTGTACCGAACATCTTTCCGATTTCCTTGTTTACCATTCCGCAGCCATAAAATTTGAGATGTTATCATAACCACTTTGGGATTCGTCTTAAACTTTCTCTTACTGCAAAGCTTTGATCCAATTATAAATCTCTGCAGTGGGAAAACGTATTATTTATCGAAGAAACCCTTAATGAGGGAAAATGATTGCCGTCCTCTTTCTTTTGCTGTAGTAATATCCCTGTATCCCCATTGTGCTGCCCTGTGATACTCCCAAACATAATCATTCCTACGGTTTTTAAACTATTCTAAGAGGACCATAACTTCTTCTCTTTTCTTCACATTTTATATCAAACTATGTCTAACTTTATTCGCCCACCACCTCTCCCATTTCGAATATTAGGCAGAATATTCCTTTTCCTCTCTACTTCACTCCATATTATTGCCTTCATTAAGCATTCTAAAGGTCATTCGCGACTACCACCAATCCACTCTCATTTCAGCTCCAAAATTCCCCTCGCGCTCGCACGCTCATTTTAAGCTAGGCATCAAAGGTAGACAAGCTTCTTCCCATTTCATTCTATTTTACAATAACAATATTGTCATCTGGTTCGATCCCACATAAAAATTTCTACTTATACCTAAATACCATTTCGGCTAATCGGATTTTTAAATTTATGCAGTAGGTAGATTTATCTCGGGATGTGCAATTTTTATCACATATCTTTAGTATCTCTCTTGAAAGATCGGCAATATATTAGTCTACAATCAATTCACATTTAAACCTCCCCATTTTGTCATAAATTATTTGAATAAATTTTAAAGATATACAGGAAGCTTTTGTAATATTAATGAGCCGTAACGTTTGAATATGAAACACGGAGAGTTCCAATAAAATATACGGGATAACGTGAAATTTCGAAAAGGAAATCCTTTCGATTTTTTTAATCGCACTGTTTAATATTTTTGTTTGAGATGAAGGTATTTTATGGGTATGAGTAAAATGAAATCAAATCGTGAATAACAAACTCTTGGAATTTCAGTTTGGGTTGGCTGCATTCTGTTCTACACATAACGTTTCAGCGAACGTGGCGCTTCTATTTCACTTCGTTGTCAACTATAATAGTGGTGGTTTAATTGTTTGTGGTGTAATTGTATGTGGACCCCACTTCCAGAAATGAAGAATAATCAATTGTGTTGTTTCGAAATTGGTTGGAAGTTAGTGTTTAAACGGATATACGTATACCTAGTAACAATAAATGGAAAAAGTAGTGCATAAATCAGCTTATTGCCGAAGTTGGAAAAATATGTGATAAGATCAGGAAGGATGAAATCGAGTATGTGTACAGAGCATATACGTACCTATATACACAGAGTCGAAGACACGTATAAATGTCATTCATTACTAACGTGTAAACGAACATTTCCAATTCTAAATCGAATCTCTATCTCTGACGTTCAACGACTAGGACATCTTCGTATTGATTGGAAGCAAACGGCGGCGGCGGCGGCGGAATCACATTCCTTCAGCCCGGTCGCTCGAAATGTTAATATATTCTGAAGAGTTTAATTTAGCACATAGCTCTCGCGGGCGGTGTCCGGCGGGGATCGAACCCCGCATCTGATATTCTGTTCGCATCCTCTTTCAAGCATTGTGGACACAGGAATATATTAAAAGTAGATTGGGATTGTTGACGTTTGCACAGCAGCAATACAATTGTAGGTATTTGGTTGCCGTGAGAACATCAAAGATGATACTCACGAGATCAAAACCTTCACTTACTTCATCTTCACTCGCTACTTTATGTAGATATAAATTTTATATGAACTTTTACATTTCGATGTTTGACTGAACGATCCTTTTTTAATATAAGGGACTATTCCTTTAAGGGTTGATTTTGAATTTTCAATTTAGCAGCAACAGGCAGCTGTACTTCTCCATAATACAATTTCACTAAGTAAGTAGCTCTTTTACGCTAATAACGTCTATATCAGATTAAGTGAATGTAAAAATTGCAACAACCATAATGTGACCACGCACGTTGCTTAGAAAAACTCGGTGGGGGGGCGTCGATGTTTTTGTCATCATATTTGTCCAAAAAGCTTCATTTTATAGATATTT
The DNA here is from genome assembly GCA_036250285.1 of Pyrocoelia pectoralis. Classification (NCBI taxonomy): domain Eukaryota; kingdom Metazoa; phylum Arthropoda; class Insecta; order Coleoptera; family Lampyridae; genus Pyrocoelia; species Pyrocoelia pectoralis. The sequence goes on along the minus strand of CM070079.1, from coordinate 3,239,307 downwards.
TCCCTAAAAGCTCATGATTTGTAATTTGCGTGGAAGCAGGATTTATTAAAACTGTGACGAAATGAAACAAAATTAATCTTAAATTTAGTTTGTAATGTATCTACTACATAGAGGGTGTGAAATTGTAAATGAATAAATTATCGACAATTCTTTATTTGTCATTAAAAAGACAGTTTACAGTAGTTCACTTTCATACTCATACATACATTCACCTTAAAGTGAAATTAAAAGCTTTTTATTTTAATTAATTTCGTTATTTTTGAATTTTGATCACCAAAATCTGTTTAGTTCCAAAATAAATCAGGAATCTTCTAAAAACGTTACAAAACAAATCGCATTCCCGTCTCTAAATTCTAGCTATTGGGGTTGACAAGAATCAACTCAGTAATGAACACATTTATGATACACTTTGAGCAGTTGCTATTATACAGGGTGATTCACGACTATTCCCTCGGTCTCTTGTGCCTAAAGGGTACAAGGTATCAGCTTCATTTTTTGGTGGCATATGTAAATTGATAACGACTATTTTTTAAAATTATTTTCACTTATACAGGATGCTTCACAAAATTGTAATATATCAAAGTTAGGTTTTTTAAATGCAACCCCCTATATTTTATTACATTTTTAAATTATACGTTAAAAACTAAGGTAACTTTATTAAACGTTCCCTATACCTATCGCTTACCAATTTTGAGAAAATTGTGATTTTAAGAAAAATATTCAATTTAAACAACCCCTAATAACACGGAAACCACTTACTTTTAGTAACGCACATTTATATCGATTTATTTTGACCTTTAAGGCTTTTATTTGCACTACGTAGGATTTCGATATTTTGTACAGGGTGTTTAGAAAAAGGATTCATATTTTGTATTTTTCAAACATCAAAAACTCACTTAACTTAAATGGAACACCCTGTATGTTTTTATTCTATGTTGAATAACTTTTCATTTTCTATCAAAAACTATGAGTAATTGATACGTCTAAAATCAACGATTAAAAAGTTATTAAGATTTTTCTCTAAAATTTGTATGGAAATGGTTTTGTTTGCATTCTAGTAGGCCATGATTTTTTTTATTGTAGTTGATAATTAGATATGGGATCATAACTTAATTAAAAATGAAATTAATAACAAGAAGTAATCATTTATGGAGAAAATGGTATAGTAAATGCTCAATATGATGACCATTTTCTTCTAAGCACAACCGCACTCGATTTTAAAAAGATCTAACGTTTCTCAGGATATCTGGTGTTATAGTAGCAAACGCATCCTTTATTGTAATCTTTATGTCATCAGCAGTGGTAGGTGGAGTGTTGTGGACCCCTCCTTACAATCCATTTATTGAGGAATTGTCTATCTAAATATTTTTGAAAAAAACATAAATACCATCCTTATCACATTCAACTTCACCAGAATTTATATGGACGAGGCTTTCATCGAAGGTTGAATTTTTGTTTATGGAGTCTCGAAAAAGTTGGAGAAGAAGATGAATTGTTTAAATACTTATGTTTTATATACCGACGAATCCACTTTCCACAACATAACGCCTTGGTAAACCCACATAACTTCCATTACTAAATCGTCACCTGTATCGCACTGTTGACCGCCAAAACCGGTGGAGCCTCAATGTATTTGGGAGAATTTTGATTTTTTGATGGTAACTTGAACGGAGTAAAATTTTTACGGATTTTAGAACAACACTTTTTCGAGTCTTCTTGATGAAGTTTGTTTAGACATTATTATTATTATTATTATCATTAAAAATTTAGTTTACAACACTCCACCTACCACTGCTGATGACATGAAGATTAGAATAAAGGATGCGTTTGCTACTATAACACCATAAGGTTCGAAGATCTCTTGAAAACGAGTGCGGTTATGCATAGGAAAAAATGGCATTTAGGTACTACAGTATTTTTTTCATTGCTTCAATTTCATTTTTAATTAAGTTTTGATCACATATCTAATTATCAACTACAATAAAAAAAATCATGGCCTACTAGAATGCAAACAAAACCATTTCCATACAAATTTTAGAGAAAAATCTTAATAACTTTTTAATCGTTGATTTTAGACATATCAATTACTCATAGTTTTTGATAGAAAATGAAAAGTTATTCAACATAGAATAAAAACATACAGGGTGTTCCATTTAAGTTAAGTGAGTTTTTGATGTTTGAAAAATATAAAATATGAATCCTTTTTCTAAACACCCTGTACAAAATATCGAAATCCTACGTAGTGCAAATAAAAGCCTTAAAGGTCAAGATAAGTCGATATAAATTTGCGTTACTAAAAGTCAGCGGTTTCCGTGTTATTAGAGGTTGTTTAAATTGAATATTATTCTTAAAATCACAATTTTCTCAAAATTGGTAAGCGATAGGTATAGGGAACGTTTAATAAAGTTACCTTAGTTTTTAACGTATAATCTAAAAATGTAATAAAATATAGGGGGTTGCATTTAAAAAAACCTAACTTTGATATATTACAATTTTGTGAAGCATCCTGTATAAGTGAAAATAATTTTAAAAAATAGTCGTTATCAATTTACATATGCCACCAAAAAATGAAGCTGATACCTTGTACCCTTTAGGCACAAGAGACCGAGGGAATAGTGGTGAATCACCCTGTATAAGAGACCACTGATTGACATTGTGTCCTTTGTCAGTCGAGTCGTAACATACCTTATTTACAGACACCAAATATCTTCACTGACTAGAAACTTCTGTGTTTCAACATCAAATGACGATATGTTAATTTCTAAATTGCGTACTTGCAAGTTTAACAGTGTCCATCTTCTATAAAATGTGTAAATTCTTGCCTTTCATTCAAATCGTGAGGTATCCATTTTTCACGTTTCCTTACCATCCATCCCAATTTTTTTCAAACGTTCGCTAACAGTAAAAATGCTAACATCACAGCCTTCGCCCATTTGCCGAACAGTTTGTTGTGGATCAGCTTCAACAATTTCCTCTAATTCAGCTTCCGTAATTTTTGTCGTTCGATCCTTACGGGGTTCATTATCAAGGAAAAATTTCCTGAGCGAAATTTCTTGAACCAGATCTCTAGTGTGCTTTCTCCAACACTATTGGCTACCCCAAACCTGATTAATTTTTCGAGCCGTTTCTGCAGCATTTTGACCCAATTTGAATTATTCATACTAAAAAATTGTCCGCAATTCTTCTTTTGACGTGGTACAGTATTTAGCTTGACAGAAAACGTTATGGCCAGCAGTGGTTGGACAAAGATGAGTCACCAAAACACTTCCCAAAAGTCAAAATTCGTCAGAAGAAAGTTATGGTCACAATGTGGTGGTCTATGACTGATGTGATTGACTATACATTTTTAAAAATGGGTGAAACCATTGATGCAATAAAGTATTGTAAACAAATTGATGAAATGTATCAAAAATTATGTGAACAACAGCCAGCATTGATCAACAGAGGGGGCCCAATATTGTTGCACGATAATGCTCGTCCGCATGTTTCACAGACGACTGTACAAAAATCGAACAATTTGAACATAGAAGTTCTACCTCATCCGCCATATTCACCTGATCTTGCTCCAACAGATTACCATATGTTCAAGCATTTGGACAACTATCATTCAAAAATGAACACGAAGCAAAAACGGAATTTGTTGTGTTTTTGAGTTCCCTAGTTTTTTTGTTGATGGAATAAACAGGCTTGTATATAATTGGCACAAATGTGTTGAGTGTTTATTTCGATTAATAAAGTTGATTATTGGCTGAGTTATAGCATCTTGAAGTTAAGGACATAAAACTCTCAGAACTTTCCTAACAACCTAATACAAGAAATTTTCTGTCGGTTGAAGAAATAATAAACGAAAATGATCTCGGTAAAGTGGAAATTACAGCTTGAAATGGATATTTGGGGAACATAATATTTAAATTAATTAGTTACAAATGATTTTAATCTATGTATTGAAACGGTAGTCAGTGTCTCCTTGAATATTTGAGTCTTCTATAGGAGCTGGTGATTGATTCAATGAAACACACTAGTACTTCATTAAAATTTGTTTATGAAACACACTAGTACTTCATTAAATTAAATTAATTTAATTTACTTTAATGAATTACTAGTGTGTTTCACTGAATCAATCACCAGCTCCTGTAGAAGGCTCTAATATTCAAGGAGACACTCAGTACCATAATATTTAAAGTAAATATGTAGGTACATTTGGATACTCAAAGGAGGAAATCAAAAAACCTGTATAAGGATATACGGGAAGGAATGCATGTGGCCACACATTCTGGTATTACTGTTCTCGATCTGACATATCCATTCCCACATCGAAAATGTTTTGGAAAATGGGCGATCAATTAAATACATAACTGGTATAATACCATCACATATTTTTCCCATTTCTACTATTGCCTACATCAAAAAGTATGTCAGTGGGAATCGCCTAGAGTACAGCTAAAAATGTCGTAGTAAGTTACACTATCCCTTTGTGCACGAGCGCTTTATAAAATCTTTCTATAATCGATCACCTGTCTCAATGCCAACGTCGTGGTATAAGCAAAATAAATACGTTCTTTGGTATAAGCAAAGACCATATAATAATCTCTTTGGTATAAGTGTCGAATTTGTCTGGTTCCTCGCCATTTGCAAGAAGTACGCAACCTTTTATTGACTACGCTTGCACATGGGCACATCTGCATTAATCAGGACGAACCCTCCAAGCACCATACTCAAATGCCTCCACAGGATCTTTTAAAATGTCGCCCGCTGTCATCTTTATAAGTAGGTACATAATTCTAAATTTCTAATATAATATGCCGGCATGTATAAGGTTTTCAGTAATACTGTAGAAATATTAATTAATTAACAGAGAATTCTTGCATTTTTTAGAAGTAGCAAAATTAGTGTTTATTCAAGTATTGTTAATGTGTAAGTAATCGTTGAACAAATACGGTCTAATAATGAATTTGAATTTGACTATTACGAATTGCACGCCATTAATATAATTATTATCAGTACTGGTACGACTATTACAAAGATTTTTAATTTACCAGCAGGTACTTTCCTTAATATTAATGATGAGATATAAACGATCAATAAATAGTAAACGTTAAAACAAATATAAAGTAATAAAGTACAGTAATTTAAATTTTTGAAACTCTCGCGCCTCAATATAAAACAACGAAAGTATCCTACGTCAGGAAAATTTAATTGGAAGCATTGAGCCAAACATAGTTGCTCTTAGATACCTTTTATCTATTTATGTATCACATTTTTACCTTTATTTCTCTTTAGACGTATTCTGAATAATGAGATCATTTAAATGAAATAAGTTAACCTACATGATGTTTTACAGTCAAGCACAAACCAAAAACCTAATTAAACTGAACATTCTGGAATACAATACCACAGTAGGTAATGATTAAATTAATAGTTGTTTAACATCACGTTTAATTAACGAATCAGGCTAATAATATTAATTTTTTATAATAATAATTCGTTTCTGCTTAGGAATAAGGTATATTATTCAGTTTATAAATATCATTAAATATACAACAGCATGTATGTAGGTATGAGTTTATTTTTTTGCACATTTTAATATGCAGTATTTTATCTGTACTAAATTGTTAAGCGAAAGAAGCAGAAATTCTAAAATACACCAAAACAAAGAGAAACGTTACAGTTCGTTGAAAGAAGTTAATTTCATTCTCCAACAACCACATTTTTGCTTTATTTCAATATGTGCATATTAAACGAATCCTTGATATTAGAGGGAAGATCGGAATAAATTCTGGATATATAGCATCCAGAATTTACTCATTGTAAGCGCTCACTAAAGGATTTGATACATTTTTGAACTTGTATCTGCTTTTGCAGCAGGGGATATCGTTATGACCAATATTTTTTTAATGGTCTTTAGATTTGTCAAAGGTCAAAGTGGCCAAATAGGCCCATTTTTGCAAAGTCTGTCGCATGAAACCTGAAACACCCTGTAATTGAGGTCAAGCTCAAATCCAAGAACAACTCATGTAGTTTAACGACACACACTAAAACTTCAGATATTTGAACAATAACAATGGATATCCTTAATAATTCCTAATAATAGTTATTTCGTTGATGTTCACGGGTTTGTTGTTATTTTGGGAAGTATTAAATTTTGGCTAAAAATCGAAAATAGATATCAAAAGCGGAGACCATTCATTGTTTTCATTTCCCCATGTAAATTCCCATAAGAGTCTGGTTTTTGCCACTGGACGATTTGTTGAAAGTTTGATTTCTTTAAGTTTTTCCACTGTTAGTTATCGAATATCTGAAGTTTTAGTGTATATCGCTACACTACATAAGTTGTCCTTGGATTTGGGCCTGACCTCAATTACAGAGAGTGTTTCAGGTTTCTGGCGACAGACTTTGCAATTGCTTGAATTTTTCAAAAATATTTGGCAAGGTGAGTTAGGGTTATGAATCTAGTACAACTGCCAAATTTCATGGAAATCAGAAACTTTTTTATCCCAGCTTGCTATGTTTACCTATAGGCGTTTCCAGTCCGTACTCTTGTTGGTTCATCCTGAATGATCAACTGGAGTAGACCTCGTTTTTTTTTGGAATAACATGAGAAGGCAACATATTTAGTTTTAGAAAAATTAGGCAAACTATGTTTATTAAATCAAGATTTTAGTTTTACTTAAGTACTTATATGTATAGCTGTCAATCTTTAGGTATTGAATATGATTTACTAACAAACCAAAAAACTGTATTTTTCCAAAATATTTAATAATATCTTCTGTTTTATCTTATCAAATGCTTTGGCGAAATTCAAAAATACGAACAATACTTCATACTATAACTTCCGCGTAAATTGATCCAGTTGTATCAGTTTGCAAAATAAATGATTCATGTGATCAATGCAGGACTTTTATGTTCTTTATCTACTCTTGTGAAAGTGTGCATTAAAAAATCAAAACCACTTGCACTCCCGATATTCAAGTGATCGTGGCAAAAATTCAAAATCGATCTTATATTTACGTTCATATCATCTAGGTACTATGAAATGTATTTCGTTTCTTATTTCAGATACATTTTAAATAAGTTTTACTAATCCTGGTTAAGTTGGTAAACTCATGTTAATTTAGCACTAACAGTTACTTACCTATGATTTTGTGCCCAACGCGAATTTTCGCAAATTTGGATTTGGTACCTGGGGTTCTACTTACATCTAAATATCCGGTTTGCAGGGATAATTAAAAATGTCGATTTCAGCCGTTCCTTGACTGGACTATACAATATGTATAGGTACTCTATTATACTGAAGAATAGAAAAATTGCGTGATTTCACAATCTCCACCACAAATATTTTGATTAATTCACTGTTGATGCTTCCCCTGTATTTTGCCCGGTCTGATGGAGGTGACAATGAACCGTATTGTAAGCTTCAAAAGAAATCTTTTTCAATGTTATGTGGTTTCGGAGATATATTCGCTGCTTTGCAAATTTCTACGTAATCAGCTGGAACATTTCTTCTTTTCTGTCTAAGCCTTTGCTCCGTCTTTACAGTGTATTGAATCACACTCCATTTGAGCGTGACACTTACATAATTCCTGTTGGATTGTTTTTCTATTTTGTGCACAACATTCGTCACTGTAGGTATAGTAGGTATGGTTGGTTTTGCATAATATTGTTCAGTGGAGATACCTGTTAGAAAGTGGCAAATTATAGAGGCAAAGCAATTAGCAGAGAGACTCGTCCTCTGCTCTCTAGCTATCAAGAAACCGTTCCGTATTTATATTAAAAAGTGTAAAATTGTGAGCAACTAGGTACTTAATTTTGTCCTTGTAATAAAGGGTCGCTGTTCTTGACTCTGCACTGAGAAGATCTGACTGAATATCCGTAGAGAAACGTTGATATTATCTGCTAGTTGGTCAGGGTAGTTAGTAGCTCTTCTCGTCTTCTTGGTCCTCCTATATATTTCTTTTCTTAAATACAACACATTCATCCTTTTGGAAAATAATTTAGATCGTCGAACATATCATGAAAACAAGACCTACGATGGCATCATTCTTTATAGAGCTTCAGTCCTAGAGGTCCAGATCGTTTCAGGGTAATGACGTAATGTTTCTTGGTTGATTTCATACAATAATGTGAATCCAATTTGGGTACTAAAACTGTCAATAAATAATTTCATAATATTTGAAACCCATGTTTCATCTCCTTGTGACAACGCGATCGAGGAAATTGCCATGTCAGTAGTTATCCCAGCATAGTCATACTATTGATTCTTTTGGAATTTACCTGAATATAAGTACCTACCTATATATTTTCGAATTTTCCTGTAACGAAGGTGATCAGTGACAATCTCATGCACCAGAGAATGTGAAATGTGCTGAGGAAAACTATTCTAAATAAAAATACGTACTGTCAGGGTGAATCAACAACCTTGTTAGAGTAGTTGGTTAACTCATTATTTCAAATTCTAGGTTAGGTAAGTACGTTCTGCCCGCTCTTCTTCGTGAATATTTGGTCTTCCATCTTTAAATATTCGACACCATCTTCTTAGAGAGAACTAATTAATACTCTGGAGTCCACAAAACTTTATACGATTTAGATTTTGGCTTCGCGTTGACATGATTTTTTCTCGCACGATTCAAACAATTATTGCAAATTTCTCACGCAAAAAAGCCAAGATATCAACTAGCCCAGATAATTATAGCGTTTAGGTGGTTAATACCAAATAAATTTATATCGCGAGTAGTATTTAAATACCTAATGAAACTGTTGAATTGTTGAATAAGCACCTTGAGTAGGTATAATAAGTGCAAACTTTTATAAACGGCAAACCTCCTCGTATTTTGAATAAGAACGGTATTCCGAATTATGCACACACCCTTTAAACGTATTTTTAAACGTCTATAATTAAGTAACAATTAGTCTTTACATTAAACTTTATTGTAACTTATTCTAATTGAAAAAAACTCATATAGTCGAGTTTAATGCGGAAATTTTGCACTCGACGCCATCTGGCGTGAGAAATGGAAAAATTATTTGTTGCCTTTATAACTGGTAGGTAAGGTACACTGTGGGAAACCTTGACCTGTCAACTATGTTAACATTAGTTTAGGGTTCAAAATATGTCCTTAAGGCGGTTGTTCTACTTGGATGGGTACCTACTTCAAACTTTTATAGCGAAAATGTCGAGTACAGGTCAGTGTCTACTTAACTATTAGCGTTTTACGACCGTTTACACTTATATACGGAAATTCCAATTCACATACTTAAGGGTGTTTTAAACTGTTCATAATTACCTACATTCGACCACGTGCAGCGTAAATACAGTACCTACACATAACCAGTATACGCAAAAATTCTTAATTAACGAATTAATTAATTAATTAAAATTTAAATGATTCTTAATTATAATTTTCCTTTTTCCCTAGAAAAGGATTCTCGCGATCCATTAAAATTATTGAAAGAACTTGGTATATCTTATGTATGATGTACTTACAGATAAAAGATGGAGTAATGGGACATTATTAATGTAAAAGCGAGATAGAGCTAGGGCGGTTCCTTTGAGCGGGGGCGGATACAATATGGCGGATAACATCCCCCCACTTTTTCCCTTCCATCTTCCATATACCCATGCACTAAGAATTATAATTGCATATCATATGTATGTGAAGCTGAATGAGTGCGAAAGTCTCGTAGTCCATATTTCACAGTCCTGGCCGGGAAAGGCTAGGATGAAAGGACTCGTTCGGCCCCCAACCTTATTGTATTAATTATCATATAATTTGGAATTATTGATGTGTCCGTTACTCGTTTTTATAGTTCATTGTTTTTAAGTAAAACGTTAACTATAAATTAAAACCCACAACACGTTAATTATAAAGGAAATAATTAATTGAAATTTATATCGTTAATATATTATTTAGTATGCATTTAAAGGTCAATTTTGTATTTAAAAATTTTGTCACAAACAATTAAACACAGTTAGGATTGAAAAATAAGGTTTTATTACGTTGTAAACATGTCCGAAGCAATTTTTGTGTCGACGTGAATTATTCATATACACAAATTTATGGCTACTTACTAAAGCAGGATATTAGACAATGTGTTTATTATTTAAATAAATAGCGTCTCCTTAAACTAAGACAGGAGGAAGAAAATTTATTCGTGCTGCAATTTTGTAAACTTTTGATTTAATTTGGCGATGTCATAAATAATGGAGTTACTCCGAGAAAAATAAACTGTTATTATATATCATATTGGTCCCGTTTTTAGTAGTATAAGGAAAAATAATGAAAACGAGTATAGATTATGTCCGCATATCGTGCAACGCAAAAAAGAATAAAAAGCGCACCATATATATACGTAGAAAAGTAGAAATGAGTCTGGAGTAACATCTCGAAGCTTCGGAGCGAGAACAAAAAACTAATTCTTGCAAGGGAGTAAAAGAGAAAAAATATTTATAATTCTAGAGTGGAAACGGAAACGAAGCCAAGAACGGAGTCGGGAGTAAAGGGGAGGCAACATATGAACCCCAAGGGACTAACAAGGATGAACATTTTAATTGTGTTTCTGTGAGAAAAGGACGACACGTGTTGCAAGTCTTGCATATATGATGATATAGACAAAGGAATTGTAATATCTTTGCAGATAGCCTCCCTCTAACCTTAGCAGACGCGAGAATAAACAAGAAGAAGATAATTTAGAGCGTTATGTTGATAGTATTCAATATACCTAGTGGCCGTTCGTTTTAAGTGCAAGTATATTATTTTACCGGAGGAGTTTAAATAAAGGGGATTAATGTGGAAATATACACGGACGCAATTTAAATATAGTGCGTTTTTACAAAGACCTAAAAACTTTATTACGTACATAAATTTTGCAAGGGTTCTTAAACGCATTTAATTTCCACGGAAGGAAAAAGTTAATGCTAATTTTTATCATCGGCCGTTAAATCAATATTGCGAATATAAAACCGGATTATTATATATTTTTCGTAATACACTTTTGCATTGTACCACGTTACGACCCCTAAACATTTCCAATACTAATTACAATTTCCCTTTTAATCTACTCGAAACACGTTTTAGAAATACATAAATTACGCCCTACTTTCACGCTTTTAAACACTCTTTTAAGTATCATCTTACCCCAATTCCTTTGTAAGCTATAAGGGAAGGTTACAACCAGTAATTCAAGTATTAATTACGTTGACGTTTGATAATTAAATCAGGAAGATGATAATAACTATAGGTAGGTACCGAAATCAAGGTTTAGTAAGTATTTATTTCTACTGGAAAAAGACTTAAAACGTACGATTATCAGTCTTATCACGATCAGCCAAAAACACTAAAATTGCAAATGTCATCAACATTAATTAAATGAGCTGTATGTACAGAATACCAAAAGTTTTCTTAACTTCATTTATACAAGGACGATATCAAATTCATGATATTAATCCGAAAATCTATAATTAATTAAAAAAACTTACTGGGTTGAAGACGTTAAAATGAGCAAATAATCTTAGTATTTCATGACCGGAATCTTTTACTTATACTAAGTTATCAACCATACAATCCTTCGGAAAATGTTGAGATTTCAGTTGTTTCACTGTGTCACTTTCTTGAAAGTTCTACCAATGCATTTTTTAAACGAGTAGTTCGGAATCTTCTTTTGTAAACTGGCGTTATAGGTAGATAAGAGAAACCAATATAGTTTTTGTGGAAAACAATCCTCAAATAATTATGGTTTCGTATCTTCATCATAATCGCGAGACTGAATCTTTTATGCATTTTGCTGAAAGTACGCATTCATCTACCCAGAGGCGTTCTGGCCCACGCGGACACCGTGGGAAATCCCGGTGGCCATGGGCGCCGGAAGTCCTAAATTTAGGGGGGAGCACGATGAAATTTTCCACCAAATGGTACTCAAAATCTTTAATAACATTTTAATTTCGACATAGATACAGACTCATTACCTAATTTTGAGTTGAACATGTTCACTTATTTCAGACCAGAAAATATTACTTCTTGTTTTTGAAATTAATAAAACATTCTATATTTTTTTAACAAAGAATCTATGCACGCTACGCTCACAAAGCCCAGTCAATCTCTCTTCAGAAAGCTTTCTGGGCCCACATTTGCTTCCACATTTTTACGTCAACTTCACAAGTTTCAATGTTGTGTATTTTTGAAATGTTAGAATTATATTTTTTTAATGATTCAAAATTTTCAATTAACAACTGTGGATGCAGAAGTGAAAGTGCAAATGTGCCTCCTCTGCCTCCTGAAAAATTGAATCTCGGTAGACTGAATAATCGAATCTAGATAGGGAACAAAAATGGTTATTCGAAAATAATCCTCAGCACACGTTTTACCTATGAGTTTGTTTAGCTGCTAACTTGGGAAATTTTACTGAAATATCGAATTTGTGTCGAAACGTTTTGCATTTTTGGAAAATATCTTGAAAATCTTTTCAACGTAACTTCTGTGACCTTTAAGGACGGATAAAAGAGCTTCTTTTTATTTTATTTTATTTTATTTATATTATAGGGCGAGATCTAGGAACAGCGAATTTCCAAGCACCTCTAGGCGTATCAACTGTTTTGGTTATTAGCACTGAATAGACAGAATAGTAATTGTAATGAAAATTCTTCACTGGCATTTACCTCTGCAACAATTTATTCGTGAACAATATCGCCACAAATCTTAATTAAACTGTTCTGGGTTTGGTGCGATGTATATTTCGCATTTCCGGCGCAATTTTTCAAATGTTCACTCAAAACAGTATCGCCACTTTCTATTCTGAAATTCAAAAGGTCATCAAAATTTCCTAATGATTTACCATGAAGCGCTAAATCTGGGTCCCACAGTAAATTATTGTTGAAATTATGAGAATACGTTTTTTCTATTTGAATCAATTTTTTCTTTTTCAAAATTGTTCAGTTGTTCAGTGAAGTGAAGTTTTTACAAGGTTTTATTATGAAAGACCCAAAAACTCCTCTTCTTATTAAACACGGACGAAAAATGACGCAATTCTTGTAAAAATCAAAATAAATTGAACTAATTTCATTTAGTTTAATTTATATTGTCAATTTGTATCCAGAGGGAGGCAAATGCCCCTCTTTGCCCCCCCCCCTGTCCGGCGCCCATGCCGGTGGCCTACATCAATAAAGGACCGTTTCTGTTAAGTTTTATTTTACAATTTAGGTAAAAAATACGATTGTTTTGCTTAAACGAAAGATATTATGTACCAGAACTTATCAGGTTACAGAATTAGTTTTCCCTAACCTTATTTTCTGGAACTCGATAATTAATTAATGTTCCATTAATTTTTTATTTTAAATGTAACCCGACACGTTTCGACACTATGTGTGATTATCAGATTAAAATTTGACAAGAGATACAACGTTAAGGAAATCTTTGGTGTATTTATTCTCATCAAAAATCAAAAAAGAGCAACATCCAGTCAACCCTCTTTCCGCCAATGCATAAATGAAAATGTGATTCATCTAGCGAGATTAATAAGAATAAATTGTGCGTATACCAGTGCAGTGCTGTGAAGGATATTGCACGTGGTAAAGTTCATGATCTAGGGAAAACACAGCTAAAAACCTAGGCATACCACATCAAAGAACTTTAAAGTTTAAAATTGTTTGTTGTGCTTGACCTATCTGTACGTATTTATGTTTATAACAACTAACGTGTTCTTTGTATCTATTAATTTCGAAATTGTTTGAACAATGCATTGCATACCGAATTGCAAAATGCGCAGTTCAATTTATAAATACCCGATTCTATGATGTCTTGTGTTTTGCCCTTAACATTAAAAGAATATATATTTAAAAAAATTAAATTAAAAGAATTTTGGGGAATTGAATGTCAGTATGTTTTACTAAAAAGACATTACATATTTTAACCTTTAACGTAATTTCTTCAATACCCTCCGATAGAAGCAACCAGCCTCTGCAACTTTTCATTGTTAATTTTAATAACAAAATCCAAAAAGTTGATTAATTTATCTTCTTCAATTTCCGGTGTAAAATTCATGTTGGAATGTAATATGTTTAGATTCTCCAAGCATTCGTCAATAAGCTAAATCATGCTAAAATGTCATGTCATCAATATAACGAAACTAAAATACATTGCCTTTTGAGGTATTTAATTTAAAAATTTGTTATTCTAAATTATCCATAAAGATGTTAGCTAAAAGAGATGAAATTGGACTTCCCACAAGTAAACCATCTTTTTGTAAAGAAAAGGTATTGTTAAGCGTAAAGTAATTTCCATTTACACAGAGATAAAATAATACCTATTACTTAATTCAAATCTTTTAACTAGTTCTGTGTTACTACATATTAACTAGGAAATGGTTTAGAAGAAGAATGTTTCACAGCTAAGATTTCTTTAATTTTGTTAGTAAATTTTGGAAACGGACAAAATTCGAAACGTTTGTTTAAAAATTGTTTTTCTTTATCACTAAACTGAACATCTGAAAGGTTTATAGTTAAATCGTGGATAAAAATAAACATTGTTGGGTCTATCACTATTATGATTCAATTTACTGATGCAACAATGTTTGATGTTATTGTCGACACTACCTACTTGACACTCTTGTGTTTTTGCTATACTCGTGGATGAATAAGACCTATTTATTGACTTTGTAAGTGTTTTTTGGTATTTATGGATAAAAAACGTAACGGTAGTGTGGAAAGGTTGAGGGGAAAAAAGAAAAACTTTCAACTATTGATTTAAAAATAGCTACGACTTGTACTTCTCAAATAATTTCTAAAGGCGACATTGAAGGCAATGCTATTGTACTTGTGACTGCTGATGAAAAAAGTACTACGCGTTTGTTCTCCTTCTTGTTTAATTCATTACAATGTGATCAGTGGAATCAGTAGAAACGAACCCTCCTCAACTAATGCACATTAATCTTGCCATTTTTTTAAAAAAGCATCCTTGTCAACCTAGTAATGATGAAAATATACCTTTCAAAAGCACAATGATTCTACTTCCTCAAAATTAGTTTGTAGCACCTATGTAGTTTAGCTTTCACTAATCCCAAAGAAAAAATTCTTTCTGTGAAGGAACCTTGCGATTGGAAGCAAATATACAATTTTATACGATATTTGGAAAATGTTCGACATGAAGTAAAAAATATTTTTTTAAAACGTCCTGTACGAGATCTATAATTGCTTTTTGTCATAATTATACCAAAGCAGGAAGGCAGATATTCTAGTTTTGTTCATTTTTACACTCGTTGGCGAATTAAAGGTCTATTTTTCAGAAAATCAATTCAAAATTACTTTGAAAGTAGAACTTTCTGCTTATTTTCGTATTTTTACGCCTAAATAATGTACAGCACCTAAAAAATCACATTTTATGACTACGATTTGATATATTTTCATCCCACATATTAATTTTATTATTCCAGTCGTTCTTAACTTAAATCCAGAGCCACTTTTACAACGATTATTTTATTGAGCTTTCGAAAATTTCAAAAATGATTGACGACTCCACTTTTAACCAAAAGCATCGCGGCTCTTATTGTTGGTAGCAAAATTCTTAACCATTTTAGCTATCCTTCTGCTTATCCAAAGCTCTTCAAACTATTTAGGGAAAATTGTTCTCTTCTTCGTGTTTTCGCGAAAATAGTCCGAAATTTCTTTTGCGGATTTCACTAGACTGATGTTTTAAAATGCGCAGAACTAGTTTCACGCCCGCGATGATATGCTAGCTTCGTTCATTCAAGTGAAGATATCGCAGCATTGCCACTCGACACGAAAAACAAACATCTTGAACGTTGCTTATAGTATTTTAATGTGTGAAAAATTAATAACAGTTAAGATTGAAAGTTGATGTCGTATGTCTACAATTTTCTCTTGGAAACCTTACAAACTGGAATAGTTGGTTTTATCTGGTTTAAATAATAAGTATTATTAGGCTGAGTAGGTTGAAACCTACATTGGCAAACTGTTAGAGCAACAATTTTTGTTGATTAATATTTCGCTACAAAATCCATTTACAATTTCATTTCGAACTTGTGTTGTTGGTAAAATGCATTGGTTATGTGACCAGTACTCAAAAAGAGGGTTGCAAGGCCATTCAACGAAATAATCACAAATCATCATTCCCCTTACTTTGTTAGTTAGCAAGGGGGTGGTTTTGTGATTATTTCGTTAAATGTGATTATAGTTATACTGAATCATTTCCAGTAGTTGTACTCAGCTTTTAATGGCATTCCGTCAACGCCACCAGTTGCTTATAGAGTTACACGTAGACTAGTCACAAAATAAGAAAGCTCTATCACGTGATTTAGGGAATAAGTGTAAATTAAAGTAGTGTGCTTATCTTGTGTGTTATTTAGAGACGTAATGGTGCTGAATTGCATTGAGCTTTGTTTTATGAAGAAATCTAGCCTTGTACTGTGGTTCTACAGCAGCAAATCCCTTCATTTCTCTTGGGGTAGATACCACGTAACAGGGCTTTCTTATTTTGCTAGGACTCTACCAGGATAACGTATTATACAATATCGACTTCATTTTAATCTTCCGAAATGTTGCTGTTGACTTATTTTGCTTTCCTCTTATAAAAGCCGTATTTGGAACAAATCAAAATATAATAGAGATGGTTGTGACGATCTCGTTGACAATTAAAATAGTAAATTTTTATATCTCACTTCGTACCCAATTTGTTTCGTTTTATCGAACATAGCTGGCATATAGCACCCCAAATTATCCACCCTTAAGGAAATATTGAATGGAGAACGGGGTTCCGATTAAAAATATTTTAATTTCTTGCAAGTAGGTAGATACGTAGGTATTACTTACAATATAGTGGAACGTTGTCCGAACAGGTTAGACTATATTTATCTTAGAAATCGAGAAAACTGGGCAGGATTTTGCTTTTGATATCACAATTTTCCCTTTTCACAGTTATTTTGTATATTTCGTTGCGATTCTTGGACGAGCAATAAAGAGCAGTATCGTCTGCAAAATAAGTTAGGCTACTATTGAGCTTTACTACACTTGGCAGTAAATTACTCATTGCGCCTTTAAACGCCTATGTGTAGTTGTGAATTAATTTAAAACTGAGTCTTCTCTAGACGTTTCCTCTCTAAAATAACGTCTCAACTGAGATGTTATATTCTTTAAAAGATTACCAAACGTTTTTCAAAAATTTTAAAAAATACTAAAAGCAAGCAAAGCGGCCTATAATTTAAGTTTCCGTAATCTCATTCTTTGTGTAGTAGCATAAGTTCTTTTTCCAAGGAATTAGGTAATTTTCCAGTTCCTTCTATGAAAATGAAAATAGGGACCACTGATATTAACGAACAGTATTCACAAAATTCCATCAATTTGTGGGGGGTTCGAAAAGAGAACTTTATCCATTTAGCCGGGGATAGTAGTTATATTTAGCTGCATTGAAATCTTTTATCTTCTAATTTTTTGCCTTACGTCATCCAGTTCGTATTTTTTTTATCATAAGATGCCAGCCCAGAAGATTCTTCTTGTGAAGTTCGGTAAAATAACTTAATAGAAATGTTTACTTTCATTCCACTTTTGAATGCTCTGTCGAATGTTAGAAATTAGCTCGTCAATTTTCGTTAAGTAATAATAATAATAATAATAATAATAATAATAATATATTTAGTGTTTATGTATCTATAAATATACTTACACGCGTCAATATTTAGTTTTAAAATTAAATAATAAAAAATATAAGGTAAATGTAAATAACATGCATATCACATATCAATCGTTAGATTGCAGGTATAAAATTCGTGAAAATCAAAAAACGCGTGGGTCAGTAAAATTTTTTTAATCATTTCTCTGAACTTACTCATATGTAAACATCTAATGTGCTCTGGTAATCTGTTAAATAGCAACTGGGCCTGAAAATTTGGACCGTTTTGTGTCTTAGTAAGTCTACATCGATCAGTTCTGATATTGTTTTTCAACCTAGTTCCATAATTGTGAAATTCGGATTGACTAGAAAATTGATTTAAGTGTTTCTTTGCATAGCACAAACATTCCAAAATGTAAAGAGAAGGCATCGTTAATATTTTTAAATGTTTGAACGACGCTCGACAATCCTCCCTATATCCTAATCCTGCTATTATGCGGATAGCCCTTCTTTGGAGCCTAAAAATGGTATGCCAGTTATACGAGTGTCCCCAAGCTAAAATAGCATAAGAGATGTTACTATGCACAAGGGCATAATATGCTGTCTTTACAACAGTTTTGGACGTGCTCATAACGAGCCTTTTTAACAGAAAGATTGAACGATTTAACTTTTTGCATAATTCCTTACAATGGGCATTAAAATCAAGTTTAGTATCTATCACACAACCAAGGAATTTGGTTGATAGTAAATCATTATGTTCTTTTATATGTCGCAAAGTAAGAGCAAGATTTACGGTTTTGGTCGAATTTAGTACAAGTTTATTATGTTTGCACCAATTTTCTATGACGTTTATTGCGATGTTTGATTTAGTTACCGCCGTGTCCATATCACAACCTGTACTGATTAGGGTCGCATCATCAGCGTATAAAATGCATTCACAATCATGATTTAGTTTGACAGGCAAGTCATTAATATAAATCAGAAAAAGTAGTGGCCCAAGTATTGAACCTTGCGGAACACCGTTTTTAATGCGGATCTTCTCCGAAATATTATTATTATAAAAAACACATTGAAATCTATTATTCAAATATGATTTTATTAAAGACACACTACAATGATCAAACCCATATAAAAGACTTAACTTTTGCAATAAAATATCATGAGACACACGGTCAAATGCTTTCGTAAAATCAATAAAGGTTGCGATTGAGTACATACCATTTTCAAAGGAATCATGTGTTTTGGAAACAAATAAAGTTATCGCATCTGCTGTACCATTATTTTTTCGAAAGCCGAATTGATTGCGGTAAAATAAACTATTTGTTTCGAAATAATTTCGAATTTGAGAGTCAAGGATTTTCTCGATTATTTTTGATAAGATAGGTAAAAGCGATATTGGCCTGTAATTATCAGGATCATTAATATTGCCTTTCTTATAAAGAGGGACGACAAGAGCTAACTTTAGGACATCAGGAAACACTCCAGAAGTGATTGAAGAATTGATTAAAGTTGTAAGAGGAGTAACCAAAACACTGGTCATGCTTTTGATGAGTTTAGCGCTCATTCCATATATATCTTTAGAATTACTGCTTTTTAGAGAATGCAGCGCATCTCTAACTGTAACTTGAGGTACTACGGTAAAATTAAAGCTGATAGTGTCTTCATTAGAAGTATTGCTTATTAAACAATCACTGTGAGAATCGGATGCCCAATTAACTACGTCGAGCGAGAAATCGTTACAAGTAGAGAAATAATTGTTAAATTCATTCGCAGTTATATTTGAAACGTTTTTATTGTCAGATATTGATTTATACGCATTAATGATATTCCACATCGCTTTAACACGATTACCAGAATTGTTAATATAATTATCATTAGCTTTGATTTTAGCTGATTTTATTTCCTGTTTATACCTGCACCTGATAGACGTGTACAGATTCTTTAACATTGTAGTTTGATATTTTTTATATAACTCACATGCTAAGTTCAAATTATTTCTTAATTTTCTAAGTTTTTCGTCAAACCAAAAAATATTATTGTCACGAGATCTTAATTTAACTAATTTATTTGGAAATGACAGTAAAAATGCTGAATGTAATTTTTCAAAGAAAGTCGTAAATCGAGTATTACAATCGATTTCATTATTTTTCAATTCACACCAATCTGCCTGTTGCAGTATACTGAAATACAAATTAATGCCTTTTTTCGTGATTGGTCTGACTACTGTTGAATAATACAATTCACAATTAAGAGAAACATCACAGGGTAATTTTATTAATTGGCCAGAGTGGTCAGATAACCCTGTTTCTAGTACACTTGTTGTATACTTAGTCTTTGAGAAATTAACGAAGATATTGTCAATACAATTATCACCGCGAGTAGGGGAATAGATTGTTTTTATGAAGCCATAGGTTTTTAACAGATCACATAATGCCCTTGTATTCAAGTTGTCTTTACAAAAATGTACATTAAAGTCTCCAGAGAGTATCACCTGATATTGTGGAGATAACTTCTCCAGTATTAATTGTAGGTTATCAATGAAAATGTCAAAGTCGCCCATTGGAGACCGATATATGACTAGTACTACTATTTTGCGGTTATATAACACTGCACTAAGTTCACAATGAAACTCAATCGACATATCATTAATTGTTTTCAACGGTAATGTGTATAAATTACTTTTTTTTAATATTAGCACACCTCCATGGGTCAAATTTGACCTACAGTAGAAACCTGCAGTGTTGAAATTAAGTAGTTTATTTAGTCTTATTCTGTCTTACATAACATTTAATTATTTTCATTCTTTCTGCTTTGTGTTCCATGCTATTTCTGGTATTCATCAATGATTTACTCCTTAGTTTATCATCATGAATAAGTAATTTCTTTGCGACCTGAAAATATATGTTGGCATTGAAAATCACCGATTGTCTTTAATCGCCATTTAACAAATTACAATTTACATGCTTGCGACTTACGACTAATTACAGTTTTTCTTGAAGGAATAATTCAGCAACGTATGCTAAGAAAATTCTTTAAATTGACTTTTGGGAACACACTTGTGCTGTGGATCTAGGAAAGTTTCGGAATGACAATATTAAATCAAAAATAGAATACCCAGCTATATCAAAAATGTAAGCTGATAAAATTTCCAAACACACAGTTTTCATTCGTTTTTTTGGTATTTTCGTTTTCACCTAAAAAACACTGTTAGTGTTTTCGTTTGAGGGCTCTTAGTAGCTCTGACGGTAAATGTTATATTCACTTGTTGTTTCGACTGACATATTATTCTCTCTCTATTGAAGGTAATTTGCTTTTAAAGTGCTTAGGAAGCACTCTTAGAAAAGTTAAAGAAGAGTGGAATTACTCCTAGGTTACAGTAAGTTTAAGTCAAACTGAAGAATTGGAAGATCTAAAACCTTAGTGGCCGTTCGCGACCGCTCTCAAGGTTGTTTACACAACTCGTATAAGTAAACAGATCAAGAAGAGATCACTTTGGGAGTAGGTCATAAGCTTACGGGAAAAAGGTGATGGCATCAAGCCAAAAAGTCAATTGATATCAACGCTCAAAAGAATAACTTGAATGATCGAAATTTCAAATCAATGAAATTAACCTGCCGAGGATAACGTTGGTGCTAGGTCCTAATGGCATTAAGACCAGAAAATCAGAATTTTCCCATCTTCAGCAGCTGTTACAAATCTAAAAATCTGTAATGCCGCCTTTGTCTAACATCAGTTTTTACTAAGGAATAATCGCTGATAGGTATACAAGATACTGTTGAGTTACTCACGTATCCCGAAGATAACTTATGAGGTGGCGAAGGAAACATCTCACAACCTTTTAGTAAAACATCATAATTCCGATTTCAAAAATCTGTTCTCAGAATGTTGGGGGTAGCAGTGGCGAGAAGCAAATTGATCTGAATAACATGCACAACTGAACTGAAAAGTTCAAATATGGTTACCTATAAATTGAATGCTTCGTAAGTGGGGTGAAAAACAATAAGTGTTCTAATAATGTAACAATAATTATAAATTTATAATAATATACGTAAACCAAAAATACTCGCTCTAAGTTGTAGTATAGGTATCTTAAAGGTGAAAAAAATGTACCATTAAAGCTTTGGATTAAGTCGCTTTTCGCGTCCCACACCCGAAAAACATTACAATAGGGCAGCGTTGGCGCAACTTTATTTTTAACTTTATCGGCGCACATCTTCCTTTGCTTCCCTTAATAATGAGAGCTTTGAGTTAACTTTAGAAATGTTGAGTACTACAGAAATCCCATTGCGGATGACATGTTTTTCATCACATTTTGCTTAAACCCAATCAAACAGTAAGAACTTTTGAACTATAAGTAATCGATCTACGATTCCCTCCTTAGATTTATATTCACCAATTAACTGTTCTGTAGGCATCGAAACGATCGCAACCTCCTCCCTATTACCTCTATCTCTGGAAGGTAGACAGGTATTGTAGTATTTTAATTTCGTCTTCATAAATATGAAGCTCACATATATTTGTGAGACTCCTTTTTCGGCGATATTGGTTAGAAAGGGAAACGCGTCGTTGGCACACTTTGAGCAAATTAGACTAAACAGAAATGAGAAAAGACGTAAGAGAAGCACTTGAAGGAAACGGGTCGTATGGCAATTGGTATTCAGAACTACGGCGCTCCAAATTCGATTCCTCATATACACACACACATACGTACAATAAAATGAGATGCAGAGAAAATCATCAAAGGCACAAAGCTTAATAATTCCTTTCCACAATTGAAGAGGCGGCACAAGGGGAAACTCAATTTACATAGACAAATTCCATCGAAATTGATAAAATGGCGCTTTATACACTTTAGACCTTTACTAAAATAAACAGTCGTACAATATGATAGCCTTTACTAAAAGATATTGTAAAATCAATTTCGTGAAAATTTACTCTATTTTTGTAATTTAAATTTTTTTTCCGTCTCCTTGAAACAAATATATTGAATTTCGTTGAAAAATAACCCTTTTAGAAAGTTTACTTTAAAACCGAATCTTATTGACCATATTTTCCTTTAAAAGTATTGACAATAGGCTGTCGTTAGTTCGATTTATTCAGATTCGGAAATATTCAATAAATGAAAAAGCCGGGGCGGCTTTCTTTTTGGGATAAAATAAAGTGTATACGCGTAAGAGGGCAATTTTCCAAAAATTCGTGTCAATCTAATACGTTTTCCAATTTGCGAAATTGAGTCGAGTGGGACATCAGACATCAATGCTCTAAATGGCACGTGTGGCATGCATATATATTTGTATGTAAATACTCTCAGCTATAAGAAGAGACACAGGTGTGAGATATGTCAACCGTAAGATATACAGTCTGTTTTATGTGGCCGCATTAGGCTCACGAGATATTAGCTGAAAGCTGCTATACTAAGAGCTGATGTCTTCTTTTTCAGACGTTCTCAAAATACAAAACTAATTACAATTGGAACCTTTTAGTAGATCGCGCCAAATGCACTATCGGACTAAAAATAACATCGTTTACGTTTATTTCATTTATTACGGTGCATTTTCATCCCAAAAAACACACTCGCAAAGCGCCTACGCACACACACACACGCACACACAATATCAAAGTGAAAATTTAATATCGCTAAAAAAGACTTTCAGCAGAATTAGGTTTAGATGTCACATACAATATATAAATATAAGTTAATTTAAAATCAGACGAGGTCCTGAAAAGCTGACAACAAACTTCATTACCGTCACTGTCGGTAATACAAACAACAAGCCTAAATAATATATGCTAGAATAGAATAAAACTAAAAAAACTTCACGAATTTTACCAACTTCAGTGTAAGTATACTATCTTGGTATTTGCTTAAATTTAGGTACGCTTGAAGAGTTGGAGAGAGTAATTAAAGTGTTGGATATCCATTTTCAGAAATGTCCAATCAGTTTTAATGCTGATGTAGTTACAATGGAACAGATATGTTTTTTACGCCAATTTATGACTGCTTGTTTGACTTTCTTCACTATTTTATTCGGTACGATGTCGATGCTTGCACTAAAGAAGTAATTTTGATAATAGAATGATATATTGTCACTTTGTCCAGATGTTTGTTTGCATCCAAAAGCTTGAACAGGACTTTATCGTTCATATGATCCTAGCATAGAAAATACATATAGTTGGATACCTTTGTTCATAATATAACCATATAATTCCAAATTTCGAAATGAATATTATTAAATATGTAAAATCAACATGAACTGATTTATACTTGTAGCAAACAATTTAGGAATATTCACTATACGATTAAGGGGGGGGGGGGGGGGGAGGCTCGTGTAGAAGCAGCAATAACTAGCTGCGTCTTTTCCAAACATAATAAAATCCCTCGTTTCTCTTGCTGGTCGTATCACCATCAGATCGTTCTCTCCACTTTACTTTCATCACTGCATCATCTCGAAGCTTTCACCAAGAAAACAATTTTTATAGGCGACCTGAAGAAAAAGTTACAGCGCAAATTCGGCGAATATTTCACTAGTAAATTCTGTATGTGTCGATGAATTTCGTCCACTTTTGTACACAATTGGCTATTGAATTGAAGTACATAATTTAGAATGCGGTTAAACACTTATTTCCCTCTAATACTTGTCCTATGGCAATTTTTCTAACTTTATCTGATGCAAATTGCTCTTCAGAATGGGTTGACTACTTAGATTCGTTCTCAACTGGAATAGCCGGTTCCAATATGCTTGTTGACCTGTTTCGTATTTACATTTACTTGTATCACTTAGTTTGGATCTTAGATGTTCCTGTCATCATCCGAATTTCAAGCATTTTGATAAAATCATACTGTGCTGAAGCCAAAAATAATGCCATTGACCACTTTCACGTTTGTCCTCTTAGACGTCGAATATGAAGCCCATTTTGCCTCAAATATATAGTATTTTGTCTCATTATAAAAAAGAATCATCTCTGGTGGTTTGCTTTAAATATCAATTGAATTATCGTGATGCATACCTACTAGCACAGATAAATACATATCTGTGCTACTAGAGATCAATATTATACTTTTACCTTAATCTTTGCTTTTACCTTTTTTTTTGTAAAAAGAAAAGTATGATGCTGGCAGATGTAAATACTAATAGTAGTGACTCTTATTCAGAAGAAATTCGGATGGAATTTCTCTTTTCATTTTTTTACTAGTACCAACGTCTGTTAGATTTGTCTTTTTACCAATTGTCTCCAGTTATAGTTCTGCTGGGTGCCCGATTTTATTCCTGCACCTGCTTCTTTTTCCGCATTCGCCATCTAATGAGTTTTTCAGTGATCTAATATTTGTCTTGTTGAGTGATTTAATATTTGTACTTCTGTACCTTGTTGGAAATGAGCATTCAAATAAACATTTTTCTGCGAAATGATGCGAACTTTTCATCTACGGTCATATACAAAATAGCACAATTGTGAACAATTTTATCGAACATTGCTGCCAATTTGTTTGTGTACCTAAGTATAAAATGTGCTTATGACATTGGTGAAAGATGTTTTGATTTAGTTCTTAGACCTAGATCTCTACTGAGTGTTCAATATACATGACAATTTTAATATTTGTGCATAGAAGAATGGGAGGATACCATCAGTCCGCAGTAAATTCCAAGCTTCAGATTGAATTAATAAGCTGATTACCTTGAAAATGGAAATATCACGCCGTAAATAACTACTAAAACACAAATCTCGTCGAACGAATTCCATAAATTAGTTCTAATACCCGTACCTGTTGTCCTTAGGATGCACAAAAATTATGTGAGAAAAATAAGCCATTTAGAATATTTGGTCACTAAAAACCAACGGTGGCAGTTGTGGGTTAAATGTCGTTAATGACGATGTCAGGGTGAACGTACGGTATGTGCTATGTTTGTAAATAGTACGAAGTCAAATACTTTACTTTACTGAGGAAAATTGCCCAAAAAATGGGAATTTCAAATTGAAATCAGTGAAACCCCCTATGGTGGCAATGGTAGGAAATTGAAAATAATTTCCAGCATTTTCTATTGACCACATTTATCATAAGATTTTTTAGTTCACTGTTCTATCTCAAATAGTTTCTGAGTTATGGGCGGCCTCCTTTCTTAGTTGTACATGTACACCCTGTACATTATTTTTGCACCCAAAAGCAAATGTTGCTTTTTAATGAACCTATTTAACGACAAATGATTTCTTCGCCAAAAAAGGTCAGTTCCAAGTTTTTGTGACACCCAATCAACAAGCCCAGAGTTAACACAAAAGTGTTGGGCTCGTCTCGCCAGGTTGTCGTTTGTACCTTCTGCTACATTATCTTCAATATTTAAGCGTCACTTCTTGCATTAGCGGTTCACTATCGTAAGGAATAAAATTTTCGTATTTCTGAAGTTAAATTCGAATAATAACAACTAATTCTTCTAATATAATTACTCAACACGCGTCAACACTTTTCGTCATTATTAAGGGCAAAGGATTGTTATTGAAAATTTATTGTCATTAAAAATTTAAAAGAGAGCAACATCCAGTCTCCTTTTCCACGAAGGCTAATACGAAAATGAGCTTCAAACAGCGCAGGGATAGTTAATTTATTAACCATGATTATTAAGATTCCCTAATATCGTTTCCAGCTTTTATTTTTCGCACAATTATCCCACAAACGCTCTTCAAATATTAGTTTCTAAGATAGAGGGCTTCCTCTTAAATTATTTCCTGGAGCGAGCTGTTTTCACAACTCAAGTGTTACCACGGGTCGAGTGATTGAAGCCAAATTTCCTACAAGTTTGTCTTTGTATAATGCCCTCCTAGCCCTATTGTATTTTGGCTTCAGACTTTATCCGCCATATTGAAAACTTGTAATCTTTAAAAATTGAATTTTTTAAATACATGTTACTAAATTAGTCATCGTTTGCAATCAAATCTTTGAATACAGTGATGTCCAAAGTTTACTGGTATTGAATCGTTGCAAGTACTTTTAATACTTAATATTAACATCTCCATTACTTTACCTCTTTGATTCATAAAGTTGCAATTTTTGTTTCAATAACTTCTATGTTTTTTTTTAAATTACTTTTTGTAACGTTTTTAAAATTTCCTGTAGTTTTTCTACAAGGATAAAGCTTTCTTTTTCTATGCCACATTAAGAATTGTTTTTCTATGCACTTTACATGTGCACCATTGTTTAATTTATATGAGGATTTCTCTGAAAGTACAATGTTTCACATTATATTGCCTTAACGATTACAAAATTAGCAAATTCTAACAAAAATTTAATTTTATGGAAAGAGTGGTACTCTGGTACATTTTAACGTGGGATGAGTTCGAGATGTTAATTAATACAGTGTGCTAAAAGTTTCTTCAACAGATTATTCAGTCGTTCGTATTTTGGTACCTATGTAGATAATGAATCTATGAATGTTTCTGAAATAACTCCGACAGACAATACACGTTTATAAGAAAATGTATTTTCGGTAATTTTACTCATAGACCGAGAGCCAGTAACGTATTTTGAGTTGTCATTTCAACAGTCATGAAAAGTCCCTCAGTGAATCTCTAATATCTGCTGAAAAATAAAAGTTACTTCTGCCAACCCGCTCCGGTCGGGTTGTACTACCCTAAATTTTCAAAAGGGGTAAAAAATAAGGCTCAATGTAGTTATAGTATCAGTCATGAAATTTCAGGAGGTTATTCCCACTTATATTCTGGATTTATCAGCATGTTGACAGAACATTTCCCCCCTCACCTAATTGCTGCCAGAACGCCCTAAACTCTAAGTATACGTATATAAAACTACATTTACAAAGAGGGTAACAAATAAAGGATCAATATGGTTAAAGTATCAGTCATGAAATTTCAGGAGGTTATTCTCACTTAAATTCTGGATTTATGAGAATGTTGACAGAACATTTCCCCCTCCACCTAATTGCTGACAGAACGCCCTAAACTCTAAGTATATGTATATTAAACTACATTTACAAAGAGGGTAACAAATAAAGGTTCAATATGGTTAAAGTATCAGTCATGAAATTTCAGGAGGTTATTCTCACTTATATTCTGGATTTATCAGAATGTTGACAGAACATTTCCCCCCTCACCTAATTGCTGACAGAACGCCCTAAACTCTAAGTATACGTATATAAAACTACATTTACAAAGAGGGTAACAAATAAAAGTTCAATATGGTTAAAGTATCAGTCATGAAATTTCAGGGGGTTATTCTCACTTATATTCTGGATTTATGAGAATGTTGACAGAACATTTCCCCCCTCACCTAATTGCTGACAGAACGCCTTAAACTCTAAGTATACGTATATTAAACTACATTTACAAAGAGGGTAACAAATAAAGGTTCAATATGGTTAAAGTATCAGTCATGAAATTTCAGGGGGTTATTCTCACTTATATTCTGGATTTATCAGAATGTTGACAGAACATTTCCCCCCTCACCTAAATGCTGACAGAACGCCCTAAACTCTAAGTATACGTATATAAAACTACATTTACAAAGAGGGTAACAAATAAGGGTTCAATATAGTTATAGTATCAGTCATGAAATTTCAGGAGGTTATTCTCACTTAAATTCTGGATATATGAGAATGTTGACAGAACATTTCCCCCTCCACCTAATTGCTGACAGAACGCCCTAAACTCTAAGTATATTATGTATATTAAACTACATTTACAAAGAGGGTAACAAATAAAGGTTCAATATAGTTAAAGTATCAGTCATGAAATTTCAGGAGGTTATTCTTACTTATATTTTGGATTTATGAGAATGTTGACAGAACATTTTCCCCCCCTCCTAATTGCTGACAGAACGCTGTAAACTCTAGGTATACGTATATAAAACTAAAGGTCCTGACTGACATATCAACGCCCAGCCCATACCCCTGGACCTAGACGGCTGAAATTTGACACAGAGGTTGGTTTTATGATGTAGACAAGGGATAAGGCCGGATATTTCAAAATTCAACCCCTAAGGGGTTAAAATAGGGGATGAAAGTTTGTATTTTAAGTTAAATCCATAAAAATTGTTATATGGCCTTTCGGTTAGAAATTAAGACAGACGTGATTCAGGAATTTTCGAAATTCAACCCCTAAGGGGGGTAAAATAGGGGATGAAAGTTTATATGGAACATCGTCATTCTTTAAGTTAAATCCATAAAAATTGGTAGGTATATGGCCTTTCAGTTAAAAATTGAAAGACGTGTTTCAGGATTTTTTGAAATTCAACGCCTAAGGGGGTAAAATGGGGATGAATTTATTTCTACTTTTCTACGAAGCGTGGTATTTCGACAATCAATTGCAACAAATGAACAAACTCCCCTCAGTTACAATTTATTTCTGCCAAATCGTGACGTTACTATTTTTGTGGTAATTTTCTGTAGGTAATTGCAGAAAAATTTGAGCCAACAACGTATTTCGAGAAATCCTAAAATACGTCTTTCTTAACTTGTAACAGAAGGTCCAAATTCTAATTTTAATGTATGTACTTACCTTAAAAAATGACGAATTTCCATGTAAAGCTTCATCCCCATTTTACCCCCTTAGGTGTTGAATTTCGAAAATTCCTGAATCACGTCTGTCTTAATTTCTAACCGAAAGGCCATATACAAATTTTTATGGATTTAACTTAAAATACAAACTTTCATCCCCTATTTTAACCCTTTAGGGGTTGAATTTTGAAATATCCGGCCTTATCCCTTGTCTACATCATAAAACCAACCTCTGTGTCAAATTTCAGCCGTCTAGGTCCAGGGGTATGGGCTGGGCGTTGATATGTCAGTCAGGACCTTTAGTTTTATATACGTATACCTAGAGTTTACAGCGTTCTGTCAGCAATTAGGAGGGGGGGAAAATGTTCTGTCAACATTCTCATAAATCCAAAATATAAGTAAGAATAACCTCCTGAAATTTCATGACTGATACTTTAACTATATTGAACCTTTATTTGTTACCCTCTTTGTAAATGTAGTTTAATATACATATACTTAGAGTTTAGGGCGTTCTGTCAGCAATTAGGTGGAGGGGGAAATGTTCTGTCAACATTCTCATAAATCCAGAATTTAAGTGAGAATAACCTCCTGAAATTTCATGACTGATACTATAACTATATTGAACCCTTATTTGTTACCCTCTTTGTAAATGTAGTTTTATATACGTATACTTAGAGTTTAGGGCGTTCTGTCAGCAATTAGGTGAGGGGGGAAATGTTCTGTCAACATTCTGATAAATCCAGAATATAAGTGAGAATAACCTCCTGAAATTTCATGACTGATACTTTAACCATATTGAACCTTTATTTGTTACCCTCTTTGTAAATGTAGTTTAATATACTTATACTTAGAGTTTAGGGCGTTCTGTCAGCAATTAGGTGAGGGGGGAAATGTTCTGTCAACATTCTGATAAATCCAGAATATAAGTGAGAATAACCCCCTGAAATTTCATGACTGATACTTTAACCATATTGAACCTTTATTTGTTACACTCTTTGTAAATGTAGTTTTATATACGTATACTTAGAGTTTAGGGCGTTCTGTCAGCAATTAGGTGAGGGGGGAAATGTTCTGTCAACATGCTGATAAATCCAGAATATAAGTGGGAATAACCTCCTGAAATTTCATGACTGATACTATAACTACATTGAGCCTTATTTTTTACCCCTTTTGAAAATTTAGGGTAGTACAACCCGACCGGAGCGGGTTGGCAGAAGTAACTTTTATTTTTCAGCAGATATTAGAGATTCACTGAGGGACTTTTCATGACTGTTGAAATGACAACTCAAAATACGTTACTGGCTCTCCGTCTATCACAGAAATCCTTCTGATGAAGCCAGACATCAAACCTGTTTCCCACCACAATTGACTTATTATTATTTCCGAAGCCTTATAATGATAAAGGTGATAGGGTCCATCGTTGTGTTGAATGCGAGTTGACTCAAAATGGGGTGTTACGTGTATGTTTATTAAATATTTAATTTATTTATGGGGAAGGTTGGGTGAGAATTTTTTATTTTAATTCAATTTCTATCATCTTGTAATGATAGTTGTGATCCGACACATCTGTCGAACGAAAGTAGGTATATTTTTTAGGTTTAACCGAAACCGAGATATTCCCATAAATTTAGAGGAGCTTCGACAGTTTTCCAGCAATGAGTCATATTTGGACCATTGTTACGCTTTTCCTGCACGTTGTCAAATCTTGTCGCTTTTCCAAATAATTCATTAAATCCCCTGCAAATTTCTTCAACTTCCATTCAAAACATTTCTTCTTTAGAATAAGATAATATTCTTCAAAAATATAGAAAGAATTTTCCGTAATAATACACATTCCAAATAAAATGTAGATATTCTCTAAAAACATCGAAATTTGATTTTCTTAGAAATGGATGCAAATGAAAAGCTTTTCTTCCAAGTTCAAAAAATAAGTAACTGGGTGTTGATATTAGTACTTAACTATTCATACTCCATTTTTTAATCTAAAATTCAGGCTTTCAATGGGTGAAATCCTTCAGATTTACACTACAGCTTGCAAGGAATGGTTTCTTTCCTTAGTGGATTATATTACTACTAAACGTCGGATTAATAAGAAATTGCATAAAAAGTGATTATTTTCGTTTCATTTTAACGGCTCTAGTTCGAATGCTCCTACTGAACACTTTAATCTCCAAATCCTAACGATTGAAGCAATATACAGGGTGTCTCACGGTGACCGTCGGTTAGAAGTATATCAAGAACTGTAAAAGCTAGAAATTTGAAATTTTGCACATGCGACATGGAGTGTTTAATCTATTAAATAAAAATATTTTCCAAATGGCAGCACTTCCGGAAATACCGGAAGTGAGCATCAACTTCTTTATTTTAAATACAAACCAGGCAATTTTTTTTCACATTCTGATGTGTCATAAAATGTTTAGTAAGTATGCTTAAAATAATCGGTGTATCAATTTTGATTGTTGAGAAAAAAATTTTTTTCACTGAAAAATGTCAAAATCTTGTTTAGGAAATAAAATTGAAAGTCGAAAGTGGTAAAAGTTAGGGAAATGGGATTTTAGGTTCTCAATGTCAAAAGATTGAGACACAATTGCCTGTAACAGATAATAAAAAATTCCCCGCGGTTACTGATCTATTTGACGTTATTTCCAGACTTAAGAAAAACTTTAAAAAGTCTCTTTTTTAAAATGGAATGCCTATTTAATTATCGGCACATTCGATGCAGAAATAAATTTCCGTTAAATTGATATACCATGTCCCTATACCTAAAATCAATGATTACAGAGTTATTTACATTTTTCTAATTAAATTTATAATTACATACTTTACAAAACATGGTTGGCTTTGAAAATTTTCAGAAAATTTTTATTCAATTGTTTCTTATGATGACAGTTGTCAGTTAGCTATCAGTTTGAAAGTTTACCCTACATTTACGTTTGTTATCAGTGTTATCTGTTTGAATTTTGATTTTTGGGCTTAATATTTGTTTTTAATTGGGAAATATGGAATACACAAACGCTGATATTCTAAATTTGTTTTACATTCATGGCGAGTCTACTCGTATTACTTTTCGGACCTGCAGAACCTTTAACTATTGAATAAAGAATCACTCAACACTTTAACGAAAGATATCCGCATTTACCTACAATGACAGAACGAAAAATGAGGATGATTGAAAAGAATTTTCTAAATTTGGGCGAAGTAAATGCGCCACGAAGTTTGGCAAAGCCAATTGTCCCCAATGAGGCTGCAGAAACCAATGTATTGGGATATTTTAATGTTTTTCCCTGAAAGTTCTGTTCGTTCGGCGGAAAGAGACCTTGGATAGTCAAGAAGTTGCATAGATAGAATTTTAAATAATCATAAAAGCATAAGAAACAATTGAATAAAAATTTTTTGAAAATTTTCAAAGCCAACAATGTTTTGTAAAGTATGTAATTATAAATTTAAATAGAAAAATGTAAATAACTCTGTAATCATTGATTTTAGGTATAGGAACATGGTACCTATATCAATTTAAAGGAAATTTATTTCTGCATCGAATGTGCCGATAATTAAATAGGCATTCCATTTAAAAAAAGAGACTTTTTAAAGTTTTTCTTAAGTCTGGAAATAACGTCAAATAGATCAGTAACCGCGGGGAATTTTTTATTATCCGTTACAGGCAATTGTGTCTCAATCTTTTGACATTGAGAACCTAAAATCCCATTTCCCTAACTTTTACCACTTTCGACTTTCAATTTTATTTCCTAAACAAGATTTTGACATTTTTCAGTGAAAAAAAACTTTTTTCTCAACAATCAAAATTGATACGCCGATTATTTTAAGCATACTTACTAAACATTTTATGACACATCAGAATGTGAAAAAAAATTGCCTGGTTTGTATTTAAAATAAAGAAGTTGATGGTCACTTCCGGTATTTCCGGAAGTTCTGCCATTTGGAAAATATTTTTATTTAATAGATTAAACACTCCATGTCGCATGTGCAAAATTTCAAATTTCTAGCTTTTACAGTTCTTGATATACTTCTAACCGACGGTCACCGTGAGACACCCTGTAGAGATGATACAATGATAACTGTTGTGGTAACCACAATACATCCCTTCATGTGTAATTTGCATTTTTCATTCATGCCGTTTGCTTGAATTTTTGAACTATGTATGTTACCAAAAACTATCCATCCTCAGATGTGGATAATTTGATTGTATAAAAATTCACTAAAAAAATCTTTGTCTTCCCACAATTTTAATAAATAAAAAAACTGGAAAGGCAAAGATTTTTTTAGTGAACTTTTATACTGTCATTACTGTCAATATGGGTTCCTCCTAAATTTTGGTTGAAGATCTTGTCGAAGGCTGCTAAGTGAACTGTTTGATTGATAAATTTACTGACATTCCAAATGTTCAAGCACTATAAGCAGCTATAAGTTCCTATTACTGCTCTTATGGTTAACACGTTCTGTTTTGTCTGACAATCAAGTAATTTTTCTCTGCTTCCATGGCATATTAACACCTGCTTTTTTGGCTTAGCGATTATAAATAGCTTTCATTTGTAAGCAAATGTTCCTCTTTGGTCAACAATTAGTATGCTTGTGTATTATAGTTTATTAAAGCTAAAAAAATATATATTTTTAAAGAAATCAGTGTAATAAAAGTGCATTAAAAAATATGAGCAATGTATCGAAACTCGTATAAGGTTATTCAAAAATAAGTTCCCAGTTTGAAATGACCATTGCTTTGCTAATTTTTGAGATTCTGAAAAAATAAAAACACCATTCTGTTTTTAAAGAAATGCGGTTTGTTAACACTGTAATAGAAGATTCGGTTTGCTGATTTGATATCTTAATTTTTCGTTTTGGATTTCTTCGGACGTATGAATGAAAATGTGCCTACAAGAATACCCCTCAAAGATCCTGTCGGACTGC
Source organism: Pyrocoelia pectoralis (assembly GCA_036250285.1). NCBI lineage: Eukaryota > Metazoa > Arthropoda > Insecta > Coleoptera > Lampyridae > Pyrocoelia > Pyrocoelia pectoralis. The sequence continues at coordinate 3,205,274 of CM070079.1, read as the reverse complement.
TTGTCATTATCTTGGTCGTATCTGTTTTTCTATTTCGTCAAAATAATAATGAGCATAATGTGTATTGGGTTCCTTTACAAAATACATTGAATTGTTTGATTATCCTCGATTTTGATTTTGTTTTCAGTACTTTTTAATTTTTTGTGTTTTTTTTTGGTGGCGATTTGTTGATTCCTCGGCAAAGATTTTTAAGGGGCTTCCGTCTTCCTTGGTAATCATCACTAATACCTGTTTCATTAGAATGAACTTCATCATTAACAGGGATGATATTCTTTTGCTGCCAACTTTTGTACTGCTTGTACTTGCTTATAATCTGATTAGGTATTCTGAAGACCAAGACCAAGGTTTTTCTTAATTTTCTGTATTAAGCTGAAGTGAACACGAAGATTGTTGAGCTATTCCTAACGGGAAATAAATAATCAGACCTTAGTACTACCAATCGATGGCGTCAATTCCTGATGGGTCTTCCCATAATCCCAGAAGTTCTGGAGTTCCAGTGGGATAAAATGTCTAGTTTGTCAGTTACTTCTGACCCATTTAACATGTAACTTATATATCAGGCATATTTATTGCTTCCATTAAACAAATACCATTATTTTAATGTAACTATCTGGTTATTACATTTACTTTTTATATGGAGTACATTTTCGTCGTTCTATAAAGATTGTGTTTGTGGTATCCAATAACCAATTCGTAAATAACCTTAAATTTAAATAATTAAAGCAACATTAAGCAATCTTGAAATGAAATTTGAAATGTGCTGCTACAGCATGTAATGTAATTGAAATATTTAAAATAACAACATCGAAAATAGAATAAAGAACGCCATGAAGCGATTCGAAATTAATAAATAAAACTTCGATCTCTTTTCCTTACATTTGAACAACATGAAGGAATGTACAATAAAAATTGATGGGGTAGTTTGGAAACCTCTAAACAAAGCGGAGAACTGGTTTCTGCATGTGTATATATTCAATTGTATCATTGTAAGGAGAGTTCCCTCATGGGAGATATTACCTTCGAGACAAAAAAAGATTAAGCGAGGTTATTACCGAAAGAATATGTCGCGGTATTAATACTTTTCCGGTTATGAAATATGAGCGGGCACGAGTTTTACTTGTGACAGGTGTCGAAAGGGGCGACAGAAACTACTGATAAATTGAACTGGACCGAAGGAGGACCAAGCTAAGAACTAAAAAAGGAGCAGACTAAAATTCAGTTCACGTTTCGCTAAAATATACCTCGTTTGACAATAACATGTGAGCGCATTCCGAACACCCTTTTGTAAACCAATTTCATTTTCAACAGCTTCTGTAAAATAGTGAAACTCTCTATGATAGCTGAACAAAAAATAAAAAATTAAATTATATTTTCGGTGTGTCAGCTACGTTATTAAGTGGCAGCCGGCCATCTTTGTTTTTCTGACTAGTTTTGATGTATGATGTAAAATTGTACGGGCCTTAAAAAGTCTCTTCCAGCAAAACTGTCAAATTAATCAACATTCCTGCCGACCCTTCCACTCAACATTATTAGATATAGTTGGCGTTAAAAACTCTTCTTCCTGTAAATTGAATATGCGCCATACTATATTTTCTAACACGCGTCAAAGAGTTGTAGCAAAAATGTCACCGCGCTACGGTGGTCGCAAACGAAAGTTTGTTAACCCATCGCCTAGGTATATAATTTGTTAAGTATCGACGTAAATAACCTTTTATGTTAAGAAGATGCTATGTTTGATGTAAACAATTGAATAAATTTCATCTTTTAAATATTGATTAGATAGTGAACTATGCGGAGAATCCCAATTAAGTTTAATCATCATCACGAAGTTAAACTTGTATTGATTCGTTTCCGGTGCAAAGCAAGGTTCAGCAACAAATTGTTCTCCATTCGAGCTTAATTCGATTCCGGTTCCGGAGTTTCAACTACCTACACTGTTAACTTACAACCCCTCTACATTCAGCGGTTGTATTAATTTCGTTTCAAATATTAACAAAGGATCGTGCAGTTTTCTCTATCAATTTATTCGAGAATTTAATTGGAATTTACTCTGGCAGTCATTAAAATTGAAATTGGCCGTTACAAAAAACTACCTACTTCATTGCGGAACACGTTGCCGTGTTTCCTTTATGGATTAAAAATTTGCCTTCTCGCCGCTGATGTCACAACAGACAATTCAATTAAATGAAAACGTCACTTCACAATACTAAAAAGTCGCCACAGATATCCGTCCCTTTGTGCAATTTTGAGACTTGCGCATTACGCAAGCGAGTATCCCAATCTCGTGTCGGAAGACTGTTTAAGATGTTATGGCGGCTTCTGTTGCGAACAAGAAGAACGAAAGTAATGTTAACATACTAAGAATGTAATCGATTGTATGTACTTAGTTCATTATCACACGATGGGACTTGCCATTTTCATTCGATACTCTCTGGATTGGGATAGGAGAGTGAACATAATCCATATTAGAGCCCTTTGTGCTATCTCCCTGACTAAAGTTATCTGGGCCCACAAAGTTGCTGGAGACACCCCCCACATGAGGTGTATTTGGAGATACTGGTAGGGAAATGACTCCAACATGGATCCTTTCAATCGTCGAATTATCAGATAAAATCTTCCCCTTCACTTGTTTACGACTTTTGAAGTACGTAGTGAAGGTGAGTGAGTCATTCAATTGAATTAATTTTGATATAGCAGCATGTTTCGACGTAAAAATCATCATCAGGCTTTGATGGATGATAATAGTAAATGATGAAGAAATAAAGTAAAGTTTTAAATTACATTTTTAAAAAAGAAGTTCTACAGCACATCTTGTGGAGTATGTCCCAAGGTGTACGTTAGTCTAGCCAGGTCCGCGTAACAAGACAAGAGTTCTTTGCTAGAATTACACAAAGCCTGAAAGCCTCGTGGCTTGGATAAGGAAACAGTTGACTGCATCAACGTCACCAAAACCTGCGGTGTATCAATTTGACATAAATTCAGCTTCAAGTGCAACTAGAAGAAGAAGCTTCTCAAATAACAATAGCGTTTTTTATCTGAAGCCTATAAACTTAAAAGGACACCTTGTAGTAAATTTCGTAAGCATTTAATTTGAAGAGATTTTGTAGCTAGGACCAAACGTTTTTGAGATATCAACGAATAACCGACAATAGGCACCCTCCCCCTCCTCTCCCAACTACTATCCAAATTCCGCGAATATTCTAAGGAAAGTTGCCATCAAAAAATTTCCTTCTACACCCCTTCTGCCGACTGGGAAAACGTGAGGAGGCAAAAATGATGAAGAAAAGTGGGATGCATTTTCTTTGCACTTATTAATTTTTGATGGAGAATGTAACTTTCCATTCAGAATTGTGCCAAATACAAAAATATGGTGCATGGGAGTGCACATCAGTTGGTGCAGTATAACAATTTCAACTTCGTCCAGGACTAAAAGTATGTAAAATAGTCTATGCAATATTGTTCGAATAAGTCTGGAATCAATGGTTAGTTGGGATGGCCCAACCCTTCGTTGGTGAACTTTCAATTTAAGGTATCGCGGATCAGAATGTTATTACACAAATTATTATCTTAGTACCGACATAGGCAAGGCGAACGTACAACCTACAATTCTTTAACTGTGTAATAAGCTCCATGCCCAATGTGCTTTTTACGGCTACTATTAAATGCATTACAAGGACTTCTCTTCTTTAATAAATGCATGAAATAATTAAAATAGGTTTGAAATTAAGATCGTGGAATAATATAAAATTGTAAAAATGATGGCATTAAATCTATAAATGAATATTGCACAATCGATATAAAACGTTAAATAATTAAAAAAGTTCGAAGGTGAAAAGGATAAAAGTTGGCGTTTGAAGTGGTAACTTCACAGACTGTACCGGACACGGGCCACTCGACTGGACACGCTAAAACAGATTGCCTAATCAATTCCTTGTGTCCGAATCGACTCTGATCAATCTAAATTAATCCCTACCGCCCAGTTCGAGCGCTTAAGTGCACCCTACATCCCTCTAAACGTTGCCGTTAAAAAAGCTTCGTGTTTAACTTTCCAACTGAAATAATACATCCTAGTTTTCTTTAACAGAATCAAATATATCTAACTTTAAGGGATTAATAAACAAGGGTCATTAGGAGTTTCCTTTAGAAATCCTTTCGCTAAGCTTTCGTCAGCATTTTGGCGTTTATTCGACGGATTCGGTAATAACCGCGCCATTGTGGTCAGTATGCATAATTTTGCTCGCGCAATATCACTATTATCTGTTTTTTCGATAATTGCGAAGAGAAAAAAAATTCTACTCAAATCGAATGTAAATAAACAATCCCATTTAAAGATTTATATTATCGTTTGTATAATCAAGCAGTTTTCTCCCTTAACTTAATCATCATAAGCAACCGATACACGAAAAAAGACTAAAGCCATTAAATTCATCCTTAATGGCATTTTTTGCAGAAACAGCGAATTCGTCGTTTCCCATTTTCGGACACCCCCTTATTATTATACGTGGACGGTGCGAAGGTGCAGCTTGTATTATGCGACCCTCGTGCAAAAAAACTAAGCAAAAATGGTACGGCAATTCGTAGTCTATCCCTATAGCTCTTCATTCATCCCTGCGGGCCGTCGAAGTCGTAAACTGGCCTCCAACCCTACAACGAAAACATCACACCCCGTGTCGGATATTAAGATTTTTCAACTTCATAATAAAAATACGCGATTATCGATTATCCATAAACAAAAGATCCACTTACGACCCTTACGTTTAAGCCCTTTTGATGGTCCAAATCTAATTACGTTTCTAATCTCGTTATTAAGAAAATAAATTTAGTTAAAAAGAGGAAAAGGGAGAAAAGCAACCGTTGTCTCTTATTTCTTTTTTCTTTAGTTACTTTCCCATTCCACGGCGTCTAAAACTAACTATCCCGCGTGCACCCCGAGATTATTATAAGAAACGCTGGAACTAAATGGGTGTCTGTTCGTTTCAGCAAAGGCTATACAAGCTGCCTTAATCTCATCCCGCTTTTACCCATATTAGGATATATCATCCTTTTCCCTCGCACTCGTGTATTTTATATATTACACAATGGTGGGGGGTCAATTGCTAAAAAAACCTTTTTTCGTCTTTCATACAAAATTCAAGCCATTTCTCTCGATTATTGCTACAGCGGCTGAGTTAAATTTAGACATACGTTTTAATGGCTTGTTGTTTTAAGGGATTATCGTTGTTTTTTGATTCTAAAAGGAAGTGAGGTCGGCTTTTTAAGCATGAAATCTTGAAAAATTATTTTATTCTCTTGGTTTATATTTTTTTAAAGAATATTTTATGAATAAGGTTAAATCTTATACATTGATTTTTACGCCCACGTTTCCTTTTTAAGGATAACGGTTTGTTAATTAACTTTCACATTTTAAAGAGAACAACATTTATTTGTATTTACTTCACTCCCTTAGCCGGTCAATGCATAATATTTATTTCAGCAGGTTTCCTCCATAGTTTATATAAGTGGCGGTATCACCATCACCTGTATATTCGGTTAAAAATTCCGAAACGAGAAATATTGTAATCGTGTAAATCCCACAATTTTGTAACATATCATTTCGTGCGTTTTAAAACTACCCTGTTTGAGAGCAACACACGTTTTAGCATTTAGCATAAGTGATGGCTGATTCACAATTATTCCTTAAGGACCATCAGTCATTTAAAAATTCTTTCATTCATTTTTGGATTTGACACTTCACTCTGTTTGCGACCTTTACCATGTAATCTTTTGTACTACCCTGACAGCCTCTTATGCATAACGTTGATTACCAAAGCGACTGACTTTGAAACACAGCTTACTGCCTATCGGTAGTTGATGCCTAATCCTTCCATTAAAGTCACTGGTTTGGTAACTTGAACTTTCTCACACACAAATGTTTAATTACGTTAATAAACAATCAATTACTAAGGGCTAGTTGTATGTTTACTGGATAAGCTACTGTTAAAGTTGATCGACAAATTAAGGAAGTTTATTGGTCCATTTTTTTAATATTCGACCAATCAAATTTCTTAATCGCTTCATTAAATTTTGTACTACAAGCCTAAAGAGTTCTCGTTTTCAAATTGAGGTAATCGCATAATAAAGAAAGAGAACTTTTAACCGCACTTTGTATTGACAGTGTAAAAGTCCCTTTACAGAAATAACTATTTATGGAATAGAAAGCCGTAGAAAATCAATCGAAATTTTCAATGACATTGTGTTTTCCGCCTGAAAGTCTTTTTTGAGTTTCTTTAAATTGGTCCACCTTTTAAAATTTAGTTTTCGCCAGTCGTCACTGTATTGTAATTAATTCCTAGCTAGAGTACTGATTTATCACTTCACATTTCCCAACGACTTATCCGCATGAGTACCTATTTCTAGTGCAAACTACCTTTAAACATTTTCATAATGGGAAATTACATTTTTTAGAACTGCTCTAGGTATTTTTGCTAAGTTTTGCATAAATGAAAATTATGAGTTTGGTTGAGAAGAATCGGCCGCTCTGATAAGATCTGTGTGGCCGATGTGGCAATATTTCCAGCCAGAGCGGCAAGTAACAAGGAAAATGAGACACGAAAATCAGTAAAAAACGGTCAAAATGCACAAAGTAGAAGAAGTTTACAATAGTTAAAATGAAACTTCAAAAATGATTTGCTCCAAAGCTTTTATAATGGAATAGGTATGATTCACACTTAATGAAACGAAGCTTTAAGTTAATGAAGAAGAAGAAAATGTTGAGGAAAATTTCGATAAGGTGAAGGGGTAGATTCGGGAAAACTATTTTCTATGTAGAATATTAGATAACGTGAACATAGGCAAACCAAGATAAACTTTGTAAGTACAAAACGCTTAGTATAAAGAAATGTGGAACATATCGAAAAATTATGCCGCAGTTGAGTAAGGGCAATAATGAGACCCCCTTTCATGCCTGCGCCAGCGCCTCTATATGATGCAAAGGTATATGAGTAATGTAATGCCTAGTCTCCTCTTTTTAACGTACTTTACCGAAATATTTATAAAATACCACCAAATATAAACATACTAAGAAGTTTAATTTGTGAAGAACTAAAGTAATTTCTTGTCTTTAACTCAATCCTGCACACATGTCGTCCAGTTAGATCTAACTGCGAGATTCGTGCTTGTGAACGTTTTCTTACGTACGAAAAGCTACCTTATTTTTATTAACTATGTGCAAGAGTGCAAGACATTAGTTAAATCTAATTTGATCTTCCACTGCTTAACCATAGGTACACCATTTTCCTAACGCTGCTGGATGAGTTATACATATTTTTCACATGCTTTACCGAAAGATAAAACTGTTTAATGAAACAGGAAAATACAGTAAGTAGTAAAAAAATGCGTTCAACACAAAGTTTAGCGAGAGATTATTGTTTCTAAAGTTTAAAGAAATGTTGGGAAGAAACCTACACTGCTTTAACATTTACTTTTACAGGGTGCTTAAAGGTCAATGTGAAAAACTTCAGGAGAGTGATCCTTTTTCCAAAATAAAGGGGGGTTGCCCATATGAAATTTTCTCGTTTGAGACCTCTTATGCCCCCCAAAGCAGGTTCTCAATTTTTATGAAATCTCGGGAACGATGGGAAACCCAAGGAAAGGTAGTTTTTTAGTTCTCCCCTATTATTATAAATATAACTGATATAAAAATTATAAAAGCGGTAAATTAAAAACCCTTATTTAAAGTACTATTAGAACATTATGTTTTGGAAAGAAATTAAAAGGCATTCATTACTCATTACATTAGTCATTAGATAGCTTAGTTTATTTCAACATTTTCAACCAACTTCAAAAAGTTGGTTACTAAATTCGTCCGGATGTCTGTGTGTCTGTGTGTCTGTGTGTCTGTGTGTCTGTGCGTTGGTCGATGTTACAGGGTTTAGACAGCTGGAAGTGGTGTCATCTTATAGGAAATTCTTCACTGATTCCAAATCGCTGGTAAATGTTTTGATCGGATCACCCGTTCGCCGTCGGGACGCCATTAAAGTCAAAATATACACCCTTTAATATCTCGAGAACGACACATCCAATTACAAAAAGAAAAAAATACGTTTCCTTTATTTGTTGAAACCTATTGAGTCATGATACGTAAACAACACCCTCACCCCTCCTGTGGGGTGGAGCGGGGGTGAGTTTTCAAAACTTAAATGGGAACACCTATTTTTTATTACTTTTGGATTCTCCATAAAAACCGATATTCAAATTGCAAATATCACCCCCAACTGCAACCCCTTTTTTGGGGGTGAAAAGGGGGAAAATTGCACGTCCGCAGAAAAACGATCTTTTTTTACTTTTTTTTCCTCTAACATTTTTTCGTGATTTACAAATTGTCCGTCACCCTCTCCACTCCCATCTCCCTGAAGGATGGAAAGAAAAACAATGACTCATTTGTGCAGAATCCGGCGTAGTTGTGTCTGAGGTGGGGAGAGGGGGTAGTTATATACATATATATTGTATATAGTATATGCCATAATTAGTTACAGATTTGAAGTTGGTTGAAATTAAAATTCTATAAGAATTTGCACCTTTTGATACTTGTTTCATTTTGCTTTTGAAACAGGAATTTTTAAATGACGGGTCATGTCGCCGTTTTCTTCTAATTAGGCAACAAATGCATGATGATGCACCGGTACATTTTTCTTCAGAATTTTTATACTGTTTACCAAAATCGTTGGATAGACTCCATCCACGGTCTCCAGACTTAAACGCCGTAGATTTCTGCATATGCAACGTTATTAAATCCCTGGTTTCCTATTTCGTTTGAAAATTATGCGGAATTTATCTGCTTTATTTTTTTACTCGAAAACTATTTAACGAACAAAATTCATGGGTCAAAAAGTATTGAAATAACTTTTTTTGAATAAGAAATCGCCTCCCAGTGTTTTTTACGGCCCACAGGACAAACCGCATCGGGTTGCATACGGACAATTTTGTGCCAACATGGCCGAGAATGACGGTGATTTTTGGCGTCATCATCATAAGCGACGACGCACATTTTTCACTGAATGGAACGGTAAACAAACAAAACTGCCGCTACTACGCCACTGGTAATAATCCACGAAAAGCCTCTCTATGGCCAAAGAGTGGCGGTTTGGTGTGGTATTACCGCGAAATGTGTGATTAGACTGTACTTTTTCGAGGGCGAGCGATCGAAGCCACTTATCGTCAATGACTTTTTATGCCAATTGTGCGTAGAAAGCGAATGGGTAACTTCTGGCTCCAACAGGATGGCGCGCCATGCCATACTGCAACCGCCACATAGTTTTTTTGAGGTAAAATTCCTCCCTGGTCGCTTGATATCCAAGAATGGCGATTTTGACTGGCCACTGCGTTCATCTGATCTGACGCCGTCTGAATCCAAAGTGTACATCAACAAGCCACGGACTTTGGTTCGACTTAAAGCAAACATCGAACGTGAAATAGTGGCGACACCGAGAGCTACGCTCGAGAAAGTGATGGAAAATGCCGAAAAAGAGCACATTATTGTACCTAATCAGGGAAAAATGCGAGCACTTGAGCCAAATAATATTTTAAAGGTAATTGATATTTATCTCGCTTGGATCAAAATGAACGCCTGTGCAAAAAAAATAAAATTATCTTTTGCTAAAAAAATTTATTTAAGAATGTAGATGGTCCACCCTGTATTTCAATTCACAATGATCAAGTTGGCATTTCTACAATTTTATTTTGCGATTTAATGTTTGGTTGTTCCATGAAAGGTTGAAGGTATTGATTACAGGTACCAGGTAGACGGTTCAAAACTTAACTTAAATACCTATAGGATGTCCGCCCTCCTTGAAAGGCATGGCTTTCATCTAAGATATACGAGTGGTAAAAGAAAGCAAAAAGTCTTCTTTATTAAATTATTACTAATGATGTTTTCATTGCTTGACCCTTGCACTTTGATGTGTGGTGCTTTTTGCAGATGTCGCAGATTTTCGCCCTCTCTTGGAGGATTCGAATACGAGCCACACGAACAATGTCGTTTTTTTCCTGGACATAAGTCAATCGCGATACTCAATTTCCAATTTGGCGGATACACATTTATAATCACTACTACATTTTTAATAGTTTGCCGATCACGAAATATTCAAATATAAGGAGTTCCTAACCTTTGGGTTCACAAGAGATCATCCTTAGCAGTTGGCAATTCCTCTGCTGCACTAAAAACGTTCGTGATAATATTCCATTGCTCCTCGTCGACCTATACCCATTAATCAGAGCAAGTTACGTCAGGAAACTCCCAAATTAAGAAGGTTAAAAGGTTACAACCAAATTGCCTGATGAGGCAAATCGGAACTCGCCTTGTGTGTTAGTTGGATTCAACTCAAACCGTAGAAACGAAACTCCTAGCGGAGGTCAAACTTTTATCACAAATTTTGCTCGTTCTGCATTTTCTCGATACCAATACCTACAATTATGACGATTAAGATACATCAAAAGTGGCTTCATCAGGAAACTCAATTATTACTCAGTAGAGCCTTGAGGGATATCTTATGCACCAGTCAGGCTTCGGAAGACCCTCTTCCAGAAAATAAACCTGTTCGAGAATTTTTCGGGGGTAAATACATAAGATGTTGATTTTTTATACGCTACTATAGGTTGGTGATTTTGAGTTACTGAATAATACAAAAAAGTTTAACTTTCTGGTTTTAATAAAATAATAAAACGATGTGGATGAATACACCTACACGTAATAGAGGTAGAGCTACTCCCCCAAAAAAGACCTTCGTGCTCTGATTTTTTAAATTCCACGCTTACAAGGGCTTGCTCCTGTAGGACCAATCCTGGTATTCTACAGGAATGCTCGTCAATATACAGGTAGAGTGACCAACGAGAATTTCCACAAGAAATAGTCGGAGGGTTTGGAACCCCAATCTTACAGCAAGATTCGATTGTCTAACATATATCCACACTTTTAAGCCATCAAGAACGTACCGAATAGTCGACGTTTTGAATTGGGGGCAGCAGTGCATAAAGTCATAAAACTATGGAGGATGTGGGACCAGCGCATCCGTAGGATAATGAAAAAAGTTCTATGAAACTGCGAAATTTTGTACACTGGTATAATCGCACTTTTCCCTTATTTCTCTATGAGAACATTTTGAACAAACTTATTTTCTTACACTTAAAGCTTTAATTGAAATTAAAACATTAAGAGGACCGTTCACAAGACTTTGACGACCTCCTGTTGTGAATAACAGAGACAAGACAAATTCATAATTTAAAATAATAACTAACATGTAATTGACGTACCTATAACTTAGATTAAAGCGTTGAAAGAAAGACGAAAATGAAACGGTTTTAATGTAATCAATTGCCAACCTTCTTTTCGTACGTATATTTTTATGTAAATAAATATTATAGATAAAAAAAAGGGAAGTATCGTCGCAAATAGAGAATCCCCAAAGAATTGTGTATTCGGTTAACAATTTTTCCAGCAATATAACATGAAAAGAGAGGAAACCACTTGAAAAGAGTCTGAACTAGAGGCGTACACGTTTCGCTCGTTCGCCCGCTCTTGTATTAGACAAGCTTAATTCTTCTACAAAACAAAGCCCCGGTAGATACATTTCTACCCCAGATTATGCCGTTATATATTTCCCCGCAAAAGAAAGCGTGTGTAGATATAATATATAGAGGTTGTCACGTGCATTATTTATATTACGCAATATTCCGTACGAGGATTGCCAACTTAATGACATTGTTAAGTTTTCTGAGTAGTTTTTTTAGGTTTTGTTTTCCTCTGTGTCCATCCCCTAGAAAATATCGTACATACATAAACATCTAAAGCAATACGTGAAAATAATAATATTGCGAGTTGTAACAAATTTATACGAAACACTAAACTTAACCGTTTTATTATGTCCGTTTAATGGTCACTTGTAGGAAAAAAAACTTTTCCAAAAGTTTCATACCTACTTACGCTGAAATATTACTAGAACGCGTTGCATTGAATCGGTCCTTGCGAATTTTTACATTACATAAACTCTTAGTACCTACTGGTGGAAATGTAATTGGCAAATTGCTCAATGGCAAAATATTAGAAAAATTAATGGCTCTGGGTAGAAAAAATGTCTACAACAGGTTTGGCCAGCAGTGTAATGTTCGATCGGCTAAAAACAATCCATTGTGTTAAGATTGCCAAAGACTCACGCCCCAACAAAATAAACACAAGCCAAGACCGTTAAAAACTGAACTAACTGTTTAGGGAAAATTCAACAAATAATCAATTTCCAATCAACCTAATCCATTCCGTGCTCTATTTTCTTTGAGATGTTGATGGTGACGGTCACAAGGTTGGAATTCTTTTTTGTTGAAGAATAGCTTAGAATGTTGAGTGAGTTGTATAAGTGTTTGAACTAAAAGTCAATTAAATCAGAGATATTCACCAAATACGGCTTAGTACCTACAATTTTCTTCAACTTTGTACACTTGTTTCATTTAACTTTTACCATATTTTATTCACTTTCATCCCCCTAATCATGGCTCTTCAAGCACAACCCGGGTTTCTGATTTAGAGAACCCTTTCAACTTTATTAATTTAACTGGTGATTTACAAAAAATGTTGTGTCGAGTGTTGTCAAACATTTAGCTATGAACTTTATATTTCAGGTTGAACCTAAGATAATGTTTGTACTTTTGGCTTGAAAATTGGATTAGATTATCCCGAAACATGTCGCCCTAGTCTTTAATTCATCAACTACATTACCTTACTTCATTTATTAAACTATCGTTGAAGGGGAAGGTTGGGTGTATTTTTACCAATTTCTTCAACTGAAGGATCAACGCCGTCAACCTTTGCTTTCCATCCGATGATTTATCATTATTATCACAATTTTGTTACAGTACTCCTTTTTCTCGTTCCTCGCCCTTTTGAAACTTCGTTGCGTCTTTTCTATGCTTCCACATTTACCTATCCAAACGTTTTTGTTTTTTCTTCAATTTTTAAGCTGTTTAATTTAGCATATCGTATGTCCATAAGTTTTAAACTTTAAGTAAATCTCAGCTGGTGCAACGTAAAATTAACTTAAAATCCTTTTCAATTCACAAACTGGCTCTGACGAAAACACGTGACGTGGTGGTGAACAAAAAACAATTTAGAGCAAGAAGAAAATAAATTTAATAAGAGCCTGAACATGAAACCGCCTAGCAACTATTGGTTTTAGGAAGAGGAGATAACGAAGACCTATCCACGTAATTGAAGCCGTAGAGGTTAGTTGTGTTACGTACCCATCTAGAACCATATATAAAAAGGTATTAGCGACCGGCTAAACAAGATGGAAGAAAAAGGTAACAGGATGGAGAAATAGGAGAATGAAACAAGGGATTCAAGATCAGAAAATAATTAAATCAAACAAGAAAACCAAGTTTTAAAGTAAAAATTAAGCACGCGAGAGAAAAATATTATTGTGCACGAATTAAAAGGAGCAAATGATGAAAACACTATCGACATGAAGCATGAAAACTATTTCCGATGCCTATGCCATTTCTTATTTGTCACCATGTACGACAAAAAGTGGGCAATCGGAATAGCATCGAAGTGTCTTGTGAACCCCAGCAACAAAAGGATTTTAGGAAAAAGCAGTACAAAGGTTATTCATGGAATATTACCATAAGACTAGCCAAAAAACGCTCAAAGTAGGGGTTCAGATAGAAACTGTTAGGTACATGAAAACATTGGATTTCATAGGTATTTGTCACCGACGAGCATAGAGTGGAAAGTTGTGTTTTCAGTAAAAATGGTAGGTACATCCTAACTAAAAGTAAGTTACTCAATTTGAAAAGTTACAACAGTGTCTTCTATGTTTCATGCGAGGTGACAATATCTACATAACACCCCACCCTATTGCTTCATATTTTTTCGACGCACTTCTTCTGGTGACTCATCTTTTCGTCAATATAAAAATAATCTTCTTAAAATGTCTACTTTACAACATTTATACTGTAACTGAGCAGAAGTTGCGGCAATTTGAAGATGTATGATTTTCGAGAAATGTGACAAAATTTAATATATTTAGGTATCCATGAAATAACCTCACAAAACCCGTTACTAAACCGTCAAAGGTACAAACAATATCTAAGTAACTCCTTTGGAACCGCGTCCCCATCTGTAATCAACGCTCGTACGAAAAACAGATTTGGATCCTCCAATCAGATTAAGGTTAAAGCACAAGGATGTATTCAAACCAAAAAGAGAAGAAAATATATCTTCGCCATGACTATTTTGCAGAAAACCAAGAGGTGTCCCTAAATAACTTAATGTTGATTTTTAAAAAATTATAGGCTGAGCAAAGAAGTTGGAGAAAGCTCGATAATAACAAATGACATTTTGTTGAAACGGAGATACAACTCTGCTACTAAGTAGAACCATAAAGATTCTAGATGAGCTACCGCCCTCAGAAGCAACGCAGCTTGCCGTACAATACTTATGAAAATCTGAAGATTATCACTAAACTAAAGTATTTTATATGTAAAAGAATGCAAAAACATTTCTTACAGCGGTTCAACTTTTTGTACAGAATTATTTATATTCAACTCTCTACCATTTCTAACGCAGAACTGTAAAACGTCAAGCTCAGTCGCTAGAAGACCTGTGTAGTTCGTCAAGAAACACCAGGAAAAGAAGCATCTTTCTGAAATTGTCACTTTCTTATCGCGTATCGTTAATACTTAAGCCATCTACAGATGCAGTAGTAGATGGCTTAAGTACCTAGTATTAAAAAAATCGAAACATGTCGGGTCTATTATAATTTATATGGGTTAGACAGATTTTTTACTTTTCATTAAAGTAATTTAATTTTTCCTTATTAAACAAATACTCATTAAAAAAAAAATTTTTTAACACATTGACATTGTGAAGTTTCAACATAAATATATTTTTAGAATTCTAGTCATTTGAGTGCTTTAATAGATCCTATTAAAGCACAGATGTACAATGTACATCTGTGGTAGTAGTTCCAATCTCTAAAAAATTCCCTAGATTTTTGTAATTATATTTATTTAAAATTGTTTGCAAAAGGCGCAAATTCTAAAAAATAGTGTAAAAAACTTATTCATAAGGCTTTTATGACACTCATCCTTAAGAAAGCTCGTGGCTGATTCGTGCCATAAAACCTACCTTATGAAACTTGTTTTTTAATACATATACCTCTGTTTTTTAATTAAAATTTAATTAGAGTAGGTATATCATCGCAATACTGAAACATAAGTTAGTAAAAAAGTATTCTTGATCGTGAATTAAATAATTAATTGGCATTTAATTTATTTTGATCATTAAACCCAATACCAATTAATTACATAAACATCCACCTAATGAGATCTTACTACATCAACTTCGTACATCTAAAAGTGTATTATTTAAGCATAAATACAGTTTAAGTACTTAGTCTTATTTTTAAAATAGGTATAATAAATTTTGATTTGTGTCAGTTTTTTAAATGAAAATAAATAAACATGTATCTTCTATCTAGAGTTCTAGAGACACTGTATAAACTTGTATCTGTATCTGTATCACGATACATTTATTCCACAGTATCTATATCTGTATCTAGATACTCAAAAAAATGTATCTTTAACAACACTGTGCGGCACGCATTGATTTTCTTATTTAATTAGAAGAAAAAGGCTGCTGAAAGTCAACGTTTACTGGTAGAAAGATATGGTGAACACGCTCCATCGATTACAACATGTGGGACATGGTTTCGACAATTTAAAAGTGGCGCTTTTAATGTGAAAGACTGTGAGCCCTTTGGTAGACCACAAAAATGCGAAATCGAGCAATTGCAGGAGTTATTGGATGATGACCCAACTCAAACTCAACGGTAACTAGCAGAAGCATTAAACATTGTGTCACAAGAAACAATCGGTCGACGTCAAATGGAAAATTGCAAAGTCACTTGTGAAGTGCTGCTTATACGCCACGAAAGGAAATCATTTTTGCATCGAATTGTGACGGGTGACGAAAAATGGATTTATTTTGAAAACCCGAAGGGGAAAAAACCGTGGCTTTCACCTGGCGAAGCCGGTCCTTCAACACCAAGGCCAAATCTCTTCGGCAAGAAGACCATGCTCTGTCTGGTGGGACCAGAGCGGTATTGTGTATTAATATGAACTCTTGAAACTCAACGAAACTGTTAATACACAACGATATCGCCGACAAATGATTAATTTAATATTTAAACCACATATTAACCGAAGGACGACCGGAATGGGCCAGAATACATGGTAAGGTAATTTTGTTACACGACAATGCGCCGTCTCACACAGCAAAACCAGTGAAAGAAAACTTGAATTCGCTTGGATGTTATCGATCTTCCGCACTCGCCGTATTGGCCAGACCTGGCGCTATCGGACTATCACCTCTTCGCATCAATGGAGCACGTGCTGACCAAGCAGCACTTCAGCAATTTCCAGGAAATTTAAAAATGAGACTCCACGAATGGTTTGCCGCAATAGACAAGCAGTTTTTCTGGCATGGTATTCATGGCAATATTTTTAATAAAACTAACATTAATTTCCCTTGAAAATTACTTACGTGTTTTTTGTACCAAAAACCGGAAAAAAACTTATGCATAGATACATCTATGTAATTCATTAATGTTTTGTGTATGGCTGAAGTATGACGATAATTTATTGTTCAAGATGTCGGAAAAAATCATGCCGCGGAAAATAAATAAAACATAAATATTATTAAATGTAGAAAGTTGTAGAAAAGGTGAAAGACAGCAGGCGTAGGTGCGGGTAAGCAGCTAATTAGGTATACAACATAACCTGCAATATGCAAATTGTAGATTTTAGCATAGGTTCTACAAAATGATTACGTATGAAATACATCTTTGATCCATTAAACTTTCGTATACGTTTGTTCATTTTCAAATTTGCTATTCTTTACTTTACCATCATAGAGTTGAAAACGAAAACTTGTATCTATCTAAACACGCATACTTTCGTGCAATAAATCATTTGCAAGAAGAAATTTAATTAAGTTCTATTTTTTATTTACCCACTTATTCGCGAGTGGCCGAGGAACAGGAGCATTAGAATAAAAAAGAGATGATAGTTTCGAGTTATTCAAAATCATAAGAAAATTGGATTTAATTGGCTATTTTCACGTACGAGTTGAATTCTACTTAAAATGTATTGCATAAATAAGTTATTTTCATTGTATGCTCGACGTCGTTCGTTGTGGAGCTCAATGAATGGGATTCGATAAACTTTTCAGGTGCGTTTTGTAACATTCACGCAAGTAAATAAATTTGTTCTTATGTGCACACGATTTTATCACGTCTTCCAATTATGTGACATTAAAAATTTTCAACATATAACTACATAGAGTAAATTTATAGCTCCACGTGAGGAGAAAACAACGTCCATTGCATATTTATACTTAAATAATAAAAAATGTCTTTTTATGAAACGTGTTATGTACCTATGCGAGGTCAACGTAAGCATCTTGACACATCAACAGTAATTTTTGGCTTAAATTATTTATAACTTTTCAGTGCACGACAGAGATGATGTGGACCTTTTTCGGTTACCTAATTACAGTGAAAACCAATTTCCCTCGCGTTTCTTATTAAGTGATAGTTTCGGAAGAAAATCTGAATTTTTGTAATTATAAGTATCTTCTGTTGTAGCAGTAGCACAGTATCCATTTTGTAACTGCGAGGTGGGGTGGTACCATGACGCTACCGGCGGCGGCGGCGCGAGGAGTCTGGACCGCCCCTCATCGCCGCTGCTAATCAACCCTACCCGCGTGACACTTCGCGTTATCGATCTTTTATCTGCCTCCGCGCTACACGAAGGTACACTTTAAATAGTATAATTAACCCTTAATTATTACCTTGATTGTGTACCTACCATGCCGTATAATCTCGACAATAGATATGATAAAGTGTGATTATAGTTTCGCTTCTTGGACAAATGATCACGGGATGCTGCAAGACGCGTTTCAATACACAAACACAAACACGTAAGTTGTACAACGCGTAACTGTCGAGAAAAAGACGTAAAAGAAAAAGATTTGCCCCAATTTTTTAGCAAGCACTGCATAAACTCAAGGTAAAAATGCAACTAACCTAGTACAACCCGGAAGCATCAGAAATCGAAATTATCGATTGATTCCCCTTACCGGTGATCGAAACCTCACAATGAAATTGAGCATTCATAAAAAATATCTCCCTTCATTTTTTTGCACCCTTAAAATGCCCCTGTTTTTTTTTCACCCTCAAACGGTCACGGAATATTTTTTGTGCAGCAGCTGAGCACGAAATAAAATTTTGTGGTAGGTCTTTAGTTGGCAATTAAAACGCGTACAACTCATAATAATTACGAAATTAAATCCCAGATTTTCGGCGAGAGGCAAACGGCTCGGGAACACAATTCCGACGTTATTTAGATGCATTTTTCTGATGAGCATAAAAATGAACAAAAGAAAAAGAAAATTCCTAGAAGGTTTTCAGAATGCAAATCTAGTATTTTTTTACCCTAACGAAGCCACCCTCGCTTTTTTTCACCCTCAAGTCAATGTAGAGTGGACCTGTAAAATAAAAAACGAATTTTCAAAGTTCATATACATAAATATTGCGCATGACAAAATTGGTGAACTCCAATCTTCCCTAACTTGAAAAAATCTATAATGGTGTATATGTGTATATAAGATATGCTAGTTAGACGGAAGGAAAAAAAGTTTTGATTGTTTCACGCGTCCTCTAACTTAAAAACATCCCCTTTCATCTAAATTCTTGTCTCATAATACGGTCTGAGCTTAAACAGAATTTTGTTTAAGGTGAAGCTTTCGTGCCCGACACAATTAGTGTTGTCTTAAATTGAGAATAAATATGGTATTGTGTGATAAAACTGCAACTCGCGCTGTATAAGGGATGATGTTATGTTGTTCTGACGGGACAGGCGGCTTGTTCATGCGTGAAGTTTAAAAGCTTACTGTACGAGCTTTTTATACTTGAAAGCTCATGACAGTTACAGCTATGTTGAGCTTTGAACAAAATACTCAGGATGTTACTCTATAATCATATCGAGTTCATAGATATATTTATGAAAGATTATGAAAGGTCTTTTATATTTCTCAAAATAAACCAAAAAAAAAGCTCAATTCCCCTTTTATCTTTCATAACATATCGGGAGATATCGGGTACATGCCATTGGAAATTTTTTCAAATTAATCTCGTTCTTTTTGCATCGTAAAAAAAAATTAAGCATATTTTTAAAGACTGACTCGGGGTTTGCAATAATAAACTCATAATAAGGATACGCATTTGTATAAGGAAAGTAACATTACGAATTTTAGAATTATTGTTCATGCGAAAAGATTAGTGGAAACGGAATTATTATCCTGAAACTTTCACATTTGCTTACTAACAACTCTTCTCATAGTGAACACTGCATCATGATGCTCGGTGATCACCTAAAATTTGTTTTTTAAGGCTTCTTCCTAAGAGAAGAGAATGTTATGTTAGAAAGAGTTGAATTTAGTTTCACATCTACTAAGGCTGTGATCTAGAGTATGATGCCCCGCTCTACCTGAATCTTTATTCCTCGGGGTCCACTTAGCCGCCAGAAAATGGGTACGTCAGGGTTAACTGTGGAAAAAAGAATTGGCGACTAAGGAGCGTAGTACTTGCTACACTACATCACTGGAAATCTTTCAGATTTGACTGGGCTGGAATTAAGTGGCTGTAACACACTTAATCTCATATGCTGTTCTAAAAAAGCAGGACTACTATTATAAATGCTCATTTGATGATAATGCAAATATTTCTACTCCCCTGTGGTAGGAAGGTATGGATATGTTGGAAAGGATTTTAAGGAACTGAAAGAACAGTTTTCTGCCAATAACAACTTTTCTGCTATTGTGTCCATTCAGTTTACTTCAATTGTTGTGTTGAATATTTGCTTAAAATGCGGATTACGTGAGATCTGTCTGTGCAGCAATTTCCAAATCGTCCACTTTTAATCAACAATATATTTTTTTTAGACTTTTTCCCGTGGTTTCCGCGGCTTTTCATAAAAATGCCGAAAACGGTTTTGGTTCAGGTCGGAAATATTATTTTTCAAATAACTTTTAGGACGCCACTGCATTCCGAAGAAAACCTTCTCAATAAATAGAATCAACTTGAACCATTCATATGGAGTTAAACGTGGTAAATCCTATAAATCATAGACCATAGTCCGTTGTTGGTCTAATTAGTCAAATTGGCATAATGGTCAATAATGGAATGTGAACTATAATGTCTGTTGTGCTCTTTACTTTATTAATGACACGATAAGACTCGCGTTTTCATGACTAACACACATAAATGAAGATTTAGCCTTTCTTGATCTTATTATCATTTGTCGCTACACTTTGCTTTTACACACTAGCAAAAATTAGACAGTTTTTCCTGGATGAGAGGAAGGAAGGCAGAGAGTCTATGCCAAAGATTAGCCATATCCAATAGAGGGACGTATCAGAACTCTGTTGAGTACAAAGCAATAGTAAGCAAGACATGTACGTACTGGGAACATGGTAACAAATAGCATTGCGTGCTTATAGTGCGCTTATGACACTCGTGATTTCGATCTTCATCGATGCCTACATGTTTCGTCCGTCAAGGGATGCAGGGTGTGCTAGACAGTGCTCTTTTTATCATGGAACGCTTGGCAACGGCGTTTCACCACCTGTTTTCGACGGATCTTTTTTTAAATAGCTGTTGGTCTAATAAAATCGCCCTGTTGAGCAGAGCAGCGCGGATTTGATTTTCAAGAGCTCCTTAATTACATCACCGTTTAACCCACCCTGCATTTTGGTTGCCTAAACACTGAACGCAACATAATGCAAAAATTTTGCGAATACCGGCCACATCCCGCACACCCTGGAATTATAGTATAAGGTAATTACATTACAATCATAAATTTTATATAAAATTTCCAAAAAAAAAAATTTTTTAGTGTCCCACCACCTTTTTTTACAAAAAGAGTACTGATGCTAGATAAAAACCGACCTGGGCGCTCCTTCACGTCTACGCTACAAAAGATAAGAGCAGAATGTTAGCCAATCGCCTAGTGTCGCATCCATATTGCGGCTTTGGATGTGCTCAATCTCAACTTGTTAGGTTAGCGAAAAATGTTAGCAAAATGAGTGCCCAGGCTACAAGTCTACAATAATGGCAAAATTCCTGTTCAGGATCATCACAGACAATTAGCCAAAAATAACACTACTTTACCTCAATGATAGGGAAATATCACCCATCACGAGAAAATTCCAAACTGTACTCAATTTCCTCAGGGCAGGGACCGTTAATGCAACGCTATTATTACACACACAAAAAACTCAAAACCATCCTTCGATTCAAAGGATCATAACTCATGAGTTAAGGAGTTCTACTCTTGGACGACAACGCAAAAGACTGTGTGAAACACGTTCGTCATCTGAGATGGAAGAGACCCTTGATTTTGCCCTTCCACACTCGGAAAAATCTTCATTAAATCGGGATGCACCGGAACGTTGACTTTAAGCTATTTTGCGAATTTAAACATGAATTTTTCGTGATCAACCTTCGAAATATGAAGTACCTACCTATGTTCTTTTGTTGGGATTATCTTCCTCAGCCAAATGATTTTAGTTCTGTGGCATCGAACACACCATTTACCATGTTACGTATGCTACATAAACTTTGCACCCACACAGTTTGTCAGCGTTTTGTTGTTATGTAGATATCCACGCCCTATACAACCTTCAAGACCCATTGTTTTTAATTCGTCAATTCTGCTGCTTGGCGTACATTACTGCTGCTATCTTCGGATGAAAGGTAACAATGTGATGATTTAATGAATGATTTAACAAATAAATCGCACAAAGTCCAAGACTAATTGACTCGTCTCGGTAGGTATATTACACCGAACGTATTATGTGAGAATTGATTTTAAAAAATCTTTTAAGACAGAAATACGATTAGAGGGCGTGGGGGTGGTAAAAAATAAAGTAAAGGTGTTCCACAGGTCTTATTGTGTAAGGATTAGGTAGTATAAGAATGAAATTGTGTGAGAGGCAAGCTCAAATAGAAATAATAGAATAAAAGACAATTTCTGTGATTGGAAGGCGCGGTCTTGTCGTTAGTTGGAGGCAAATTGACTTTTGGAACAAAATATTTGGATTAAAATCAGTTTGTGATGTAGTGAGACGTCTCAACCTCATCTTCATTGATTCATCCATCTTTCATTTAAAATTTTGCACATGCGACATGGAGTGTTTAATCTATTAAATAAAAATATTTTCCAAATGGCAGCACTTCCGGAAACACCGGAAGTGACCATCAACTTCTTTATTTTAAATACAAACCAGGCAATTTTTTTTTACATTCTGATGTGTCATAAAATGTTTAGTAAGTATGCTTAAAATAATCGGCGTATCAATTTTGATGGTTGAGAAAAAAAATTTTTTTCACTGAAAAATGTCAAAATCGTGTTTAGGAAATAAAATTGAAAGTCGAAAGTGGTAAAAGTTAGGGAAATGGGATTTTAGGTTCTCAATGTCAAAAGATTGAGACACAATTGTCTGTCATGGATTATAAAAAATTGCTCGCGGTTACGTATCTATTTGACGTTATTTCCAGACTTAAGAAAACTTTAAAAAGTCTCTTTTTTTAAATGGAATGCCTATTTAATTATCGGCCCATTCGATGCAGAAATAAATTTCCTTTAAATTGATATACCATGTTCCTATACCTAAAATCAATGATTACAGAGTTATTTACATTTTTCTAATTAAATTTATAATTACATACTTTACAAAACATGGTTGGCTTTGAAAATTTTCAAAAAAATTTTATTCAATTGTTTCTTATGATGACAGTTGTCAGTTAGCTATCAGTTTGAAAGTTTACGCTACATTTACTTACGTTTGTTATCAGTGTTATCTGTTTGAATTTTGATTTTTGCGCTTAATATTTGTTTTTAATTGGGAAATATGGAATACACAAACGCTGATATTCTAAATTTGTTTTACATTCATGGCGAGTCTGCTCGTATTACTTTTCGGACCTGCAGAACCTTTAAGCATTGAATAAAGAATCACTCAACACTTTAACGAAAGATATCCGCATTTACCTACAATGACAGAACAAAAAATCAGGATGATTGAAAAGAATATTCCAAATTTGGGTGAAGTAAATACGCCACGAAATTTGGAAAAGCCAATTGTCCCCAATGACGCTGGAGAAACCAATGTATTGGAATATTTTAATGTTTTCCCTGAAAGTTCTGTTCGTTCGGCGGAAAGAGACCTTGGATAGTCAAGAAGTTGCATAGATAGAATTTTAAATAATCATAAAAGCATAAGAAACATTTGAATAAAAAATTTTTGAAAATTTTCAAAGCCAACCATGTTTTGTCAAGTATGTAATTATAAATTTAATTAGAAAAATGTAAATAACTCTCGAGTGTACTCCGATACTATGAATTACCAAATAGGTTCACCAGCTCTGCTGGTAGCCTTCTAGCGGAGTCGCTGGGTAGTGAAGTTTAGCAATACAAAAACGTCGGCCCATAGAAGTACAATCGTTTTTGTATTGCTAAACTTCACTACCCAGCGGGCAGCGACTCCGCTAGAAGGCTACCAGCAGAGCTGGTGAACCTATTTGGTAAATAACTCTGTAATCATTGATTTTAGGTATAGGAACATGGTATATCAATTTAAAGGAAATTTATTTCTGCATCGAATGGGCCGATAATTAAATAGGCATTCCATTTAAAAAAAGAGACTTTTTAAAGTTTTTCTTAAGTCTGGAAATAACGTCAAATAGATACGTAACCGCGGGCAATTTTTTATAAAGTAACAATAAATAGTAAGTAACAGTAACAATAAATAACTCAAGATCGAATACAGAACTAATCAGAAGCGGTGTGCCACAAGGCAGCGTCCTAGGACCAATATTGTTCACAATATTTACAAGTGACTTACCCTTAGTTATTACAAACTGTCAGTATCACTTATATGCTGACGACTTACAATTGTATCTGTCTGTTAGAGCGGATGAAATTGGAGACGCTATAGATAACATCAATGCTGATCTTGTTAACGTTAATAATTGGTGCAAAACAAATGGATTATGTCTCAACCCAAACAAAACTGTTGCAATGTGCATATGTAACGAGGCAATTAGACGTAAACTCGACCTGCATAACCAACAACTGTATCTAGATGGCCAACCTATTGCATGGGTAACGAAAGCAAAAAACCTGGGTGTCCTATTAGATAATTCACTTACATTTGAGCCACACGTCAATAAGATCTTTGGTACAGCCTTTATGAAGCTAAAAATGATTTACCATCTAAAATCAGCACTATCCACAAGTACGAAGCAGAAATTAATTCAAACCTTAATTTATCCACACCTTGAATACTGTAACGGAGTTTACTACAACGGATTAACAGCTAAATGCAGAACCAAACTCCAAAAACTACAAAACGCATGCATACGCTTTATAGCAAGAGTGCCCTATAGGGGACACATTACACCGATCTTAGAGCAGCATAAAATTCTTAACATCCAACAAAGAATGAAATACACTTATTGCTTATTTCTATATAATTTAATGCGAAACAAAAAACCAATTTACCTTCATGATAAACTAACAAGGCGATCTGACACTCAAACTTTAAAATTGAGACAAAATTTATATACAATACCCAAATTTAAAACTTATAAATTTAAGGGTAGCTTCATCTATAGTGCGGTGTCAAACATTAACGAAATTTTCCCCTTCCTATATACCAGTGTTACATCATTTAAAAACAAACTAGTGACAGTTATACGCCAATCAAGCAAATAGTAACTTAAGGTTCAACTTATTACATTGAATATAGTCTGTAATTAAGTCTAGTAATGTCGATTTATATTTATATGTACCTACTACAAAATCGTATTTATGTATACCTAGTAACAGTAAGATAATTGAGTCACCTAAATTTATTTCTGTGTATATTGATAGCATCTATTTCAACTTTTCTATTCCCCATATTTTATGATTACTACCTTATTTTAGTTTATCTTTATTTCTTGTTATTAATTTTCTTTTTCCTTTTCTGACTGCAATACACTATAGTTAATCTAATTCAATATTACTGGGAGGGGTGGAAGATCGCCATGTGGCGAACCCTTATCCCTTTGTAGGCCATAGCCATACAATAAACATTATTATTATTATTATTATTATAATCCATGACAGACAATTGTGTCTCAATCTTTTGACATTGAGAACCTAAAATCCCATTTCCCTAACTTTTACCACTTTCGACTTTCAATTTTATTTCCTAAACAAGATTTTGACATTTTTCAGTGGAAAAAATTTTTTTTCTCAACAATCAAAATTGATACGCCGATTATTTTGAGCATACTTACTAAACATTTTATGGCACATCAGAATGTGAAAAAAAATTGCCTGGTTTGTATTTAAAATAAAGAAGTTGATGGTCACTTCCGGTATTTCAGGAAGTGCTGCCATTTGGAAAATATTTTTACTTAATAGATTAAACACTCCATGTCGCATATGCAAAATTTCAAATTTCTAGCTTTTACAGTTCTTGATATAGTTCTAACCGACGGTCACCGTGAGACACCCTGTATAGTCATTTCATTATAACTGGAGTCAACTAATAAATTTATACATTCCTAATTAAAGATAAAATTTTCTTGGAGGTGTGTAATTGTGTATACATAATTTGAGTAAAGCACTACTTTTCACTTTGTAGAGCTACACCTAGGCAATTACGGTAGCAAGCATTAAGATGAGATAAGGCAACAAATTTATTTCACTTTTTGTACAAATCCTCGATTTTGGAATATTTTGGATCATATTCCTCTAATAAATCTCTAAGTGGTCTTTGGTTAGAAAAAAGAAAAGGATCTTCTTTTAACATTGTAAGTTTCGTTGCTTGAAGTGTATCGATACGTATCTCTCCAAACCCCTTGCAAAATTGTCAATTCTATACCTCTTCAGTTTGCTTGAAATTTGGTAGTTGAATGTATATTTTCCTCCAAGGATATTAGAACGAATTTATTTAATTGTTGAATTTTTTTGTTTCTTTGTTTTTTGAAGAGCAACCACCTAGGGAGAAGGTTAAAGCGATCACTATTCAAAATCGTTCAACTCCTAGTTTGTTTCCGTCCTGAAGAACGTTTTTATACATGTGATTCACTGTGACAAAGTCTTTTGACTGCATCTTCGTAACTTAAATCAATGCAGTTTCCCTCTTTCCATAATGTGTAATCAACTCACTTCCTTGATGTGCTCGTCTCGCAAACTCGCTACATTATCAGTGTACAATAATTGTACATTCTATAAAAGAAATCCGTTTCAGCATAATAATGTTACCTATTTTTAACGTTTGTGGTCGCGCCACTTCATTTCAATTCAATCGTTTCGACATCGACAAGTGCAAAATACAGTAGGTATGCGGAGTGAGCAGTATTTATTGTCTCTAATTCCAGCATTATTTTTCAATGTAGGTACTCGCTACGAACTGAAAAGCATATCACACTTATGTTCCCTGCTAGAATACCTAGTTTGCTTAAAAAATATGATATAATAGTACCTATTATCGTGTTCAAAATTGTTCTTCCAGTTTTGGGAACTAAAAGTCGCTCGAGAGGGAGGAAGTAGGCTAGATGTCCCATAAGTTCAAATTCTGAATCATAAATGGCGTTAATTATGTAAAGTTATGTTATGACCCTTTTCTAAAATTATGAACAAAATTCCCTCAGCATCCCTGAAAATTGCGGGCGATAATATTTCGGACCAAAGACTGTACACGAAACTTTCGGGCAAGAAGAAATTCTCCACACCTTACATTTTGGGTGGAAATAATTAATCCAGGTTTCATTGACAAAATTACCTGAGTCTAAATCCATCTCATCATTCGCTGATATTTTTATTCAAGTAAGGTACTTATAAAGATCATTTAATGGTTGTGGTACCACTGGTACCAGGTACCACAGGAAACGCCTCTGTGATTAATATTTATCAAAATAAACCGACTTAATAGTTGTAATTGTATATCTACTCTCAATAATCAGTTGTAAACGAAATTATCAAACATTTGTAATTGTCCTTTGAGGACCATGTTGTAACGGGCGTTATTTTTGATTAAATTAAATTAATTACTTTTTACTTTTCAAGTGTGTATATATAGAAAATGTTTTTAGAAAAGTGAGTAAGTTTTCAATGATAGATTTAGAAAAGTGAAGCAGAACGGATAGTATCAAAGCACAAGTGTCTTATCTGGAATGTGCAGAATAAGATAACAGCTTATAAAAGTGTATATGAAGGGAGCGGGGAAGTGAGTGTTAGTGGACAAGTTAGTTATAATAAGGCTGTAGGAGCGGAAGGTGCTCAAGTAAAGATTCGCACCAGAACTCTGAATTTATTAAGAGATTTTGCGGAACAAAGCGGAAAGGTACCTAAAAGGTACCATTAAGTGCGATTAAAAGTGTCACTAAGGTGATTTAGAAGCGAAATTACGTTTTAATAAACAGTTTTATATCGGCGTAGATGAACCAAAGGTGCATTTAATGTGCGTGAACTGTTAATGAACTCGAAGTAGTGGAATTGAAATATCGAAACGTGAAAACGGAGCTACCTCAATAAACAAGGGTTAGCTTCCGAAGTTAGTTTACCAGGGAAAATCCTCAAGGGGTAAAACGCTAGCTTAGTCGTTTTAGTATCGCTTAGTTGTTTTAATATCGCTTTATCGTAAGAGTAGTCGCGTTTTAGTTGTGAATGAGAGACCCGCTTTGTGTTAAATCTTAACTTTTCCAAGTGAATTTGACCCCAGTGAGAAGAAGAATTTTAAGGCAACTTATCGTCAAGCGACCCATGAATCGAGCGGCCGTTGGAAGGTACCACGAGAAGACTACGTTATTGCAATAAGGTAGAAAAACATTAAGGTACTGTACCAAAGTTTTATTTACGTATTGATTTGAACTAATAGTGAAGAAAAACTGAATTTTATGCGTAGTATTTATAGTATTGAGTTCGGATTAAAATTAAAATATAAGCGAAATTGAAATCTAAGCGGATGTAAAGTAGCAATTTTTAATCTTGATGTCAACGCCTTGCTAGCAAGCGATAAAATTTACCCAGTTCATCTTTTGTGTAGGTAGAAATTAAGTTTATTTTTTTAGGAGTTGTACATTTTGTTTCATTTTGAATAACTTTGTAATAAATTGATTTTGTTCTTGATTTTATGGAATTGTTCAATGATTCTTACCTAAGTGTAAGGAAAGTAAAAACGTACTTTTCATAAAGTTTGACGCTAAATGAAAGGTTAAGGACCCCATCACATGTACTTGAGTGATCATAAATAAGCGTTGCATGTAACTAAAATCACTGTCTTCCAAATTAATCGATGATAGCATTTTTAATAAGATCGAACCTGAGTAAATTGAGAAAGTTTTATCAAATTTATATTTAATCCTTTTCATCCCCAACTGAGCTAGCCTGGGAAGGAAAAGTACGAAAAAGGTAGGTCCAAGCGTACTGCCAAGATAGCAAAATTATCGAACATTTTAACCACGAACCTGAAGAAGTTTATCAACATGTTTGTAACTTCCGTTACAAATGGCGCCGCAACTGGAGGGCTCGATTAACGCCCTGAAACCAATAGTCTCATGCTCATCTGAAAACAAAGTTTAAGAAAAAGAAATTAAACCAGTGGCGTAGCACGAAAAAATTAAACAAAGAAAAAAAAAAAAAATTGAAAAGAAAACAGAAACGTATGAGAATTAAATAATTATTTTATGGAATTACGATCCGGTTTTAAGAAGGCTCCTCGAATAATTGAAACGATTAAAATGGCCAACGTTCAAGACAGCGAAAATATTATCTTCAGTGAAGAACGTCAAGAAATTATGGAAGACCAACAAGCACGAACACAAACGATGGACATGTCTATGTTAGCGCAATTAATCCAAAAGGGACAAGAAGATATGAAAAAGGGACAAGAAGATATGAAAAAGGGACAAGAAGAAATGAAAGAAGGACAAAGAAGACAAGAAAGGAATATGGAGCAATTACGACACGAAATAAGAAGCCAAAGGCAAGAATGCGAAAGGAGATTTAACATCCAAGAAAAGAAAATTGAAGATTTAAATCAACAACACGTGGGATTCACGCAGCAAGTAGATTACGAATTTCAGAAAATGGATCAGAAATTTATTAGGAATGAAAGAATCGTCGAACAAAATATGAAAGTTCTAGACAACAAAGTAGAAAGAAATACCGAAGAGATCGAAACGATCAAAGAGAAAATTAAGGAAGAGAAAACGACGGCCAGCCCCAATGCTACCACGGTGATTTACAAGACCGAAGGAGTAGGGGCACAGAAACCGAAGAAATTCGATGGAAGTTCGAGAAGTGTGCACCCCGTGAATTTTGTGAAGTCATTAGAAAATTATTGGATGAATATGCACTTACAAGAAGAGCAAAAGATGAACATCATGGAGGATTATTTAGAAGGTTGTGCGAAAGCATGGGCCGATCTGCACCAAGGCCAATGGAGAGACTTTAGAGAATTCAAGAACAAATTTTTACAACAGTTTTGGTCAACCGAAAAACAGAATAAAATTAGACATCGACTGAACACACCAAGGCTGTATGAGGCAAGAAATGGTACCTATACAGACCACGTATGGTACTGGGTCTCGAAGACCGCACACCTAGAACCGAGAATAAACGAAGACCAGTTGATAGAAGCACTAGTGGGTCATTTCCCAAGAGATGTGCAGATGGTACTGTATGCTGCCCAGGCCAAGACCATCAAGAATCTAACAGAAATCCTAGAAAAAATACAGGAGACCAACCGAGATTGGCGAAGAGATTCATCAAGACAAGAATCGCAAGGCCGCGACCAGCGAAACAGTCAAAACCGAAATAATTACCAACATAATGACAGAAGGAATGCGAACCACGTGAATTACAGAAGAGGAAGGGGAGGCCACTATGGACCACCCGGAAGATATTACGAAGATCGTCGACGAAATGAAGAGGCTGAAGAACGTCGGCCAGACAGCGAGGCGGAAAACTAGATTCGACTGGACGAGGAGCTCCACTTGTCCAGCGGCAACAGCGGGAGCAACAACAATTAATTAATTTCGTCAAAGTATTTTATAACCAATGCAAAACCACACAAAAATTAGAATAAAATCAGGTACAGGCTCAAGAAGAAACCGCAAGTATTACAGAAGAGTCCGATATCGAAGGAATTGGGGATAACAGCGAAGAAGAAGAGAACACTTACCAACCAATGGTCTTAGGAAAGATGGAGGGGGTGACTCAACAATTTTTAGTAGATACAGGGAGTCAAATAAGCCTCATGTCCGAAGAATTATATAAACAACTTGAACCTAAAAATGCAATAATGTTACCCACCAAGGGGTTAACAATACAGGGAGTGAATGGAAGAATCTCCAAAGTGACAAAACACGTCCTCATGAGGATTGAAGTGGGTGAAAGCGACCACGACCACGGGTTTTACGTAGTAAAGGGAATTGATCCGCCCATTATTTTGGGAGTTGACTGGATGTACGAAAAGAAAGCCACGATAGAAGTCAAAGAGAAGAAAATGAAGTTTATACATGAAGAGGCAGATTATTATGTGAAGTTTAAGGAAAACGGATCTCGTATGTATAAGTCCAGAAATATGAAAGTATGTGAAGAAAGGGAGAATCAGGAAGAGACAGAAATGTTGGAGAAATTATTTCAAGACGCTGAAGGAGTATTTTCAAGTCGACCAGGACTAGTACATGATTTTGTAGCAGAATTAAAAATAAAAAACCCAACTCCTTTCATACAGAAGAGCTATCCAATCCCCTTTTCAAAGCGGGAAGCAGTAGAGAAAGAGATACAGAGGATGTTGGATTACAACATAATTGAACGGTCAGATTCACCGTTCTCAAATCCAATTGTAATTGTGAGCAAACCGGAAGGGGCTGTGAGAATATGCCTAGATGCAAGAAGGCTCAATCAAATAATAGAGGAAGATAGGAATTCACCTCCGGTACTAGAAGAAACTTTAGAAAAATTTGGAAACCCACAATTCATTAGCTCACTGGATTTGACCGCAGGTTATTGGCAAGTGCCACTACATACCAATTCGAGAAAATACACCGCGTTTCTAGTAAATGGACGAAGCTACCATTTCAAGGTATTGCCATTTGGCTTAAACGTGTCCGTAGCGGTATTCAACAGATGCTTAGACTTTGTGCTAGGCCCCGAAGTATTATCTTTTGCAACAATATATGTCGATGACATACTAATAACGTCAAGAACGTTAAATGAACATTACGAACAGTTAAGAACCATATTTTCGAAATTAAGGAAAGCAAATATGACAGTCAATTTTAAGAAGTCGAAATTTCTGCAATCAGAAATAAAGTTTTTGGGACACATTATAAAGAAAGGCGAGGGCATCACCATGGATCCCGCCAGATTAAAAAGTATAAAGAACTGCTCACCTCCAAAGAATAAAAAAGAACTTCAGTCCTTTTTAGGAGTATGCAACTTTTACCGTCGTTTTAAAGATCATTACTCAGAGACAGTATGTAGATTGTCATCATTATTAAAGAAGAATGCACCCTGGATATGGAACGCTGAACATCAAGGGGCTTTTGAAGAAATACAAAATGCTTTCAGTGATGATATGATTCTCAAATTCCCAGATTTTGGAAAAACTTTCTTTTTATACACTGACGCATCAATTAATGCCGTGGGAGCTCATCTCTTCCAAGAAGGAGAGAATGAAGAAATTTTGAATATTGCATTTGCCAGTAGAAGTCTTAAAGATGCTGAAAGGAGATACACCATAACAGAATTGGAATTGCTGGGTGTAGTCTTCGCTTGCAACAAGTTTAGGAATCTCATACTGGGTTATCCGGTAATCTTATATACAGATCATAAGGCGTTATCCTTTTTATTTACATGCAAACACCTGAATTCGAGATTGCAACGCTGGGCATTACTAATACAGGAATTTAATTTACAAATCAGATACTGCAAGGGCAGTGAGAATAAAATTGCCGATTTTTTGTCAAGATATGGAAAAGGAAATCGAACTAACAATAAGTTGACAATAGGTGTTTTGAAGAAAAATGAAGAGCAGAAGAAATTAAAGGAATTACTGAGAAATTTGGAAGAGAAACAAAAGGAGGACGAACATTTAAATTGGATTAGAAGAGAGTTAGAAGAAAATAATATGAACAAAAGAGAAGAGCTAGGAAACAATTTTAGAATACACGGAGGAATACTGTTTAGAAGAGGCAGTAGATCTGAAGACTGGTGGAGCATATGTGTACCATCTAGAATAGAAAAAGAAGTCATAAGAGTCTACCATGATATGCTGGGACATTTCGGAACACAGAAGATATTATCAGCAATAAAAGAAAATTGTTATATTACGAATCTAGGGAAAAAAGTAAGAAAAGTGGTGTCATCGTGTGACATATGTCAAAAAGCTAAGGTCACCAATAAGAAACAAGAATCACTCATGGAAAATGTACTCGTTGAAAAACCATTAGAGATGGTGTCAGTTGACCTGTTTGGTCCCCTACCTAGAGCCCAAGGAGGCGTGGAATATATATTTGTGATGTTAGACATATTTACGAAATATGTGAAACTTTATCCCATTAAAAAAGCGAATACACGAACGCTCTTGAACAAAGTGATGAATGATTTTATACCCACTGTAGGTCAACCCAAGATGATATTGTCGGACCATGGAAGCCAATTCACGGCAAAGAGATGGCAAGAAGAGTTAAAGAACAATAACATACAAGTTAAAATGACATCAGTATATCACCCCGCATCGAATCCCGTGGAGAGGGTTATGAGAGAACTGGGAAGATTATTCCGAACCTACTGCCATGATAAACATACGAACTGGAGCAGGTGGGTGAATCAAATTGAAA
Source organism: Pyrocoelia pectoralis (assembly GCA_036250285.1). NCBI lineage: Eukaryota > Metazoa > Arthropoda > Insecta > Coleoptera > Lampyridae > Pyrocoelia > Pyrocoelia pectoralis. The sequence continues at coordinate 3,172,284 of CM070079.1, read as the reverse complement.
GGTGGCTGAACATGTCTGAACACGACAGTACCGGGTTCACACCGATAGAGCTGTTGAAAGGCCGAAGATTTAATCACGTTATTGAAAGCTTAATAGAATTCCCAATCCGAACTGATCCGGATGTGGAAACTAAAATAATATTTGCACACGAGAGACTCAGAAGTCGGGCCGAAAAGCGAAAGATAAAACATGATGACCAAGTGAAGATTCCAGTGAAATATCGGCCAGGAGAGTTGGTGCTACTGAAGACACATCACCAATCGTCGTCACTGAGCCACGAAATAAAGAAATTTTTTCTATTATATGAAGGACCCTACGAAATAGTGAGCGAAACGGGAATAAATGCTTATCTAATAAAATACCCAAATCAAGAAGCAAATAGAGGTGTACACAATGTGGTGAATTTAAAAAGATATGTTGTGTCAGAACAACCCAATCGTACAGTAAACTTACAGGCAGCTACCTCTGTCTAACCCAACCAACATATTACCTTAATTTCCTTGTATCCATTTGGAAAACTTTCAGTTTCACTGAGGGTGTTTGTATATAGTGTTAAATTTGTTATATGATGTATAAACCTAAACTCTAAGTATGTTGTTTTCGATTCAACCGTTCAGTTGTCTCAAAAACAAGAGGGGGTACTGTAACGGGCGTTATTTTTGATTAAATTAAATTAATTACTTTTTACTTTTCAAGTGTGTATATATAGAAAATGTTTTTAGAAAAGTGAGTAAGTTTTCAATGATAGATTTAGAAAAGTGAAGCAGAACGGATAGTATCAAAGCACAAGTGTCTTATCTGGAATGTGCAGAATAAGATAACAGCTTATAAAAGTGTATATGAAGGGAGCGGGGAAGTGAGTGTTAGTGGACAAGTTAGTTATAATAAGGCTGTAGTAGCGGAAGGTGCTCAAGTAAAGATTCGCACCAGAACTCTGAATTTATTAAGAGATTTTGCGGAACAAAGCGGAAAGGTACCTAAAAGGTACCATTAAGTGCGATTAAAAGTGTCACTAAGGTGATTTAGAAGCGAAATTACGTTTTAATAAACAGTTTTATATCGGCGTAGATGAACCAAAGGTGCATTTAATGTGCGTGAACTGTTAATGAACTCGAAGTAGTGGAATTGAAATATCGAAACGTGAAAACGGAGCTACCTCAATAAACAAGGGTTAGCTTCCGAAGTTAGTTTACCAGGGAAAATCCTCAAGGGGTAAAACGCTAGCTTAGTCGTTTTAGTATCGCTTAGTTGTTTTAATATCGCTTTATCGTAAGAGTAGTCGCGTTTTAGTTGTGAATGAGAGACCCGCTTTGTGTTAAATCTTAACTTTTCCAAGTGAATTTGACCCCAGTGAGAAGAAGAATTTTAAGGCAACTTATCGTCAAGCGACCCATGAATCGAGCGGCCGTTGGAAGGTACCACGAGAAGACTACGTTATTGCAATAAGGTAGAAAAACATTAAGGTACTGTACCAAAGTTTTATTTACGTATTGATTTGAACTAATAGTGAAGAAAAACTGAATTTTATGCGTAGTATTTATAGTATTGAGTTCGGATTAAAATTAAAATATAAGCGAAATTGAAATCTAAGCGGATGTAAAGTAGCAATTTTTAATCTTGATGTCAACGCCTTGCTAGCAAGCGATAAAATTTACCCAGTTCATCTTTTGTGTAGGTAGAAATTAAGTTTATTTTTTTAGGAGTTGTACATTTTGTTTCATTTTGAATAACTTTGTAATAAATTGATTTTGTTCTTGATTTTATGGAATTGTTCAATGATTCTTACCTAAGTGTAAGGAAAGTAAAAACGTACTTTTCATAAAGTTTGACGCTAAATGAAAGGTTAAGGACCCCATCACATGTACTTGAGTGATCATAAATAAGCGTTGCATGTAACTAAAATCACTGTCTTCCAAATTAATCGATGATAGCATTTTTAATAAGATCGAACCTGAGTAAATTGAGAAAGTTTTATCAAATTTATATTTAATCCTTTTCATCCCCAACTGAGCTAGCCTGGGAAGGAAAAGTACGAAAAAGGTAGGTCCAAGCGTACTGCCAAGATAGCAAAATTATCGAACATTTTAACCACGAACCTGAAGAAGTTTATCAACATGTTTGTAACTTCCGTTACAATGTAGAATCCTACTTTTAGTTTGTGCATTGAGTTTGCAGCTCATTAATTGTGAGGTTATTCATCAAATTAGATTGTTACACAAGTAAAGAAAAATGATCGTTTCCAATGGGGTGGTGTACCTACCTAATTGAAAATTATACTTCTCTTTACCATTGAACAGCATTCGTGTGCGCTCAGACAGAACTTGAAATTAATTTTTAATTTGGAATAATAATCCAACTGTAAATTCCATAATTACCATAAGAAGTTTGTTCCTAAAAGTGTTATAGTGAGTAAAGTATCACTTTCCTTTGTTATTTTCTATCGGGAAAAAGTAACTGAAAATGCAATCTTTTTTAGTTGATAATCATGCAGTTCAATTTAACACCTCACTATCCCACCATCAAATTTACAAGTTACCGCTGTATTCGAATTCAAAATTTCCTCACTAAATGACACAACGCACCGGCAAGTTATTTTATAAACATTGTATACGCAATAATTGTTTATTTTTCCTATTACATATTATGCTGCACTTGAAAATTCCTTACGATAGCTTTATCTAAACTACATTATGGAACTCCATGAATAAGTTATTATAACAATATAACTTAATATAAAGCTTTATCTTCGTATAATGCGAGTACGCAAGCAAACTGAAATGTAGGCCGCCATCTCTCCGATTTCTTTATAACCTACCGTTAGCAAAATTACAACCGGCTTTATGCTGTTTAGCATTCCCTTACAGAACTCATAAATTTATACTTATGAAAGAATAAGGGAAAGAATGAAGTTTCAAGACTCACAGAGCGGGACTTAAATATACATATAATCATTGACTTTCTACACTAAAAATAATCAATGACTAAAAATTCAACACACTGTGAAAATATTTACTGTGGGAATATGTATATGGAATGATTTCTTCATATTTGTATGTAACTTGCACATTATTGCATGGAGATTCATACATTTCGTTCATATTTTGGGGTTAATTTAGCCTAATTGAACATTTTCAAAAACATCCTTGATTTTTTTATTACTTGCTTTATCCCAGTGTTCGGCTATTTATGAAACAGCCCGGTTTTATCCTGAAAAGTGCAACAAAATCAAATCGGATACTAAGTAGTACCTACAGCGTGCGAGGAAGTAACGTAGTTGAATGTTTTTCCACATAAATTTATTGAACAAAAAAAAATATTAGCACTAAAATATTTATTGGTTTCGAAGTGGCCACTCCCGAGCAACCATTCCCAAAATGTAATAAAATCTGGGAAATGTACCTCACACTGGTCCCGATTCATTTTAGACCTGTGAGGTGAGGCAGAGTCCTGTTGGAAAATCCATTCCGCGGATTCCACGGATTCAAGAATATCGGGGCGGTGCGTGTCATGGTTGATTTTCACCCCATGATTAACGAAAGCGAGCGGTGTTTAATCCGCTGGCCCAAATTCCGCCAATGAATAACAAGAGCTTTCCAATGGGTAGTGGAGTAGTGCAATTTAAAAAATAGGTGACTGGCACCTAAGGGATGAGTTGCAGAAGATTTCTATATAAGTCATATTGGTTTGTCCTCAGTGTTCTAGAAACGTTTCCGAGTTTTACTTACCATATACAGTGTCGAAGATCTGAGGTCTGGCAAGGTTTCAAATTGACACCTGGTATAAATGAAAGTGCAAATGAAGCACTGGGGACCAGAAAGGTCAACGTAAATGCCAGAGGAAATGAAAGTCCATGGTTTAAAAAAGGTTATGTATCCTAGAGGAAAACCTAAAGTTATTTCCAGCAATTTTTTCCAAATCTGCACAAGTATTGGTTCTCAAAATATGGTACCTACCTCATCATTTTTAAAGGAAGACCCTGTATAAGCAAATCTCACGACCAGTCTGGCAATATAGCAACCATGGGGGTGTTCTAAGCTAGACAACATTAATTTTATTCAAAGGTTACAAAATAGGGTACCTCGCGTACCTGGGAACACTCCCGAAATTCTGACCTGCATTGAGACTTAATTGTAGAATCGATGGCAGCAAATGAAATGAAAAATACATAAGTGAGGACGAGAATAACGATACAAGTCCAAGTTATTAACGTTATATCTTTTTGCTAAAATAAGCTTGAGTGAAAATGATGAAAGGATGAAAAGGATGAATGTTGAGAAATAGCAATTCTTAGCTTAATTGAAATAAAGGATATGTTTTCGCTCTTTTAAAAAATTATGGCATTATCACAAAATGGATTCTTGTTTTTGGAGTAAAGTATATAAAATTGAGTACAGAGGGTAATAAATAAATATAATGTACATAGTATGAACTTATAGAGAATATTATTCTTATATACGCGAAGAGATCAGTAGTCGGTAATTTCCTCCTCAGTAGTATAATCTGATGAATATTCTGAAAACGATATTGGAACTGTGTGAACTGAATTATTTTCACTTAGTATTATTGGTATCTGCTCCTCATGTTCTGTTGTTAAAAGTGGAATATGAGGATTATTGCAACAGCTGCAGTAAGTACATGAGACTACATCCATTTGATGATCAGATTTTAGCCCAATAACTGTGAGTTCGCGCACACCACAGCAGTGGCGGCAGCTATTTACTTCTGATATAGCCGACTCTTCGTATGATTTGTAAAGGTATCGGTAACCAAGGTGGCACAGAAGCGAAGTTAATAGGAGAAGTAACGCAAGACATGCCCCCGTAACCTAAAATGAAGCACGATGGCAGTTTGGTTGAAACGTAATGCGGACTTACGAAAATTGCGAAAAGGATGTAGCCAATTGGTGATTTTTGAGGAGGAATTTGAGTGTTACACATGTGATATATTGATAAGGTGGGTTCGTAGTGATTTCCGTCAGTTATTACAGTTGTCCACCCTTTATCACAGTTGCAAAATCCCCTGTCCATATCCAACTTTCCATGATGGCATCGAATGTTTGGCTGAAACATAATTAGAACTTACGCGTCACGGTTTCCTCCTTCACTTCTCACCGATAACCTTGCCACGACTTCGCTTTTCCAATTGTCCTGTTGCAAATCTTGTAATTCTTTTAAATTAACTTGTTCTAAGTCTTTGCACTGATTGCTAAATGGTACGTACGACTGAAAAATAATGCTCCAACATTTTATGAGCTACAAATTGTACTTACAACGTCAGGTAGGGATTTATCACGGTCGGTTATGCACAATGGAACTTTCTGGCACCGTCTCCATTTGAAATTGAAATAATTGCGCGCGCCCAAATACTTCATTTGGCAGTTGATCGGCTCGCATTGTCTCAGTGGATCTAAATCTACAGTATCGCATACCGTTACGTTTCCTTCACCACAATAATCTTAAATTTAAACTGATATTAATTTTCGCCATGGATTTACGTGTGATAAATCGCTTCACCTCGCAATTCCGGAGTAAGCTGCGTAATAAGCGTGTTAAATTGTATATTAACACTTGCCTCACTTGAATTGTAGATTATTGAAACGAGGCAGTGTCCAAATCTGTTGTGCAAATACTGAAATCTTTATTAATACATAAGACAGTTTTGTTAACGTTTACCAGTGTTGGATAAATTAATGAGATGTTCTTCACCGAATGCGAATTTAACCACCCCATGTCCCCACCGATTAATTGCATCGTGTGACAGTCCATGTCATTAGGTCCAAATAACTCGCAGCACTTTATCATTTGAACAAAAATGTGATATTTATTTTCGCAAACGTTTTCAACTGTAACATCTGCAAAATGGATTTAAAAATATAATACAAACTTTAATTGGTCGGTTTACATAATATCATTGCCATGTCGCCTCTCGAGATCGTTGCCAAACCAGAATCCTGTGGTAGCGTAATTTGAATTTAGTGCATTATGAAATAGAAGATAGACTTACTTTAATTACAATTTTGTTTTCAATTAATGTAGTGTATAACAGGATGAAGAATAATATACGCATGTAAGTGACATGATCGTGGTGACATTTGCCAATTTTGACAGTTCGCAATAAGGTCGTGGAAAACTTTGATTCATTGATGTTGGTTTGTTTATCTGCGTTCATCTCTTCATCTAATCAATACATCATCATTTTCCTCTTCCATCTGGCTTTCACTGGGTAACTTGTTTCCATTTAAGCTGTTTGTTTATCACTGTGACCAACTCTAATCTGGAAATATTGGAACGATTCAAGGATGATCGTCAACGTGCTATCGTTTGTACCAAATTGAATCATCACAAAGGACCTGCAGATGAATGCAATAAAAGAAGAGATCCGCAACTAGATTAAAGGTTCACACACATTATTGGTAGATATATTTAACACTAAGTCTTGATATTCCAACATTTTACTTCTGTGTTTTGGTTTTGACCTTTATATTCGGTGGAGTAAAGTGAAACCAAATATGTATGTACTGCCATCTAGTCCTCCCTGTTGGGTCCATATAATGGTCTCGATTTAAACTTTCTTCCATTCGATATGTTAATATTCTTAGTTTTGTGCCGATTCTCCAATTATGCGCTCCTATATTACAATGATTTGACCCCACTTTCCCAAATTTAGCCAATATGAAAACTTGCGGAACGAATGAAATGCCACTGCGTTCTAAATCAGTTTGAACGTCTACTCCTTCTTCTTGTAGGCATATCATCGAAGCCTTGGATCTAAGGATAGATATGGGTTCGTCTGCTCTCTTTTACTCCAGAATCCAGCATGATGACATACACAATGAAAAAAGGGACATACTAGTTCGTCTCAACTTCGGGAGCTTCGGGGAAACCTGCACAAACTGCTTATTTCATCCCGACTTCAAAGCCACAAAAATCTGGCGCGATTCAGACACTCAGTGCAACTAAGCATAACCAGAGGCTGCATATGATACTTACAACGGCTTTAGGTGAGAGTCACCCTTCCCTCCTTAACCTCACAGAGTTACAAGCTACCCTCGATACTTGACTTCATGAACGTGAAAGATCGTAAGATAATACCTAAAACGGCCCCTAATAGTAGAAAGCCTAAAGAAGCCAGTTATGCCAAAACATAAGATCTTCTTGCAAAAAATCGCTATTAGCGGAAAGTAGTTATTATCCTAGGGAGAAGGAAGTTTTGCTTCACAGATTTATATAGGGGAAGGTTCCCCCAAACGACAAAAATGAATAGGTGATTTGTAAAAGAGGGAGTCGTTCGATGTACCTCAGGAGTGCAAAATAGTCACATAATTATTTAATTCCGCAACACGTAATTATAAAGATTATTATTTCCATTCTAATTTGTTTTATCTTTTAATTGTATAAGGTCACAGATAATAAGAGTAACTATGAGACTTGCTTGAGAAAATATTACCATTATCAGTGATAATACAAAATTATGGCATGAGTCCGAAAATACATAGTTCCACGTCGATAATTTTTTGTAGTCAATAGTAAAGGTTACTAAGTAATGAATACTACTGCCATGTTCGATATAGCTGGAAAAGTAGCTTTGATAACAGGTGGGGGGCAAGGAATTGGTTTAGCTACTGCAAAGGAGCTTTTGAAAAATAAACTCAAGGTAATTAGATTCAATATTAACCGTTGTCTTAAATAAATTAAGCCTCAGGCGGTTGCCATTATTGATATCAACGAAGTGATTGGGCAAAAAGCTGTAAGAGAGATTCAAGAAGAATTTGGAGAAGGTAAAGCTATATTTTTGAACTACGATGTTTCCATCAGGACCCAGTTTGAAGGTTCGCCAAAATTATTTTATTGGTCTGTAGATAATTCGCAATTTCAGAAGCGTTTAAAGCAACAATTAATGCTTTTCAACATTTAGACGTTGTTATTAATAATGCCGGTATAGTCAACGAAGAAGACTGGGAAAGAACGATTGATGTAAATCTTGTAAGTAACCTTCGCTCGGTTTATGGACCATAATGTTTTATTTATTATAGACCGGTACAATAAATGGAACATTGTTAGCTCTAGAAAATTATTTACCACAAAGCAAAATTGGCGAAGAAGCTGTAATTTTGAATGTTTCATCAATCGGAGCTTTCACATTCTTTGCTGCTACTCCCACATACAATGCAACTAAGTGCGGTATTATATCTGTAACTTGCTGTTTGGGCCACCCGTTACACTATGAAAGGAAAAAAGTTAAAGTAATGGCAGTTTGTCCCGGTGTAACGGAGACTGACCTCTTCAATAGGAAAAACGTCAAACCATTAAACGAAAACTGTGATAAATTAGGAGATGAATTTCAACGGACATTTCCACATGAGATTCAAACGTATGTATTGTTCATTTCATTATTTCGAACGCGACAAATGTTTTCAATACGTATTTTTTGTTCTATTTTATAACCAAAAAATGCATGAGAAAAAGAACCATTTACTTGTTAATCACGAAGAGAGTTCTTGTGTTATCTACCTAGCAATGAAAAGAACAAGTTAGAGAACAAAGACAATTTTATTTTTCAATCCAAGTACAATTAACTCGGGAAATACTCCCTAGTCCCTTCGGCTTCGGGTAGTGTTGTGAGTCGTTCGGAAACGCTCAGTTCTCGAAACAGGAGTACGTGAAAATACGTATGAAAACATATTTTGTCAAAGTGCCTCTTTTCTTCTTCCATTACTTTCTTGTGATGAAGTCTTTTTGAAATTTTACTCAACCTGATATCCCTGCATCTCTGTCATGGAAACCTCCCATGCACAATTAGAAAATCTTCTGGGGTCAATCCCACAAGGAAATAGTAGCTACCGCTACCAATAATAATTGACAAAAGGACAATTAGTACAGTATTTTTACTCCTAATTCAATTAAAGACTCTCAACCTCCCCTTAATTGCTAAGGGGAGGTTGAGAGTCTTGCGTGAACTACCTACAAAGTGAGACAGTGTTTATATAAAAACGTTATAGACATATAAATGAAAGTACTTGTAAGCTTAATGCAAAATTTGTCATCACTGCTCTCTCGCTGATCCCATGTTTGGTCCCCCACTCAAGACATTTATTTACCTTCACTTTCCTATTTTCCACGTCCTCTCACTTACAGACATCTTCCGGATACTGGCTAAATAGAAATTTTATGGCGCGTTTGTAATCACTCATTTTCGCTTCTTCTGAAATGAAAATGACAAATGTTTAGCGATGGTTACCAAATGTGCAGTTAACACCATAAAGTATCTCAAAAACTTTACCGTAGGAGGTTGTGGTTATTCGTAACTTGATAGGTAACATAAAAAACTCCCTTCATAATGAAGCAAAAGTTATCCAAAATTTTCCAATTTCCATTGTTACAGAACAGCTTCACAATAAATCCTTTACAAATTTGGTAGATACATGTTTATAAAAGAAACCAAACTTTATTTTATTACTTTTAGGGCTGAGGATGTTGCAAGGGGAGCTGTACACATAATTAAAGAAGGCCAAAGTGGATCTATATGGATAGCAGAAAACAAAAATCCACCATATGAAGTGGACTACGTCGCAATGCAAAATATAAGAAGATACAATTAGATCGATATCTATATCATCATGATTTCCAATTTTTTCTATTCAATTAAATTTATTAAACTTGGTTCGGCAACAAAATCTATTATTAGATCTTTAATTCGAGTTAAATATTTTTCACGGGTATCAACTGGAATGGAATTGCTATCAAAGCAAATGCAGGATAGTCCCCAACATAGAAGTATACATTAAAAAGTTTGAAACTATTTTATTTTTTAACATAATCTACTGATGGATGATAAATGCATTTTACATATCCACTTGATTATTTTTCGAAAAAATTCCTTCGCTTGACCTTGAAGCCATTCGTTTACTAAGCACATTCCTTGCCCAAAAAGTGGAAAAATGTTGAACAATTTTGGAAATAAAAAAGAGCATAGTGAGCTTGTATTGAGTTACCCTCCAAATGTCGATCGAAATTTTTGATAGCACTATACCGAACACTAGGTACTATAGGAAATAGTATCAACAGGATGAAGACAGTGATAAACGTGAGGTAACACCACAAGTTACAGGAGCTAGAGGCAATTTATACGTATGGAACTTCTTAAATATAGAGAAAAAATACATTGCAAGATTGATACAAAAAGTTCAAAGTGTGCCCAATTTCCCTGGACTAGCAAGTACTTGGTAAATTGGTGTACTAATTAAGAAAATAAACATTCAACATTCTTAAATAGCGTTATCCATTTTGTTATATCAAGGAAGGTCCAAATGAAGGAGGATGGCGACTAAAGTACCGTTCCCTTAGGAGAAGTAATATCGTCGACCAACAAGTCATAAAAACATAGAAAGCTAGATAGTATTGTTACCCGAAATGTTCACAGATCAGTAGTAGGACAAAAAATGACGCTGAATGAATGGATATAATTAATAAGTCTCTGTATGTTTCAATATAAAAGGAAAGATCAATTTATGAACCCCTGAAAGGGAAACCTGAAATTTTCAAAAAGTGAGTCCATTCATATAAAGTTATCCAGCTTGATTGCAATAGATCGTTTTTAAAGTAATGTGGGCAAACGTATCACATCATCATGAAGAGAAAACTTGGTAAGTGAACATTGAAACGTGCTTCAGTACCATATCTATGAAGAAAACTACTGAATACAGTTCGTTAGTAGGTATGCACACTAACTTTTGAAAATACCACGTCGGTGATCATTTTTGTGTTGACAAGGCAAGACAAACGTGTGGGGTAATTCACCTTTTTTCCTCAGGGAAGGAACGATTCGTCGTCCAAAAGATATGCAAAAGAAGAAAATTGAAAAGTCGAATGTATATAGGCAGGAAAGAAAGGTGGATGACCAAATACCTACTCACTTATCAGGTAGAGAATTCAAAAGAACGAAGTGAAAAAAGGAAAGGGAAGGTAAAAGGAAGAGTGATTGCATGTTTGGTCTATAGAGTTTACAGCTTTAGTGAGAAGTTATCTACAAAAAACTAATGGAAAAAACACAAATATAAAAGGTTTATTTAAAACAAAATCAAATAATTCGACTTAAAATTACTGTAGGGGATGCACTAAAGTTAACGCCTGCTTGTTTATACCCCTTTTAATTAAATGAGGAATCGTTTTGGGAACCATCCTAAAAGCATAGTGTTCAACAATCAATCTTTAGAAAGGTATACGTACTCAATGCAATCAATGATGGGACAGACGGACAGACACATCGTGCAACCGGTGCAATCATCATTAACGTGAGGAATGTGAGTTTCTGGATCAAACTCAATTGCTTGATAGCCTGAATCATTGCACGCCATGTAACACTTGCCGCAATTTATACACATATCCTACAAAATAGTTATTGGGTACAGATTTCCTTTTAGTTTACTGATCTTACGTCATCGATGAGAGCGACAACCTGCTTCTGCACGTCTAATTCTTTGTAAGTGCCAATAAGTGGAAGAGCGCGTCCTAATAAGTCTTTCAGTTTAGGTACGTCGCCGTTTTGGATACCATTAATTTGGTTCGTTTCGCAATCTCCATTGGTGAGTTCGACACTTTCCTTTGGACTTTCCTCATTTCGTAACTGTTTCATTTTCTCCTCGCGTTCTTTCCGGTAAGGTCCAAAATGTGGAAGAACCTTTACAGTTGGAAATAATAAACAAGTGAAAATTATGTTAAGTGTGTTATACCTTGTTGTCTTTTCCATAAATTGTAACCACATGTTTCCCCAATTGGTGCTTAGGTGTAGGAGGGCTTTGCCCATCCCATTTCGGGAATTTATTCTCTAAGTATAAAAGAGTTTTTAAACCGGTACAATAATCATTAATGAGAGTAAAATCTTGATTCTGTATGGCGCTCCCCACTTGAACAGCCATTGCTCCACATTGTATAAATTGCATAGCGGACTCCGCAGAATCTATCCCCCCAATACCTGCACAAATACATAGTTTAAAGAGCTCGACTGGAAATTGGCCTTTTACCAAGTATTGGAAATCCGGGAAGTGCACGTGCTATGCTCGACACGGCTTTTAATGCCATTGGTCTTATGGCGTTACCGCTCATACCTCCGTACGTTGTTCTTCTTTCGTGCCCCACCGAAGGCCATGCCGTTGCGTCTGCTTTTACACCCATCAATCCAGAAACCGTATTTATAACCGACACACCATGGGCACCACCTAAGATATCAACCAGTTTCAACAATTATTCAAAAAAGAGTCGAGCATACCTTCGTGCGCAGCAATCGCCAGTGTGAGTACGTCAGTTATATTCGGCGTGAGTTTAAGAAAAACTGGAATTGATACAGCGTCAGTAACCCATCGTGAGATATCTCTAACTTTGTCAACATCCTAAAACGAAACTTCCTTTACTAGTCGTTCAAAAAACATTCCAAACTCACCCTCCCACACGCCAAGCCCATTCCCGACTCTCCCATTCCATGTGGACAAGACAAATTTAATTCCAACGCATCTGCATTTGCTAACTCGGCCATAAGTGACAATTTGACCCAGTCAGCTTGATTATAAGAACACATCAAGCTGGCAATGATTATCTAAAAATCTCTTCTTACTTAAACGCAAAATAGGTTGTTCCTATTACCTTATTTGGAAAATCTCGTTTCAACTCAAAGATACTTTTGCACCAATACATCGCTTCTTTTTCCGAAATTAGTTCAATATTTAAGAACGATCCCTGTTGAGGACCGTAATTGGCACCAGAAGTAATACCGCGTACAATTCTAGGTGATACGTTTGTTACCAAATCTTGATCCAGCGAAAACGTTTTAGTTACGGCAAAACCCCATCCTTGCTCAAATGCACGACGAATCATCGCTGCATTGGTCGCTGGTGGGGCGGACGCCAATCCGAATGGATTTTCAAACTTTAACCCTAAAAATTCAGTCGAAATGTCTACGTTATCGATCTCCGTGTAGAAAAGTGGAAGGGCTGGCTTTGAGGTCACCGGAAATCCCTGCAATTCATTTTTTGGTTACCAAAAATGTGGGTGCAATTTTTAGGTACCTCTAATGCACAATGTATGTACCAAGCGGCAGTTTTGCCATCATTAACAGATTCGACGGTGGTTTCGGCAACACCTGCAAGATCTCCTCCGCACCACACTAAGGGATGTGAGCTCTGCATTGTGGTCAAATCAATTTCGGGAAGATTACTTTCTCTCAAGACCAGTGGGCGTAAAGCATTGATTGCTGATTGGAAGTGGTGTTAGTAATGTGGAAAGTCAGGTTAGCTTACCTACTCTTTTCGTCATTCAAGCCTGATCCAAAGGCAGAGATAACAAAGTTGGCTTTGAGAGTTGTTAATTGCTCCTCGTCTTCAATCCATTCGCCTTCCTCGGTTTGTTCCGTACGTTTAAAGGTTACTGATGTAATTCTTCCTCCTTTCACGTTCACTTGGTGCGGGGATAAAAATCCTATCAATTCACAGTTTTCTTCTATAGCCAAAGACACTTCCTCGGGAACCGCGCGGATGTTACTAAAACCTCTTCTAAACACAAGGAAAACCTTTTTCGCTCCACAACGCAGCGCAGACGTGGCGCAGTCAAACGCGGTGTCACCGGCCCCTAGCACAATTACGTTACCATGTAACCGAGGCAAGGTGGTGGAATTCACCTTGCAAGCGCACATCTGTGGCTTACTGGCCCGAGCAACATCTGGTAAAAACGTTTTGGATGTATAAAATCCCATCTCCGCCGTTAACCCTTCGAATAAACCCATCGATTTTGATTGAGGTAAACCAATACCGACAAAAACAGCTTTGGCACCATCATCTAACACCTTTTGCACTGTCAAATCGTCTGTCGACAACGAGCGCCCCCTAACGATTTTCACCCCCAAATCTTCGACCAAACCAATCTCGAAATTTACAACCGACATCGGAAGTCGATACTGCGGTATTTCCGACGTGCTTAAACCACCGAGATAATCTTCCTTCTCGTAGATCGTTACGTTATCATAACCAAGCCGGCCTAAAAAGGTCGCACAGGATAACGAAGCTGGTCCGGCACCGAATAAGACAATCTTGCTATCTGGATTTTTTGGTCTTGGCGTCTTAGGGTCTCTAATCTGCTTCACTTTCATCTTACTGAACATCTGCAAAAATAGGTTAACCATCTCTTTGCATCAGATCAGTAGGTACAAACCTCAGTAGCAAATTGTTGAAGACCGCCAATATTGATGGCACCTTCCTCGGTTGCGTGTAAATTGCAACCGCCCACGCATAAATCACTAGTTGGACAGACCATACCGCAGGTAATACCCAGGGGGTTGTCGGAGAAAATGGCTTTTGCTGCGCCATAGTAATTCTAAAATTATGTATATACAAATTTGTGAATATCGCAGGAAATTTGTAGGAACAGTTTCTCGAAAGTTATATTGATCTAAATACCCAAACTTTTGCAAATACTTAATGAATTGTATGTTCAACGTTCAAACGCGAAGAAATGCCTCTGTTTCCTAATTCTTCAAAAAAATTATTATAATGATATATTTGTAAACTGAAAAACTATTTATATAACCATTTTTAATTCGTGTTTTCGTGCAAAACTTTCTTTTTATTCTCTTATTATTATTTCTCTAGGGGTGGTCTGTTTGGTTCCTGCACTGCGACACTTTCGCTAGAATGCAATTTTGCCCTACAAAATGTTTTCAAGGGTGAAGCGCACAGAGGAACCAAACTTGCAAGTACCTACATTCGTCGCCATATCTATAGATTTGAGGATCTTGAACCAAAGAGACGCAATTAAATGTTTTTAGGTACTTTCCTAAGTCATTAATATTACGGCAGAGCTCAGCATTAGATAAAGCAATCGATGGCTTGTAAGATGGTTGAAGGTTGAGTAGCAACTGGCTTAACACTATCTACTCATGCTGAACATTGCGTTTTTGACATTAGGTGAAGGTGCCTCTTCCCTTTTAATCCAATCTCGGAAGATCGATTAGTAAGTTTTTTTTTAAACCGTGATACAGAAACTGAATATTTAAATGACGATGTTTATGAAAGTACAAGCGAGCTCGAAGATCGTCCTTAGCAAGCTTGGACTTAGTCCTTATACCTGTAACACAGTGCAGGATGTGTGGCAACTGTTGACTAGACTAGATAGTTATGCAGAAAAAGAAGAAAACTGAACATTTTTACCATGGATTTGTTGTTAAAAGTACATCACTCAAGTTTTGTTATTTTCTTATTATCTTTGAGAAATGTAACTTTCTTTTTAGCTTTGGTAGTTTCATAGTTAAAAACGTCGTTTGGAAAGATATTTCTGGGTGCTAAATGCCATTTTTACAACTGCGAAAAGAATATTGTTTCCTCAATCACAACATTTTTAGTTGATTCTTTCTTGGAAACGAAATAGTCTTGATCCATGAATTGTTTATTCAATCAAAATGTGTGCGATCAAGTAATTAGTCAAACAATTAGTGCTTTTAGTAACAGAATTCTCAACATCGCTAAACCTAATTATAGTTATAAGTTCTTTAACCCTTTCCAGCCATTTGGCTCAACATTTCAGAACCACCAGAACCAGAAATCTCAGCCCCGAATTATTTCAAAAATTGTATTCTCGATAACCTGTTCTATACCATACTCCTACAAATTTTTATACAGTGCAGAAAACTAAGGTCTCGGTGAATACAAACGTAAACGAAACGAAGCAATTTTTAGATATTCACACTCTTAAGTGACATTGTGAAAATGGACTAGTGATGGGTAGTATTTAAAAAAATTCAATTAGAATTCCAAAATTTTTTACTACAAAAAAAATTCTACACTATATGGAAAAATTCGCGAAAAGTCATTTACAATTAACGCCTTATAATGATTACTTATCTTACACAGATCATTTTCTTTTGCTCTCTAAACCTAGGACGGATCTGTAGAATTTCAAAAAAACATAATTTGTCATGTAACTTCGCAAAACTAAGAGGGGCGATATATCTAAATTTACGCATTGTCTTGTAAAACAAGTTGGTAGTTGCAGGTACTAGTAACTTTACAAAAATTTGTAAAGGACGTCGTTATCGTACGATTGATAACCGGATTCTAATTTTCAAACTAACTCTTTCGTTCAGTTGACGCATATTTCAAGTGTAGTGCGGTTCGTTTACATTTTCGTGTTAAATTTCTGTAGGTAAGCAGCGTATAATATAGTTTCAGGTAACTTTTCCTCTAAATCTTTTCGTAACTTTTTCCTAATTTCACTTACATATAATTTTCCAAACTTTCTGCCTAGACTAATCCCAAAATAAGAAAACCCTATCATCTCATCTAAACCAGAAATTAAAATTAAACTAACGAGCTTATTGTGCCTGCTCATAGGGGTTAATTGTACCTACTGAGTTGTATGGAGGGCTACTGAATCTGCGTGTTTTTCAAAATCTGCATCTGCAATTCCTTAATTTTTCCCCGAATAAATAGCACCAATGAATAAACAAAAAAGTTCAATGATATCACGTGATAGGATTACTCTATCTCCCAATTCTTACACTCTACGAAGCTTACTAATCCACATTCTTTTGTTTCAGGTGAGCAGCAAAAGTGGCCATTTCTGCTAAACACGGTGGGGTGAGTACCTTTAAAACTTATAATTTACGAAATATCAAAACTGAACGGCGAGAAACTAAATTTCTTTATTTTCATTTGACAAACAAAAGTGATTCACCCCTTACTTATGAAAACAATGCAAAATAGACCAGTTAAATATTCCCTTCATGAATCTGTAATTGGCATGAATTAGCTTAATGCTTTGACCAAATATCAATGAGATTGTAATGAAAAATTATTGAATACTTTACAATATTTGGTAAATTCAAAATCACGTGATATTAAAGAATGTTTAACTATACAAATAAGATCACGTGGCAGGGTGTTCGTATTTTGTAACCACTCTACCTTTAAACATAATTAAGCGAACGATGATTTTCCACGTTTTGACCATTCCCCTTTTAAAAAAATTTAAAAAATGTTAGTAAATATTCGCATAGGTACTTCAAAGGTTCATTTCTCCACGTTAGATACCAAGTATATTTGGTATGGGAACTACTGCTTTAGCTAATTCTCACTCATCGAATTAGATAAGAAGAGAATTTCAATGTTAATCTTTCTTCATGTTTCTATCGCAATTTTAATTTGGCAGAAATTTCTACTGCAAGCTGCAAGAGTAGTTGAGTAGATTTTTAAAAGTCTTCCTTGGTTAAATCTCAAAAATGGAGATCCGACGTGTTTTCTGTTACATTTTACTATAAAATTATCGACTCCAGATCATTGACCAAGTCTCAAAAAGCGTTGGACGTCCTTTATTAGACACCAAGATCGCTTCAATCAACACTAGATACTTAACAATTTTGATTGAATAGTTTAGTTTCCTTACGAACACTTGTGACAGAACCGTTGAACCTTCTAGTATACATTATTATTATTTTAACAAATTTTCATGCAAACATTTGAAATTAACAATATACAGATGTTGTGTTAACACGTTTTGCAGAATTTAAACAGGGTGTGAAAATTCATACATTAGTAAATAGTAGATGGTTCTTTCAATTTTAGGGTGTCGGATCTTATACAAAAAAATTTAACTTTTCACTTAAAAAATCTGGATTAAAGAACATCATAACTTTCGTAAACATTTGCTATATTAAATAACAAAATATATACCTCCTGTAAAATTAATGAAATTACAGGTAATTATCAAAAACAAAATAATAAAAAAATATGTATACAATGTGTCTACGTAAGTTGACTACACACTTATGGAAAACTTTTTTATTATTAGTTTTATCCAAAAAATTCGCCCTTTAGTATTAAAACTCTAACTTTCAATGTTATGGCAGAGAAAATGTGAAAAATTTTATTTTATTGTAAATAAACAATATTGAATATGTATTTCAAAATTATTTATAATCCTATTTTTTGACAAACCTCGTATACGACTGATACAATTTGATATCTGAGGGTTGAATTTTGGCGTTTAGAACATGCAGAACTTTTTATAAAGAATAAATTTTTTTGATAAAATTTGTAATAAAAAAGTTTTCCATATGTAGCCAATTTACGTAAGGCACACTGTATAAAATCATAGAAAAAAAATTCTGGCAAGTTGCCACGAGACTTCCCTCGTATTAGCACCTTTTTCAAAAAATAAGTATAGCACAATATATATTGCTGAATTCAGAAAAAAATTCTCTTTTAAACTGCATAAAAAAAACTGCAACTTTATCTTATAAAAAAACGAGTGCCGCCATTTTAGCTTATACCGGAAGTGACGTCATCAAAGGTAATATCAGCATTTTCGTCCTTGGCCCGAATGCAATTGATTGGCGAAAACCGCATTTCGATAACTTTAATAGTTTCTGAGTTTAGAGCGTTGCAAGTAGGGTTGCCATACGTCCGGAATTTTCCGGACATGTCCGGTAATATAGGTCTTTGTCCGGCATGCGGGGGGAATTCTAAGACGTCCGGAATTTTCACAAGGTAGGTAAAGAAATAAATAAAAAATCAAATAAACTCAATGTTTATAAGGGGCCCGAATCTTTAATAATAGTTTTGTAGAACATTTCACAAGTAATATTTTTTAAATTTAAGTTAAAAGAATCGACTTGACACACTCAGAGAGTCCGTTTCTTTCTTTTGACCTCTCCTCCACTCGCGTTCATTTGAACACACACAGTGTACCTGCACTGCACGCGTGAAAATTCTAGAATTAGCTTCGTTTTCTCACATAACGACACTAACATTATATTACTTAGAAGAAAGTCCGGAATTTTCTTTAAAAATCCGGAATTTACTCCGGAATTTTGATTTTTTGATCTGGTAACCCTAGTTGCAAGGAATGTGTACGTACAGACTACAGACTACAGACGACAGACGGAAAATTTTTTTTTCATATTTTGAATCTACGTGTTCAGAAACGCAAAGATATGTAAAAATTTGCATAGGTCAAATTTTTTTTTTTTTGATAACTAATACAATACTTCCCTTTTACTTCGTACTCGGGAAGTAAAAAGTATGAAATGGAATTAATAAGACATCAAGAAACTATAGGCTTATTTTATTATTGCCGTTCAAAATGTCGCCTGTTTACTTCTAAATATTTTTTCACACGATTACTGACTTCTTGGTCCGTTGTTGTAATTTCACTCATTTTTATTTTAAGATTGTATCTTTACCTATTCCAATTTTCATCATAAACATAAATGCACGCACATTAAAGTGCCAAGATTCTTGAAAATTTTGTGGCACGCACTACCCTTGAATTTATGTAGGAATAATGGCTATTTTTCCTATTAAATATACGATTTTTCGTAAATTCGGCTTCATAGCTCCAAATAACTTTTTTTAAAAATAACTTATTCTATTGTTGTTTTAATGAGGTAAATTCACAAAACTCGACCTTTGACTGATAATCGCATGCTTCCAAATTTTTGTGAAGCTTTTTAGTAAGACATTATGAGCTTTTAACTTATCTCTTAGAGAACGTTCGGGTTACTCAAAGAAGAAATATAGAATGTCTATTTTATCAATAATCACGATCATTATTATAAACCTTTTCTCTATTTGGTTCCACCTGCGGATGCCTAAACATTCTGAAGTTCGAGCAGTTATTAATTAGCCGACGTGTACTGTACATACAGTTCAGAATTTTAAATATGAAAATGAGAGGTTGTAGCTTTGTAGGTGGAAGCTTGAAACTTGTATTTCCAGACACGAAGTTTAGATTTTTTCAATGTGAAATCTGAAAACTTGGAAGATCAAACTCGAAATTATTATTCCCATAGTGGTTAGGGTGGGATCGTTTAGGTCTAGATCAACATTGCTATTTCTCCCTACTCCGATTTAACTAAAAATGTCCGAGTAAAAATGTATCATACAGCATTTCTGCAAGAGCTTGTAACTAAGGGGAAGGTACCAGTTCGAAAATTTGACTCCATCTAATGATACCCATAAACACTTCAAGTTTTTAGACCATTATGGAATGGCTCTCCAATAAAAGTCAGAATTTGACATACTCTTAGAATGAGAACGGAACAAACAAACTTTGGCCTTGATGAAGTCAGGTAAATGAAACGGCCATTTTTGTATTTCCAAAAAGAACAAAGATCCTCGGACCTTATAAACGTGTTTTATCAACGTTCATAAAAGGAAATGTCGAGGGAGATACAAAGAATACTACTGAATTAACGTAACCAAAAGAAAGAGAAAAAATGGACGATTGCTTGGAAAGTGTCCTTTTCCTATTTCTACCATTTGGAAAAGTCTGCTAAAATAATTATTATCAACATCCAGCAGATATTGTTACAGCCTATTCAAGGACCACGTCCAGGTTGGTTACAATGAGAGGCAGTTGAAGTGGGGATGAGTTTCGCTCCATAAATTGTCATCATGAATTCAATGTAAATATTTTGTTATACTGTTATATGCCTCTCCGCCCCCCCCACTCGATAATTTTGATTTAAATATATTTGGTATTTGTTAAAACAACACTAAGTATCTGATCTGTTGGACGACATACGACATAAATTATATATCTATTAACTTGACCATGGACTTTACACCTTGTATAATCATCAAGGGTAGGTACCTGATGTAACATTTGACAAAACAAAGACACAATTTTACTCAAATTTGCGTTACACTATAGAACTTAACGTAAAGAAGCCCTAACGTGTTTATTCTTAGGAAATTTAAGTAAGTATCAAATTTGTGACATTTTATCGCGCAATTTAATTTACGAAATTTATCTTTACAGTAATTAAGTAATGAACAGAAAAAATGACCTTGTGATTAAATAGTAGTGATTGTCAAAGGGTCAGATAAATTAAACTACATGTTAAAAAAAGTATTGGTACCTACATTTATACTTTTTGAAACATAGGACAACGTTATTCCAACGCGCTTACCAAAATAGTATTTCTTCGTACATCTCTTACTTTAGGAGTTTATATTTATTATATCTGTATCAATTATGCAATATTTGGCACCTGCTGTTCCACTCGGTTCTCCTTCTCATCCTCCTCTTCGATCACAATAACCAACTATCTTTTGGGTCGCATTGTGGTCGCCTCATCTACAAATGGACATTATGACCCTGATGGACGACAATACCAAATTATAATTGTTCTATGTTGGGTCCTCGCCCGAGATTCAAATGCGCCAAAAAAAAAGATTTCCTCGAAAATGAATATTTTTCAAGCTACCAGCAGATACTCGACTGAAAACTTAATTTTTGATCTTGTTTTGCGTTTTTTTCCAATATTCCGCCACATTTTGTGGTTTGAAATGTCATATTCGTGTTTAACACCTCAAAAAATAGAAAGACAGAAAATAAGAAAAAAATCTCCTAAAACTTTCCGGTAAGGGTTTGTGTACCAAATGCCTGAACTATACTCAACACGTCCGCTAACTGGACAATACTGTACTATTTGAATAAGTTTTTCCATCTCCGAATTCCCCTTTAAAAACAAAGCTGTGCGAAAGTTTGGCTACAGGAGGCTCTGAAAGCTCCAAGTCCAAAGTACATAAAGACCAGACATATAATTTTTAGAAAATGACACAAATAACTCCAAAGCTATTCAAATAGATGGAGAACTGTTCTGCAAGTTGACCTTAAAATTAACAGAGGAATTCATTGGATAATGTTCCTTCTCAATTATTCGATTTCGATGAATAAATAATTTTTGATTCTTTATTATTTGTAATTAAGCTATCAAAGTTGTTGCAATGACTTCAATAAGTTATCGTGTTTCAGCTCAACAATAAATGTACCTATTGTAATGGAGATTTCAGTCAAAGGGCTTTGAGCTTCAAGCTTGGAACAGCCTTGAAGCTTTGAAACGGAGCCCTTTTTGAAAGAGTCATACGTACCTTGTTTGCAATACTCGTAATAAACGACTTTACATCAAGTTGAGTCGGACAGGATTTTTGGCAGGGGGCGTCCGCGCATTTTAAACACCTTGCCGCTTCTTTTAAAGCCCCACGTTCACTTAGTGTCGTAGGTTTAATGTCATCGAAGTTATTCTCCAAATGTGAAGAACAACTCTGCAAAAATTAGATTTTGTAAAATATAGGTACACAAAAATCTTTAGACATTACTTACATTACATTTTTTATCCTTATTCCTCTTCCAATGCTGTTTGTTCTTTTTCGTTACAGCTGACGGTTGCAATGTTGAATGTATAGCAACCCGCGGATTTAACGCTAACAAATTCTGTAATTAAAACAATAATTCAATTATCTTACATTCGAAAACTATGGAAAAATTGAAGAAGGCCAAATGGTGAGGAAATCTTTTATAGAACTGCTGAAATAGGAAGGGGTAGAGGTAACCAAGACTGAAAGGAATAATGAGCATCAAGACAATGCGGCAAGGGCAAATACAAACTGAAGAAGAGCCAAGGAGCCAACGAAAATGGCAGAAGCACCACAAACTCATGAAGTAACTACAGAAGTGGTTAGGTACAAATATGAGGGAAAGACGCAAGAATTCCTCAGAACCATGAATTAGGTAGAAACAGGCAAGTTGCCATTAATATACAAAAAACAGCAAGAACTGCTCAAACTTTAGAAAAATTAGATTAGGTTGTAAGTACGGCATAAAAATAGACTTAGGAAAAAATTGGATAATATGCCTGAAGAAAGTCATAGCGGCTTCAAAAGAAACCAATAATAAATCATATGCGAACGAATCGTGGACCCTAACACAAAGACATAAATGTGTTCGGAGAAAAACTGGAAATAGTACCTACCAAAACATCTGTACGCTGTAAAAAGTCTCTAAGTACATCTGTACCTAAGATCTAAAGTATCCACTTTCTTCGCACCGACCTATGAGTACTTTTCTAAAATGCTGATATAACTCCATTTAATGGATTTGGACTTGGTACACTTTTGTTGTTAGGTACCTACCTACCTCAATTGTCAAACATTATTGACCAAAAACATTTGCCAAATTTGGAATCAATGAGATTTAAAATTTAGATCAATGTTGCTGTGGGCTAGAATACTTTATTAAAAAGTTATAAAAATAACTATTTTCTAATTGATAATCATTTAAATAAACAATTTTACATATCTTACTACTTAAATACCATTATATTTTACAAATTAGAAGATAAGATAATATTCCCCATGGAGATTAAAAGAGGATGTGGATGTGTGCCTATATGCTATATAACAACGTTATCGTGCTCCGAAAAAAGGAATCTCAATGAAAGAGTTAAGGGCCGAGAGAGGTTCGTCCGCAAAGGGCATGAATAACGTTTTCGACAACCATGCCAATTCGGTTTGATCAGGCCAAGACACTATAGTCTCATGCCATCTGATCTGGACAAAGATTTGAAGGTTCCTAAGCAGGTGGAATTTATCTTTTATACCTACTGCTTTTGTCGCCTTACTATAATTAAACAAACAAATTATTATCTATTATAAATGAGAATAATAATAATTATAAAAAATTATAAATTATATTAATAATAAGTAAGTTCCAATAATTTTTTTTAAATATTCCACGCGTAAAATTTTACCTGAATTATTTATTATTGTTGTTATTATTATAACTAACTTTCGATGCACTTCCACAACGGAAATCTAGATGAAATTAATTTATATTTAAAAGCACAGCTCAAAAGGAAAATTGTTCGCCATACTTACGCAAAATAGTCCTTTTTTATCTCACATATCGACCCTAAAGGTCACGGTACGTTAATAATAATTTTCGCAAAAACTACGTTTTGATCGCATTTGACGTGAACGTTCTCAAAATTTAATTTTGGGCTGCATACTATGCTTTAACTCTTACATTCTCAAGTTCGAACAAAATTCGAAAACTACTCACATTAAAGTTCTTTGTCAATAAATTATAATTGCTAAAGACGTAACGAGAGCGACCTTATCACATACGCACTTGATAAGTATACAAGACCTTACTCGATGTGTCTTAGAAGTTATTGTGTGGATTTCTTATGATCTTATTCTACCCCTTTACTTTTCCCTTAATTTGGCCATACGAATTAATAAACTTTGGCATCTCTTTCAACACTCACCTCAATATCTGGTAAATCGACACTGAACTTGGCCATCATGAGAAACACACTGTGCCTGATAAATCAATACAAAGTTTTGTAATGCGTTCCTTTATCTGAAATTATTGATTACGTATAAGGTTATATTTATAGATCGAGAGATCCAAAGTATACAGCATGTTCATTAATTTTCCACTGATCAACATTTCCTCTGTTTTCTTCTTCACAAATGAAAGGGAATGGACATCCCATGCATGTTAAACCCTGATCAGTTTTAAACTTTAATATACTTACTTAGGTACTTTTGCAATATAAGTACGTTGGTAACGACTCTTATCGCACTCAGATCCTTCTTTTATCAACTTTTTTTATATGTTTATCGCCAAACAGTTATGATTAGAATGCTCAGCTCCTTTTTACTCCAATGTAATAAAAGAGGGATACTGAATTTATACATATGTGGTCGCACGAGCCACTTGAGCATTTAAAAAGAGAAGAGCGGACTTCCGATCCCTCTACATGAAATAGTTATACCTAGTTAAGGTTTAATTTGCCTGTCTCAAGTAAGCCCACAAGAATTACTTGAGCGGTAGGTGCGAGAAGATTAGACGATCAAACATTTCATAAAATCAGTCTTTTCATATGCAAGTTTCATTTTTTTTAAAGCTATTTTGATTTTTGATTTTTTTACTGGGAAGTATGCTTCCCCCCGCCGCTCAACGTAGGTACCCCATAAAATCAGAAAAAGAGAACATGATAAGATTTTATAATTTCATTAATGTCCATTAGTGTTAAGATGAAAAATCATTCCCCATGAAACTTTTTGAAACAGGGATGCAGGACATAAAGTCATCTGACACCCTCTGTACATAAAATCCTTTTTCTTGTTTCTTTCAGAGGTTTTGCACAGCCCACATCTTCTGTAGGTACCTACTTGTCTTCTTTGTTTGGAAAATGGTTTCCAACAGCACCAAATCGTATTTAACCGAATCCAACCATTTAGACGGTTGTTTTTCTATTGACGTAAAGCTCTTGGGCTAAAATGTGGTAAAGTTCTCGAAATGCAAGAAGTGCGCTTGTAAATATATGGATGAATACATTGAGGATTGGTTTAATTCTTTAAGTTCATTTGATGGGCCTTCGTCTCGCTCAAATTACTCCTCTGGCAAACTGAAAAAGTAAACCAGACAATCTTCAGTTTGCTCCGGATCATTATTGTCTCGAATTCAGGACCAAAAACCCATTTTTTACATACTGAAACTGTGTTTGTGAATAATTTTCAATCTATTACGATCATTTTTAAAAAAGCAATACGCGCAGCAAAGAATACAACTTTATTGAATAATATATAACATTCCTTAATTGAGTTCAGGGGACAGGGACATTGTATGAACACCGTTTTGACTCGAAAATTTTCCTTTTAATATTTCCCATGTATGGTCATGTATGATCATCATCTTATCTTCCTCTTTCCTTATTTTCACGTATTGCCATAACGAGTCATACAATAACAACCGTTACGTAGTGTCATATTTCGCTCAAATGGTTAGAACCACACCGTGATCAGAACCAAGTAATATCTGTTCAATAGAATCATCTCCACCGGCACGCTTTCTAATTTTCTGAAGATGAGAGGTTTCTTTGACTCAAGGCCCAAGACTTTGCAGGTGTCTCGCAGGTACCTACTATAAGCTTCTATTTTCGTTGTTTTGTAAGCTTTGAAGCTTCTCCAACTTTACCATTGTCGCAGCATATGCCTATTGTATAATTTAGCGAGAAGTTCGGATCTTTCAAACCCAACATAAGATTAGACTATATTGTTTACCCTTACCTTTTTATCAATGATAGAAAAGTTTCTTTTGGAAGTCCACATATTTTTAAAACACTATTGATCACCCTCCATCGATTGTCGTCCTTTGTGGTGACCAAGACACCAGGTTGTAATTCCTCCTAATTGCTGTTTATGCAGCCATTTGGGCCGTCTTTTGCACTTTAGTTAGATATTCCCTTGGCCACCTTGTCTAGAAGCCTTAAACATGAACTGTATTTTTTACATTTCCTAGTGTGATACGGGGAGTAGTTTAGGAAAAGCTTCCAATCAAGAAATGTGATCATCCGAAACCTCCACTAGAACTCGTTGAAATTCGACCTTGAATTCAGGGAATTTTAGCAAATTTGAAATTTGTTTGAATTGTGCCTGTGTAATTCGTAGCGTGGTCTGAATACAGATTTGAGAGACATATATCCTTGTCCTGCCATGAAACACTTAAATATATTAATGAACGCTTCCCCGTTAAAATTTAAACCTATTTCGTGAGATTGTTACAAATCATTTGTGCACAGTAGGTACATTGCTACATATCCTTTGTGCATAGCTGTGTTCCTTTGTTCATACTGTAAGCGTTGAGTGAAAAGTTATAAAGAGGGGAAACTACAGTCGTTTTAACGTCGCTCCTGATGGGTCTGAGAGTTGGGTCTGATATGACTATCTCACCCGACGGTTCAGTGCCGATACAAGTAAGAGAATTTTACATTATAGTTTCGCCTCTTTATACTTTTCACTCAACGGTGTAAGGTAATGCATGTATACTATAGTTGTACATTCTCTGCCCTTAATCTCACCCTTCTTCCAAATTTCCCTGGTTGTCAGCCACGTTTATCATTGCTGTCGATAACAAAACTTCACCATAGCTACCTACTGTGATTGAATTTTGAATGCTACACTTCCTCGTTTCTTATATCATAACCATCATTGTGTTGTGGCACCCATTGCATTTTTATCCATTTTTACGTGATTCCAAGCAGTTGATACACAGCTTTAGCTTTGTTAAAGCTGTAAACTTTTCCTCAACTGAGAGGTTGCTAAATGATTCACATTGATTTTGTATGGAATGTGTTACATATCTTCGTTTGTAACTTAGACTATTTCCCTGCTTCTAGTCCCACCTTTCAGATGGATAATCGACTCCCATCCATAAAATTACAGTAGAATGCTCAGTGTGAATGGGTTTTTTTCTGTTCCCACCATTATAGTGGCAGCACAGTTAAGTCACGATCGTACAATTTTATAAATATTTTGTTTCCTGCAATTGACAAGAATTCAATTAAAAACATCTGCAACAAAGAAAATCCGCTTCTTTAAAGGATGACCATTAATCACACATCAGAATGTAGGTATGTCCGTGGTCTTCTTCAGATGGTATCGACTTTGCTCAGATGATGGATACCTAGTGCTAATTTTTAAAAATATGGTCAAAATGACAAATGAAAGTACAATTGAGGTCGTAATCTGTGAGACAATTTCACATTCCCCTCACCTTAATAGTTTGCCCCGTTTACTAATAGAAAACAAGATTCCAGTGAACTCTTCCCACTTACTTACTGACCATGAGTCCTGCCCTTATTTTGGAGTCACCTATACTTTTCGTGACAGATTTCGGTGTTTGTTCAATTATCTGCAGATCTAAATACACCTCATTCCAAAATAGATCAGTCCTCAGTTGCGGAATTTATGTAAACATATTACAGATGGTAGCTCTGCGATGTTGTGCAAGTGGAGGTGACAAGATTTGGAAGAAAGGTGTATGGCAATAGGAAATCATTGAGTAATTAAATCCGAAGTCTTGAGCTGATATTCACTTTGTTTTGTATCTTCTCGACTAGGCTAGTCGCTTGAGGATTTCGTTATAGTGTACAAACTGACACTCGTCAAAAGGTGTACATTGGGTGGGTATATGAATTTGGTGTGTAACTGAACTTATGTTGACTTCTTCCATGATTATATCCTTGTTTTACATGACGTTAGTCATATACTTTAGTCTTTACGACAATAACTACTTTACTTGTTCCTTGTTTTTATACATTTATAAACGAGGATTATATGTACAAAGAACAGAACTTTCTATTTAGGAGCATCTTATATGTTAGCAAATTAGTACTTTTTGTACAAAGCATTTTTTAGTCAATGACCCTTGTGCAATTAAATCAAGGTGAAGTTTTTCGCCATATAAATAAGATTACACTTGTGAGAAAGATTTTATTTCTATAAATCTTATAATGTTCTAATATTTAGTATTTACAAAATGCACACATATTTCTGTTAATACAACATTTGAAATCACACTTAACCATGAAATAATGATAAGTTTTTTTTGTTTTTAATTTTTAGTAACATCGAAATTAAACAAATGGTCAGTTTTGGCTAGATTTGAATTAGCTTCCAGTTGCGTTTCAACAAAATATGCATCATAATTAGCTTTTAACCGATAAAATTATAAAAGTATTTAAATAATGCCTATTAAGATTTAATAAAATTTATTAAAACAGCTAATAAACAATTTTAACCCTTTTATTTACTTAGCACATTATTGTACAGTGACGTTTGGTTTTTATAGAATTTCTATATTCAATTATGTAAACGTACCGTATAATAATGATATTAGTAAGATAACAGTCGTAATTACAACTATTACACCATATATTAATTAACAATTAGTTTATACGAACTGGTCTTTACAAAATAAAGCAATATTTGTGCACTAAATCTGTAAAATTAATTAAACGAAATTAGAAAACAAATTAAGTATCTGTGTCTATGTACAGGGTGATGCATTCGTACAACCTCATTGATAATTTGGTGCACTTTCACATTGGCGACTTCAAAGTTTGTTGTACCAATGAATCACGCTGCATAAACTGTATAATCTGCAGTCCAATTAAATTTCACATATAAATAATAACAATATATTATATAAAATTAGGCTTTTCAATTAATTTCTTTATATTAATAAAAACTATTACTTTTTACATCATCATTTCATAACAGATTTTGTACACCTCAGCTCGACTATTTCGACTAAATTTAGCACACAATAATTGATATAAACCACTGACGTGTACGAAATTTATTATATTAAAAGTAGATCACAATTACCCACGTTATTTAATTTTATATTCGCATCAAACTCAATGTTGAAAAACATTTATGGCTTTTGACAAGCATAGCCAACAAAATTAGAGATCACACAGTTGTTTTTTCTTTTTATAGAATTATGCACTTGCGTTTAGGTTTTACTTGCATTACTGGACAAAGAACCGCCCTTATTGCTTCATCGAATACCGTTTTCAAACCTTTTTGCGTTAATGCTGAACACTCCAAATACTTTACCGCACTAATTTCTTTCGCCATAGCTAAACCCTAAAAATAAACAAGAATATTAGTCATTTCAATACAAATACATATAAATGTCGATTAATCACAAAATGAGAAATTTCTATGCTTAGAGACGAAATTCCGGAGGTGTTTGATGCAGTTTACTCAAAATTTCAATAATATAATAAGACAATTTGGTTGTGTTGCTATTAAGATGAAAATGGGATTCGAAATCATCCTTACATCCTTCTTCCATCTGGCATTATGAAGTTAAAGCAGCTGTGCAAAGTTCACAGATTTCAACCCTATACCTATCTCCACTAGTTTTTCAGCCATATAATTTCTTTGGATTGCATTTCTAATTTGTCATTGCAATTAAAATTCACTGTGTTTCTCCTATTTAGGAGACATTCGTAGATAATTTGTGGTACTTGGGGCGTCACCTCTATTAAATATGGGAGTCACGACTCCTGTCTTAAAACAATTTGGAAAACTACAGTTGATTAAGTGTTTTGCTTGCTTAATAGTATATTGGAGAAAGAACGGTTACTTGTAATAGTCAAATAGGTTTTGTACCTCTTCCGAAAAAACAAATTAAATTAATTAAATAATTAATTAAGTGGTTGGTTGCTAATTTGGACGCTATTAGTAACTGAAATTAACAATGGTCGGCGGTCGCGTTGTAAATCAATGTTACAAAATTATTACCGTTTAACAATATCTAATATATTTTATTGGAGTGAACATTTGTAATTCTATAAACAATAATAATGGCTTGAGGCTGGTATGCTTATTTTTCGTTCAAAAACAAAAGTTACGACTTGCCTTTTTGTAGATTCAGACTTATTATATGTGTATCGAGACATTCAGGAATAAATTACAAAAATTTAAAAAAAACAGAGAACTTTACGCTAACTTTCAAGGGATAAAATCTCAAAATCGGTACGGCCGATTTTAATGAAATTTGGGATAGTTATCAATTGATTTTGAATTGTTACTGTCACGACTGTTTACAGTATAGAATTTTCTTTACTAAAAAAGTACTATAAAACACGTGATTTTTCGCAATGCTCAACTTTACAGGCCCAAAAGTAGTTTATTTTCAACAAAAATTCATATACTTTGGAGATAAGGTAGACCAATTCTTACTAAAGCTATTGTAGTATTAGTAGAAAAGCAAAAATATTGCAACGCGGCTATTATTGAAGGAAATAAGTTTATTCTTTTTTTATGAAATGAAGGAAATAGTGTGCAAGACTCCTCCCCCCCCCCCTCTCCCAATTGGTTGTTTCAATTACCTTATTCCCTCAAAACATACTTAACAATTTTTCTGTCATTGAATATAGTCCGTGATCATATCGTTTTTAATTTTCCTTTATCGATACACACAACAATGTTTCAAGTATCTTTTATAATAAGCGAATTTTTTCTCTATAATCTGTTAATTATTTAGAATACGGGGTCATGTCCAAGCTATTTCGACTTTTCCGGATTTGTTTAAACAGGGTGACCCAGGGCTGTGTGATTGGTCCATAACTTTTTTGCTATTCAAGATATCGACATGCGGTTTTCGCCGATAAGTAAGCACACTTATACTGCACATTATAAAAATATTTTGATTATATACAGAATGTTCCTATACAGGGTGGTAAACCAAAGTTATGTTTTTTTAAATGGAACACCCTATATATTCTAGTCTAGTTCTCTCCGTTTCGGCGTTATTCAACGTTTTGTTCGAAAAAAGACTCATCTTTGATGGGTCACTGCCCAGTAGACCATGGATATTTTTTGAAAAACTTGCCAGAGAAAATTTTAGAATAACTTGGAATTTTAATAAATAGTCGACTTTTGGTCCGTATATGCACACACTATACAGGGTGTGCTGAAACGCAAAAAGTCGAATAACTCTTTTTTTATAAATGGAACACCCTGTATTTCTGTTCACGAGTCGATTAAGTTTTTTATAAGCTTTCCACTGATATACAATTTATATGGTCAATTCTGAATAGTTACTGAGATTTTCCGGAAAAACTATTGTAATTATGAAGAAGTAGATTTTTGCAATTAGGCTGCTGTCAGCGAATATCGCAAGTGTTTAGATATCTTGCAACACGAGTAAAACATCCACTTGAGTTTCTTCATCAATCCTCCCTACCAATATCTCTTTTTTTCCATATTTAATGCTGCCAGATTCTTCAAATCGATTTCTAAGTTTTGAAAAGAAATGACTCGTGGTACTCTCGTATCGGGAGATTTTTGATGGTATATTCTACTGGCTAACAAAACATTTCGATCGACTTCACCAATACAGTAACAAGGGCGTCGCCAAGGGGGGGGGGGGGCCAGGGGGCCATCGCCTCCCCTGGGAAAAAGAAAAAAGGCAAGTTATTAAAAATAAAAATAAATTTTGTACGAAATCTTGAAAAAACGCCAGAGCCACGAACTCCCAATAGTGCTTGCCGCCCCCTCTGGGAAAATTTTCTGGCGACGCCCTTGTATAGTAAACCATATTGATTAATTCTTGATGTGTGAAATTCATTTTAGTCGAGCAAAAATGTGCAACAGTAACAATATAGATTATCACACTAGCATCTAAATGAACTGTCATATCACTTGCGATATTCGTTGACAGCAGCCTACTTACAAAAAACCACAACTTCTTCATAATTACGATAGTTTTTCCGGAAAATCTCAGTAACTATTCAGAATTGACCATACAAATTGTATATCAGTGGAAAGCTTATAAAAAACTTAATCGACTCGTGAACAGAAATAAGGGTGTTCCATTTATAAAAAAAGAGTTATTCGACTTTTTGCGTTTCAGCACACCCTGTATAGTGTGTGCATGCATGGACCAAAAGTCGACTATTTATTAAAATTCCAAGTTATTCTAAAATTTTCTGTGGCAAGTTTTTCGAAAAATATCCATGGCCTACTGGGCAGTGACCCATCAAATATGAGTCTTTTTTCGAACAAAACGTTGAATAACGCCGAAACGGAGAGAGCTAGACCCATAGCACTGAAATATAAGCACCCTGGAACGCTTACGCTTAACTTACAGCCGAGCCGACAGAAAGGGAATTAATGTAGGGTCATTCGGTCTCTGTCTTGCTGATTATGTTATTGTATCGTATAAGTAATTTTCGGACAAACGCGAAACTAAATATGTAGTCGTAAAACAATCAAAATGCTTCAACAGCTTAACTGTGAATGAGTACAACAAGGACAAAATGACCCTTCGTTATTGCTATCGCACGCTCGGTTTATTTCCTACAGGTTAAATGCACCGTGCACGTTCCAGGTTGCTTATATTTCAGTGACCCATAGTGACCTATACAAAGTGCCATTATTTTTTCATGTAAAAACTAATAATGTAGAAATATATAGGATGTTCCATTTAAAAAAACATAACTTTGGTTTACCACCCTGTATAGGAACATTCTGTATATAATCAAAATATTTTTATAATGTGCAGTATAAGTGTGCTTACTTGTCGGCGAAAACCGCATGTCGATATCTTGAATAGCAAAAAAGTTATGGACCAATCACACAGCCCTGGGTCACCCTGTATATCAGAAAAAGGATCGATATTATGTGTTGAGTAATGCTTTCATATTTATTTTTTAATTACAAATTCTACAGTCACTTTATACTGACCGTGTGGCCATAGGGTGGCCATGTTTTCTATTCCTCCAAATTTGTATGTAAACATATTATGTTTGGTTGTTATTAGCCACCATTGAACTGTACGCTATATGCAACTGGAAAGGAAACGCGCATAAGTAACACTGAAGCCAAACGACTGGGTATCTCTGTCTTTTTCTTTTACACGCAACGTCATACAAACGATGACACGGAGCATAAAATACAGGTGATAGATAAAAAAAATATATTGCAGCAGTTATCTCTCTCGTCTGCTCTACTACCTCAACAAGCAAAAGGCGACAGAAGTACCCATTCCGCATCTACCTTTGTCAGCCTTCGACGCCTACAATGCATTGAAATAGCCCGTTTCCCTTCCAGTTGCTTATAGCGTACAGTTCAATGTTAGCCACTTGTTGTTAGTTAGTATAAAACAGCTATTCAATTAGAATGTACAAGTTGCTAATGACAGCCAAAGACGCAACAAAGATGTATGCTGCTACATTCATACATCCAAATCTGGAGGAAACATGGCGCTCATGGTCACACTCTCAGTATAGTCACTGTAACAAATTCTAGAGACCAGGGTCTCTAACAAATTCATACCTATAGCGCCCCCTATTGAACACTACACTGTAACCTACAATGAAGTGCTTAACAAAAAAAAAATTTTTTTAAAAAAAGGTCGTTTTACGAGAGGGTTTTTTTTCTGTTTTCCTCTAAGGGAGCCCTTCCACATCATTCCTAAAATGTTTACTCGAAATTGGGATGGTCCCGGGTTCTAAACTGTTAAGTTTCTTGTAATTATGAGGAGTTCACGGACATATAGATGAAAATGTAGGATGTGGCAGCATCTCTTGATGGAAAACTTTGTTGCGTTTTCCTATTACACACTTTGTACTTCGAGCCCTTTGTATTCAATGATATTGGTAATTTTTTTGATGGGGAACACACACAAATTGTTATTTCTGTGGTGCTCATGTACATATCATTGGGAAAAACCACAAATAGTAAGGAAAAATTAAAATATGATTAGGTAACTTAACATGGTTCTTTTCCTCTCTGTTGTGACAATGCGATTGCTAAATATATAAATTGTTATTCCCACAATGATAAAAACTATCTAAAAATTGTGATGGAACATTTTTATTTATTAAGTTTCCACAATTTAATATATTTTCATAATGGAAATTTCTCAGACTCAAATATGCGGTTCATTAAAATTTTACGACATACTTACTTGTGGATAAGTAATTGGTGCTAGTTTTTTATCTTTTAATTTTTCAATGGTCGCCCTATCGTCACGTAAATCCAACTTGGTACCTACTAAAATGATGGGAGTGCTCGGACAGTGATGTCTTACTTCCGGATACCACTAAAAGATAAACAGCATTAAGCGGCGGGAATTTACGATTGCGCGTAAAATGATGAATGAAATTTACGTTCAGTTAATACGATTTAACATCAAAATTAAATCAGTCGGGAAAAGAAGACAAAAAAGTTGAATCATCATAGTGAATCATTTCCCTTGATAAGGTCAATAAACATTTTTGTAGTTTCCTCTTACCTTTGCTCGAACATTTTCGAATGATGCCGGATTAACTAGTGAAAAACAAATGAGAAAGACATCCGTCTGTGGATACGACAACGGACGTAACCTGTCGTAATCTTCCTGACCGGCCGTATCCCATAAACCTAAATTGATTGGTTTTCCATCTACCATAACATTCGCCGAATAGTTGTCGAAGACCGTTGGAATATACTCCCCGGGAAATGCGTTTGTCGTATAACTTATTAACAAACACGTTTTACCCACGGCTCTGAAAACGTAAATTTATTTATAAACGGAACATTGAACATTTTTTATTATGACACAATTTTTATAAATAAGTAAAGGCCACCTTAACCTTATTTACAAAATTGGCCGAATTTTTCAATCGTATGTTTTATCTTTTTCTAACACAAAGTAAACAGAGGGACATACATCTAAGCTAGTTCTTTAAAAATTAAGTCAAATACATAGAAGTTGTGCGAGAGGATTACATAAAAAAAAAATCAACTCACCCATCGCCTACGACAACACATTTAATCGCCTGCATTTTATATTTAAATTAAATTATACTGTCGGTAAGAACTAATAAGATAAGAGTAAATGGGTGTGTAACGTTCAATTACACAAGGCCACAATACTTAAATTAATGTTAAATGTTTATTATTGCACATGCCGCACATTTCCCCCCGATATCTATTTCACCGCTAACGATACTGTTTTTCTATCGTAATTAAACTAAGGGGAAACTCTTCTTCGATTTATATTTTAAGAAAACAAACCCACACGTAGATGAGCAAAAATAAACTGTCCAGCCAGCGCTGTCACTTCCGCTATCTAATTTACCGACCTGCACGAGGCAACCTTTGGCCTACTGGACGCGTTCTATCATTCCCTATCTCGCACGCGTTGATCATGATTCAAAATGTCGACGACGCGTACATTAGGTGTTTTCTTTTTGCATCGCCACAGAGTTAGATAAAGTCACAATTATCACGTGATTGAAGTGCCTTGCGTCATAAGACATTTCTGCCTCAGGTTAATATAAAACTTAAATAAAGCTTTTAAAACGAATAGGGTTATTGAGATCTGAGTCAAATTATTTTCATAAAACGAATGGTGTGTCATTAACCTAAATTAAGCCTGTATTACATTATACTAGAAAACTTTGACTACTTTCCAAACTAGATTCCATACTAAACTAGAAATATAAAAACACCCCTACTACTTTTTTGCTACACTTTATTTGCGCAAACTCCGCAAGTACAGCATAGAGTTATTGCCAACAACAATAAACAACAACAAACATGAAGGAATAATCGTTGGAGGTTAAACTCAAATTGCGATTAAACTTAAAAATTAGTCAGATCATTTCCCCACTTTATTCTCTTATTTGAAGCCATTTACATAACTAACAAACTTACAAAAGTAAACTGCTTAATTAAGTAAATGTTGGTAATCCCTTAAGTTTGCTCCAGTGCGCAGGAATAGTTTAGAAACTTGGATAGAAACTTGGACCGCACCTAGTTTGCAAACTTGGACGGAATTCCTGTATTACATTATCCAAGTTTTCTAGTTTACAAACTAGTCAAAGTTTTCTAGACAAAAAAAGTATAATGTAATACAAGCTTTAGGCCCCCTACTGTTTTTACTCTACATAAACGACTTGTCAGAAGTACTGGGCTGCGACAAACTCCTATTCGCTGATGATCTTAAATTGTATGCCCCGATCTTAGATCATATATACTCCGTAGATAAAGCATTAGCCTTTTATTTTGTGCCAGCTTGAATGACAAAGAAACTAAATATTGGTTTCGTGAAGAGCGTTCGGCATATGCGCATTAAAACACGCTCGTAATCTGCGCCTATGGCTGTCGGTTCTGGAAACCGTGTTTAAGGTGCGCATGTGGGAGTCGCCTTTAAAGGCAAAAAAGATATCGTTTCTCTGTCTGGCATCTTGGCTCATTTTCTATACATGGCAAGAAAGGCTAATGCTCTATCTACGGAGTATATATGATCTAAGGCCCCGATTAACTCTATTGAGGACTGCCTCAAACTACAGCATCAGGTGTCCATTTTAGCGGACTGGTGTAAAATTAATGACTTGGCGTTAAATATAGCTAAAGGCTGGTTTATAATGGACGTTAACTTAAACTTATGCTGTAACTGTTAAAATTTAGCAATCCAAAAAGTAGCAGTCTGTTCATAATAGCATGGAATAAGCTGTTAACTTATGACGGTACCGTAAAAGTTGGGAATTTTCAATTCTTACAGCATACGGCATAAGGTTAACCAATCACGTTATTTCATGCGACTATCACGTGATCACGAAATGTTACGAAAGAAAGTCGGGCAAATTCAAAGATGCGTGATATTACTTAAAATTTACATCCATTCGTTTTCTTATGTAAATGTTCATTCCACAAACTATACTCAAAGCTATAGGTTACTTGATAAAACTGTATTGTTGGAAATTCTTGTATATATGTATATAATCAGATTTTTTAGTTTTCATTATGGATATAGGCAAAAGTTATAAACTTATAAAAGCTATTAAATCAGCTGTGAAACCACGACATAATCTGATTGGTCGAACGTATTCCGTAAACTGTAAGACATGTTTGCATTGTGAACCGCATCACCTAAGTTTACGGCAAAGTTAACAGAACGATAAAGTACTGGAATAAGTTACCGGCCATTATAAACCAGCCCTAAATGTAATTATACTCCATACGCTCGGCAATGTCCCTTTTCTCATTAAGTCGTAAATCAAATCTCATCGATAGTTTCATTCAATATGCACCTCTAATGCAAAGTAAAAACCAGTTCCATATGGACGAAAGTTGTTCAAAACAAATCTTATGGAAACTTGAATACAATAGAACAATAGATGTGAACTACCTAACTGGCAGCGGTTCTCAATAGAAGATACACTAGTTTCATTAAGAAATTGTTATGTTTGTATTAATAATTGATACCTATATTACTTTGTAATGAAACTATTGACAACCGCTGACTAGGTAGGTAGTTGAAAACTATTGTTCTATTGTATTCAAGTTTCCATAAGATTTGTTTTGAACAACTTTCGCCCGTATGGAACTGGTTTTTACTTTGCATTAGAGGTGCATATTGAATGAAACTATCGATCTCGTTACAAATGAGATTTAATTTACGACTTAATGAGAAAAGGGACATTGCCCAGCGTATGGACTATATGTCACCTACACCAATCGACATCACCCTATTGCATTTGAATCACGGACGTATAAAAAACAAATGGACTGCTAATTGGTACGTACCGGCAACATTTATTTGTCCCCACCATGGGAGCTGCCATACTGTGCTCTTAGTTAGTTATTTTCTTGTAGAGATCGATTTTAGTTGGCAATTTCAAACGTCAAATCGAAAGTGGTCCAAACTTCAAAGTCTTTGACTTAACCTCAATGTTTTATATCTTACCTTTCGTTGCTTTCATATTTGACATTTTTATATACATAGTATGAATAGAGCGTGATGTTTCGTTGGAAACGATTGTTGCTATGCGTCGTGTGTAAATAAACAAGTTTTGTTGGTTAAATGGTTACACATAATTATGCCATTTTGGAGTACATCGAAAACCACGTTCCAGAAGAAATTTTACAAATACTTTCAACAGCAGAATCGTCGTTGATACCAAGCAAGTGATGATGAAAATATAGTTACAGAATTGAAATTCAGAAATAATGAAATGACAAATTATAAATTGCAACTTTCAAATATAACCGCTAAATTTTCAGGGTTCATTATACTCGCTTTGATTATATATAATCAAAGATTACTCCACAGACCACTAATATTTTTAATGGTCTGTGCACAAATCACTTTTTTGTTAGTAGTTTGTGGGTCTGTGGATTACTCCTTTAGAAATACACCAATACAAAATTGAGCCACAGAATAAGGTCCCCTTACTTATTCTGTGATTGAGCACAGTATGGCGGCGCCCAGGCAGGGGACAATTATTTCAACATAATTAGCAGTCCATTTGTTTTTTATACGTCCGTGATTTGAATACATCAACTCTACCTTACTAACCAGATGCACATCAACTAAGGATCTAGGTGTATACTTCACTCATAATCTGGATTTTTCCCTTCATGTCCAGCGTATTACTAAATCAGCCTTAACCAACTTAGGTTTCGTCATACGCAACTCCAAGTCATTCTTAAACATAACCGCAATTAAATCCCTATTCAATTGTCTAATACGTACTAAGCTTGAGTACTGTTCCATCATATTTTACCCCAGACACGCCTATCAAATAAATCACATTGAAGCTGTCCAAAGAAAGTTCTTAAAATATTTATCGTTTAAAATAGACGGTGTCTATCCTTTACGTAACTGTGATCATACTGAACTGCTGACTAGATTTAATGTTCGATCTTTGGCTACTAGGAGAGGTATGCGCAGCCTCTCGTTTATCTTTAACCTCACCCACAACAACATTGACTGCACTTACCTGTTAGACCATATTAATTTTTTAATCCCCTGCTATTATTCTCGCCATTCATGTACTTTCTACAATCCCTGTCCGCGTACCAACTTTTTATTAAAATCCCCCATTTATTGCATATGCCATAACTTTGATCGTGCTACCCTAAACTCTGGTATCGATATCAATTTTCATTGTCTACCTACGTTGTTAAATGGATACCTTAGCGCATTAGCCTAACTTTTAATTTGTAACTATTTACTGTTGCGATGTATCCGTTTAGTTATTTGTATTTATTGTAATTTTATTGTATTTTATTTGTATTTATTTTTTCTATACGTGTACCTATGCTAGGCCTCTTCCTAGGTTATATCATATTAATCATATTAATTATGTTAGTAATCTATACACATATATTGCATATTAGTGTTGTCCTTTAATTGGATATTTTCTGTTGGGCAATTATAGTTTATTATTATTATTATTTATTATTATTAACAGGGCTGCCTTAAGTCTACCACAACGTGCAAAAAGAAAACACCTATTAAAGCTTGAATGACATACTTTTTTGTGTCTAGAAACTTTAACAAGTTTCGAAACTAAATATTCTAAACTATATAGTTATCAACCTTAAATACTTAAATGTCTACAATTTTACGTTTTGCGCATGTCGCAGCACTACATATTTTAATATCATTGCCAACTTTCCATTTTATGTGTTTCCATCACCACAGAGTACCCCTACCCCACATGTTATTTAGTAGTTCGTTCTACAATAATTAGGCTTCGTGCTTCGTTGTTATATTGTGTAAAATTCATAGATATAGAATAAAATACATTGTCCTTGATCTTTCAGTGGGATATCATAATGACCGAATGGTACTAAAATAATATACAACAATGTTTTATATATGAATTGCAACTGCTTAAAAGGTGGCGGAAGGTCATTTTATTCTTGACACCAAAAGATCAAAGGTACCGCCGTGGCTTTCCCCTCTGTGGGGTACTCAGTGGCATCACGAACTTAATATAATAGAGGTTCGTGGTTCGCATACAGAATATAACTCCAAATGCAGTATGGGTTCTTATGGAGTAACTCTCTCTTTTACTACCTTTAGTCATTTCCAAATAACGGTATCCTTGTTCTTCATAGCAATGTGGTCAAATGTAATTTTAATAACGCACAGTATTAGAGAGAGTTTGGATTTTAAGCCATTTAATCGTATTACGTCAGGGGTTCCCAAACTGTCGTACGCGTACCGCCGGTGGTACGCGAGGACGTTTCAGGTGGCTCATAAATAAAAATGGACTGCTGATAGCATATGCCTACTTATTCGCTTTTGACCCCACCAAGGATCCGCCATGATGAGCGCAAATATTAGTAACATTCTGGTAACATTTGGATATTTGTGTTGGAGATCGGTCATGGTTGGTACCTCTGCTAGCAGCTGATTGGATTGTTATTTTCTTTCTTTTCTTAATTCCCCCCTTCGTGAAAAATGGACTCCACAAAGAAGTTGTTATTTTCTTGTGTCAAGCGTGATATAACCTGAAAATTTGTATTACATTCCCCAGCCTTAAATACCTTTAGATTTTAACAATTAAGAAGACAATAAAGTTGTTTATAATAATAGCTGTATTCGTTTTATCAAATTCAAGTGAGAATCTCAGCTATGAACTGAGAAAAGTTATTTTTTTTACGTGGTCCGAATTACATTTCAAATTTTCGCGGTTGAATTTGCGCTCATCATGGCGGGCGCTGTAAGGTGTCATGTCGAATACATGTGATTATCAGTCCATTTTGATTTATGAAGCTTGTGAATCTATTGACACAGACAACTACTGTTCTATTGGCATAATTCGTTTGGCAATCCTGCACTGTTTTTCTATAAACACATACTCCATTTGAAGGTTTGTACGCTCTATATAGTTAATTAATTGGTGGGGTTTTGTCGCTGCAGAGGTTAGCATCACCGAAATTCGTGTCTTAAATCATCAATGCGCAAGGTGGCGCAAGTCTATAGAGCGTCCAAACCTCCAAATGCAGTATATGGGTTCTTTTTCTTATGGAGTACTCTCTTCTTTTACTATCTTTAGTCATTTCCAAATAACGGTATGCTTGTTCTTCATAGCAATGTTGTCAAACGTGAAATGTAATTTAATAACATCAATTGTCATCATAACGCTATAAGCAACTGAAAGGGATACGGACGATTTCAATGCATTGTAGGCGTTGAAGCTGACAAAGACAGATGTGGAATGGGTACTTCTGTCGCCTTTAGTTTGTTGCTTCTTTCATTTCCTCATCGCGAGAAAATCTTCTTCTTCTGATATTTTTTTTAGATGTTTGAACAGTAAGAACATGAATACCAAAAGTCTGAGCAGGTACAATTGGTAATAATAGCACTCTGAGCGCTTTATCTATCGACAATTGTCATGCAGCAACATAACGTTTTTTGCTTACAAGAATTTCGTCTTTCCTCCATTACAAACTTCTTTAAATTTTTAATCGTGTTTGCGTAAACTTCTACATTTATTGTTGATTGCTGTACCTTTTTGCATATATTCAGTCGACATAATTTCGTCTGTGTCCATTAATTTTCCCGACGAGTAAAGAAGTGTTTTTGGCAATAAGCAATATAAGTTTTCATAGTTGACACCGTTACCATAACGATTATCGATTGCGAACGATGTCATTAACATTTACAGAATGAGGTAAATTACAAGATAAAGACGACTTCCTGTTCCGGGGTAGGACCGTGTCAATGTTGAAAAAGATTCAGCAAGTCGTCCTTGACTCGGACCGTGGAAGCCTCCGTTCTGATATTAGGTGTTTTCGTTTTGCACGTTGTGGTAGACCTAAGTCAGCTTTGTCAATAACACCCCATTCGTTTTATAAAAATAATTTGACTCAGTTTTCAATAACCCTATTCGTTTTAAAAGCTTTATTTAAGTTTTATATTAACCTGAGGCAGAAATGTCTACATGACGCAAGGCACTTTAATCACGTGATGATTGTAACTTTACCTAACCCTTGGCGATGCAAAAAGAAAACACCTATTGCCTTTATTTATGTTGCACTTTGTACATGATGAATGATGATTGAATGCGGCCTAATTTAACCTAGAAAAACTAAAAAATGGAATCTGAAGAAAATGAAAATATAAATAAAGCTGAAGCTGAAGAAGATGAAAATCCGCAAGAAAAAACACCAAAGGAAACTTGTGTAGAACAAAATGGTGCTTTAGATTCAGAAACGGAAAAGAAAAAGGAGAATTCTACATCACAAAATGTAGAAGCGAATAAGGATAACATCCACTACGAGGGTGATATAGCTGTATACACAGATCCGGCATCAAAGTACCAATACACGTGGTCCACAGAGAAGGAAGAGTGGGTGCTTCGTGACAATACAAAGTATGGATTCGAAGACGATACACATACGTACACTGACAATGATGGTGTTAAATACTTTTGGGACAAAGAAAAGAATGCGTGGTTTCCAAAACTTGACGACGAATTTATGGCAATGTATCAATTGAATTATGGGTTTGTGGATACCGAAGCAGATCCTCCAAAACCTGTCGAAAGTGTCACTAAAGAAGTTGAAAACAAGGCCGAAAAAATAGAGCAAACAACCAAACGTAAAGCACCACCCCCTGAACCGACATGGTTTGACATTGACGACGAACACAACACCAAAGTATATGTCACCAACCTCCCTTTGTCGTTAACCGAAGAGGAATTTGTGGACTTCATGCAAAAATGTGGACTAGTTATGAGAGACCTATCAAGTGGAAAAATGAAGATAAAACTCTACGTAGATCCCGAAACGAAAGCATTCAAAGGTGACGCTTTATGTACATACATTCGGGTAGAGTCTGTCAACTTGGCCCTCGAATTACTCGACGGTTCCGACTTGAAAGGTAACAAAGTCAAAATCGAACGTGCAAAATTTCAAATGAAAGGCGAATTCGACCCTAAACTGAAACCGAAAAAACGCAAAAAGAAGGAAGTGGAAAAATTGAAACGCATGCAGGAGAAATTGTTCGATTGGAGACCGGAAAAAATGCGAGGCGAAAGAGCGAAGCACGAGAAAGTGGTGATTTTAACTAACGTGTTTATACCGAACATGTTCGACGCGGACGTCAGTTTAATATTGGAAATTCAGCAGGATTTACGCGAGGAGTGTTCCAAATGTGGGACGGTTAAAAAGGTTATAATTTATGATCAACATCCTGAGGGAGTGGCGCAGGTTAATATGAAAGAACCGGAAGAGGCGGATGCGGTAGTTCAGTTGTTAAACGGGAGGTGGTTTGGTAAAAGAAAATTGTTTGCGGAAATTTGGAACGGTAGAACTAAGTATAAGATTGCCGAAACGGATTCGCAAATCAGTCAGCGGATTAAAAAATGGGATAAATTTCTGGAAGGCGAAGAAACTACAGAAAATAATGAAAGAAAGGAAACTAAAACAAAAGGTTAATAATTTATTGTTAATACTTAATAGGAATAATAATGTGCGTACATTGTAAGGATTAGAAATAATAACATTATTGTAAAATGAAAATTTATTTCTTGAGATTGTTAATTACATTATAATATACTGCAAACTTTTTTGAAAGTTCAACCGTATTAACTACTTTAGTAATAATTGCCATGGTCACAACAATAATTGTTTTCTGTAGTAATTAACCCGAGTGAAATTTTAAAAAGACTAGATAGTAGGTTGTCTCTGAGAAAGCAATAATCATTTTCAAAAATTCAACTGAATTAAGCGGATTAACAATTTCAAGGAGGCCTAATGTTATTCCTGTCATTCATTGTTCTAGTCCTTTAACAGACTCACTTTATTTATTCGGTAGACAATAAGCAATTCATATATTTATCATTGTTTATTCACGACTATAAACTAACACATTAAATAGTGTATGTTCACAAGTCTTACTAAAAAGAATGTTTTTACACCATTATTCTAACACACTATACTTACATCTTATGCTACAAAAATACTGTACTAACATACCACAACTTATTATTACTGTTTTTATTATACTGGCAACACACACCCTTTCCTCACAATATCTTGTCCTCAAGATTACAGTTTGCTAAACAATTAAAAAAATGAATACT
Organism: Pyrocoelia pectoralis; assembly: GCA_036250285.1. Classification (NCBI taxonomy): domain Eukaryota; kingdom Metazoa; phylum Arthropoda; class Insecta; order Coleoptera; family Lampyridae; genus Pyrocoelia; species Pyrocoelia pectoralis. The sequence continues at coordinate 3,128,274 of CM070079.1, read as the reverse complement.
CATCAAATATTTAACATTAAACAAAATAATTAAGTTACAAAGTTTTTCAAATATGTAACTAAAGTTACTTACATCTATGTCTCTTGCCCGTATTTAATTTTTCGTTCGCATAACATATAATATATAAACTTTATTTATTCTAAAATGCCAAACAAGGCGTAGAACAATGTCATAAGTACAATTTAGAATACAATTTTAAGGTACAGTTTACAGATCACATACAGACACACATTTTTGTAAGAAACCTCTATCAATGCCTTTGTAGAACTAATAATCTCTGCTTTAACTCTGCTCATCACAGTTTCTTGGCTCCGTCACCTACAAGATTTAAATCATCCCCTTCGTATTTTTCATGGTTCTTCCATATCTACGTGCACATATTAGGTGTATATTTTCTGGTCTTTTCTGTCCGTTACCAAATGTTATTGGTGTTTAACGCATAGATTTGAACAACATCCTTGTACTACCAACTCATATGCTTATTCGTCTCTGAGTCAAGACACCAGTCATTTGATTTTAAGTTTTCAGAAGACATTATAAAAAGGCATTTGTGTTACTTTCATCCTCTGGGTTATTACTTTGCCTGGTTTTTCTTTATTTTTCTTCATTCAGTTTTTTTACGCAAACTACAACATTTTGACCCTACCGTATCTTTTTCTTTATTCTCGTGCTGAACACTTTGTCGTTTTAGCACGATGGCCAGATGGCCATAACCTTTGAGCAAATATGACAAACTTGTTTTTGTGGACAGGGCAGACTTGGTACGTTTCCTTCTCAAGCAACAACCTGGATGACAATTCTTCTAGCGTTTGTGAAGTTTATATGCAGAAGTTTCACACTCTATTCTAACATAAAAAATGTCCAACACTTACCACAGATTGTTTGTTGTACACATCTTTCAGCTTGCTCCACATTACTTTGGAAGTCTCGCAGGATAGCAGGTGATAATGGTTACCCCTCCTTATCTTGGACACAGTGTATACTATATTAAATGAACTAACACCAAGAACTATCGATTGGTTACGCTCTATTAAAAATGTGTAGTTTATCTTTTACAACCTTTGTATGCTGCTTTTTTTTTAAATCTATGTCCTGTTTATGCTATATTCATAAGACTAAAAAAAACTGATACGATTTGTTCTGTAATAAATAGTTTTGAAGGCGTTCGTGTAGTCTCAGGCAAATGGCGACCTTGAAACATACATTATTCAAAATTTTAAAATGGCAGCCATATGATTTTATTGCAGATTCGAATAATGCAGACAATTTCCTACAAAAAAGGTCTAACACTTCCTATTCCAAAATATGATTATTTCCGAGTAATTTTGATTTCAGTATTAAATGAACACAAATTTTTGACCAGGGCATTTAAATTAAATAAATGACTCAAAGACAAGAACAAATAAACAAAAGGGAAAGAAATTTTAAAATTCATTTTAGATTAAATGTTCAAAGCTGTAAATACTTACACCTACAGACAGTATAGCAATGAGCGGCAGGCACAAGAAGTCGGGAGGGATTAGCAACATTATTTTTACTTGTTGAAATACATATTCCCCGCTTTTATTATTTATGCAGCGGCTACATTATATTTACATTTTTGTATACCTATCGATTGTGTCAACTTTTTTAATGGATCCGTTTCATTACCACGCGATCGAATGCCATCTATAACCAATCATTTTACAAATGCGTTTTAACATTCTACCCATTTTATCAGTACCCAAATATTCAAATTGGACAATATTAAAAATAAGCTGGTATATTTAAATTTCTCTCTCCATGAAAGTCAGTTAAACATAGATATGGTAACATTACATAGTTATCTTATACAGTGTGTCTGCTTAAGTTCGCACCATATGGGAAACTTTTTTATTATTAATTTTACGAAAAAAAGTTATTCTTTATAAAAAGTTCTGCATGTTCTAAAATTTAAAATACAATCATCAGATATTAAATTTTTTCAGTCGTGTACGCGATATGTAAAAAAATATGAATTTTGCTCAAGAGTAAAGTACCTTTATTTTTGACAATATCGAAAATTGTTATTAAAAAAAGTTAATCAGAACTAAAAACTACGTTCAAATATGAAATTACATCCTGCTACTTAAAAATTTTTTTTACAACTTTTTCTCAAATTATTATCTACCGATACTGATACGATTTCCTATTTTTGTCTACAATAACAATGCAAATGTAAGTGTAGTTACGTGAAATCTAAGATGCACTGATAAACAAATGATTTGTATTATATCAAGAAATGTTTGACAGTGAGGTTTATGAACGGAACGGAAATCGTATCAGTATCGGTAGGTAGTAATTTGAGAAAAAGTTGTAAAAAAATAATTTTAAGTAGCAGGATATAATTTCATATTTGAACGTAGTTATTAGTTCTGATTGTCTTTTTTTAATAACAATTTTCGATTTTGTCAAAAATAAAGGTACTTTACTCTTGAGCAAAATTCATATTTTTTGACAAACCGCGTACACGACTGAAAAAATTTAATATCTGATGATTGTATTTTAAATTTTAGAACATGCAGAACTTTTTATAAAGAATAACTTTTTTTCGTAAAATTAATAATAAAAAAGTTTTCCATATGGTGCGAACTTAAGCAGACACACTGTATATTATTTGAATATTACAATAAAACTGCCCTTGATTATTAGATATGGATTCTACGGTCAGTGCGTGTTCACGCTCTTTACGTTGGTAATTAGTGATTCTTAAATTTGACATATCCCTCTCCAGCCTCACTAACTGCTTTTCGATAAAGAAATTTATAAATGTAGGTACTTTTGGAAGGAGTAATAAAAATTTATTTTAAAAGCGACAATTTTGCTACTGACACGATTTGTTTAGCTATGATTTATTCCCAGTAGCTATATAAAATAAGGCAATGTTGTATCGCGGTGGTTTTGATTATTCATAAATGTTAATTAAAACTTCACATTTATTATCAATTATCAATCTTCGGAGTCAATAAACTTTTATTAGATTTAAATACAGTGATATCACGTACACATCTAATACACAGAAAAACTATTAATGCGAATATCAATAAATCTAAGTGTCAAGAATAAAGTACAAAGACAGCCTATTCTCTAGCTAGATACAGTGCGGATACATTTATAATCACAAAAGGTTTTCTAAAATATTTTATGTATCAATATTTCTGCAATAAAAACAATAGTAGAAAATACCAAACATACAATAAAAGTAACAAAAATTGCCATTAAATGTTTTAAACTTAAAGATCCTTTCCAGTTCTTAATTTGTTCATATTTGCCCATTTTTAACACCATCTCAATCTTTGGTAGGCTGTATTGGTGATACATAGGGAACCTTGGGTTGTATTTAACCGGAAAGCTTGCGAAATATAATCCCGATTCGTACAAATAAGTTATAACCGAATTTAAACTTTCCGTGAAATAACTACCATTTTTCAATAAAAAGACGCTCTTAACATCCCCCGATAAAGAACTGGAGAGAAACATGTTGGGGTGTAATTTATTAATCACTGTGCTTGTTACTTAGTTCACCAAGAGCAAAGTTGTCCTCAAGCATTACTATAAACGATTTGGTAGAATCAATAGAAGATAAATTGTCACTAGTATAAGAACGTATTAATTTTTTTATTTTAGACAAAAGACTACTATTATGAGTATCACCATTGAAATAATTATATGAAATAGAACTAGGCATATATATCGGAATACCACTCTTTGCTACTTTCTCAACGCTTGATATTATGCCTTCATACTCACCCATTACTAAATGGTTTATTAAATCTGAAGTGTATGCGGTGTGAATGTGAATTAAAATATATCAAGTAAAAACCAATCACAATTTTTAAAGACGCAATGTTAGGAATTCTGTTTATACCCACACCGAAGGTTAACCCAATTATGTCCGTAAAAGCAGCTGCTAAGTTATACCAATGGCTATTATATCCTCTGTTCCTTATAATCACCCATCTTAGGAATATAAAGAGTATTATCATTAATACTACTGCTAACCACATGTCGTATGTAAAAGGGCGAAAAAGTACTTTCATGCTAGACATTTCCTTAATTTTTGGTCCTATCCATACCAATTTTCTTCTCATGAATATCATACTGTTGTCGCAAGCAGTAACTTTACCAAAAAAAAACTGGTAAATAGCGATATCGCGTTGGTAGAGCACGTTATTAAATTGATCGTCGTTTAATGATTGATATGACATGGTTACATTTAGCATTAAATCCATGTGAACTAGTATATTCCACATCACCACATCAGTCATTTTGTTGAAATCAAAAGCAGTATGTAGCGTACCCAGGTGCAACGTCGAAAGACTGTCGCGCAATTCGAAAACCAAATAAAAACTAAATCTCCCGCCAACTAACTGAAACCCCATGGCACGTGATCGTCAATAACAAAACTGTCAAATGGTAGGACTCTACGTTGTGAACGAATTGCTCGTGATGTGTGTGTGCTAGTCTTATAAGGATCGAATCGGTAAACACAAATAAAACACAAGAAATGGGGAGAACGAATAAACTTTAATAAACGCAAGGGTTGCCCTCTCAAACTAGTTGAGATTAGCTCTGGGTCTTCGCTGATTACAAGGAGGGAAAAGAGCTACAGAAAAACCCTCCAGGATACCTACTCAACGTTACTCTACTTTGTTTTCAGCTTGTGCGATTCTCGTCAGGCATTTCATTTCCCTTCGTTTGATATTTTATATTAGAATACTTTAAATAGCTTCTGCCATCACCTTTCAAGGTGGAAAATGAAGAAACGCTGTTAGGCAACAGATCCTACAACTCGCCACAGGGTCAAGGGCTCACGGGCGAAGCTTTTGTATTTGTATTTGGCTTAGGGCGCTAGCCTGTGGCTGAGCGATCACCCTGCCTTTACATAAGGTTGGAGAGAGAGCTGTAGCATTGTTTTAGGATCTACCCCATAAACAGTATTTAAATGCATAAAATCAAAGGATGTAAAAATTAATCACATACGACGCGTCCAAATAAGATGTTGGCAGGGTGCTTGCAACTCACGTAAAAGATCATATTACGCCCCCACATAAAATACCACCTGACGATAATCGCGTACTTAAAAACGTAACTACATGGTCATAATTATACATCAATTAAATATGAAACCGCACATGACATCGCATCGCATTAAATATCACGTAATGTCTAAAAGCGTACTTCAAATTCTACTAAAGCATCCCCTAACAACACAATCAACAAAAATAATAAAGCATCCCCACTAGCGTGATACCTAAAACGTAGCTCAGTAACTTTTTATTGCATTGCGCAACGTTACTTAACTTTACCAATTTTAAAGTTTATGATGGTAGTTACATATTAAATAAAGCTGAAAATCATACAGTCTACTAAATTTAAAGTACACCCTGCCTATTATTAGAATAATTCATATAAAGCAATAAAAGAAAATATACCTGACTTCGGAGCGTCACAAACACCAAAACTACTGACTAAAACAAGAGCTATCACATAGACAAATTTACACAACCCCTAAATATTAAATTGAACAATTAAGTAAAGTAAAGAAATTATACCTAATTATCGGGAACTTCGCAACACCAAAAACTAACCACTCTTCATGTCGATACCCTTCGAACTCGAGAACTGTAACTTAACTCTTGATGCCGATACCATTTGAACTGTTGAACTGCAACCGTCGAACCGTCCCCTAATTTTTTTACTTCTCGCGTTAGCTCCTTCTGCACCCCCCGCGGTCCAGCTATATTTATGCATTCCATCACGTACATGATTTTCTTAATTAACAAAATCAGTGGCGTAACTTTTCAATACCATCCACCCAACGGACTAAAGTTTTAGCGGGAATCCTTTAAAATCGAGCGGCCAAAGGCGGTTACATCACAAGTATAATCATAAGGAGAGGAAATAATAACAGGACATTTGTTATAATTTCGCACCGGTTTTAAAAACTCTATGCTGATGTTGTCGCACGTATAATTCGAAAACACAGTTGGTGCTCTACCACATCGGTTTCCTTGCATGTGAGGATTGTACATTATTATTTTCGTTGGACGATTCTTCGAAGTGCCGTCATAAATAACAACTAAAATGTGTAGAACAGATAAGTAACGCCACATCCCCCAAAATATCAATGGTAATTTTTCCTCTTCTTTTGTGAGTATAACAAATTTACCCCTTGGACTTTCCTTGTTGTGCCACAATGAAGAAGCCAGTAGGAGGTTCAGCGTATTGGTCACCAATTCATATCTATATCCGCCTCTATTATGTAATTTACTTCATACCTTTTGTAATTCATTGGAAATCGGTTCCTTATATCCACGACGGTTACTGGATTTGGTAAGTTAACTGGTAAATAATCGGGGTGAGAGCTGATGGTGAAGACCAAACTCTCAGACGGATCCCAAATGTGCTCAATAATATTTCTCAGACAGGATTGAATTCTTGAACTCGGTTCATCTGCTATTGCTTCAAGATGTTTTTCGATACCATTAGCTGATGCAAAACAATCTTTAATTATAATAAACAACATTAGAATTATAAGCACTCGACGCTCCATAATGAACACACCCGCACTTACTGACGCGTACATCGATACTAAGGTCTAAGGCGTTAGTTACAAAGAAATTTCCAAGGTTCCAACTACCTACTGGAAACACGTATCACTTATAGCATGTCAGGTGATCCATTAACGTTGATCGATACATACTAATGGCAGAGTAAATAGTACATCTACGCTTTTATGGTATATAAGTACCACTTACATGTTTGATTTATTACAAAAAGTTGTTCCGATAATGGAACCCTAATGGTCGTAAGAAACATTACAAACACAAATTTCCTTGACAACAAAGTGGTTTTTTGCTTTAAGCTATTTCAATAATGGGTTTCCCAGAGTGCTATACCTATACAAATAAATCAATAGGTAGTCCTTGCTGAAAAAAAATCAATGTTTCCTTGTTTGTGACTTATAAACTTGGAAATTACTTTTTGAAAAAAACAGAAAACACGCTAAATTAGTGCAACCGTTTCACAACAAGTGTCGCGCAAGTCATTTCGACAAATGACTCCTATCTGGTACCTGCCTGCCACCTCTCCCGCATTTGAGTACAAACTCCTGCGTACCCCCATCACAATAATAAACTCCCGAAACTTGCAAGTTGTCACTCGTGAGGGAATGTTTGACGAATGGCATGTTTTTTTAAAGGACAACTTCTTTGTTTTCATACACTTCCATGAAAATAATCAAGAATTAGAACATTTTTGGCAACAATTGTTTGGATTAAAATTTAATCAACTTAAATTTTGCACTCATATAGATAGGCTAACTAAAAATACCTCTCTTTGATCTTGATCCCAAAAAATATCCCCCCCCCCCCCCTCCCATACGTGTTCCAAATGTTTCCCACTTGTCCTCAATCTCATTGTAGACTGATCATGTGTACAGTCCAATGCTTAGTCTAATAATTCGCAACACGCTGCCAACGCAGTGTTCAAAGAAAAAACTACGAACACCACGGTTCAGCGATGTCGGTTCAAAGTATACGCTTGCATGTGAACAATACAATTTTCTCCCTGGTACATAGCTAACGTACGGACGTACATAGCCTTTGGTTGACAGGTATGCCTATATAGTTTAAGAGATTTTCTGCACAGTTTCTATCACAAATTATTTCAATGACTGTACAGTTATTATAATTATGAATAGTTTACTGAAATACCATTAGTTTTGAATTACCAAATTTGATGAAACTTTGTTAGTACTAATCAGTAATTACTATTAGCATCCTTAATATTTGTTATCAACCAAATATAGTAAACATTTAATAAAAATTTAATCGAAAGATAAAACTTATTATACAGCCTGTCTTTTCCACACTATAACAAGACCCTCCAAATCACAAGTAGCTAACAAAGACTCGTCATAATTAAAAGTAACGCCTAAAACTGGACTGGCATGACCTTGTAATGTATTCACACATGCACGACTAACCGGTTTCTCAATATCAAGAAAATAAACACAACTATCCTCACTCCCTGTAACTAAAATACACAATTAAACTACAAACGCCACCAAAGTTGACTTACCGATACAAGCACCCTGCCTGAATGACATTATAGGACAGAATATAGATTTGACAAAGTGTCTTTGGTGCTTATTTTGAAATTTACGTTTCAGTTGCAGACCACCTTCATGGTCTATTACTCTGTGAAAACCTCATTAACTTAAAGCAAACGTTTGGCCGAATATATTTACCTAAATAGGCAGACAGTACTATCGGTACAATTGACGAGCAACATTGGATCGTGAGCCTCGCGACTAATCCAAGCTCGATAGGTGATGCTCGTAACTGTATTAGATGCGCTGAGGGTTAATCGACGAGTACGGCACAAATTCCCACTAACATCACACAATAGTGAAACGATTTCGCCTTTATCATTACCAACCCATACAATTTGTCCGTTAGCATCAGATGTCAAGCTTAATATGTTACCACCTATTCGACATGAATTCTTCATAAACAGCCCTGTTGATACGTTTGCTATGCAAACTTCGCCTTTACCGTTTCCTGTCTAAAATATGCTAATGACGTCAACTGTTTTTTTGTATTAAAATCGCTTACTATTAGCAGATTGTTATTTATCGGTTTGTACAGGCAACAAAGTAGGGTAGCGTTTGATGGATCACTAATAGTTCGTAAACACGCACTTCTTGCAACATTCCAAACCTTAATTGTACCGTCTAATGATGAACTCGCGATCAAATCATTATTTGCAGACCAATCGAACCCTTAAAACAATTTGTTAGTTTCAGTTTTAAAATGAGCTTCGACCAACCTGTTACCGCCTTAGTATGACCTTTGAGTAAAGATATAACGGTCGGTGGCTTAGTGTCGACGCAGCAAATTGATAAGGTGGTATCGAGCGATGAACAACACAAACGTGATTTATCGTTATTTGCGAATTTGACCATCGTAACCGCTTCAGTGTGCTAAAAAAAGAACCGATCGATTTCAGCGGCAAGTTAGAAAGTTTACCTGATCAAATATGTGGTGCACTCCAACGAAAGCGTAATTTTCGGCGATCGTAGTACCGCCGACCATTGCTCTGGAAGCTTCCGCCTGATTAGTCGGTACAACATTACCGTCGGAACCTTGAACGTGGCCAGTCGAAGTGGGAATTTCACTTTGAATGCTTGCCTTCAACGTTTACGATATAAGGGGTGTCGTTATTATAAAAGTTACCTTGCTGACGGTTCTAGAAAGAACGGTGGACGAGGTGCTAGGTTCTAGAGAGCAACCGTATCTTTGTTGTAACAATTGAGATCGTGTGCGTAAATACTGTTTCCAGCTTTCGGGATTTCGTTCCGTTTCACGCAGGAGCTGACTTCGTCTTCGAATATAAAGCGTTCCTAGGATGATTCTATATAAAATATGATGTAAGAATGAGGGTTATCTTACTAAAGTTTGGATTGTTAGGGGCACGATGTGCATTAAAACGAGCATCTAGTGCAAAAGCCTGTTGTTGTAATGCAGTACCCATTCTTATTTTTTAATTAAAACTCATCAAAATTGAAAATTTTGTTTATATTAATAAAAATTTAAGTTTGTGGTTATAAAACAAAAACAACACAGTGATGCCAACCCTATTGACATTCGACAGTAAGAAACTGGTGTGTTGGCACTATTTGTTTCTGCTGTCCACAATAAATATTGAGCGGCAAGTAGATTAGTCATATATGTAATGGTTTCATAGTTAATTAGATCCTATTCTTTATTCAATGGATTAGATCACTGAACTCTAATTATACTGGAACGTGCAATCCGTTCACTACTTTGATTATAGGTGTTTTTGTTTTCTTTTTGCATCGCCACAGGTGTGCCACAGGTTAGGCAAATGCACAATTATCACGTGATTGAAGCACCTTGCGTCATGTAGACATTTCTGCCTCAGGTTAATATAAAACTTAAATAGCTTTTAAAACGAATAGGGTTATTGAGAACTGAGTCAAATTATTTTTATAAAACGAATGGTGTGTATTGACAGAGGTGATTTAAGTGTGCCACAAAATGCAAAAAGAAAACACCTTATATATATAACTACTGGATGTATAAAACGTGACACTAAAAAAAGAGATAGACAGTGTTTTGCGACTTCATAAGCTTCCGTATTGTTTTTAGTAGAAACTCTGTACCCATCTCTCTCTCATCAATACCAATACCAATACTATTTCTATTTCACAATTTGACTTCAATCGGATCAATGTAAAGTACTACGCCTTGCTACATCCAGTATAGTTATATACACTCAGGTGCAAAAAAAAACGGGTCACTCCTATTTCTTTTAATTTCGATGTTGTTGTAGTACTTATAATAAAGCTTTTGGTATTTCCATACTCGTTCTCTTCCATCTGGTGAATGTAGGCAGACCCTTAGACTCATCAGTAAACAGTACAGTACTCCACTGCGCCAATGTCCAATTCAAATGTTGGCGAGCGAATTGGAGCCTGGCTACTCGGTGTCGTGGGAGTAGTTTTGGTCCAGCTGCTGGTCTACGAGCTTTTAAACCCACTTCTTGTAACCTTCGACGAACTGTCCATACACTCACATCTGTACCACGAACTTTACGGAGTTGGTTTTTTGTCTCCACTGAAGTCAAATGACGATTCCGTAGAGTATTAAGAACGAGAAATCGGTCATCGTTAGCAGTCGTTTTGCGTTTCCTGCCAGATCCCGGCCTCCTCGTATTTCTGTCGGTCTCTCTACATCGTTCAAGCAGTCTTTGGATGGTAGAAAGACTGACATGAAGTAATCTGGCCACATACCGCTGGCTTCTTCCGTCTTCCACAAGAGCTACAGCTTTTGCACAATCTTTAGCACTTAGAACCATAATGAACACATCAACTTCTAGTGGTAATGACAGTAAATCTAAAACAAACAAACGAAAACAGTAGGTACCTGATACTCTAGGCAAAATGTCGAATTCGGAAAAGGTAGTGAAGAATGCATCTTCAAATTTCATTTTCGATTATTATTGTTCATCAAATAAACTGATTAGTACCATATGTTGTTTTTACTACACCCCAATGGCATCTTTCATTGTAAAACAACAACATTTTTACTATGAGTAAGTACTAAAACAACATCAGAATTAAAAGAAAAAGGAGTGACCCGTGTTTTTTGCACCTGAGTGTATAATCAAATAAGGTTCACTACCCCGATCCGAGAGAGAAGGCCCGCAAGGGTCATCCCTGTCCTTCTCTCGAGTACATTTTGGCATAGAGAATATTTATTGTTCTATGATTTTGGTTAGTGTGTGTTAGTTTACCGCTGTCTGCCCTCTCACTCACGGTGCATGTGTAAAGCGTTACGAAAAAGACAAGAATTACCCTTGCGCGATATCTCTCCCGGCTCGCGACGTTTCTATAGCAGAGATCGCCAGTGAGCGTTCCAGTATAAGTCGAGTTCAGTGAATTAGATCAAGGCCTCCGGTGGCCTTGATTAGATATGTCACAGCGCAGGTGGTCACAGACTCCATAAGTTGTATTCACACTTGTGCATTTCCATGCTGCATTTTTAGTTGCAGCATAAAGATGCATTGATCCATGATGACTTTGTGACTTTGAAGGCATTTTCCTTGCCGATAGTCAGTAGTTGAATAGTTGATGTTTGTTTTATTAAGGTGGTACTTCCGCTCTGCACTTTATGCAATGTGCACCCATCTGACCCATCGACCCACCTCTCTAAAGACCAACATACAGTTATAATTATATAATTTGTGAAAAATTAAATCCCTACAGAGATTTTCCCTATGCATTTAAAAATGCACTAAATGTGAACACATATGGGAGTTGCTCACGAACTTTTTTTATTTATGAGATTCGTGGAGTTGCTGCATGAAAGATTACAGCAAGTCCAAGGTGAAACATTAACAACATCGTCATGTCTTTATTATATGTATAGTACCTACTTAATAATTTCCTATCATATTTTGGTTTGAGACTTTCTCCACCTTATTGAACATTTTCCGTTATTTGTTCATTTCTTTGGAAAAAGAACGAAACGTATTACCTCAACGGGAAATAACGAACTCTTAAGGGTTTACTGCGTTAGCTACGGTTTGTCGCCTCAGTATAGTAACATTCAAAAACTTTGGGACAGTGATGACTAAACTCTGTATTTTATATACCAATTTTCATAGAAAGCAGCCCATGAGAAATACCTACACAAATTTGATACTGCCCTCTCTAACCCAAGTAACACAGCGAACTGTAATTTGGTCATTACAACGTCATGGCAGCTACGCTGCACAGCCAAGTTGTCTAGCGCAGTAACTGTGACAGCGCTTTAGTAGCGATGTGAAACGTCCTCCTTGCTAAAATGGCGAGTCATAATCAAGCTGCTAGGACGTCATTGCAGCCATTTGGCTGTGTCGATTGCAGCCAAAGTGTATAGCTGTAAAAACGTTGCGATGACCAAATGGCAGCTATTTTGGCAGCCAAACTTATCAGCTGTCGCAACGTATTTAAGTAATTAAACTTAATTCTGGCACCAACCCGTTTTTACCTGTAAATGTGAAAGGCGACACTTTATTATTGTTATGGTAAGTGAACTCTATAAGCCAAATCGCTGTTATATGGTTATATTCGTAGCTGTCATGGACGATATGGGACAGCTAAATGGGTGGAATTGCCATATAGCTGTATATTAGAATTTCGTTTGGCTGTAATGTACTCCATCACAGCCAAATGGCATTCTCAGCTAAATTGTCTACTTGGAAGCGCTGCCACAGCTTGCCAAAATACAGCCATTCAGGTGCTGCCAAGACGTTGACGCAGCCAATTTTTTGCTGTGTCAGCTAAAGAGCCAGTCTTGTGTTACTTGGGAATTTATTCAAAGACATTTTAACGCCAATGACCTGGTCGTGCCGCGTACGTAGGCATTTCCTAGCACAACCCTCACGCATCTAAAACTGCCAAACGATTTTGGACGTCAGCTCCTGTTTCCTTAACGTTCTCTACTAGAGTCGCTAATTAGTACGAACGGGCACTGTTCAAATCTGGACATATCTTTAGGTGGTAATGAAGTCCAATTAGACTATAATCTGCCATTCTACCTACCATACTACCTAACTCTTCGATTTGGTCCCGTACCTCTTGAACAAATGAAGTGAATTACTTTTCGCTATCCACTCATCTACTGTTCATCCTTGTTTACTCAAAAAATAATTTTTTTTGCTCTTAATGAGACTAAAAAATAGGATTGCATAGGAGTATTAAGAATCTTCTTAATTCGCATTAAATAAAACAATTTCAAAGGAAGTTGTTTATTGATGATTGAATAATATTTATGTTTCATTATACCACAGCACAGACAACTTTAACTGTGATGTGATGTGATTATACTTTGTATAGAAATATTTTGTAAGCTACTTATTCGTTTGCCGCTCTATATTTATTGTACATCGCGTGGAAAATTGCCCGAGCCCGAGTCCTTGCTAACTTCACGCAAGTTTTATTTCATTTTCTATCTTCGATTTATTATAATAATAACATAATCAAAGGTTTCAACCATATACGGTATTGTTACGTATATGGTTTCAACTAATTAAAATTTGAAAAGAAACTGCTTAACTGGTAGCATTCGTTTTTCTATATCTCGGAAGCACAACATCACTTGGTTCCATTCGATGTGACAACATTGCGCTGTCAGTTAGTTTTGAAATTTGAAAGTATATTCTAACCTATAATTCTTACTAAAACACGTTTTGATCATTATTTCTCTCGAGAGAAATGGATGATTGTAAAACGTGTATAGAAATTGTCTTGGGGACATATGAAGAGTATCTATTAGGATACAGATGCTCTCTGAAGGTTTGTCTATTTGTTTCATCGTACCTAACTTTTTAAATAGAATACACTTGTAGGACAAGAATATTCATCAAACCTTTGCGACTCACAGTCATTCCGCCAGTGTAAGAAGTGTTTGCACATCTGGAAGATATTTAGCCTCAGGTGGGGCCGACGATCGTATTTTTATTTACGATCTACAGTATCGCAAGGAGCAATGTCCCTTAACGCATCACAGCGCTACAGTCAACTGTTTAGCTTTTACTCCCGAACACACGCATTTAATTAGCGGTTGTAATAACGGAATGTTGGCGATCGTACGAGTCGGGAGCTGGCAATTAGAAAAAGTGTGGGAAAAAGCGCACAAGGGTTCCGCAATTTTGGATATTGCGGTACATTCGAGTGGAAAATTGGCATTAACCTTAGGAGCGAATCATACGTTGTGTACCTGGAATCTCGTTAAGGGTAGACAAGCGTACGTCGTTAATTTAAATACGAAAAGTAAAGATCCTAAAAGCGTAGATCGCATAAGTTGGGCACCTTGCGGCGTACGTTTTTTATTATCCGGAGGACGTTACACCGAAATTTGGAGCATCGAAAAAGGTGGAATATTAAACACGATTGAACATGATAATAAGGTGACTTACGCCTTGTGGCTCGAAAATGAAGAATTTTTGGTCGGTTACGAAAATGGAAATGTGGGCGTAGTTAATTCAGAAACTGGAGAAATAAGTTTACACGAAGCCCACACGTCACGTGTTAAATGTATAACTCGAACTGACGGTTTTATCGTGACGGCGGCAAGCAAAGGCGATTTTAAGATCTGGAGTGACAACTTCGAAATGATACTGGAAGGCGATACCGATTGCAGGATTACAAGTCTCTGTGTCACGACAGTTATTAACGAAGACGAGCCGGAGACACAACTAGAGTCAGAGGCACCAGCAGAAGAAGTAGCGCTATCACAAGTTATTCGAGGAAAAGTAACAGTGGAACATGATTCAGATACCGAAGTACCAAAGAAGAAAAAGAAGAAAAAATCTAAAAATCGAACAAATTTATAATTAAAAAAAACTTATAGGTGTAATATTGTTTGCGTTAACTATCCTCTTCTGAGCTTGTGTCCGAAGGTGGATAATCGGGAAATGCTGCAACATGCTTTGTTAGGGTAAAATTGGTGAAGAGGTAGTTATCGTACCGTTACGTTGATTTTCTTGTTGTTGTTGCTCTTTTAAAATGTAGTCTTGTTGTGTCGATAAAATTTCTTGGCTATTAGTACACGAGGCGTATCGATCTAATATCTCATTGTTTAATTCGCAAAAAGAATGACCCCAAGAAAATTTCGACAAGTACTTCTGCCCCAATTCGCTTAGTCCCACGATATACATGGCGGCCGATAAGGCTTCCACACAGCTTAACTGACACGGTCTTCCATAATTAATCGGATTGGCTGCAACTAGAAATGGAAGTAGCCGTCCATATTTAGGGTTAAGTGCGGCGAGTGGTGTTTCATCAATACGAGCCCAAGAACAATCTACGACGGCCAAACCCTTCTTAAGCATTATTTCCTTATCGTTGGGACTAAGACATTTCGTAGCGGTCGGTGTAAGCACAATTCCGGGAAAACGTTGCTTAATTTTAAGATTTTTAACCAGCCCTAAACGTGCGAGTTTTCGACCTGAACACTTTCGAGGATCGCACTGGTTGAAATCCCACATCACTACTGGAAAGCCTGCATCGATTTCATCTTCGCTCTCTGCAAGATTAGTATAGTTGGTGTTGCAATAACTATAAGATTTAGAGAACCTGAGGACGATTGATCTTCATCTCGATTAGAAGCCATCAAATCATTTGACTTTACGCTAATTCTCAATAAAAATCTTGAGAAAATTACGGATAATGTGTCCAATAACTTTCCCTGAACGTAAATAAATAAAATTAAACGCGTGAAGTTAGCAACAAAAGTTTTCCAACGAAGCGGTATGCGTATAATGAAAGTTAACCGCGAAGTTTATGCAGGAAAATTGTATTTCCATAATCACAATTGCCCACTGAACTTAGTTCCACTGAACTTAAAATACATGGAATGCCAAAGCCCATAAGATGCGCGTTAAAAAGTGCACAAAATTGAAGCGAATAATAAGGTCTAAAATCGTGCATCACGGGGCTTACGAGTTTGCGCAGTGGAAAAAAATTAGCAGCAACAATCATAATTATGTTGAAGTTGGGTTAGAAAATTTTCCTTGTTTATGTTTTTTAAACACTGAAGTTCATTGCCCTTATAGCAATCTTACAAATAGTAAACAATGCGAAATTGTATTGTGGCATGCTGTAGAAATTGTGGATCTATTCCTGGTGTACGTTATTTTCGGTAAGTTGAACAACTTTAATTCAAAACGGAAAACATGTAAGTACATAATGCAATAGACCACCAAGAATGATTACCTAACATCTACAACTACAATTTACTTTTCTTAACAGTGTAACTGAAAGTCGTCGTGATCGCTGGCTATATGCCATCGGAAGAGTATGTGATGATAACTTATCAACAAACAGTTCAATTTGTTCAGATCATTTTAAACCTGATGATTATGAATTGAAAGAAGACAGAAAAGTGTTAAACTCTAATGCTGTTCCTACTGTCAAATTGAGACCAATTGACATAAGAAGAGAATTATTTATACGAAAGTATGTACCTACCTATTTGTTTTTGCAATAAGTATCATGTAAATTGATGTTCTTAGGTCATCAAAACCTGCAACACAAAGTGGCAATGATGAAAGACATAAATCAACTTTATATGAGAGTCCTATAAGTGCATTCCAACAAGCTTCAACCAGCCACAACCCTAATGTATTCGAACTGCAAAGGTGACTAAAAAGTTAAAATTGTGCCTGAACTATCTTGAAACTTTATATAAATTATGTGTATACAATTGACTTAACATATATTCTCTACACCTGTATAGCTCCCATGAAGAAAAAGATACACAAAACAATGCTGAAAATGAAGGAAGTGATGTTAGTAGTACCACAAATACTTCAACGTATACCGATGATTCCAGAAAAAGAAAACGAACCATATTTCCTTCATCATCAGATAGCGAAGGATTAATAGGAACTCCAAAAAAGTGCAGGACACTCATACGGATGATGCACAATTACAGGTTGTATTTTATTATGTACAATAACATAAATCTACTTTGAAATGTATTTCCAGCATGTCACCCTCGAAAATTGAATCGAACAGTCGTTCAGTTGAAAAATACAAATAAAAACTTGAAAGATAACCTTCGTACAGAGAAATTGCGGAGATGCAGACTTAAGAAAAAAGTAGAGCATTTACGTGATATTGTTACAGAGCTGAAGAGACTTCGACTTTTATCAGAAACGGCTAGAGAAGTTTTAGAAAAGAGTTATTCTGGTACATATATGTTATGTAACTGATGTCAATACTAATATTTAATAATAATAATTTTGTAGGAATACCAGACGCGATAATAAAACGACTTACCCTTAATGCAAAAAAGGGAAAGGTGACAACTTCCAAATACCCTAAAGAAATAAAGGAATTTGCTATGACTGTACAATTTTATTCAAGTAAAGCATACAATTACATCAGGAGAACCTTTGATTTAGTATTGCCATCACCTTCCGTTATCAGAAACTGGCTTACAAATGTTCAGTGTTTGCCAGGATTTACGGAACAAGCATTCACTTCGTTGAAGCTGCAAGTGGAAAAAGATAAGTCGAGGGGAGTACAAACCATCTGTTCTCTAATGCTGGATGAGATGTGTCCATAAGGAAACAAATAGAGTTTTATTCAAATAAAATGTGGGGCTATGTTGATTGTGGGAGTGGTATGCAAGACGATGATCTGTCTTGTGCCAGAGAAGCACTAGTATTTATGGTAGTGGCGGTAAACAATCATTGGAAGCTTCCCATTGCTTATTTCTTTATAAATGGATTATCGGGCTCAGAAAAAGCAAATATAGTAAAAGAGGCATTAGTGAAGTTGGACGAGATTGGTGTTACAATAACTTCAATTACTTGTGATGGGCCGTCTGCACATATTTCTATGGCCAACAAACTTGGTGCTCAAATTGATTCTTCGGGTAATATTACCAGCGACTTTAAACATCCAGCAAACAACTCAAAAGTATTTCTAACGTTTGACGCTTGTCATATGCTCAAGCTATTAAGAAATGCATGGGCTAGTATGGGACTTTTTATTGATGAGGATGGTGGTGAAATAGATTATACGTATATAGTCAAGCTTCACAACATCCAGGAAAAGGAAATGCTTCGTTTGGGAAATAAATTGTCAAGGGCACACATTGAGTGGACAAAGCAAACGATGAAGGTAACGTGTATACAACATACACACAATTTGTTCTTTTAAATTGTTGCTTATACATGTTCTCATAGGTGAATCTGGCTGCTCAAGTGTTGAGTAGTTCAGTAGCGGACGCTTTAGACTTTTTGATGGTGCAACTAGGGCATCCAGCTTTTCAGGGCGCTGCACCTACCATTCGATTTTTAAGACTGGCAGATCAAGTTTTCGATGTGTTAAATGCAAGAAATCCATTTGGCAGGGGATGTAAGGGAGCATTGCGGCAGTCAAATATAGAAGACTGGAGGCTTATTTTGCTGCAGGGTGTTCAATTTTTTAAGAGCGTCGCCGATTGTAATGGTAATTTAATGATGAAAGGAAGAAAAAAAACCGCATTCATTGGATTTATAACCACCATTACATCTGTCTTTGGAATTTTTGACACATATGTGGCATCAGATACACCTTCATTACAATACTTACTACCATACAAATTGAGCCAAGATCATTTGGAGTTATTTTTTTGCGCGATACGGTACGTTAAACGTTAATTATTATTTCACATGTGCTCTTATATGTATATTATTAATTAAAGCTCTAAAAATGGCTGGAATAATAATCCTACTGCCTACCAGTTCTACACCACCTACAGACGACTGTTAATGCATGCTGCAGTAAGAAATGAAAATGGTAATTGCCTTAGTCAGGACTCTACTGAAATGTTACAACTTTCCACTGAACTGAAAAAGGTTGACACACCAACCATAACTTTAAATGATGTTTCTTTATTAAAGAAGTATGGTCTATCAATAGAGAACACACAAGATGAAGAGGATATGGAAATGGCAGAAATTAAGGAAATGCCAGACTCTTCATTACTGACGGACAATATTGTGGCATATATAAGCGGTTTTGTTGTTAGAATGGCCAAAAAAAAACTGAAATGTATAGAGTGCATTTTAGCCTTGGAGAGTATTTCAGATTCCTTCATGGATGATTCCTGCATGCAATTAATAAATAGAAAAACCAAGGGAGGATTGGTAAAGCCATCGAAGAATGTATTTACAATTTGTTTACATGCAGAGAAACAAATCAGATGTATGCTTCACTTAAGCAATAACAAATTACCAAGGGACGACAATTTTTTTGAACTTTTTATTTTGGGAACATCAATGGCATTAATATCTAAGGAAAAAATTTTTCTATCCTTAAATGACCACAGTTTGGCGGAGTCATCTATAATGGATGAAACCCATAGAGTATTGCTTATGAAATTAATTGTCAGGTGCTATTGTCGAATTCGGTGGTTCAGCGTAGCCAAAAGGCAAACGGAGGCAACAAGAGGTGAATTAGTCAGAAAGACCTATTCAAAATTAATTTTATTTCATAACCAGTAGTTGTATTTATATACGATTTTATTTTGTACATTTCAATATACAATTCTAACTGTCGTGTTTCTTTTACTTCCTTTCATTGTACACAAGGTTAATTGTTGCAAATTTACAGTCACATTGTACACTTTGTTCAGGAGTATACACATGTTTTATTTGTATTACCTCTAATTATTCTACTAGCACCTGGTGAACTTTTTACTGTTTTCGACTTAATAACTGAAGTTATTAGCTGAGGTATTAACTTTTGTTATTAAGATAACATTAATACAGTTGAAAAAGAAGGTAAGTTAGTCACTGCCTACATTTCTGCTAAAACTAAGATTACGGCAATGGATTGCTTAATGCATTATGGCTTAGTTGAGCAAGATTCGATCTTCTCCCTCGATGAATTGTAATTGTAAATAACACTGTGCAAAGCTTAGCTTACATTACATTTAAAAAGTTTTCTTCCACTGCACTAAATATAAATACACCTAACCTCGAAGTAGAGATTGTTTTTTTACGGTTTAGTACCATTATACACATTCCAAATATAATACAATATACATATATTAGCACAAATGATGACAATCGGTTCAACCCTACGAGTAATTACTCGTAGGTTAACCGTTCCTTTTCCTGACATAAATTGTGTAAGAAAATTTAAATTACCGGGGTTATTAAGGCAAACTGCGCATGATCGGGAGCCCCGTGCGCAGATTGAATTTGTATCAGTTAATTTGTCTTCTTTGGCATTCCAGTAAATATTAGTTCAGTGCAATTGCCCGGGAACGAAAACGTGAAAAAAGTTAAAATACACATATTTAAATTTGTTTATGCACAACTAATTGACGAAAACGAGAAGCCGCCCTGGAACGGGAACGGAAAAGTTAACCAAGTTTTAACATTCCTGTTCTCGTTGCATTCTCGGAGCCAATCACAGCAAAGATATATGATGCTAATAGCTGAGCCAATAGAAAAGCAGCAGCATGTCTAGGAAAAATCCAAGAGAGGGGGAAATGGAGGATAAAAGAAATTGGTGTTGGACCTAGCCGGATAAAAGGGTTTCAACTTCTCAACTGTGAAAAAGTTTCTTTTCGACAAGAGGAGAAGAAACTGCCTAATCTCCCTCCAAAATAATTCTTTAAAGACAATAACATGCCTAGTGGAAAAATGGTGGAACTATTGTTCCTTTCTCGACACAGTGAGGCGACAGAAACAACTGCCAAAGTCCTGACTCATGAGCTTGAAGTTAACAAACAGAAGCAGGACTAAGAAGTTGGTTCAATGATCCTACTTTTAAGAGATGAAGGCCATCTGCATATTTTAGAAGACCTCAGTCGTGTGTATAACATGGATGAGTCGGGGTTTCTACTTTGCTATTGAACTGAAGGGAAAAGGTGATTTTTATAGAGTGGTGCAGAACAATGTTAAGAGGAAAAGTTAACAGTAATGGCTACTTTTTCAGTTGCTGGTTGGATTCTACCACCAGTGATGGTATACTCGTATGTGCGAATCTCCAGTGCCATTACCCGAAATCATCTTCCAGTTTGGGGAATTGGCGCTACTCCATCGGGTTGGATGATAGGAGAGAATATATTCTTCGGGTAGGTAGGTACCTCGGAAATCACTTTGCTACCTCTCTAAAAAAAGGTATCGTATTCCCCATTATACTCTTTAATAGAGAAGTATTGAATTGCTCCATATAGTTTCACACTGAGTACTCTCCAAATGATTAACAAGAAATGGAAGATGCAGTGTTACTTTACAACTCCTGGAGAAAAGGGGGACAGCAATAAAAAGTGACAATGCATCTGAAAGTGAGCGTATTTCCGAACCTGATGGTGCGTCTCAAAATGAGCATGCGATGGACAAAAGAACACCTTCGTAGTTTCTTCTTTCAATAGTGATTGTAGTGCTGGAATCAGTGATCAAATTACAATGAGTGGAATGAGAAGAGTTACAAAAGTTCAAAAGCAATGGAACTCCCACTCCATTTACAAAATGCTTTTCCTACCCAAAACGAAAGGAAAAAGAGAAGGTTATAAAAAAACTAAGACTAAACCGACTTTCTGTTGTTACATCTGGTTTTTTCAGGATCTACTTAGAGAAGAAAGAACGAGAAGAAAAAGAAAGAGGAAAACTGATGAAAAAAGAAGAAAGCTGCTACGGCCAAGAAGATATGGATGATTCAAGAGAGTATGAAACATTTTCAGTACATAATATAACTGGTCTAATTCTTCCAAATAGAAAAGGGCAATTTCATTGTTGTCGAATTTGTTTTATAATGAAAAAACAAAAAGAAAAACCAAGAAACTCTTCATTGATGCACTATTTTTGAGAAAATTCGCCAAGGTAGAGAACGTGGACATTTTCCCAAATGTTGAAGATGTTCAATGTGCACATTTTTGGGGGGCAACACTATACGGAACCGGAAAGAACCATTCTCTCCTAACAAAATTTACGTTCTGGTTTTTTCAATCGATTTCGGTTCCGGTTCTTATAAGTTCTAGTTCTAGCATTGCATTTAAATGTAAAGTGTATTGTTAATCCATATTTTCACATTTTCTTGGTACCTATTTGTTTTCCATTAATGGAGTAAATTTTCCTGTGTAAAATTGCGAGGTCATTTTTCATTATCCGCAAACTGATTCGTTGTTGGCAACTTTCGTTGCTAACTTTACGCATGTAATAAACTTAACCTCAATTACTTACAACAACAACAAGGTTATGAAACGTTTACATTTCAAAATGTTCGTTTGAACTTTTGAACATAAATATTATGGAATCAAACACAAGTAAGACAAGCTCGCTTCAAGCTTTACTTTTACGAGCTTGGCGTGAAAGGTGGACCGATTTACAATGGGGCATTAACATCAAAACAATACTACCTCGAGGAGTTAGTGGCGATGTCTACAATTTGGCCGATTGTATTCTTCAACAGGCAGTTGTGGGTTCCGGTGCCAATCAACTCGCTCTTAGCTATCTCAAGCATTCCCTAAGTGTCCAATTAGTCTCGTACTCGGCAGTATTACAACACATTAGCCAATATTCCCAATTACAGAAAACGCATTGCGTTTACAGCTTATTAGAATTTTTGGAAGGAATATTTCCCGGTATTACGTATTGTGGAAAAGCCGAAGAAACCGCCCTTGCGACTGCATTACTTTCGATCGCCTGTTGGTTATTGCAAGTTTTGTTAAACTGCTACTCCACCCCACAGTTATTAGATAAGACGAATTTACTTTTAAAAACGTTGTTGCAGTCTGAATTTTATATTGCCATGATGTGTTTGTCACGTTATAGCGAATCAGGTTTGTTCTTGGTACGTTTGATTACTTTAACTTATTACGTAATTGTAGATTTATTTTGTGACGTTACAAAAAAATGTGAAGAACTCGAGGCCTGCCTCGCCGATAAGGAGGAGATTCTCGAATCTGTACGGTTGCTAAAAAAACTAGACATTACAAGTTTACCATTACCGCCAAAGTCCGATAAGGGACCTGGCTGCCTTGTTCAAGCGTGGATGGCAATACAATTGGTGCAACAACCGGGGAGTCCTACTCAAGTATTAGTCGACCAGTTACGTCTTATACAGCGGTTGAAAGGATATAGTGACGCTCGTCTTTACTCCGAGCTGATGAGAGCAAGTTTACTTTCATTACAAAATGTCAGCCAAACGCCGCACGAAAGTCAGTGGGGTGCCTTCGCTTTTTTAAAAGTTCCTCATGTCATCGCGGCAATGGTCGACAAGGGTAATTGTTTACCCGTAGTGTCGGCGATTGAATTATTATTACAACATTCACCTCTCATTGACACGATGGACGCACGTTGCTCCTGTTCCTGTCTCGAATGTCTCTTAGGAGAACTCGAAAAGGCACGATTATTAACTGATATACAAGTAGAAATGTTCATACAAAGACGAGACGTTCCCAAATCGATTAAACTGGATACAGCTCCCGCTACTACCGGCATTCCCAAAGTAATTATTTGCGCCGAGCCTACTTTAACTGGAATTGTAAAAACATTATCGACAGATTATCATCAAGAAGCGCTTTTAGGCATGCTTCATCAAGTGTTAACGGGGAAAAGTTTCGAGTTAATACTGGCGGTGGCAACAGTTGAAGGACAATTACGAACTTTAGCAACTAGGTTGATTAGGTTTAACGAGTGTTCGAAAATGGGAGGCGATAAGGCTAGGGCGCAGTTATTTGATATAAGTTTTCTTATGCTTGTTTCCATCGTGCAGAATTATGGTGCGGAAACTGTCTTGGAACCGGGTGGCGATTCAACACTTGAACAATGGGTTAAGGAGTGTATGGTGGAGGTAAATCGGCCCAAACCTCCCGAGCAGTTACTACGGCTATCGGATCCCATATTCGTCGATTCACTCTTGCAACAGTTTAATGTCGGCGAATCCGATTTTAAAAGTCCCGTTAAATGGCAAGAAGTTCTGTTTAATATGGCGGGAGTTATGAAAGAAGTATTAGTGGCTTGGGAACAAGGTGCACTGTTACCGGCCGATGTTAAACGTATACTCGATGCGGTTCGTGGACGGATGTGTTGTCTACCAGTGGCAGCTGCTGCCTGGCTTTGCGCTTACATGCGAACTGCACCGCAAGATACTATATTAAAGCCTGTAAATATGGTTCAACAACTGTTAGCGCCGCCCATTGCAGAAGATGATAGCCTCCGAGAACGTTGGCAGTTGTCTTGCGAGATAATACGTAAAATGCAGAGAGATGTGCAATTACCGCTTCAGGCTAAGAGTGTTGGAAATATGGTGTTCCGTCAGCCGGCCACCGAGCAATTACACAATGCGTGGCTGAAAGCGATATCTAGAGGATGGGTAGATCACAATTCCGGACGAAATATGCAATGCCTCTTAGAAATGGCGGGACCGAGATGGATGGTGGCAGCGATCGTTCAAGAATTACTACAGTTACGTAACCAAGACGAATTGGAACGGGGTGTTGATTTGGCATTGGCAATTTTTCAACTCAATATCGAAGCGTGCGCTCGTGATCTTTTATCCCACGTTCTACCGCAACAGTTACATAACAGTTTACAGTCGGATACACTTATTGAACCGCAACTTTCTGCCCTAGCCCAACTGGCGAGTTACGTCACATATTCGGCCTGCGATCTATCAATGAAAAGTGAGGTAAGATACATTTTATTGACGCTTGAACTGCAAAACCACTGTTATATTCAATGTTAATACTGAACCGAACAGTATTGTGCTCTTACAATTTTTACCTTCCCCCCGTGGCAAAAATTTTGGGAACCATTCGTTCAGGTGGTTGAATCTGTAAATGCGTAGGCATCTCTCTCTATTATTGATGTGGTGAGTGGTAAAACTGTGTGTTGACGATTCTAATTTGGGAATGTCTTCAATAACCTTACATGGTAAGACTTTAATTGATCATGATCAATATAGTTTGAAGCCTTAACTTTTCTATTAGAATCTTTGCAATAAATTTTTCAAAAAATAAAATTGTTCAGTTTAGGCAGGAAATTGAGAAAATCAATTGGAATACTATCCAAAATACTGATAAATGTTAACATTATAGCTTATTTAGAAATATTTACAAGCATAATATTAATCAAATATTTATCCCAAACAAAAGTTCTAATAAAACTAAAGAGAAACTGGCGGATTAAGACATTTATTTCTTACATATTATCTATACATAAATGTACTATATATGTACTTACTAAAAAGGCAGAAAAAAATAGATTTCTAAGTTCAAACTATCTTCTAAATTGCATGAAAAGATAACAGAATAAAAAACAGAAGCACGTAGGTACTGGCGATTTCAATATTGCGTATTGAGAGATTCCGTTGAGTGATTTACGGTAACATTATTTCGATAATAAAACTTCTAAAATGCAATTTCAATCATGGAAATCATGGCATGGATAATCCGCAGCTTGGATAACTCGTGCACCGATAATCGGGGTTCTACTGTACTTAACCAAAATTTTATTGTAAATTTAGAAAATACAGCTAAAGCAACCTGGAGTATCATTGTCTGTGGTATCGTTAAAAACATGCTGCTGCTGTATTACAAGATTTCTCTGAAAAATATAGCGACCCAACAGAAATAGTAAATTTACAAATACATGTCCAATTAAACATCAAAATATAAGTATAACTTTAAACAAATGCACATCATCCATAGGTATATGTCAAGAGAACTAGTTTTCAGCTTATACCAAGTCATTATGTTTGTTCCACAGCCTGCGTTGAAAGGCTTGCATTACCTTTTTCCTTGTGAGCCAAAACAAGCCATCCTCTAAGGTCCCGATGGTGGTGAGCTGTTAAGTCTGTGTTCGCCAGGCCTTACTGCTGCATTTGAAACCAAAAGTTCTGACGTTTTGCAAGACATTGCAACTTGCATCTTCAGACATTTTTTTAAATCGAATACCCAGTGGCGTTTCCGGCCAAGTGGCTTAGGGAGGGTAATTTGTTTGTTTGAAATGTTGGTAATTTTTAAGAATAACAATAAATAAGTGAACGAAAAATTCTTAGGGGGGTAATTACCCAATTACCCTGTATTTTCTACACATTTTGAAAGAAAATTTAATTTTGAACAAAAAATTGTTAATACATAACCACTTAACTAATTTTCAAAATAAACAAATAGCATGCACTTAAACTTTTATTCTTACAAAAATGTGTATAGGAAAAAATTTGTACAATTAATAATTGAATTTATCGGTATGTGTATGATATTCTAGCATGTTTCTATAACACGACTTGTAAGAATCTGTACAATATTGTTTGAGATTATACGAACACTTCAGAAACAATGAAGCTACATTATTAAGAAAACAAGAAGCAGGATGAAGGAACAATGTGAATATCTCGAGATTCAATTGTTCTTCTGTTGTCACCACTGTAACCATAGGAAAAAATGACATCAGTTTGCCCATTTAACCGCCCTTGTAGCTCTAATAATAACGGAGATAGCAGTGGTTGGACATGGTGTATATACAAAAGCTTTGACAGGTCATTTAGGCCCATTACATAATCTGTCTCCATTGCTTCTTGTTCGTCGTGATATTTTCCCTCCAGCCTTTTATTCCCATCCTTGCTAAATCCTCCATCACTGCATCTTTCCATCTGACCATTGGTCGTCTTCTTCTTCTTCTTCTTCTTCCCTCCTGTCATTTCCCATCTAGCAGGAATCGTGGTCCTCCCTACACCTTCACCTTTGGTCTTTTATAAAATTGATTGTCTGTTTCTCCAATTTCTGTAGATCCTTGGCACTTCTTTATTTGACTGTCTTCTCCAACCCTATTTTTTTTAATTTTTTTTTTATTTTTTTTTTAATTTTTTGCCATGCGTCTCAAAGGAGACTTTAGCAGCGTCATATAGTTACACAAATCTTACATTATTGTATTGGTAAAATAAACACTAGAATAAAATATAGATAATAATATTCCGTTTGGACATCTCCACATATTTTTCGTTCCCATCCGCTTATTATTTTTTGGTCCCTTATACTCATTGTCACCTTCAATATTTCTTCTCTCACCTGCTTTCCCCAATATTTAACCTCTACATTTTCTCCTGGCGATTATTTTTTATTCTTTTGTTCATGATTTTTTTATTTTCTCCTATTAGGTTTCCTTCCTTACTTTTTATAAATACTGCTTTTTCCTGAAACCCTTTTTTGATTCTTTTTGCATCTTGATAAAAATTTCGTTTTTCTTTCCTTTTGTACTTTTCTTCAATGTCTTTTAATTTATCTTCTTGATACTTTTTTTCGTCTTCCCAGTAATCCTTTCGTCTCCAACTTTTGTTCTCTGTATTTTCTTTTTGATTTTTTCATTATGTTGCTGTAGCATCTGTAGCTATGTATCTCTCTTTTTATTCAAAGCTTATTTACATTCTTTGTTGAACCATGTCGGTTTTTTTATATCTTTTTTACTATTTAATACTTTTTCTGCTGTCCTCTTAATCGCTTCTTTTATACTTGTCCATTTACCTTTAATCGTTCTTTGTTCTTTCTTCTTATGTCCTTCACCCTGTTCACGTCTTTTTCATGGATTAGAAAATGATCCATTTGATTTGACTCATTTCTACCGAGCATTACTCGTGCATTAGCTAATACAATAATTTTTTCTTATTCCTTTTTCTACTACATATTATGAATTTATAAAACAAACACATGAATGATCTTAAGTTATACACCTCCACAAGCCACAAAGCATCATTTTCACATACACACATGGAGTTGAGTTTTGATAAATGCAAAACACAACGCCTTAGGTAGTAATCTTTAACAAAGTCCAGGATTTTAGTAGGGCGAATCTTTGTTTCTTCCTCTTGTGTAATATTTTCTTTTCCTAGTAGATGTTTCCTTACCTTTGTGTATGCCCAGTGGCATATTTAAGGTACAGGGCCTCGTCGTGCAAAAGTAGAGAGGGCCACATTATATAGGTGGTAAAAAAAGATCTAGTTATTATATTATGGAAAAAACACAAAATGTAATGTCTCTTACATAATTATGTATAATTTATTATCATTAATTTTATTTTTTGGAGGGCCTCGTTTTGCGAGGGCCTAGGCCTAATCATTTCCGTTATTATGTCTGCTTATTTGGCGATCTTCTCTCTCTCTCTCCTTTCTTTTGTTTCTGTTATCTCCTTCACTACTGTATGTAGGACTTGCCAGGTTACTCAAAGTCGTTGGCATATTAATGCTGCATTTGAGTTTGTCAGGCAAACTCCTCGTCTTCTGTAAGTTCACTCACTTCAACATCATGTTGTGTCACTGATGAATCTAAGTGAATTTTCCCAAGAACTAAATGAAACTAAAGAAGTCAAAAGTTTTAGTGAAAAATGTGTAGGAGGTTTTGCAGTCTAAGCGATGTTATTTTTCACAATCTAATATGTGTATTACGTCTACTTGCAGGAAGTTGTTCCACCACCTACAAAGTTTCCACGTCTACTGGAAAACAGCAGTTCGGATTCGATCACAGTACAACTTCGTCATCTGCTTACTGCCTTGGAAAGTAGCGTACAAGATGGTCAAATAACGCAACAAACCTATTTTGCCTTCCAGTTACTATCTTACTTAGTTGACGTGCGCTCGAATAGTACACCATTAATTTTAGCAGCTATACCTCCCGCTCTAATAGCGGATCTCCTAAGAACACTTCCAGAATTATTCAATTCACCGCTATTGCTACATTTACACGATGTAAATACGCAAACGGGACGAACAAATATGGCAAAAGACTTGTGTATGCTTCGAAATTATAAATTAAGAAAGAATGTTTACACAACATAAGAAATAAACTATTTATTTAAGGATAACTGTGTGAGCCAATAATTTATTAAGGGCATATCGTGACTTTGTACACCTAACGTTTGGAGTAGTTGAGAATTGTTATTGCTCTTGCTCCAATATATCGACTGTGCAATATGCAACCACTTCAAAACGAGTCCGTTTATGTAAGGCACAAGGGCGGCGTCAGGCAAATTTTCATTTTTTAGACCTTTTTCGGCTACAGTAATCAAAGTGGGTAATCGTGGCGGAAGCTGACCGCCCCATTCTACAACCCACCTATCTTCATTTTTTAAAATACACACAGGTGCATTGTGAAAAGGTGTAAAATTGGATGGTAGTAAAACTTGAAACGCGTCCTTAACAAGAAAATCGTCAATTTCTAGTCTGTATCCCGTTACTGTACAAAAACAAGCCACTTGAAACACTACTTCGTCCCATTCATTTGCAAATTTCCGTAGAGTAAAAGGTGAACGAAACGGCGGTAAGGGTAGACCAGCATTTGGCTTTTCAATCACCGTTTCGCAACTCAACATCCACGTAAACCATAAATGGATGTGACCGAAGACGGCAGGTTGACCGGTTAATTGTGATAAAGATCTTGCCGTATTTCGCGGTGAGCCCTGTGCCTGTCTTACAGCCCGTTGAGGTCGTTGCGCTTGTTCCGCGCCGTTTATTACGTCGGCCTGCATTTGTAATTCTTTTACGACTTCTTTCATATTTTTCACTAACATCGGCCAGGAGTTAAGGAGATGAATTTTATCTTTCATTAACATAATTATGCTATATTTCCTATAGAATCCTCTCGCCAATGAATCCCTTAATGTAAACGTGTGACTTATTACGTGACCTCTTTCATTGTCACCGAAATATAATGTACCGCCTTCTTTACTAGTCTCCTCCTGGAAAAAAATTTGATTAACTAATAATTGATCAGATGCGTTTGTAAGCTAATACCTCACAACTTAAACTACGTACGGCTGCCTGTTTTAGGAGAAACGCTAGATCTTGCTGTTGTGGAGTTCGTGTTGTTACGTATGTGGTTTTGTTATCTCGACTCACCAATGCTTGACTAAGATCGACAGATTGGCACGCTTCGCACCAGGTAACTGTAAGTGTATGTGGTGTCTGTAAAGGTTCCTCCTTACTTCTTTGGGTACAGAGTATAACACAGGGACCGTGTGTTTCACAAAAATGGCATAAAGCTAGTATACCATCCATAATAACTAGTCTATTTTCTTATTATTATTAGAACAATTGTACAATATATAAATAAATTATTGTGATATGTTGACATAAATTCACATATAACCTTACTTTTTCGATACTTATTACTTATCGTTGAATATTTTATTACTGGGAGTGTCCCCTGTTTTATCCAGTAAACATTTAAAAAAGTGTTTTTAAAAACTGAACCGTTTCATTTAGGGTGGTATGTGTGTTCCATGTACAGGTTCTGTCTACACTCACATTCCCATGCATAGGGCATAGGCATAGTCACATTTCCGGAACAGGCATTTCATTTCCTGCTACTCCATCCTTACTTGTGTTCTACCCCAATAGATGGGTTTTTCAGCTGGAACCACCTCTCAGCACCAAATAGAGACCACATAACATCTTTTTTTGTTATGGGATAGAGATATGATATTGGGTAGGCGTAGGAGCAAACTCATTGCAATTTGCAAAGCTTTGTTTCTCTGAAATAGCGAGTGATTGACATGACGGCCACAGCTTGGTAGTGAAGTTACACACTTCATGATTGCAAGGAAGTTCACTCGGTCCTTTGAATTGACTTTGATAGATATGAATCAGCAACAATTGTAAAAGGTATTCAAGTAAGGGTGTCTCTGACCTTCCCTTACAGTCCCAACCACAAAAGTGTTTTGTGGTCCCAACTGTCAATGGCAACAGAAACAACAGGGTTTGTGGTTACCTTCACATTGGGCATATCGATGACTTTTTTCTCCACATCTTCAGCAGACGCCCCCCTCCTTTAAATACTCTCTGAGTTGGTTGCCAAAGATCGTTTTACAATGGAGTAGGTATAGTTGCTAATCTGCCCCGTAAAATGCTCTTGGCGACTGGTTCACCTGTATATCAGATGGCATCAAACTTATCAGTCGATTCTAAAAACTGGGAGAACTTTGTAAAGTCTCTGGAACCAGTTTGTAAATGACACTTCCCTCTATATATCGCCGGATCAACATCCAAGACTCATCTGTCGCATATTGGCGGATTCTGGATTTCAATGGGAGGGTGGGAAAGTCCACACGCACATAGGCCACCTATTCAAGTCCTTTGTGCCACCTCCATGATTAGAGTTGTTCGACCCCACAACGTCACTCAAGCCATCCCACACGTAAGATAAACCTGAGGATGCTGGACTACTGTGCTATACCTATATACAAGTAATTTTGACCAAAAAGTGCATAGTTGTCTAGGTAGAAGTGGAAAAAATAATAAGGGCATTATCTTTGCATCATTATTTCCCTGAATTAAGGGCATTCTCTTAAAGAATTAGTCTCCGATGGGTCAATTACCACTCTGGATATAACGATTGAGTTCTTTGATCTGTATGTTAATGATGTAGATACAGCGGTACCAAGCATACATTGTCCCTGAGTGTGGTCAAGCGAGCTACATGTTTAAGAAGTACATTCAAATGCAAATAAATTTGTCGTATAAATAACAGAGAAAAGCTGCAAGATGCCTTGACTGTCAAAAAAGTGTAGAGTTGAAGCCAGTTTGTTGAATTATTTCAAATTTATTTAAAAAAAAAAGGTTTAGCTGTCACCATAGACAAGAATAGCTGTCGCACCGTCTTGCAGAATTTCTCTAATTTGGTTGATAGTACCGTTACGAGGACCCATCCCATTTTTCAGTCCAAACAAATAATTTTTTTTTCCTTCGCCTGTCCAATTGTCATTTTTTATATCTTTACAATCCTATCCTCGATTTTAAGTAACATTGAAAGAATGGATATAAAGGATAATCGAAAGAAAACAGTTAAATTCGTGCATGGGCCACATCATGGTGAGTAAGATGAAGAAAACCCAAGTTGCAAAAGGTTTGTGTGGGAAAGGAAAAGGCGTGTGGGTAATTTATTATAATATGCATGAGGTGGAAGGTCCATACAGAGAGCTTAATACAGCATTTATAGTGTAAAAGGTAAACTAATTTAAAATGAAAATCTTTTGTAAATCTAAAAAAAAAAAAAAGAAAACTTGTATGATTAGTGATCATATAGGTACATACGTGATTCATCATTGACTATTGGCAGGTATGATAAAGGGTTGTGTAATTTTATTTCTTTCTGTAAATAAGAACAGGTCATTTATAATCTTATCACATTCTACATTTCTTTTGACAAAAAAAATTATTTATGAATATAGCCCCTTATATTTATGAAGTTATAGATACCTTCTACTAATTTTGAATTCACAGTAGTGTGATGTTCCTCAAATGTGTGTGAAGGTGCTTATAACCGTTGAATAATTTGAATTGTGGTAATGGAATTGGGCAATGAATATTCTACTTTAGGTGAGCGTTAATAAGACCACATTTATATCATGAAAGTGGTTCAGTTTTTCAAAACCATTTATCAAATTAATCAAAATTGAAAATTACTATGCTGTTAGTAATTAAATGTGTATTTTTATTATAGATCTCAGAGATGATGAGCAAGTGGAAGTAGGGATATTTTTGAGATCACTATACATGTATACACGAAGGTATATTTATGTACTTGATTTTTCGATATTGTTTCAAAAGTGGTTTAGATGCAATTTTCCCAATACATTCTTGTTAATGTCAATTAGACGCTTTCAATCATTTTTTTTATGTAAAATAGTTAAATCACTCAATTTGTAACGCGCAACTATGAAGTATACACCGATACTACTACTAATAAAACGGGTTGTGCGTATGACATCCTCACAACTGGATATGTTCCCCTACAAATATGTTTCATTTGATTACTGTGCGTTATGCAACCAACTATGCAGAGTGTAAAATGGTCAGTGGTTTTTTGAACGGGCTGTATATGGAATTCATGGTTACCAACTTAGCAATAACAGATGGCGCTCATACACAAACGTCAAAAATAAAGGAATTGGTTTTGATGTCATTGTCAAATGTCATTTCGAAAATAAAAGTGTAAAGTGATGTTCGTTTATGTAAAGTTAATCAAAATTCGCTATAAAACGTTTAAAAATCAATTGACTGTGGTGGTTTAACGACTTAAAATGTAACAAAAGATGTGATATTTTAGTTTTTAATTGTAATTATAAAACATAATTAAACGAAAGTACAAAGCCAAATGCGAATGTTACGTGTGTAAAATCAAAACCATTGATTTATAAGGGAAAAAAATGGGATTTACTTTAGAAGTTATTCATTTATGGTTGGGAATCATTTTAATACGATTATGTAGTGGCTTCCCTATCGGATTAGAGAACTCCGCAGCAGGTGAGTCATACTTTACTGCCTACTATTTGTAACTGTCACTTTCATATTGTGAATTGTTTATAATTTTAGTTGTTTGTATCGTTTAAGTAGATCTGTTAGCCTAAATTTTGATTTGTTTACAATTGGAGCACAAAAATCAAGGTTTAATATTGTCCCTGTCAATGGATTTAAACAAAATTGTATTGGCAATCAATGCCAATTGGCCTTTTTTTTTTTAATTCATCGAAAACAAATTAATCTAATATACCGAAACGTATGCGTTAATTGAATCGAGAATGAGCCCTTGAAATCTTAAAGGCAAGTGGTTTTTAATGTTGGCAAATTGTCGAGGTCTTTAAATTTCGATACTCAAAAGACCTCGTTTTTAAGTATGTGACTGTATACAGTAGCAGTTTTTTAATTGCCACTTTAAAACTCTTGTTGTAACGCTTTGAAAGAATTTTCATTCACTGTGCATTCTATTTTTTTCTTGTGCTTGATGTGAGAGGTCCTCAAATGTAGCATTTTAATTCATTTAATTATGTATCCTAAAAGATTTATTGCGTGCAGTTTAACTCAAGCTGTCTGCAATCTTATATCAGGAACATCTAAGAATAAGTAACCATGTGGGCCGTGGGGTTATAGATAGTACCTATATGATTTCGCTAATATACATCACAACCTTATCACCTTATGTGATGTGCATTTTGCAGTAAAAAGTAGTCAGTTAACCAAACAACATGCTTCTTGGTGTACCTGTACCTGTATTATACAGTGTATGTCTAAATTACAAGATAATGCATTACATAAATATAAAAAACT
Organism: Pyrocoelia pectoralis; assembly: GCA_036250285.1. Taxonomy (NCBI): domain Eukaryota; kingdom Metazoa; phylum Arthropoda; class Insecta; order Coleoptera; family Lampyridae; genus Pyrocoelia; species Pyrocoelia pectoralis. The sequence continues at coordinate 3,094,136 of CM070079.1, read as the reverse complement.
AAGACAGGTTCATATTTTAACTAGGTATTACAAGAAATTATGGAACTTAACCAATCTCGCCATAAAAAATGAAAAAAAAAGCATGTAGGTAGTTAAAACTAAATATTTGCAACAAATAAAACAAAAGCCAATTCTATCCTGACACCTGCAGAATGTCAACCAAATAAAAGACCATCTTAGATTGCGTTGTCCCACTCATCTTTTTTAACTTTGGTCTTGTCTAGTGTTTTTCCAACTAATGGAAAAACTGCTTTAATCATACCTCTGCCAAAAAATAAAAATCCTACTAACTTCACAATGATCTATGGCTCATAAGCATAATATTGCCAGTTCCGAGCCAGTTCCTTCCAATGGCTTCATTGTTACAACTAGTTAGGTACAGATCAAATTTGTAATATGATTGAAAATAATGAATTGTATTTATTAATATTGCTAGAGACTGTAGTAAGGCATTTGATCCTAGTAACTCCCTTATTTTAAATGACAACCCCTATTTTTTATTGCATTTTTGAATTCTACTTGAAATTTCAGTTCTTTTGATACCCATATGTCAATATATCGACAATTTATGGTAATTTTAAGTTATTTTTACTTTTTAAAAAAAATGGAAGATGCAGACGGTACTTTGAGAATTCATTACTTGAAAACCGTTGTAGTTATGGTAACCGAATTCTTACCAGCACATGAGGAAGAATGGGGCTTTCTTTTGGTGTACTTACCAAAAGTTAAATTACGTGTGGGGCTCCCAAAGAAAATTCAAAGACCATAAACTCAGTTTGTTTTAAAATGAAACGACCATTTTCGTACTATTGCATTTGATAGAGAATCAAAATGGGCATATTTTGGTATTGCATGCTCTTATACCTATCTTTAATAGTTTCTGAGTTATTCCCATTTCATTGCATTAATACCACTTGTTTGGCATTTTTTTTAGTAGTTGGCAATGACCTTATGGCAATCGAATTTTAAACAAATCCAAAAATAACTTAAACGCCATTAATTGTAGAGATTAACATGTAGGTAGGTATCAAAGGAACTGAAATTTCACATAGAATCCAAAAATGCAATAAAAAATAGGGGTTGGCGTTTAAAATAACAAAGTTACTATAGGGAAAGCCAAACTAAGTTGCGTGCACGTCATCAGCGTTTGATGACGTTTACATTTACAGTATTGTCAAAGTGATCAGGAAATATTTAATGTCCCAGCAAATATTTCTTATTCAACCACAAATAAATATTAATTACTATTACAAATTGTTGACGACAAAAATCAATTAAATATGCCTGTCAGAAAACTACTGTCATCCGTAACCTCAAAATATCGATGAATAAAAGATGGCAACACAGCACCATTCCCTGACAGTGGCTACGTTTACGTCGTTACTCACTGGTCTGTTGATTAAAATTTTATCACAACATTTTACATTGAGAGGCGTCTAAACCCAACAAAAACAAGCTTGTGCACATACATTTTCATCTCAAAAGTCTTATATTAATTGCATTGCTTTTAGAGTTGTTTTTTTTTACAAATTTTAAGATACACTTAGCGATGGAAACTTTGCCACAAAAGACATGGAAATACGTCATTGATGACGTGCACGCAAGTTTGTTTGGCTTTCCCTATAGCTAAAATTGTATCCAGGAGAGTTGGCGTGCACGTCATTACTTGTAATTGTATGTATTAAGATTAAAATTTGAAGTCAATTGAGCGTTTTTTACATATTTCAGAAATAATGACGTCAGGAATGAAATCTGCCAAATCGTAACAAGGCAGTGTTGCAATTAATACTTTAATTACCCACAGGTAGTTGCTTGTACTACTTTAAAATTGTAGTAGTAATGTTTTACGTGCTTAATTAATCCATTATGTATGAAATGTATCTTAAAATATTGGTTAGAGCTTACCAGCAAAGTCTTTGTTACCAGCTTAGTAAAGCTAAATGCGGAATAGTGCAATCAAAATATTAACGTCTGCTGCGATTGGACTCGATAAGATTATAAATAATTAATAAATTTGACATTGACAGATAGAAGTCAAATCAGAATCCGTACAATCATAAGTTGAAGCGTTGATTGAAGTCAGCTGTTGGACATACGGACATACTCACTTCTTTCTTATTTTCACTGGCGATCACCTATACGCATGTCTTTACTTAAAACACATGCAAACTGTATTGCCATCTCTATCACAAATATGTACTAAGCTTTAATGATTGTTTAAAAGGAATGTCGTGCATTCATTCGGAAACCTGTGACGTGAACGCCAACTCTTGTGGATCGAACTTTACTTACGGAATTTTCGGAAGTGCTGTCATTTTGCGAATATTTTACTCCTAAGTTCAAATTTTCAAAAACCTACCTAATAAAACTTTCCCAGAAATGTCTAACGTAACTAAAGTTCTCAAGAAAACATCCTGTATATTCAATTTCCACACTATTAAAATACTGCCAATGCCACATGTTTGCAGACGACACTCAACTTACCTATATTTTTAATGAGAATGGTATTGACTGTAAATATAATGATCAATAGTGATTGAATTGCATTGGTGGACGACATTTCCTAGTAATCAATCCGAAAATATTTACTTTAATGTGCTTTGGTTGCAAGGAAGTACAAAAGGTGGCTCTTGTACACTGAACGATTGCCATAAATGACTCCATTTTGCAATTCGGCAATGTTGCTCGTAACCTGAGGCTTTAACTAAACCTTCAGCACCTTGTGCATGCAACATGCTTCTATCACAATGTATCTATTATTTACAAAAACTCCCCGGTATCTGTATAACAGAATAACGCTTAGGACAGATATACACAATTTAAAACCTTAGGCATCGAGAACTACCTATTAGAAATACCATCTCATAAAGCTTCACTTTCATAGATAATTTCCAAGTTGGATAATTCCACTCCTATACATTTTAAGCCAGTGCCATCAAGTTCTTTTAAATGCTCAGTTGTTTCATGCTGATAGCATTATGATGTTGCAAATTTCAGGTATCTATTAGGCAGCCGATATACCAATCATTGTTATAAATACAGGGTTTTTCAACGAAAAGGAGCCACCCTTTATAACTTCTAACAGAATCAAAATTTGAAAAATCGGCGATACCCGTCTATAATAATATCGAGGGGGACACTTTTTGACATAAGTTTGAGATTTCATACCTTAACCCCCTGGGTCCCACAAACATACCCTTAATTTTTTTAAATGGCAACATGGGTCATGTGATACGTCATTTGAAAGGTCTTTTGATATCTTGCATTACTGCGTTTAAAATTTTAAAATCGTTCAATTCGTTTGTGAGATATTTTAATTTAAAGTTTTAGAGAACTGATATAATTTGTCGTTATAATAATGCAATATAAAAATATTACTGACTTTTTAATTTATTTTAAGTTTTATTTCCATGTAATTAAAAAAAGTTTAATACAATGAATTTCGTATCAATTTATCTTGACTATAAAAGCAAAAAAAATAATAAAAAACAACCATTTTGAAGAAAATTATATCAGTTCTCTAAAACTTTAAATTAAAATATCTCACAAACGAATTGAACGATTTTAAAATTTTAAACGCAGTAATGCAAGATATCAAAAGACCTTTCAAATGACGTATCACATGACCCATGTTGCTATTTAAAAAAATTAAGGGTATGTTTGTGGGACCCAGGGGGTTAAGGTATGAAATCTCAAACTTATGTCAAAAAGTGTCCCCCTCGATATTATTATAGACGGGTATCGCCGATTTTTCAAATTTTGATTCTGTTAGAAGTTATAAAGGGTGGCTCCTTTTCGTTGAAAAACCCTGTATAATGAATACCACTTAAATCACTATCATCAGTATCATAATTGTCACTTGAATTGTGAAGTAATATTTCCTCATCGTTTGAGGAGGGGAACTATCACTTAAGACTTACGTGATACGAATACAGTCATATAAACAATTATTACAATATGATACAGTGAAGGTTTCCCCTAATCCTTACTTATATGTAAAATAATTATTTTAATTAATTCTACACATAGTTTACATATTAATTTTGGGTAACGTTTTAGAATAGGTAAATAGCATTATTTCAATAATTGACAATTAATGATTAGCTCATTAGACGACAGGAACAGAGGTAGATAAGCAGGTACATAACATGAATGAAACAAAATTAAGTAAATTTAAGAATATACTCAACGTTATGAAAGTGTGCGTAAGACTGATTCTTCCTTTTTACTGACAAAGGAACAACTTTTTAAAGTAGCTAGTGTTATTTTTTATTATAAAGTATAAGGATTAACACGGTGTATATGAACAACTGAAAGTACCTAGTTGCTTTTAGTTGGTGAACATAGAGATCAGATGGCGATAACCGTTAACTAAATATTATTATTTGTTCGTTTATGAGGCTAACATGAACCCAACCCTGAAACCATTCTAAATTATTATTATTTATTGGTAATCTGTTATCATTTTTAAAATCCTCCAATATCCTTCACTTAAAAATCCTATAAACTTTCTTCTCACTTGTTTGTTGGCTAATGCCACTATTTTGTCGTCTGTGTGTAAAAAAATTTATTATTAGTTCAGTATATTGCTAAACCAAAAAAATGGTGATTTGCGCACTAGTTGGGCTACGATTACATTTATGTAAGTAGATCGAGTAGATACATCTTCAAGTTTAAAGTAACGTTCTAATACCTGGAATGAATCAACTTGGAAACTGTACTTTTGACATATCATTTTTGTGGAAAAGTTGTGCATAATTTTGCTTTTTGAAATAGCAACTTTGTTTTTGATGCCTCTTCAATGTCACCAGAAATTTCTTCTAAAATTGTAAAATAATCAGTACCAATAAGGGATTTGGTTTTAGTGTGTCTTTATTTTCACTGTATCACGACAAATGGAAGCCTTACACTCCAAAACATTAGGATCGTCCATATTTTTAAGATACTCAATGAAATTAAAAAACTGAAAGCCAAATCGCCAATGAGAAATCACCAAATTGACGTTTATTTAGTATTTCTGTTAGTTCGGTTACCACTTTGGCGACTATGTTCGTGAATGTTTCCCATAATCCATCTAAACTCATTTTATTTATTCCGTTTTTCTTTTGGTCCTTTTCTCTTTCCCCTGATATATTTTTGGTTCTGCAATCTATCCCTTCTTATATATTTTACACATTCTATTGTTTTTGCTCCATTCTTTATTGTTTTGCTTCTCCACTTTGACGTGTTTCATTCACTGTAGCACCTCAAAAGTTCGAAAATGCTTTATTTATTGGTATAGTTGATTAAACTCTCAACGATATAATTAACAGTTTTATTAATCAAATCTCAAGAAAGACCTTTGAAAACAAAGTGGATTATAATCTGTTAAAGTACTGTTGGTGTAAAAGATGTTAATTCATGTATATGGTATAATGACACACTCAGTTGTAGACGTTACGTAGGTTCTTTTATTAAGAGTATTTGTAATGCTTGTATAGGATGTCAGACAAAGTGGTTAAAACGAACAAGTGCAGGAAAATGGTCTTAAAGCTCATTGTTAAATACTGTGCAAAACGAAGGAAGCGAATTAAGTAATCAAATTGTCTATAAGTTAAGTAGGTATTTTTAATCTTTAATGATTTAATTGGACGAACGATCTTATTATAGGTTGGTTAATTTGAAAAAATACATTTGTGATAGATTCGACGATTATGATTTTAGAATTAGAAGACGTTTTGTAACTAAGCATAATCAGTACAAAGTATAACATTAATTTACTTTTTGTATTTTATTAATGCGCGTCGTGTCGAACAATTTCTTAAAATCGTAAATGTCGCAAATTCTTTGATGTAAAGACGCATTTTGTAATTATATTGTGTTCAATTGACATTACGTCAAACAATAAGTATTACTTAATTGAAATGTTTGATTCATGATGGTGCTACGTATCATTAAAACACTTAACACATTCCAGGCAATTAATTGTTATAAAAACATTAAATCGTACCTATTTTAATTTTGCAAATTGGCTATGTGCATGTTTTTGGCGCAAAGTTTGTATTTTTAGCTCTCAAGTTCAATAGAAAAATGCAAGCCCCCCCCCCCCCCCCCCCCATTCGTAAAGAACTGTTGCAAGCCTTAAATGGTAGGAAAATAAACTCACACAACATAATGAGAAATTAAAATATAAATTATAATTCATATTCATTCATGAATAATTTAATTACATAGTCAACAGCACATCCTGAATATTTATACCGATTTTAGTAACTTTCAAAATACTTTACACTATTTACAGTTACTTCCTCATATTTGGAATGTACCGATTTTGAAATTAGCTATTTATAAGATGCAAATAGATTCCTATGAGAAAGTGGAATGAAGGCCGGCTGAAAGCCAGCTTATATATTTTTTTTTGTTTATTAGAAGTTAAATAATACTTAAATTCGCAGTGATATGTTAATGATTATTTCATAAGCGAATGCATAATTATAAGGAAAAATGATTTTCACACATGCAAATCACCTTTGGCATAACTTTGTTAAGCATAATAGGTAATGAGATGTACATTTGTATTTTTTTTCTACTTTTTATTTAATTGATTTCATATCGATTTTCACTGGGGTTTGCTAAACCACCCGAACATCACATAGATTATCAATTCAAGGTTAGAGTGACTTACAGTGTGAACGAAACAAAATCCCACATATCGACAAGGCCCAAGGCCACTTTGTCAAATTTTCATTATTCACCTTTTTTAATTTTTTAAAAATACTCTTTTACATACTTTTAATGCAATATTCATCCATCACCATAACAAAGTATTTTGTATTTAGGAACATTTCGAAACATTATTTAAATTTAAATTAACTTATTACCTTTTCATACATATAGAGATTTAAATTTTTTGTTTTCTGGTAGACGACTCGTATTTAATGGAGACCCCAGTAATTTTGTGTCAGTGGCGGTTCTTTATATGGCATATAGGTAGGTGCTTATAAAACTTGAGGTTTTAACTTACTATCGGAGTAAAAATGCAAGGCCTCTGACTTTAGAAGCTTGTATCTCAGTAATTAGCAATCATAATTTAATGAAATAAAGTGCATTTAAAAGATCATTTATTCCTACAAAAAGGTGTACAGTTTTAGATTTTTGCAACACATCGTTAATTTTCTGTATCAGTGTATGTGAGAAAAAGCGCTAATTATGACTCAAATCGCACAAGCGCTCCACTTTAAAAATTAATTACGGCTATATTATTGAAACTGAGTGGTAGATACTTATATATTTGAAAAATGTATACTTTTTTGTCAATGTGAGATGCTTTTGAGGCCAATTGGTTTATTAGTCTTAAAGCTATAATGAAAAAACGACATCTTATGTAACTCAATACCTGAACGTTCGATATTAACAATTTGACAGTAACATAACAAGGTTAAAGCAATTATACTGTGGTCTAACACGATTCACAAAAATAATGTCATTATACATCGTTTTTTTTTAAAGAAATTTTGAAAAAAGGATGCATGCACCAGTTGGAGGGGAGAAGCGCGGCCGCGCGGGGCAGCTGTTGTCGTACACTATTGCTGTAAAGCGCATGGTTTTGTACAATGCAAAAGAATAATCACATTGTTGTGGGTTGCCGCTCGCTGCTTACGATGTGGTAGATTACCTCTCGCGGGAATACGTGCGTCTTTCTTTCGCGATAAACAACACATTTTACTTGGAATTACAAGAAAACAAATTTTATTTTCAATAAGAGAATAATGCAGTTAGATTTAAGTAATATCAAATTTAGCATTTAAAACAAGAATTTTTTCTTTAACTTCCGTAAATTGCAAAATAGCACATTTTCGGTTAGGGCTTATAAAACCAGTTAATCATATGAATAATCAATATTTATTGGCTGTCGACTTTTCAGAAGTATGTGTGCTACAACATTTGTAAATTTGGTAACAATTTATGAAACAATAACAATTTTATGATAAGTTAAAACTGACCGTCAGCCAGGAAAATACTACATACAGCGTTTTTATTGTTGTTAATTAAAATAAAAGTTAAACAACTGATTCTAGCATTTTGCTTTTTACACATGTTAAACATATATAAATGACTGTACTGCCCAAAAATGAAGAAATTTCACCCCTCAGTTTTTTTGTTATGATCACTTAAAGTCAGACGCCTTGCATTTTTACTCCGATAGTAGTTCTAGGGATTTCATTTAAGTCACAACTTAATTCAGCTGTTTGAGCGTTAAGGATAAACATGAATCATTGATCACCTCCATAGTTTTTTCTAAATAGGTATTAGGTACAGCTTAGTTTGGCATTTTTTTTTCCAGTATAACATTGCTGAAATGATCGGTTAAAATATCTTGTAAATTGTGATTTGATTTAGTCAACATGCATTATTATGCCATAATAGCTTGTGGGAATATGGTATTGGTTGAGTTATTTCTATTTTGTAAGAGATTCTTCACCACAGAAAGTAAAATGGCTGTTTGGTTCTGTTCTGATGCATCATTAATAATATATTGTATACTCTTTGATATAAAAAGGGTATTGTGCCTAATATGTGGTCTTGTGATGAACCCATTTTGACTTTCAATTTTTGGGATTCAGTACCGTTTGTTTTTTTTGTTTAGAGGGATCTTGTGGGAGACAAAATCAAAAACTTTCCAGAAAAATATTGAAACTGTTTAGTTTCAAGGTTTATATCTACGTCTTCGGTATTTGTAATTCACTTTTGTCATTGTTTACATAATTAAACGCCATAACATTATTGTTGTAAATGAATTTGTTTCTCGCACTCATTCAGTGTCAGTAGTTCAAATGGCATTCGAGCTATTTAACTTTTCCTTGTTTTAGAATATTCTCATTGCTCTGTCATTCGTCTTTTGAGCCATTTTGTTCCCTTAATTCTTTCCTTTTTCTTTAGCTTTCAATTAAACAAATAGATTGTTGTTTTTTGTTCAAGTACAGCGACCTTTTTTATAAGTAAGTTTGTTAACGTCAATGTGTCAACTTTAGGTACAAGTATTTATTATGAAGTTTTCCCCTTTCCTACAGTTTAAATGATAAGAATGACAATGTGCAGACAATGATAACATTTTAATATTTCAATGATAAGCATTAACTCTATAAAACTAACTCTCTTAAACAACACTTTAATATAAAACAATTACTCACACAAAGGAAACAATTATATCTCTTTCATGTTGTATATTCTCAATCATATAAATACTCAATGCACAAAAACACACACGACGTAGAGCTCTCATTGGTGTTTTGCCAGTAGTGCAGTAGTAGGTTTAACTTGTCTCTGTTTTGATTGGAAAATGATCAAAATTTGACCAATGTTTATTGAAGCAGAGATCAAGTCTATGATTGACTATGAGAGTGCAGCGGGAAACGTTGTTTTGTGTGAAAAACAACCATATTTTTTACATTAATAAAGCAATTGACTGCAAATATATGATAAATAAGTTGAGGCTTTTCCGGTTCCTCGAACTGTCAAGATAGGTAACTAGATTTTGGCTTATATCGCGCTGTTATATGTGTTCTACAGCCTGCGTTGAAAGGTTTGCCTTGACTTTTTCCTTGTGGCCCAAAACAAGGATTTTTGGGATGATTTATTCATCCTCGGAAGTTAAGAGGATGGATAATCATCCCAAAAATCTCTCTAGATCATTTAAAACTGTGAATGTGAATTTTCAATTTATAATTTCTACAGTTGAAATTTGCAAATATTGTTAAAGACATTTTAAACAAAATATTTGAATTTGATGCACACCAATCTTTTTGTGGTCGAAGTAGATAACTTGTAAGACGAATTAAATTATCAATTTGTTTTATTTACAGATTTTCACACTCAGTTTATTACTGGATTGGTTGGTGTTTTATTAATTGTTTGTGGAACAGTATTTTTAATTGGTTGTCTTTGTTGCCAAAGAAGAAATGGATTTAAGGTAAGTTGTATTTTATAAAAACTTGAAGATAATAACATGCTATATAACTGTTATGCACATTATCGCCATTGACACCATACAGGAAGTTTTCATCCTGTTCCATTTCACAATAATCTTTTCAAGTTTACGCTATTAATTTAATTCGATTTTCTTATCATATACCTTATTTCTTGCACGCTTCATAAAAGGATGAGAAGAAACAGGTAATTTAACGATTAGATTGATTAACTGGATCCTAAAAAGCGTGGAATGTATCAATACTATAATTAGTTGTGTTTCCTGCAAATATGACATCATAATTTTACCTCGATTGCCTTGAGGTCTAATTATTTGTCTTTTCAAATGCCAATGAAATGGCGACATGCTTTTTAGTTTTACATAATCGAATTTTTTTTTATTATAGGTACATAATTATATTGAACCTGTCATTAACTAATTGACTTTTTTTTATTAGGAATTTCAAAATTGTCCCGTAGTGGCTTCTTCAACTTCTAGTCTGGATCACGGACATATCAATCCTATCGCTAATGGAGAATTTACAATATTTACACCTCTTTCTCCACCACATCATAATAATAATGTCTTTCTTGCCAATGAACAGATTGTGGTAAGTATTATCGTAACATCTTGTCTTATCACAGTTCTAAATGACCTAAATTTCGGCAAGGAAAATGATGTTTTTTTAAAATATTTTTGAAACTATCAACTTTAGTTATAGGGAACTCTATATATGTAAATGAATCTTCACGATTCTTGAAACTGAAATTTGATATGTATATCACTGTTATAGCTTAGAGATTGATTAAAATATTCAAAAAAATTAACATTTTGGGAATTAAAAACTTCAAAGTTTGATCTATTTTTGTGGATATCCTTTATGAGGTTTTTGAATACATTATTTTTAATTTCAAACATTTAAATGAAGCTTTTTGTAAAATGAAAAAAAAATGAAATTATTGGGGGGGTCACTCTGTATAAGTGAAATTAATGTTATGCGCACAGTATTGGCGATGGTACTCTTCAAAATAAGACAAAAATAGTTATAAGTATGCTGCCAAAAGGCTTAAATTTTTTATACACAAGCTGATTTTTTCCCCCCTTTTTTTGTGTTTTTTAAATTTCAAATTTAGTACCTACACATATTACTTTTTGGAGTGTCTTCAATAAACTATCAAAAATGTCTGCAGTGGTGTATAGGGTGTTACAATTTAAGTGTTATTAACATTTAATCTTCCTGACATTTTGGTTGTGCTTAGTCCATGTACCAAATTGATGGTGTAAACTAAACCTATGTTAAATCAGTAATTAACCAGTTTAATGATTGAATATGGTCACAATTCGCTATAGTACATGGATTAATGCAAATAGCAAATGGGCGTTTACTTTAACAATTCTGTATTACAGGGACGAACCGAAATTGACTGCAACAATGAGAATGTGGATGTTCGTTCGTGGTTTGGTAAGATAAATAATAATTACCCGTCGTAAATAGTTTTTAAAATATTTTTTATAGATGGATCTGAAGGAGATTTTCCTCGTACAAAGTTAAAATACATCAAAGAAATTGGGCGGGGATGGTTTGGCCGAGTAAGTGACGGTATTACCGTTACATCACAAGTTTACAAATTTTCTTAGGTTGTTGAAGGAGCTGCACAGGGTTTAGATGATGGTTCTGATTGGAACCCGGTTGCTGTTCGTATTTTGGAGGCTAGTGCAACTAGTACAGAACGTGCAGTTTTTTTACACGATGCCAACATATATCGGTGTGGTAAACATCCACATATCTTAAAACTACTTGGTCGATGCCTTGAATCCGTCCCATTGCTTCTGTTACAAGAGCTTTGTCCTTGTGTACGTAAACGTTACTCTTTCAATATATTTTAAACATTATTTACTTACAGGGTGATCTTAAAAAATACTTGCTAGATAATCAAAGTTCTGCCGAAAAAATGTTGAATAGCGATTTACCCTTACTTTGGTCTTGCCAAATTTCGTCTGCAATGAAACATCTGCATGATCACAGATTGACTCATCCGTAAGTTTCTTCATTTATCGAACAAAATCACTAATGCACCTTTGTAGCGATTTAGCGGCCAGAAATTGTCAAGTCGTCAATGAACGTACAATAAAGTTGGGTGATTACGGTGTTGCAGCTACTTTGTATCCGGCAGATTATTATCAAGGTGCACCTGCAGTTCCTGTAAGATGGTGTGCTCCGGAATCAATAGTATATACTTCCACCACTATCCAACCTAAAAAAGTAAGGGTGTAGAATAAATGATTTTATGAACTGTTCACGCTCTCTGTGTGTCGTATAATCTTTTATTAATGTATTGATTGAGGTTGGGCAAGTAATTATATTTTTATATGTCCGTAGGTGACATTACAAAGTAACGTATGGTCATTCGGAGTAACGATGTGGGAAATTTTTGAATATGGAGCACAACCGTATGCGCAATTAAGTGATGATGATGTGATTTCGCAAGTGGTAGGTTCTGGAAGTGTACGCCTAGAAAAACCTACAGTCCCTATCGTCTATGCTGATTACTTGTATGTATACATGTTGACTCGTTATTACAAATATTTCGGAGTTTGTATTTTAGATTCCGTCTAATGCAAATGTGTTGGTCGCCACTAGAATCACGACCTTCCATTTCACAAGTGCATTTAATGTTGTCAGATTTAACGCAAGTTTATCAAAATACTAAAGTGACTAATACAGAACCCCTTATTTTGCTACAAGATTTTGATAAACGTTGGGATAGTTTTAAACCAAATTCAGTATCGAGAACTGATAATCAAGAATTTTTACAAGATAGTAAATCGTTAGCAGACATTGATCTTAGTGATATCACCGTACTGAATATGAATATGAATATGGGCAAGGGTGAGGATTTTTTAAATTCAAAACCAATGTCGCCTAGTTTAAATAATTTACACGGTTCGTTGGATAATTTAGTTAATGATGAAATGGATTCTTGGTTACAAAAAGTTGCGCATAAGACCGGTGATATGTCATATGTACGTGGTTTATCTGAAGCTATAAGTGATCTTGATAAAGCTTTGGCACTCGAAAATGTTTCAAGTTCCGATTCCAGTTATCAGCCGAGCCCAGCACCTGAAACTGTATTCTCCACATCAAATAAGTTACAATTTCAATTGGGGCCTACGAGAATTGAGTCTTTGCAACCTCATGAAAGTAGTTTAACTGAAAGTGTGCAACGAACTAGTAGTGAAAGTGAAACGGAAGACGAAAATTGGAGGCGGAAAATTGAACAAGGAGCTTATTCTGAAAAAGTACATCAAAAATCAAAATCAGTTACCGATCTTATGGTTCTTACGCATATTGATTATTCGGAATCGGATTCTGAAACTCCATTGCCTAGTTTAGATTATAGGGTCAATTATAAGAATGTTAGATACGCTCCTAAGCATAATTTAGAAAATGTAAGCTTAATGTTTGGAAGTGAAGGGAATCTTTTGAGTGTTCACGATAAGTTCCAAGAGGAATTGCGAAGGCTCCAAGAAGAGCGTAAGGATAGTTTACTGTTTGTACCTGAATACAATCTCTCTCGTGATATTGATACTAACAAAACTTATGAGGATAATGTAGTTGATAATGATAATTTATTATACCGTACTGAGCATAGTAGTAGTAATACACAATCAAATTGTTATTTTACCAATACCGAGCAGTCACCAAAAGCCATTTTGCAACAAAATACAAGTAAGTAATTTTTTCCAAACTGCCTGTTTCAATATTATATACAATAATGTTACAGATCACCGAAACCCAGAGTTATTAATAGAAGAATTAAGTAATAATACAATCGATATTCAACCGGCAAATCAAGTGTACAATGTATTTAATCTTACCGTAGGTACCACATTTACTCCACATCATATAACGAAAGATCTGAAAAACTTGATCTTATTAGAGGAACGTACGACACAAACTGCTAATCATGTGCCAAAATTATCCGAAATAATACAAAATAATGACGAATTAATGGATTATATTATTAATAAGTACGAAACTGAAGAAGATCTAAATAATAGCAAAGAATTTAATAATAATAACAATCGTGACATTTTGTCGAAACAATCTACGAGCAGGTTCTTGGAAAGAGAACGCGAGAATTGCGATACGACACCTCCGCAAGCAAATTTCGATGTCGGCTCAAATCAGGACGAAGTCTTGCCGAATAATATGACTCATATGGCCGCCTTTACGAGTACGCCATTTTCGAAACGCGAAGTTATTAGCGGCTCTCAGTTTTCTTCGAATTTCGATATCGATCCAGATCAATCGGAATTACATTATTCTTTAGAAATGTGGGACAATTTTTTGGGAGAAGCGATGAAAGGTCCTAGAAAGGTGATTGATTTCAATGGTTTTTCTGTAGAACCGACGTCTCTTATGTTTGTGGAGGGTGAGCAAGTGTGCGGTGATGATGGAAAAGATGAATCCGAAGAGAAGGATATTAATTGTCTTGGTGCGCATGAAAAAGGTGACCGTAGTGATGAACTGAATGGCACGATTCAACAAGATGAAGTTACCAATAATGGCACGTTTACAGTTGAAAAATGTAACAATGAAACTTATAGTTTGGAAAGTGGCAGCGATGAGCAATCACCTAAACAAGCATATGATATAGCTAATCAAACATATGATCTTCAATTTTCTTTTCCTCCTGATGGCATAGGTATGCACCCCTTAATGAAGTAACACTTTTGGAGAAACCTGTGGCCTGTGGGTTATATCCCTCAGTGGCTGCTGGTGGGTATGCGTTGCGATTTATTTGAATATAAGTGAAATACTTGATTAAAATCTTGAATTCTTTAGTGCGGTGACGTCTCTGCACCACATATCCATCAGTAGAGACTTCTTGAGAATTTTACAAAACAATGCTATTTTAAGCCCCTTTTTTATTTGCCCACAGCCTTCACTGATGCCCCTTTTACTCCAAAAGTGAATCTTTAGCCGTTGTACTAAAATAAATAAATTTTAGACAAAGGTACTCCATCTACGTCAGGCCAAGGATGGTATCTACATCCTCAGGGAAATGCGCCGGTTACAGGTGAAATGGAAGTATGCCAAACGGGCGATGCTGAAAGTTACGTCGGTTTCAGTGTAGATGATGAAATTGTAGCCGCACTGAGAAATGAATTATTAATGAAATTACCTCAAGCTCAGGTAAGTCTGGCGCATAATAATTTTTGATAAATAATGCATTTATAGGGTCAAGTTAATGAGCAGGTTAGAGATGAAGATGATGAGGAGTGTGAAGAGCGGAATGAAGTTATAATTAAGTATTATAACGTTCCATTGTCACCGATACCAGAAGAAAGCTATAGTGAAGATAGTCGTTACATTTGCAATAGGTAAGCTCTCGTAAAAAATAAATGCTATTTAGTAAGGGTAGTAAAGAGTGTGAACTTTTCGCTACAATGGTATCCTCCTTCGTGGTCGTATAAAACACCTAAAACTGTTAAGTCACCACATATTTTTTTTGTTGGTATTATTATTGTGCTAGGGGTGGTCTCAATTGGTTTCTCCAATCATAATGTCATAAACTTACCCCATTTACAGTCATTTATAATAATAATTAATGATCGTAATAATTTACAATTATTATAATGACGTGCACTTTAACTCGTTAAATAATAAATTCTAAAACTTTGCACGTGCAAACCTGACATAGTTGCTCCACCTCACACATTACATTGAGGAGGTTTTAGATTAATCACTAATTATGTAGTGTTGCAAGTGTTTTTACACACTCGTTATTGTTGTAATTATTTTATTATTAATTATTTACATTGTTAGTAACTATGACTCAATTACTATAGGTCTAATTGCTACTGACTAATCACCATGTCCAGCCATTTTCTCCTCACCATACCTTCACTCTCTTGTCGTATTTATTCTGGTAAAAAATGTGAAAAAGAGCAACATCCAACCAAAAACTTTGGGTTGTAGGTATTAAAAATAAATATTTGAATGGAGATACATTTTATTATTGTAATATATTCACATTAATAAGCTGTAATTTTGCATTTTGGACAATTTTCTGTAGAAAAAAAACGATGTGATAAATGCTGGTCTAAGAGAATATTTAATTTTCTAGACGGAATAGTACCGATTCTGAGAATGAAGAATGGTCCGAGCATCTGGAAGATGGAAACACACCTGTTCCGGATACCGAAACAATATCAATGCAAAACAATGAGAGTCCAGTACAAGAACCGCCACACCGACATACTCCAAGTCAAGATTCGTGCTGTTCAAATGATACGCTATTTAATTTAGAGGAACTAACCTGTGGAGCCAACGAAAATGGTGACACCGATAAGAAAGGGGACGTCACGTTAAGATCTGAAAAAAAGCAAGAGACTGATAATTTAGTACTCGACGATAACCATACGGAAGTAAACAACGTCGAAAATATGTGTAACAGGATAATCGAAGATATTGTTTATAATTTAATGGTATACAAAAATAACACGGAGGAAAGTGATAAAGTTACAAATTTTGTTGATAACAATGTGACGAGTATAGTTTCGAATGATGTGAATCATCCGATTTTAAATAACTTAGTGGATGAGAGTTGGGATGAGGGTGAATTGAACGAAATTTCTGTTGTACCAAAGCATAATCAGTTACCCGATATCGCACTATTTTTAGATTGTGAACGTGAAAACTACCTCGAATCTAGTAAAACAAATGGTTTGCCTCCAGAAAAAAATCAAACAGTGGACATTGACGATATACATTTTATCGAAAACGGTCCAGAATATATAAACGTCGATGATCTCAACAGGCTTAAATTAAATGTTGACTATGTCAACGTAAATGAATTAGATAAAATTATTAATATTAATAATCGGAACGATTACGTTAATGAAGAAAATGACGCGGATATTTATGATGCCCTTACCGATATTCGTTTTACCGGTCCCGGTGATGTACAAATGATGTCTACTTCGTTTAGCGAAAGTGTCGATATGGACGAGCAAGATTGGGATAGCGGATCTGATACTAGATCGAGTTCTAGTGGCGAATTTATTTGGAAGGTAAGTTATTGTGTTATTGTTTTGTGAGACATTGCGTTATTAACACAGCTTTGAATGTATTTGTACATAGTTAATGTTTGTAATCCGTGTTTGCCATGTAGGAAGGGGAGCACGAAGAGTCTGTCAAGGCCCTACGAGCTGCCCCACAAGATTTGGTGAGTTGTTTAATTGCTTTTTTCTTTTTGTTTTAACACGCTTACATGATTTTGCTTTTTGCATAAAAATGCTATGATGTACTATCGATACATTCAATAACAATAGGTAAAAATACTACAGCTGGCCAACTAAATGTAGCTGTAAAGCAATTATGAATAACACGTACCCAAATACTTTACTACTATAATACGGGAAACTTCTGTGTTTAGCATAGTATATCAGGGCGACAGCGATTGCAGCGCCATTTATTGGTTTGAGGTGATAACTAACAAGCACATTATGGCAAATTCAAACACTTTACGTTATTATAGATAAGATAGTGTAAATTGTGACAATAATTCTGTTGAAGTAAGTTGAACACATCTGTAAAATTGTGCGAGGAATGTAATCTATTAGAAATTATGTATAAAATATAAAAACACTGATTGACTACAAGCGTTGATTGAAATATTAATATTTCAATCAACGCTACAAGACACATTTAATTGGAACTTGGCACCAGGGTAAATTCTGCAAAAATAGGTAGTTCTTGGAATGAAATCTGCATTTCTGGAAATAATATTGCATGATTGCCCTTGACGAAAAAATTCTTGTTCCTGAAATCTTTCATGGTAAAATAATCGGAACAAACTGTATAATTTTTATATAAATGCTCAGGGCCCTTTTCTTTAAAAATATCGTCCAGGTCTGCTCTTTTGCTTCTTGCAACCCATACTCGGCAGCTACGAATTTTAATAACAATAGTTAGAAAATGTTTCGAAACAACTAAAATTCTTATAATAAATAAAGCACAATATGTTACTGGCATTTCCTTATTTTTGGGAAACCTGTCGAAAGACTGCTCCTTTTTGAATTTTGTAATTATTACAACCATATATGGCACACATTGAACCCCTTTGACCCATTTCAAAGTATAAAATCGATTTAAAGACCAAAAACCGTCAGACACTCATGTAAACACTAGCAAGAACGGTTTAGTTATCAACTCCTACCGCTAGAGGGCGTTGATGTGCGCGCCACCCAAAATTTTTCAGAGTTTCCCGTATTATAGTAGTAAAGTATTTGACGTACCTTATTAACAGACTTGATGGTATTAAAAATCTACCTTTTACTACCAATGCAATCTCGGTAAAATTTAATTGGTATTGACCTTCACTTTTCATTAGGTGTTTTCTTTTTGCATTTTGTGGTAGCCTGTGGTAGCTTTAAGTCAGCTCTGTCAATACACACCATTCGTTTTATAAAAATAACCCTATTCGTTTTAAAAGCTTTATTTAAGTTTTATATTAACCTGAGGCAAAATGTCTTATGACGCAAGGCACTTTAATCACGTGATGATTGTGCATGTGCCCAAGCCTGTAGCGATGCAAAAAGAAAACACCTATTATAGGCTGCTATGTGTCTTGGCCGTCTGCACAATTATTTTCCGGTCCCTTCTTTTACTACACTTAGCTTTCCAGTTTCCTATTTTGATTGCCCGTGGATCTTCAAATATGTTGTCTTGCCATGTATTCTCTCTCCCTTTGTATTTTTCTTGCTGTGGCTTCCATTGCGTAATTTTGCCGTTTTTTGCATTAATGGTTTAAGTAGGATATCATTAGACAGAGAATTTTGTTTTCTTTAAAACGATGTATCGCTCGACCCCACTTATAATTTAAAACATTGTAGGGGTGTGATTTTCCCCCACCAGGGAATTGAAGCGATAGATTAGAAAACATTCTTAAAATGTGTCCCCTCTCAAAAACAAAATGGATGGGTCTGAGAATCATCTCTTTAGAAATTTGCTCAAAGAGCAATTAAACCACCCTGTATTAAAGGTATTGGAAAAATGTACAGGCTTATTCCAAAGGATGGACCCAATTTTAAAAATTCATATTTATTAAAGTGCAAATTCAAAATGAACAACCTTTATACCAATGAAAAGAGGAGGTTTCAAAGTTTTTTTTAACCTATACATGTGCGGAATTCCTTTCTCAACTTCGGCGGGCGGCTAGAGTTCTCGCGCAATAGACTGCCATTGTGTTTCACTGTGAGTTGTGAGTGAGATGGCTACTGTGGAGCACAAAGTTTTCTGCGTTATTGAGTTTGCAAAAAGTGAGTCGGCAATTGCAGTGCACCGAATGTAAATGTGTTCTGTATGTAAATGTATTTCTGTTTTGCTTCTGTAGTATATTTTACCTGTGCTAGTGACATATCGATAGGCAAAAAACAATTATCTACCCATCCTTTGGTATACACTTCAGCAAAAATTGACACTACTTTGCTTACTTAATTCTTTTTATTGTATTTGAAGTCATTTAATTTGTCAGAATTTCGAAAAATTAAATAAGTAATTTAAGGAACGAAGTTAAATTTAATTTGTTTATATTTTTACATAATGCGTGTTATACAATTTTAAATAAATTTTAATTAATTTAGAATTCAAACGAAAAGTGTAATACGATGGACGATATCGATGAAGTTTCAACTGAAACAAGCGACGAAGACGAAGATGGCGATAGTCCCGAATTTGTCCCATCCGCTTGGGATAAGTACGCGACTCCTACAAAATCAGCTTTACGGTCCCCGGAGAAGACCCTAGAAAAAACTGAAATTAAGGTACGCAAATTTTGCCATAAGTTAATAGTTTGTAAATTCGAATCTTTTGTATTATTTTAGTCGAAAAAACAGAAAGGTGTGTGGTTTAAGAAGCAAAAATATCACTGTGTTTATGAATATCCGAGAGAACCCGAAAGTCCCATTGTTAACAGCTACGATTTATGGCAACCAGTAACTACTTCGTTAATAGGTAATTTACAATGTTCGCCGCCGTTCGTAGAATTACCGTTACCATTACAGATTGGGAGGTTGATACTAGTCCTTACATTCCAACTATAAATGCTTCGACGTCTCGTGTCGACTTGGATAAACATACACACAACTTGTATCTGGGCGATTTTACAACAGGTCTGCGCTTTTAAAATTTTGTTACGAAAATACGATTTAATAAAAATAATTTGTAGGTATATCGGAATTTGATGACGAATTTTACATAAGCGGTACCGCACAACCGTTCGAAGCTCTGGCCGGTCTCGCATCGCAATTCTTTCCGGGACAAACAATGTCCGAACAATGGGTCGATTTGACAAAATCTCCTTACGAAAATATTACACCAGATAGCGGAGTAGAAGATATTACTCCGGCAAGTAACTCGGACATCAACGAATTTACTCACGAATCTATGAAACCCCAAGTACAGTCGTTAAAAACGTTAGCGAGTTCCGTGCTTAAACGACACGAATCGATTCATCTAAAAAATAACACTAGAGACTGTTTAGGCGGTTTAAGACACGCGAGAAATAAACTTAAACTAGATTTACCGCCCAGCCCCAATGCGTTTACCGTAACGAAAGCGTTCACGATAGAACCCGAAGCAGAACCCATTACTAAGCAAGAAGTTCCTACATTTACAACATTCGGCAAGAGCCGATTTTTAGTGCAACACGTCGACACGCCAACATCCGAAGAAGACAATCATAGCAAAAATGTATCGTTCGAAGCTCTTCCCTACAAATCGTTACATATAATTAAAGGGGATAAGGCCAAAGTAGAGATAAGAGGCGAGGCGAGTCTTTTAGATAGCGCGGACGAAGACAGCGGTATAGAATCGAGCACGTTAGAACGAAGAAAAATTATGTCGTAATTTTGCGTATTAGTCTAATTTTGTTGTTTTTAATTTACAAAACGCATTAGTAGGTTTCGCATTTAATTTATGTTTATTTGTTAATTTTCCATCAACAAGTAGAGCAGTGGGACCACATTTCATGCCTCCTTCTTTTAGGCAAGTTCGGCTTTCGTCTATCTTACGTCTAAACTATGAAATGGCTCAGTTTGTTTGATAATTTGTTTAGCATAACTGACAATATTATTACATAACAGATCTATGTGTAATTGTGATAAAACATTATTTATTTTTTACATTAAATATGTTGAATGTTATTGTTAATGTTATGTATGGTCTGAACCATTTTTTGTTTTTCGTAGTTACTTTAAATAACCACTACTTAATCGAATAACAGTTTTCCAATTGTCGT
Source organism: Pyrocoelia pectoralis (assembly GCA_036250285.1). Classification (NCBI taxonomy): domain Eukaryota; kingdom Metazoa; phylum Arthropoda; class Insecta; order Coleoptera; family Lampyridae; genus Pyrocoelia; species Pyrocoelia pectoralis. The sequence continues at coordinate 3,072,881 of CM070079.1, read as the reverse complement.
TAAAGTCTATATGGAAGATTTAATAACAATGTATCGAAATATTTCTGCGAAATTTCAGTATTTACGATGTATTATTAGTGAATCTTCAAATTTTTCAAAAAATTGAATTAAATTACCTACTTATAACTTAATCCCGTTTGTAGCATTGTCACGCAATCCTAATCATCTCATCCTTTCAACTGTAGTAATCATTAATCTCGTTCAAAAATTAGTTAATACCGAATTTAATACTCTTTGACATAACAAATTTCTATATTTTAATATACTAGCTGTCTAGAGATATACGTGTTTTCGTATTAGAGTCTAATTTGAATGTAAATAATGTGATTGAATAGTTTTGTTGTATTAATTGTAGAATAGTTGTATTATACTGCACTAAGTAGTTAATATGTTGTATTAATAAAAAAATATTACCATTTAACACATTGTTTATTAATGAATGGCATGCCAAGTTTTGGGACTGGTTATGCAATGTAAGAAAGAGAAATCGCATATTGTAAATTTGCGAAAATCCCTTCATTTCTCACTTACATTTTCATAAAAACGTGAGAATAGGTAGCGGAATGTACACAGTATAAAAGGAAAAAAAACCCAAAAGAAATTATTAAATACCTGTTTAAGATATTGAGAAGTACATGACAAGTATACACCAGATATACCGCCTTTGCTAGACAGTAGTGCCTCAATTGTATAACCCCAGACAAGTTAAGGAAAAGGTATGTAAATCAAAGAATATTGGAGATATGGTCAGTAATAATAACTTGTGATGTAAATGAGGGTAAGTATATGGTTTCTAGGTAGGTCTGAACGAAGGAGAAAAAATATATAGATATAGAAGAATACATGGGAAAGGACAAGACGGAATTATAGAATTATGCACTGTCAATTATGATGTAAGAGTAAGAGTGCGACAGCAATAGGGTATGTAATTTTGCGTTATAGTTTGGCCTCTATACTTTTCACTCAACGGTCTAACGATAATTCATTTTGTACACTGCTGGCGGTGATTTAAGCCATGGAATTTGGTTTTGCGGGGGTGTAATCACGTAATACATTTATTTTTTTGTTATTTACTTGTACATATACAAAAATAACTATTTTATTGTAATAACCAGTAGTAACAAAAACTTCTGGTTTAGTTTTTGATGTGTTATGTTAATAAAATTTTAGATTTCAACAGGTTATTGGACCAGTGCGCTTATTATAACATAAACACGTGTTGTCGATGTAATATTACACCCTGGTGCAAGTTGTAACGTCGTGATGCATTTCAAAACCCACACTGACAAACTTGAAGGCACAAGTAATTGGGGTAGATGCACTGACCTGTATCCGAAGACAGGTGGAGCTGTTCTTACGCCACCACGAGGCATTGGAGCCGGTGGTTGGTAAGAGTGCTACTGGAAGCACCACCTGGAAACCAGTCAGAAGAAATGAAAAAGACTTACGACGCGGAACAAAAAGCACAACTGATACTTGTAAGCACAATGAATGATGCGAACGTAGATTTAACCGCCACATGCACTTTGGCAAACGAAATTTGGACCAAGCTATTTTTGATATATGGACAAAGTTCAGGACAGCGAGTTGATAGGCTCATGGAGAAGTTTTTTAGCTGTGAAAAAGACGTCTCGGATGTCATTGCAACCCACATTGCAAGACTGCAGCGTAACTTCAGTGAACTAAATGAAGAGTTAAAAAGGGTTGGCAATACAGAGTTACCGGATTTGGCTGTTATGCATGTGGTGTGTGATTTTGATATCTCTTATGCTGCATTCACAACAACAAAATTAGTAACTTGCAGTATAATTAGTCTGTATACGTGGAAGTTGGCAATATTCATTCTACGAAAACGTTCACAACGGTAAAATTAGTAGGATCGCTTAAAATTAGTAGTTGATGTTTGCAAACTCCAAACTTTCACGTATTAATTTTACGCATTCTGTAGATTTGCGCTTGCGCTGGATTTGTACGAACTACAACATAGATAAAGGAGGGAACTACACTACTGACTCTGCGTACTAATTTTAATGATAAATTGAAACTTGTGTGAATGTTAATTTTCCGGTATCGTTAACTACTAATTCAAGATACTAATTCTACATGTTAATTTTGTTGTTGTGAATGCAGCATTACTCTTATGAACATGTTACATAACAGATAACAACAAAAATACAGACAAATTATACATACAGGGTTTTTCAACGAAAAGGAGCCACCCTTTATAACTTCTAACAGAATCAAAATTTGAAAAATCGGCGATACCCTATAATAATATCGAGGGGGACACTTTTTGACATAAGTTTGAGATTTCATACCTTAACCCCCTGGGTCCCACAAACATACCCTTAATTTTTTTAAATGGCAACATGGGTCATGTGATACGTCATTTGAAAGGTCTTTTGATATCTTGCATTACTGCGTTTAAAATTTTAAAATCGTTCAATTCGTTTGTGAGATATTTTAATTTAAAGTTTTAGAGAACTGATATAATTTTCTTCAAAATGGTTGTTTTTTATTTATTTTTTTGCTTTTATAGTCAAGATAAATTGATACGAAATTCATTGTATTAAACTTTTTTTTATTTACATGGAAATAAAACTTAAAATAAATTAAAAAGTCAGTAATACTTTTATATTGCATTATTATAACGACAAATTATATCAGTTCTCTAAAACTTTAAATTAAAATATCTCACAAACGAATTGAACGATTTTAAAATTTTAAACGCAGTAATGCAAGATATCAAAAGACCTTTCAAATGACGTATCACATGACCCATGTTGCCATTTAAAAAAATTAAGGGTATGTTTGTGGGACCCAGGGGGTTAAGGTATGAAATCTCAAACTTATGTCAAAAAGTGTCCCCCTCGATATTATTATAGACGGGTATCGCCGATTTTTCAAATTTTGATTCTGTTAGAAGTTATAAAGGGTGGCTCCTTTTCGTTGAAAAACCCTGTATATGTTATGCCGAACAGATAACAATAAAAATATAGACGACTATCTGTTGTACACGCTGTCTATTTTGCTTGTTAATAGACAGATAACGACAAAAATACAGGCAATTATCTATTGTGCTAATCCTGCATTTTATTTGTTATCTGTTGTGCTAATTGTCATTTTGCATGTTATCTGTTGTGCTAGTTATCTGTTGCGTTAATTTTACATTTTATTTGTTATTTGTTGTGCATGTGCCTCGATCTCCATTTTATTAGTTATGTTGTGCCTCGATCTCCATTTTATTACTTATGTTGTGCCACGATCTCCATTTTATTAGTTATGTTGTGCCCTGATCTCCATTTTATTGCTTGTTGTGCCCCGATCTCCATTTTATTAGTTATGTTGTGCTCCGATCTCCATTTTATTAGTTATGTTGTGCCCCGATCTCCATTTTATTAGTTATGTTGTGCTCCGATCTCCATTTTATTAGTTATGTTGTGCCCCGATCGCCATTTTATTAGTTATGTTGTGCCCCGATCTCCATTTTATTGCTTATGTTGTGCCCCGATCTCCATTTTATTAGTTATGTTGTGCCCTGATCTCCATTTTATTAGTTATGTTGTGCCCCGATCTCCATTTTATTAGTTATGTTGTGCCTCGATCTCCATTTTATTGCTTATGTTGTGCCCTGATCTCCATTTTATTAGTTATGTTGTGCTCCGATCTCCATTTTATTAGTTATGTTGTGCCCTGATCTCCATTTTATTAGTTATGTTGTGCCCCGATCTCCATTTTATTAGTTATGTTGTGTCTCGATCTCCATTTTATTAGTTATGTTGTGCCCGATCTCCATTTTATTAGTTATGTTGTGCCCCGATCTCCATTTCATTGCTTATGTTGTGCCCCGATCTCCATTTTATTGCTTATGTTGTGCCCTGATCTCCATTTTATTGGTTATGTTGTGCCCCGATCTCCATTTTATTGCTTATGTTGTGCCCCGATCTCCATTTTATTGCTTATGTTGTGCCCTGATCTCCATTTTATTGGTTATGTTGTGCCCCGATCTCCATTTTATTAGTTATGTTGTGCCCGATCTCCATTTTATTAGTTATGTTGTGCCTCGATCTCCATTTTATTAGTTATGTTGTGTCTCGATCTCCATTTTATTAGTTATGTTGTGCCCGATCTCCATTTTATTAGTTATGTTGTGCCCCGATCTCCATTTCATTGCTTATGTTGTGCCCCGATCTCCATTTTATTGCTTATGTTGTGCCCTGATCTCCATTTTATTGGTTATGTTGTGCCCCGATCTCCATTTTATTGCTTATGTTGTGCCCCGATCTCCATTTTATTGCTTATGTTGTTCCCTGATCTCCATTTTATTGGTTATGTTGTGCCCCGATCTCCATTTTATTAGTTATGTTGTGCCCGATCTCCATTTTATTAGTTATGTTGTGCCTCGATCTCCATTTTATTAGTTATGTTGTGCCCGATCTCCATTTTATTAGTTATGTTGTGCCCGATCTCCATTTTATTAGTTATGTTGTGCCCCGATCTCCATTTTATTAGTTATGTTGTGCCCTGATCTCCATTTTATTAGTTATGTTGTGCCCCCATCTCCATTTTATTGCTTATGTTGTGCCCTGATCTCCATTTTATTGGTTATGTTGTGCCCCGATCTCCATTTTATTAGTTATGTTGTGCCCCGATCTCCATTTTATTAGTTATGTTGTGCCTCGATCTCCATTTTATTACTTATGTTGTGCCACGATCTCCATTTTATTAGTTATGTTGTGCCCTGATCTCCATTTTATTGCTTGTTGTGCCCCGATCTCCATTTTATTAGTTATGTTGTGCTCCGATCTCCATTTTATTAGTTATGTTGTGCCCCGATCTCCATTTTATTAGTTATGTTGTGCTCCGATCTCCATTTTATTAGTTATGTTGTGCCCCGATCGCCATTTTATTAGTTATGTTGTGCCCCGATCTCCATTTATTTTATTTGCTTATGTTGTGCCCCGATCTCCATTTTATTAGTTATGTTGTGCCCTGATCTCCATTTTATTAGTTATGTTGTGCCCCCCGATCTCCATTTTATTAGTTATGTTGTGCCCCGATCTCCATTTTATTGCTTATGTTGTGCCCTGATCTCCATTTTATTAGTTATGTTGTGCTCCGATCTCCATTTTATTAGTTATGTTGTGCCCTGATCTCCATTTTATTAGTTATGTTGTGCCCCGATCTCCATTTTATTAGTTATGTTGTGTCTCGATCTCCATTTTATTAGTTATGTTGTGCCCGATCTCCATTTTATTAGTTATGTTGTGCCCCGATCTCCATTTCATTGCTTATGTTGTGCCCCGATCTCCATTTTATTGCTTATGTTGTGCCCTGATCTCCATTTTATTGGTTATGTTGTGCCCCGATCTCCATTTTATTGCTTATGTTGTGCCCCGATCTCCATTTTATTGCTTATGTTGTGCCCTGATCTCCATTTTATTGGTTAAGTTGTGCCCCGATCTCCATTTTATTAGTTATGTTGTGCCCGATCTCCATTTTATTAGTTATGTTGTGCCTCGATCTCCATTTTATTAGTTATGTTGTGCCCGATCTCCATTTTATTAGTTATGTTGTGCCCGATCTCCATTTTATTAGTTATGTTGTGCCCCGATCTCCATTTTATTAGTTATGTTGTGCCCTGATCTCCATTTTATTAGTTAGGTTGTGCCCCCATCTCCATTTTATTGCTTATGTTGTGCCCTGATCTCCATTTTATTGGTTATGTTGTGCCCCGATCTCCATTTTATTAGTTATGTTGTGCCCCGATCTCCATTTTATTAGTTATGTTGTGCCCCGATCTCCATTTTATTAGTTATGTTGTGCCTCGATCTCCATTTTATTAGTTATGTTGTGCCCGATCTCCATTTTATTAGTTGTTGTGCCCCGATCTCCATTTTATTGCTTATGTTGTGCCCCGATCTCCATTTTATTGGTTATGTTGTGCCCTGATCTCCATTTTATTAGTTATGTTGTGCTCCGATCTCCATTTTATTAGTTATGTTGTGCCCTGATCTCCATTTTATTAGTTATGTTGTGCCCCGATCTCCATTTTATTAGTTATGTTGTGCCTCGATCTCCATTTTATTAGTTATGTTGCGCCCGATCTCCATTTTATTAGTTATGTTGTGCCCTGATCTCCATTTTATTAGTTATGTTGTGCCCCGATCTCCATTTTATTAGTTATGTTGTGCCCCCATCTCCATTTTATTAGTTATGTTGTGCCCCCATCTCCATTTTATTAGTTATGTTGTGCCCCGATCTCCATTTTATTGCTTATGTTGTGCCCTGATCTCCAGTTTATTAGTTATGTTGTGCTCCGATCTCCATTTTATTAGTTATGTTGTGCCCCGATCTCCATTTTATTGCTTATGTTGTGCCCCGATCTCCATTTTATTGGTTATGTTGTGCCCCGATCTCCATTTTATTAGTTATGTTGTGCCCCCATCTCCAATTTATTAGTTATGTTGTGCCCCGATCTCCATTTTATTGCTTATGTTGTGCTCCGATCTCCATTTTATTAGTTATGTTGTGCCCCGATCTCCATTTTATTGCTTATGTTGTGCCCTGATCTCCAGTTTATTAGTTATGTTGTGCCCCGATCTCCATTTTATTAGTTATGTTGTGCCCTGATCTCCAATTTATTAGTTATGTTGTGCCCCGATCTCCATTTTATTGCTTATGTTGTGCCCCGATCTCCATTTTATTGCTTATGTTGTGCCCCGATCTCCATTTTATTAGTTATGTTGTGCCCGATCTCCATTTTATTAGTTATGTTGTGCCCCGATCTCCATTTTATTACTTATGTTGTGCCCCGACCTCCATTTTATTAGTTATGTTGTGCCCCGATCTCCATTTTATTGCTTATGTTGTGCTATTTTGCTTGTTATCTGTTGTGCTAATCGCAATTTTTTTGTATTTTTTTGTTTATTGTGCTAATATACATATACAGGGTATTTTTTATTTATTTATTTATTTATTTTATGTACAATATAAAATTATAAGACAATTAATACTTATTGCATTCAAATACACTTAAGTTACAGTAGGTACTTCCTCAATAGTTAAATGAGCAATAAATCTTAACCTCAATTGTAACGCTGGCCTCAAACGTCTCACAACACTCTCCAGTTCCTTTTTCATACTATCCCCAACAAACATGTACTTAATGTGATATAATAAATCACATATAGGATCCATATATTCTAGATGCTGCTGTGCGTGATCCACTTGAGCAAGAAGCTCATATAATGCCCCGGTCAAATCGGCAACTGCAACATTGAACCTTTGCAAGAATGGACCAACTAAATGGCAAATAAACAGAAACTGTGCTTCTGATTGAACAACCGCAGGCAGATTCTCTCTAACCCATCTGGGAACGCTGGCCATTTGACCGGGACCTGCATGGTGCCATACAGAATGGGCCAATGCTAACATATAACTGAATCGATTATGCAGCAAGCCATTGTGAGTTTCTTGGAAATTAAATAATCGAAATGGAGTACAGTCGAAATGCCACTGATCCAACTCCCCCATAGTTTCTATTAGTCGATCTAGTAAAATGCTCCAATAGCTCATCGGAAGTGCAGCTAGAACTAATCCAATTGCATTAATCCACTGATGCATATCTCCGGATGGGATTGCGGTGTAACCCTTTGCAACAACATCTAAGAGACAATTTGCAACTACTTTCGGTCCTGCCGACAGAGCCATTAATTCCACGCACGTTGTATAAAGCGCATGTGCTCCCGCATTTGGAAATTCGTTAAATCTCCAGTCTGTTAAAGCATTTGTTGCACTACCTGTGGAGATTAATTATTTCAGTACAAAAAAAAGAAAATTATTCCCGCTTACCTGCAAGGATATCAACAACGCGGCGCATGAGTTGCATGTAATAATCAAGTTCGGGAATCCAAACCTCTTCCGGTGATCTTGTCAAGTAAAGCTGGTACGGTTCCGACAGGTTACTCTTTAAATTACCAAGAACTGCCGCGACTAATCGACGTTTTAATGGAGGTCGATCTCTCAGACAATTTTCATAGTAATGAAGAGTATTATATAAATACGTAATGGGACGATCGTGAAATTTATACAAACAACCAAGATGTTCCAACAAAATTTCGAGGTTCTTGGTTACTTGCTGAATTTCCAAAAAGCGATGCACCACTATATCAAAAACCGGAAGGAATCTCAGACAGACGTTCCCAAAGTACGGATGATAGCCACTACCTTGCTCTTCCGGTGCAAATTTTTCCGGATATTTCCTGTGAAACTCCAAATGTTTCTCGTGCCAATTTGCCTGATTCCAGTGATCGGGTGAATTATCTTTCACAAAATCTTGAACTCTGTTACGAAATTCGGTTGCCTTTAATAGTACTAATTGTATAATAAAAGCGGATACTTGAGCTTCACTGCCCTCTTGTGTTCGCAAAGCTAGACATAACACCAATCTATCGATCGTAACTATATTGTACTTCCAAATGATGTCATTAATTGTATCCACACATTTATTAACGTGCATACTTCCCGGCGAATTTGTAAACTCAAATACCAAACAGTCGCAAAATTTACGTAAATGTGCCGACAATGCTCTTGCGCCAATTCTTTCCAAAATTCTACAAAAGAAAACGTAATTAATTTTATCTAAAATAACATTTTGGAATTCCATAAGTATTTTATTATAATAACACCTAATTCGAATAAAATCTTTATTTTGAGATAACTCAAACTCAACATGTAATACACATGGCTATACTTATGAAATTCAATGCCTTTGTGGCGGTTAACTAACAGCCAACTGTGTATACCTATAGGTATAAGATTTCTATTATAGTTACAAAAAATAATTATTGTTAGTGACATAGTTGTTTTTGATTTTAAGTCATTGTCATTTACATTAAATAAAGGATTTATGTAAAACGTGTATCAACACCTTCTATATGTAAAACATCTAATTTGGATATTAGATTGCAAAAATGTAAAAATTTGATGTTTGTGTACTAGTAGATAGTTTATTATTGTTAGACTTATATATGTGTTCATATTTACAACAATGACATATAAAATAAAAATTTGAAATTGTTTGACCTATTTATATCACCAAATTGCAAAATGCCATATTTTAGTTAAGAAATACAGAATTTTGCAGCGCTGAGAAGAAGAGAAGTTGGTCTAATTTACAGCTTTTAGATTTTTGTATAAAATTAGTAATTTTTATATGCAAACCATGAAAATTTAACCAAAGAAGCCACTGTAGCAGCTACCACTATAAATAATTGATATAAAAGATTGTGAAAACATCTAATGCTAATCGATCAATACCTGTATCTTTAACAAAGTCCAGGATTTTAGTGGGGCATATGGGTTAATGGGCATGCTGGAACGAAAGGCAATGAGAAAGCAGATGAGTTAGCCTAACTGACCTCAACACAGGTGTTTTATGGTCCAGTGCCGGCTCGTCCAATTACAGTATTAACAGACACCCAAGCCCAGCACAAGCGTAGGTTGAATTGATGTTAGATTGTCGTCATATGAAAGCGGCCTTCAGTGGATCATCATAGGGTTATCAAGCAAGAACCTGCTCAGGCTACTTGTGAGCATACTTTGTGTGCACTGTAAACTAAACAATCACATGTACCGTAATGTCAGTACTGCAGAACCAAGCCACTGGGCTCAGTTTTGTTTAGGAAGTATAGGCAATCATTCAACTTGTCATAATTATTGTTTATAACCCATTGTTGGCAAAGGGGGTTGGATGTTATAGAAATATTTTTTAATTTTAAAACACTGAGCAATATCGTAAGTAGTTATATACATGGTACAACCATGGTAACACATACCCTGTTAATAGAGTTTTGTTTTGTAAATAAAAAAATTGCAAAGACAAGAACACTACCCTCACTTCCACCGTTCTAATCAATGGATCACCCATCCAAGTACTGACTAGAGGAAGAGTTGCTTAACTTTCAATAACTGTATGCTGCCTTTTAATTGAATTACATGTTATTATAATATAACTGAGAGTTAGTGCTTACTTACTTATATGCGATGGGGCTTATGTGATCCGTTTCTAAAACCATCTTCCACAACAAACATAAGAAAAGAGGCGGTGCTCCGGCCACACCAAAATGAGCTAAAATATCATTTTCGTTATTCATCGAAGACCATTTCCTGTACTCCTCTTCGACCGCCTTTTTAAGTTGTTGCTTATTCTCCTTGGGAACGACATGCTGCATGAAAAAGTCGGCAAGTGCTCCCGGGAAACATTCCAAGGTGTGAGGTGCCCAAGCGTGCGGTGTACTTTGTGCTACGGCCGCCAACAATTCGTGACACCAGGAACCGTCTGCACCCGTAACGTGGGTGGCGCGTGCTAACGTAAGCACCAACGCTCGATTCAATTCCTCGGATTCGGCCGAAACCAAATTTTTTGAATCACCCAAAAAACGCGAAAGTTCCGGTTGAACTTCGCCGCTACCCAATCCGGTTATTAATCGTAAAGCCGTTGATTCTACGCAAAGATGAAGTTGAGTTTGATTGGCCTGAGGAACCGCCGCTAGTGAGTGCAAGTGACTGAGCAATTGGACGCGATAGTGTGGGTGAATATGATGCATTCGGTAACTGAACATCTCCAACAGAGTGTATAAGGTGGCCCAAGCGTGTGATTTATAAACGGTCGGCAATAACTGACTAATAAAACCTTTTATTCCCAACGATTCGATCTCGGTGTAGACGAGTAAGCGACTGTATGTCTCTACAAGTGCAGGTGCGAGAGGAAGACCGGATTTCGCTTGCGCTAATTTAATGACGTGCGTGACAATACTATGAATAAGACTCATTTTAGAATGAACTGTTAGAGAATCGAGAACGGCCATACTAAGAGGTGCAGTTGGAGGAGTTGTACTTTTAGGACCGCCTTGAATGGTCTCGACAAGTGCCGCCATCGGTTTACTGAAGTAATCTTGATTGGTGGAGTACGCATTGCAAAGTAAAGCGATGCGATAATCGTTACCCATCGAAAGTGCAGCTGTATTTGGAGGAACCAAGTGTTGCAGAAACTCGTGATGTACGCGTAATTTCGACGGAACCGGCCAAATGAGATTAGTTTGTTCCGATTGCGCCTTCTTTACTAAATGAATCCAAATGCAAATCATTGCCATTTGTCGCGTACATTGAGGTTGATTAAAATCGGGAACCGAAAGCGGGGGATCTTGCTCGGGAAATAATAATTCGTAAAGTCGTAAGACGGGTAAGAAGTTTGAGAGAGGATTTCTTTGGATTGAACCGGATATAAATTGTAGCAGAACCCACATCAGCTGATCACGTCCACGTTTTAAATCGCGACCGTTTAGTTTAGTATGGAGGGCTAAAACGATGTTGGGAAAGCTCGCAAACTGAAATAAGACGAAGTAAATCAGTTGAGAAGAGAGGTGTAACCAAAGGCCTTGAGTTGCACCTTCGTCACCTTCTACCTCGCTACGTTCCATTGCCAAAACGATGAGTTCCACTAACTGTTCTTCTAAAGCCGCACAGTGCTGTTTGTGTTGTTTCTGGAGTCCCAGCATTCCACATACCATGTCACGACTGTACGGCTGCTCGAGTACGTAACGTAGCAATCCGGTTTGTTTTATTAACAAGTTGGGAGAATACGGCAAGGTGCCCTTCAGCGCGAAACGTAAGGTTATCGGATCTAACTTCCAGGGATTAACAAGATGCTCGGGTTGCCCACTGTGCTCAACTACCGGCCTCATTTCCGCCTGGCCAATCACGGACACCATTTGTGCACAACCGCGGAAACTTAAAATATAATCCGAGAAAAGTTTCGCCAATCGCCAATGAGGACAATGATCCGGATACGCCTTTTGCAACTCGTTAACTAATAAATAACCGGGTAACAAAGAAGCGTCCCTGTCCATAATGTGCTCGCAAACCTGAATGAGTACCTGCATCTGCGGTAATAATCCGGCATGAAGACGTTTCGGTATACTTTTGGCTTTTTCGCCACACCCCTACAAACAAGACCAAGTCATTACAATTTTTAACGTTAATCAAACTTACTTTCATAATTTCTCGAACACCTTTATATTCGACGCCGTCAATTATATTACGCACCAACTTAAAAGACTCCATCCAAAAATCCTGATACTGATATATAAGTTTTTCGTTAGCGATAATTGCCTCACAAACAAGACGTGCCGAAAGTACATTCGTACGTACTAAACGTTCGAGTAAGTCCATTAAAAGTTTGAGACGACTGTGAGATGTTCCCGAGGCAACGGTCAAATATTGTCTTACGGCAAGTTCAACTTGTTCTGGAGTGGCTGCACGTAATGCTGTACTCAAGTCTTGTAACCAATTGGTAATTTTGTCCTTTTCCGAAGAAATGCGATGAACTAAAAAACAGCTAAAGGCTTCCTCTATTGTATCTACGCGAAGAATATCGTTTAAAACATTCACGACACCCTCGCACATTTTTCAGATATTTATTATATCAGCATTAAAAACAATACAAATTTTAATGGTTTCGATATTTAAAAAATTTTAGGTTAGGTACAATTATAACAGTTATGAAGTGGCTACGCTACAGCCAATCGTTGGGCGGTGACTACTGCACGTAGAATAGGTACTAACTTTACATATCGTAAAGTATTAATGGCAACATTGCATTTCTTTAACAAGTGGACTTATTCGGCGAGTTTTATACACATTTAAACGTAAAAGGTCATAAATGTGATAAAGGAGAGATATTACTCAAACAATTTTAATAAAAAAAACCTATGTCTCATTTGTACGGTAATGGAGGAAAGGGCTCTGCGAAGGGACCCTCCATTTCGATCTTTAAAGAGCGATATCTCCGAAACGGTTCGACTTAGAATGGAACGGGTTGGAATTATTTAATTGGCATCTAATGATCTAAAGGAAGGAATCTTTACTTGGTCGAATTTCGAGAGTTCGATTTTTAGCCCGAAAAAATTCCAAGTGGTTAACCTTACTTTTTTGGCAAAAAAGTGAAGAAATTTTTTATTGGAAAAAAGTGCAGAATATGTTAGTTTACTTCATAAAAGATAGTTTAAAGTAGAAAAAGTGTACCAAGTTCACCTATAAGTGTATCATTTGTACGATAATGGAGGAAAGGGCTCTGCGAAGGGACCCTCCATTTCGATCTTTAAAGAGCGATATCTCCGAAACGGTTCGACTTAGAATGGAACGGGTTGGAATTATTTAATTGGCATCTAATGATCTAAAAGAAGGAATCTTTACTTGGTCGAATTTCGAGAGTTCGTTTTTTAGCCCGAAAAAATTCCAAGTGGTTAACCTTGCTTTTTTGGCAAAAAAGTGAAGAAATTTTTTATTGGAAAAAAGTGCAGAATATGTTAGTTTACTTCATAAAAGATAGTTTAAAGTAAAAAAAGTGTACCAAGTCCACCTATAAGTGTCTCATTTGTACGATAATGGAGAAAAGGGCTCTGCGAAGGGACCCTCCATTTCGATCTTTAAAGAGCGATATCTCCGAAACGGTTCGACTTAGAATGGAACGGGTTGGAATTATTTAATTGGCATCTAATGATCTAAAGGAAGGAATCTTTACTTGGTCGAATTTCGAGAGTTCGTTTTTTAGCCCGAAAAAATTCCAAGTGGTTAACCTTGCTTTTTTGGCAAAAAAGTGAAGAAATTTTTTATTGGAAAAAAGTGCAGAATATGTTAGTTTACTTCATAAAAGATAGTTTAAAGTAAAAAAAGTGTACCAAGTCCACCTATAAGTGTCTCATTTGTACGATAATGGAGAAAAGGGCTCTGCGAAGGGACCCTCCATTTCGATCTTTAAAGAGCGATATCTCCGAAACGGTTCGACTTAGAATGGAACGGGTTGGAATTATTTAATTGGCATCTAATGATCTAAAGGAAGGAATCTTTACTTGGTCGAATTTCGAGAGTTCGTTTTTTAGCCCGAAAAAATTCCAAGTGGTTAACCTTGCTTTTTTGGCAAAAAAGTGAAGAAATTTTTTATTGGAAAAAAGTGCAGAATATGTTAGTTTACTTCATAAAAGATAGTTTAAAGTAAAAAAAGTGTACCAAGTCCACCTATAAGTGTCTCATTTGTACGATAATGGAGGAAAGGGCTCTGCGAAGGGACCCTCCATTTGGATTTTTAAAGAGCGATATCTCCGAAACGGTTCGACTTAGAATGGAACGGGTTGGAATTATTTAATTGGCATCTAATGATCTAAAGGAAGGAATCTTTACTTGGTCGAATTTCGAGAGTTCGTTTTTTAGCCCGAAAAAATTCCAAGTGGTTAACCTTGCTTTTTTGGCAAAAAAGTGAAGAAATTTTTATTGGAAAAAAGTGCAGAATATGTTAGTTTACTTCATAAAAGATAATTTAAGGTCTCTACGTCACCATGCTTTTATCCCAACAAAGCCCAGTACAAAGTGCTATGTCTAGCGAACTAACGTCATTCACTAAGTCAATGCTAACCTTCTATTACAGAGTGGCAAACCAAAAATGTAAAGTAAAAAGCAATTAGGAAGACGGATTATTGAGTTACCTTCTTACTGGTTACTTAGTAAGTTATTGCACTCAATATCCTTCCATGCAAAAGTGCATACAATTATATAAATGATTAAGTAGTAGTGATTAGGCCAAGGGCGTACGCAGCTTTTTGGGTAGGGGGGGGCCAAAAAATAAAATTGTTTGGAAACGTGTTTAATATTTATTGCCTATGTTGTTACCCCACAATTCTTTTCAATACATTTAAGCATCATACAATTCCCCTTGGGTACAAATACTATTTATTTAGAAGAAAGGCCAGGAAATGCTTAATTTCTCCTGAAATTATATGACCAGTAATAAATTTTAATATTTAGTACAATTCTTTTTGCGTACGCCCTTGGATTAGGCTACAAACACTGATCGACCGCATTCGATTCCCCAGTACTGCCAGAAAAACTTTGGCACAATTTCTCTTTCAGATCAACTCAGTCTTCCATAAAGTAAGTAGGTATCTGTGGTACTTTGGTAATAGGCTGCTAAAGGGTGCCTCCTGGGATATAATCCAGATATTGTCAGGTTGAAGTTAAGTGATTTTAAGGCACTTAGGCCCATATAGGGCTATTATTATTATTATTAGGTTTTCCACTTGGGGATAATAAAAAACTGTGATTTATTAAAGATCTAAATAACATATTAGAATGAAAGGATTGGGTAGAACGTGCAATCTGCTGAGCCCCATAGCTTTTTATTACTAAGAAGATGTAAAACCAAGAGATGAATGTAGAACATGTAGGTAGGTACAACACTTAGCTACTTACTTTAATTATTTATGTAGTATAAATCTCCTATTTTTTCTCAATCTATCCGCGAGCTGAGAAAGTACCAATTGGTTTTTTTCTTAACACCCTCTGTAAGATTTAGATATTGTAAACAATGTAACAACAGTCATTTATTATTACAATGTGAGCTATCAACTGATGCAAAAGTCTTGGAGTTGTAGTTTTTCTGAATTTATGACGATCACTTGTCAGGATGGATACTCACCTTCGGCAGGTAACTGCAAGTCCAAGACTCTCCATCATAATACAAAATTAACGTACTCTTCAAAAATAACAACAGGAATGGTAAATAAATAAACATCGCTATAGTTAATATTTACAAAACAAATGTACATATTTTTGTAATGGGTGAATGAATTGGAGAAAAGGAAGAACAAGGCAGATTATTCAACTTTTTTCTCATATTCTGGACAAATTTCTCCATTCTTCGCCTTAAATTTTTCTTCCTTGCTTATACTAAAGAGTGACGCAAATTCCGCCTTCTTTTCAGCGTAGGATTTGAAATTTTCTGAAAATGTTCGTATAGTAAGTTGTAAGACTAAGATATACATACCGAAAGTAACGTAATTTAAACCCATTCTGTCAATTTGATGGAAGACGTCGATAGCTTCGTTCACCCTCATTGCTAACGTTTGATTTAATACTTTTGTAAAATCTTCTGGAAACAGCCTCCCCACTCCGTCTCTATCATAAATCTGTGTCGAGAATGTAGTAGTATCTTTTTGTTCGAATTACTGTCTGTAACTTACCTTACACGCTATTTTAATAGTTTCTAGGACATTTCTGTTTTTCGACGTTGCTAGTACTCCTAAAAGATACTCCCTGAAATCGATTATTCCCGCAGAATTCTAAAATGAAGGTTTTTTTCAAAGGGGCATAGTGTGAATAAGTAACTTACGGTATCGAGATATTGAAAAAGTTGATGTAATGTGGGACTGGTTGACGGTAAATTTAAATAGTGGGCAAACATTGCAAATGTCGTTCTGCTGAAATTTTTATGATCAATTGGAAACTGTAACAACTTCTCTTCGATGTTCGATTGATCTAATCTGTAATGATACAATTAAATGTGTAAATCGTAAATATTTTACTGTAAGTACCCGAGCCGCCTCCTCAACTTTTGTATTTCTACGAGCGAATTTGCATGGGGTAAATTCATCTCTTTGGCGCGTGTCATGAGCCTGCAGTCGTCGTATGTGTAATCTAATACTGGTACACCAAGTGCTCTAGACATAACGAGATTAAGCTTACGAGCATAATTTCATTTCAACATACTTTGCCATAACGTTTCTCACGTTATTTGCAAATAGCTTGGGATCACGCTTTTCCGCCTCGCTCGGAGTGTAAACGGGCAGAAATTCGATTTCGCAGTAGCTATAAACTTGGGTTAAAGTTAACCATAACAGCTTCAATCTGATTTAGGCAAAGGTTAGTTTCAAAAATCAATTAGGGAAATTATACTCACGCACTTGGACCTTCCCATGTCCATGTTACCGTATCTAATTTATTGGGATACCTTATGCAAACTGGCTGAATCGGAACGCCCGGGTAAAATGCACCGGGTTTAAATGTAATTAAGCACGAACGATTTGTACATGTTCCTTCGGGAAAGATAAGTATCTGGGGCCAATCCAAGTCCGACGTTGCTCGATTTATAATCTCCTTGATTGTATTCTGACGAGAATCGGGATCGTCCCTCCACACATAAACGGGTTGAGTAAAATTAATTAGTTCTAAAAAACGTGGTAATAGAAACACATTTTTAGAAATGAACGGTTAGTGACCAAAACATTTATAATGAAACAAAAAAGAAATAGAAACAAAACATACTTCCAATATATGGATTGGCACCGCTCTCCCTTCTAACGATAATAGAGGGGAAACCTGTGACGTATATAATTCCTCCATCGAAGAACGTGGAGTGAGGTGCTATAACAAGGATAGGAGCTTCCGATCGGGTAGCTTGCCTGCCTTTGATTACCATATGTAAACCCCCGGCCGTGTAAGTGGTTTTACCCAAAAAGCAGACCAGTCCAGTTAATTTCCTAATAAACATTTTGCTCATCACTCACTTTTGTTAGTTTATTAATGTTAGTTTATTTATAAATCCCATGTAAAAAAAAATGTTTTGATCACCAAGAAATGTTTTTGAAAATATTTAATGATCATCTCTGTAACGATGATCATTAAAAATTCTCGATGGTACTATATTTAAAAAGACGTACTCCCAAAGAAAGGAATATTTGCCGTTTCCGCTTTAGCAACAATTGATGGTGCCCCCATATATACCATAGCAATTGAATCGATGAAGGAAGAATGAGGAGCAAGTGCCACTACCGGAGCTTCATCGCGTGTCGATCGCACTCCAAGTACCTTTAAGCGAAATCCTCCAACCGTAAACATCAAGAGGGTTAATCGGCAGGCTACGTGTCTCACAGAGCTACCCAGAAAGGTTTTGTTAGTGCATAAATAGTGCAATAAAGCGTTAGATTTGTGTTTAGAAGTTGCAGTTAGTAAAATAGCTTAAAGAAGCAGGAAGCTATACAGTACGTTCATTAATAATTAATTTGCACACAATGATGGATTTGGTGTGGTGTCATTAGTGAACGTATGGTATATTATTGCGGTTTTGAGGTTGTGATTCGTAATTTTTCAAGATTAGAAACTTTCTCTTTAGGGCCTAAAATCCATTGCCTCCTTTTGTGGCGGAAGATATATCACGTTTTATCAAGTCGTAGGTAGCAAAAATAATTGGTACGAGATTAGTTAATTAATTATTAACTTCCCGTTCTTACGATCACTAAGCGATGTATGAGCGGGGCAAATAATTTAATCTTTATTCCGATGACATAATGTTGTTTTTGTGGTCTGCTTAATGTCAGAAGTCTAAGACCTAGTTCTCTATATGGCAAGGGAAAACGGATTTGCCTGATGTTTATTTTTCGATAACAATTTCCAATTTCAATTGGCATATTACCTATATTATACCAATTTTTCGAACACACCTCGTTTGTGCTTAACCTAGGTGAAACATCGGATAATGCTATACAATGTTGTGGTATTTATGAACATGATTTGTCCATTTCAAATATATTATGACACGAATGATAAATCAATTTTATAAAGTAAACTAACATATTCTGAACCCTTTTCGAATAAAAAATGTCTTCACTTTTTTGCTAAAAAAGCAAGGTTAACCCCTTTGAATATTTTCTCGATAAAAATCCAAATCTCGAAATTCCACCAAAAAAAAATTGTTTTCTTATAGACCATTCGACGACCATTAAATAATTCCAAAAAGTTCCATTCAAAGTCTCACCGTTTCGAAGATATCGACCTTTAAAGATCAAAATAGAGGGTCACTTCGCAGACCCTTTTCCTTCATTACCACGCAAATGAGACACTTACAAGTGGACCTCGTACACTTTTTCTACTTTAAACTACCTTTTATGAAGTAAACTAACATATTTTTGACCCTTTTCGAATAAAAATTTTCTTCACTTTTTCGCCAAAAAAGCAAGGTTAACCACTTGGTATTTTTTCTGGATGAAAATCCAACTCTCGAAATTTGTCCACGTAAAGACTTTTTCTTAAAGATCATTACATGACAATTAAATAATTAGAAAAAGTTCCATTCAAAGTCGCACCGTATCGGAGATTATTAAAGATTAAAATAGAGGGTCTTGTCGCAAACCCTTTTCCTCCATTACCACGCAAATGAGACACTTACAAGTGGACCTCGTACACTTTTTGTACTTTAAACTATCTTTTATGAAGTAAACTAACATATTTTGGACCCTTTTCGAATAAAAATTTTCTTCACTTTTTCGCCAAAAAAGCAAGGTTAACCACTTGGTATTTTTTCTCGATGAAAATCCAACTCTCGAAATTCGTCCAAGTAAAGACTTTTTCTTAAAGATCATTAGATGACAATTAAATAATTCCAAAAAGTTCCATTCAAAGTCGCACCGTTTCGGAGATATCGCCCTTTAAAGATCAAAATAGAGGGTCTCTTCGCAGACCCTTTTCCTCCATTACTACGCAAATGAGACACTTACAAGTAGACCTCGTACACTTTTTGTACTTTAAACTATCTTTTATGAAGTAAACTAACATATTCTAAACTTTTTTCCAACAAAAAATTTCTTCATTTTTTCGCCAAAAAAGCAAGGTTAACCACTTGGTATTTTTTCTCGATGAAAATCCAACTCTCGAAATTCGTCCAAGTAAAGACTTTTTCTTAAAGATCATTAGATGACAATTAAATAATTCCAAAAAGTTCCATTCAAAGTCTCATCGTTTCGGAGATATCGCCCTTTAAAGATCAAAATAGAAGGTCTCTTTCGCAGACCCTTTTCCACCATTACCACGCAAATGAGACACTTACAAGTGGACCTCGTACACCTTTTGTACTTTAAACAATCTTTTATGAAGTAAACTAACATATTCTAAACTTTTTTCCAACAAAAAATTTCTTCATTTTTTCGCCAAAAAAGCAAGGTTAACCACTTGGTATTTTTTCTCGATGAAAATCCAACTCTCGAAATTCGTCCAAGTAAAGACTTTTTCTGAAAGATCATTAGATGACAATTAAATAATTCCAAAAAGTTCCATTCAAAGTCGTACCGTTTCGGAGATATCGCCCTTTAAAGATCAAAATAGAGGGTCTCTTCGCAGACCCTTTTCCTCCATTACCACGCAAATGAGACACTAACAAGTGGACCTCGTACACTTTTTGTACTTTAAACTATCTTTTATGAAGTAAACTAACAGATTTTGGACCCTTTTCGAATAAAAATTTTCTTCACTTTTTCGCCAAAAAAGCAAGGTTAACCACTTGATATTTTTTCTCGATGAAAATCCAACTCTCGAAATTCGTCCAAGTAAAGACTTTTTCTTAAAGATCATTAGATGACAATTAAATAATTCCAAAAAGTTCCATTCAAAGTCTCACCGTTTCGGAGATATCGCCCTTTAAAGATCCAAATAGAGGGTCCCTTCGCAGACCCTTTTCCTCCATTACCCCACAAATGAGACACTTACAAGTGGACCTCGTACACTTTTTCTACTTTAAACTATCTTTTATGAAGTAAGTTAACATTATTCTATCGCAGTACCGCTATTAACGCTATTATCCTTTTCACACAATACTAAAAATTAGGCTCCACAACCATAACGTAATTTAATATTATGGTACATATAACCTTTTGTAATTGGGTAGGTATTCAATTTTCCATATAAAAAATGTGAGGTCTGCCATAGAAATTATTATAGCAGCAGCAATAAATAGAAATTTATGAAATTTGCACTTCTTTTGGGAATATTGTAGAATCATTGAATAAATAGTAGAATGAATAAAGTAGGTACTTAATTTCATTTGGCATAAATTTCACATTTCTGGTTTCACACCTTAAGTTAGAAAGTGATTAAACAATTACGAACCACAACCTAAATATAGTTTATGATCTTATCAATTGCTCAATTAGTTTGGCCGGATGTCTTTAAACAAAATGCATGATGTTCAGCACGCCATTTAATTTATTAAATAAAGCGAGTGAAAAGTGTACGATTGCAAATATAAACCTTAAACACGTTTATAGAGGATGAGATTGCATACTTACCTACATTAATAAACAAAAATTACCTTCTCCATCCCGTAACTGGTTTTTCTCTAAGGTCACCTTCCGTCAACCCCCATAATCCGACGATTGCAATTAACCATCCGGCAATTAATAACGAGCATATAATAACAACTCTGACAGGTAATAGAAGAATTGTGAAGAGACCAGTCTGAAAATAAGAAAAAAGTGGTTACTTCTCGATCGACCTCCATAACGTGCATCCTATAGCTATAGCAGGTTTCGTTTAAATGAGAAATCTGGCACGCCAATTAAAATGGTACCACTATCCGTACCACATTTCCCATTTAATGTAATTACTTCCATTAGACTATAAAACTAAAACCTTGCATTGCATCGAATGAATCGATACGCAGCAAAACGTGGATGGAAAGTAAGTCATCCATCCATCCGTCCATAACGGGACATGACATGTACGTAATTTACATTTTAGAAATGATTCATTATTGGGGTTGATAATTAAACAGGGAAAGTAGCACTATAACGTAAAGGAAAGCGACAACAAAGTAGTGTTAATTGCGTCCAATTACGTGTGAACCATATTTATATATGTACTTATAATTGAATTGGTTTCCGCCACACGTAAAAATGAGATTTTCATTACAAAATTGCAAAGTTCTGTTATGTAATTAGTTTCCTCAGTTTTAATACCTTATTGATAGTAATTATAAATGTGAAGATGCATTTCTTCGTTTCGAAATTGATAATTAGTTACGGAATAAATAGATTAATACTCATGAACTTCATCGTTCAGTGAACTACCAATTAAAAAGCAAATGTACATTATAGATAGAATATTGAGGTTTTCATGCGTGGACTTGTTCATGATTATGATGAAATTGTTAATCATTGCTACACGAAAATGCAATAACTGATTAGTGTGCTGCTAGGCACCAGTCACAGGTTCAAAATATCACACAATATAGTACCTACTATCCAAAAACATTTCCGCATACTATTTCACTGGTGGCCACCTGGTAGTAATGGGTATAGAAAATGTAGTGGAAATTGATTGGATACGTGTAAAACGAAAGTCCATCTGGCATCTACCTGAGATGATACTGTTTAGTGCATAAGCGAAACTTTGATATATATTCCAAGAAAAATAACTACCAGGGTATACGGAAGGTACTCCAAAAGGATTTGAACACGAAACCGTGCTTAGAGATGAATATGATATGGATGCCAAATGATCTGTGTATGATTATGGCCAACTGACTGTGACATGTGACAGATTCCCTTTTGTTTTGCTCTGTTATGTGAAAAGGTTTTCTCTTTTAGGGAAAAGGCAATAACCGAATATTTCCATCCCGACATGCTGACGGGATTCTTATCATTCTTCATTATGGTCCATGTTTCAAAACCAAACAATACTACATAGTTACACATACGCCAGATTATCCCGAAAATACCACCATTCATGAAGATACATGTACTAGTACTAAGAATTTGTAGTATTTACATTAATTAATCTAACGATAGCGTCCTTTTTACATGGCGTCTAAAGTATGACCACTTAAAATTTTGAAAAAGTAATATTTCATTTTTAACGTCGGCTCACTTCTATCGAAGTCGAAAATAAAAAAATAGACAATTAATATGAGGAAAAAATTTCATTTTAGTAAAGAGTTTTACTTCTATATGTTGGTCAACTATCCCAAAATATTTAAGTGCTGAACGAAAGAAGAAGCATTTATCTTCTCTCAAAGTGAGAACAGCAGTGAACAAACGAAACTTGTGGAACTTGCGTTATCGGTTTAAAAATCATCAAAGTAATGATAATAGGAACGAAAAACCTGATCAAGCACATAAAACAGAAATCGTTTAATAAAAAGTAGTAAAAAATGGAACAATGTAACACCCAATCTCTTTTTCAAAAAATTCAAGAAGAGATTTAAGCTTAGACGAAATCTAGGATACCATTTCTATCAACCAAGCTACGTTATAGAAAAATGGTCTTTGAAAAAGCTTTAAAGAAAAGAGGTAAGAGTGAAAGGCGCTGTATATCAGATATTATTTATGATGTTTTTGTTAAAACTATTAAAATGAACCCCTTACCAAATTTTCCTGTCTCTTTTGCGTAACAACGCGTGAAAATTCATAAATGTTCACTTACTTCCCTTGGCAGCAATTTCAGTCTGATAGAGGGCGCCTATTTCCATAAATATTTCATTTAATGTGCCCCTAAAATGAGTCTTTCCTTTTCAGTACTACTACTCCTATAAAATAACCACTGTTTGCCGTTATAAATGAAGACTTGGTCAATCCCATAATCAACGGATCGATTCCATGTGTCCTATTTACTGTTCCCGACTCTCTCCTTAAAGTACCAAATCTCCACATTACTAGATCTTCGTCAGAGTCAGCTTTGGGCAACACAAAGTCAGGATTTCGAACGAATCATTTTGTTTATTTAATTTTGTAATATCATTCGTCTTTGTAATTGCTTTTTGTGCAATTCTTTCATGGAGTCTGTAAAATAATTTAGGTATCCGGATTCTTTCTCTGTACTGGAGTAATTCGTCTTTGTTATACCATGTACCTTGCTTTGAATCAATTAAAATGATTAGCCTTACACTACACTCTCAGCTGGTCTCCGCATTTGACATGGTTTGTACCAGCCTGCAAAAATGTTGCTATACGTGAAACGTCCTGAAAACGGTATGCTGTCCTGCCGTTCTTTTAATGGTATACCATTCCTATTTTCATTCTCATGTGAGATATCATGTAATGTAATCAACTGGAGATGTGGTACTGGCGGTGTTCACTGGATATCGAGGCTACAAAAACGTGTGGTGCGTACAATTTGTAACTTAAATTATAGAGTTTCCCGTAGAGAATGTTTTAACCGATTGAATACCTACATTTTTGAAATTTCTACTTAGGTGTACTCCCATAACTCATTATTCCACTATTCCATACATTTAATCATCCTTAGAACACTCGACATAAGCCATTCATTTATTTCAATTCTGCACAAATCCTCACTCTTTGAATGGAATCTTATTAATCTAAAGTTTGATGAAAAATGAAATGGTTGAGTGTAAAACATATGGAACAAGCTTCCAAAAAGCTTCCGTTCTTTGATTGGTGGGTACCCTCGGATTGGCTTTAACCTAGGGCGTTCCTCCAATATCCCATCTATTCTTTTATAACAATTTTCATTTCTTTTCTCACTGTTTTGTGTGCAATTCTGCACAACGGATGAAGACCCAAGAAAGGAATTTTTTTATTTTCTTTTGCTAGTCGGTCGTCGCTTATTACAGCATGAATTTGCCTTATCATGTTTTCCTAGCAGATTTTGGTTTTGGATACACTGGAGTACTAGGCCAAAGCTTTAATCACCAAGTGTAAAGGTCGTAAGCTATATGGGCCTCCTTTTTCACCTCATTAACCTTATGTATCTAAAGTGTAAGGCTTAGAGTATAAGAATTAAGAATCTTGACTATGTGAAAGAAATCATAAGCGTAGCTCCAGATCTTGGTACTAAAATGGACAGGAATTGAATTCGGTTATGAAATTTGTTAGTGTTACCTTTTTGTTCTCAAATTTTTATGTGTTAGTGGATCAAGTAAAATCAATTTCGTACAATTCTTATTTCACAGGGGTCTCCCAGAACTCGACGGACAAACTAATACCCTACATTCCAATAAAGGTCATTCTGACCAAAAACTTCATATAAACTGTTGGTCAATTCCCCTTCGTTTGGGAGACATCAAATGGACGTGCTGCAGTAGGTGAGCGCCACAGATCGGACACTTTTTACAGATAAGACAATAAACCCATATGCCATAGTGCAGGTAGAGAATCATTAACATCGCTTTCCAGTAAATGTGTGGCGCGGTTTGTTAAATAACAATCTTGTTGGGTCTCACCTTATCGAAGGAGCTCATAGAGGAGAAAATTAACTTTATTCTTTGGAACATTTATTGCCGTATTAAATGGATGATATTTTTCTGGAAGGTTGACGAAATATATGGTTCCAACACATTCCTTCACATTTTGGAAGCCAAATAGCGACATTCGCTGATGATGACAGCTTTGCTGTTGAAACGCATTCGATTCAATGAATTTGTATTGTGGTTTTTGGTGTTTTCGTGTAGCAATGTTTCGCAACGAAAATTTTCCCGAAAGGTGGGCAAGACGAAGAAGTCTTATACAATAGTAGGTTACCTTAAAAGATACTTTGATAATTAAAACCACTAGTTTAATGAAGTTTTTTTCCCCCAATGTTGTCTAGAATGTAGTTAGTTAATTTTGTAGGTAAATTTCTATTATCCATTTTTAGATTGCATGCATGTACCTACTATCGGAGTAAAAATGCAAGGCTTCTGACTTTAAGTGGTCATAACGAAAAAACTGAGGGGTGAAATTTCTTCATTTTTGGGCAGTACATGAGTCATTTATATATGTTTAACATGTGTAAAAATCAAATTGGTAGAATCAGTTGTTTAACTTTTATTTTAATTAACAGCAATAAAAACGCTGTATTTAGTATTTTCCTGGCTGACGGTCAGTTTTAACTTATCATAAAATTGTTATTGTTTCATAAATTGTTACCAAATTTACAAATGTTGTAGCACACATACTTCTCAAAAGTCGACAGTCAATAAATATTGATTATTCATATAATTAACTGGTTTTATAACCCCTAACCGAAAATTTGATTATTTTGCAATATACGGTAACTTAAGAAAAAATTCTTGTTTTAAATGCTAAATCTGTATTACTCAAATCGAGCTGCATTATTGCTTTATTGAAAACAAAATTTGTTTTCTTGTAAATGTTATAATTATGGCGAAAGAAAGACGCACATATTCCCGCGAGAGGTAATCTACCACATCGTAAATCGTGAGCGGCAAACAACAACAATGTGATTATTCTTTAGCATTGTACAAAACCATGCGCTTCATAGCAATAGTGTACGACACCATCGTCCAGCTCGTACCGCACTTCGCCCCGCAAATCCAATCATCCATCCTTTTTTCCAAATTTCTTTTAAACAAAACATGTATACATGGCATTATTTTTGTGAATCGTGTTAGACCACAATATAATTGCTTTAACCTTGTTATGTTACTGTCAATATTATTAATATCGAACGTTCAGGTATTGAGTTACACAAGATGCCGTTTTTTCATTATAGCTTTAAGACTAATAAACCAATTGGCCTCAAAAGCATCTCACACCGACAAAAAAGTATACACTTGTCAAATATATAAAAGTATCTACCACTCAGTTTCAATAATATAGCCGTAATTAATTTTTAAAGTCGAGCGCTTGTGCGATTTCAGTCATAATTAGCGCTTTTTCGCACATAAATTAATACAGAAAATTAACGATGTGTTGCAAAAATCTAAAACTGTACACCTTTTTGTAGGAATAAATGATCTTTTAAATGCACTTTATTTCATTAAATTATGATTGCTAATTACTGAGATAGAAGCTTCTAAAGTCAGAGGCCTTGCATTTTTACTCCGATAGTAAGCCAGTTACTAAAAAATGAAGAACAGTGCACCATCCAAATAATGCAAATTAATTAAATTAAATCCTAATAATAAAAACGATAAGATGGCCCCAATTGCATGTAGCCAGTTTATCAAAACTGGAAAAGTTTTACCTAAAAAGTATAAAACAGAAAAAATTATTTCATTACGCATTCATGAATGCAAGAGAATAAAACGAGACTTAAATATATTATGCGCTACTTTAAGTTTCCAAAATTTCAAGACATGACCTCTAAAATACTATTTTTATGCAATGTAATGTGAACAAAAACAATATAAACAAATGATGCGTAACATAAAGTGAATGTTATGGACGGAATTAAATTGATTGTTAAAAATAAACAACTTTTTCTATTGTGAGATCTATGTGTTATGTGTATTTTTAATGTACAAACATGGCAAAGATCTTGTAGGCCATCTTTTTCTGGAGAAAGTTGTAAATATTTTGTGTACCTACTCGATCATTAATATTCGTCGCATAGAAGAATAATTAGAAAAAAAACCGCATAAACTTTATGGGTCTTTAGGAAGCTATTGATGGTTTACGTTTTTCAACATGAAGGCACCCCCTGGCCGCCTACATTTTTAATTTTTTAAAAACTACTTTTTGTATTGCACTTTATTACCTAAATAGATTACCTACGTACATAAAAATACCAAGAAACACAAGAAAACACCTAGATTTTCCTATCTAGACATTCGTTGTCCATGCGTAGGTACGTTAGAAAAGTAAAAAAAAATCATTTTTTGCCAATGTTCTGTGAAAGGAACATTCAGCGGAACTAATACAGCTCTTTATCTTTTACCCTCTTAACATCATCATCATTCATCACGTTGATTGGCCGAAATTGTATCTTTACGGGATCCCAAATTTGTCTTTATGCAGACGCCGCGCCGTTCAAATTATATAATTACAGTGCATAAGTGAGTGTTAGTAGTATAGCAATGCCGCTCCTGGACCACTTTGACCTTGAGTAACCCCAGCTCCTCGAAACCGCTTGACGCTTCTGGACCAGTTTGACCTTGATCGCTTCTGGACCAGTTTGACCTTGATTGCTTCTGGACCAATTTGTCCTTGGTATAACTGTGTCATTTCTGGGCCACTTCAAAGTCGCGACACTCTGGTGGTGACTTTTAAAAGTAAATAGAGGTTATATTCGTAATGTTGCGCTTCTGGACCAGTTTGTCCTCGATATAATTATATAATTTCTGGACCACTTCAAAGTCGCGACACTCTCGTGGTGACTTTTAAAAGTAAATAGAGGTTATTCGTAATGTGGCGCTTCTGGACCAATTTGCCCTTGATATACTCCGTAACGATTTTCATATTAACAACGTATTCTTTGTGTTAAAGTGTAGATAAAAAGTTGCTGACTCATGAACACCTGCATAAGATATCATTTCTAGGAAAGAGATGTGTGTAGAAATAACACCTAACCGGATCTGCATAATAATAAAGTATTCTTTGTGTTCAAATGTTGATAAAAATTTGCTTATTCACAATTTTAGCGTGCACGTGCAGATACCGTAACGATTTTCATATTAACAAAGTCTTCTTTGTGTGTTAAAATGTTGATAAAAATGACTTCATAATTTGTCATTTCGGGACCACTTCATGGTTACGAGACCCTGGTGGTGACTTTTGTAAATAGAGGTTATTCGTAACGTTGCGCTTCTGGACCAATTTGCCCTTGATATAATTATATAATTTCTGGACCACTTGAAGGTCACGAGACCCCTGGTGGTGACTTTTAAAAACATATAGAGGTTATTCGTAATGTGAGATTCTAACTCACTTCACGACGCACCCTGATGGTGACTTTCAAAAGTAAATAGAGGTCATTCGTAATATAAAACGTTTATGAATAAATCGTAATTCTCAGGCAGTCGTGCTTCGACTCATGGACAACTGCAAACTGCAAACGAATTCAATTACTATATGAATATCGCCATAAAAACTGTAGGTACATGTAAACGTATTCTTGGAACTGATAACTGTATATTTAATTCTATATTTAGATCACAATTTGAGTGTAAATTGCTGACGCTATCTTAAACGCTTATCTCTACTTCTTCTGGGAACGGTGTTATTAATAACTAACCTTTCGATGCATGAAGGTTATGGATGCCATTTAAAGTTAACGCCGTTTGCCCTCTAATTTCTTATCTCTATTCCCGGAATATAACAATGCGCACTGTAAGTAATGGTCACCTTGACGAGGGTGTCATCAAAAGTGAACTTGCGTATGTAAAGTTATCGATGCCCAATGTCATTGCATACCTACATTCGGGGGAATTGTTTTATGATAGGACTTTATTACAGATTACAATAAGTAAAAAAGCTAAAAGGATAATAGTTTTAAAACTGCACTCGTACGTACATTAACAGCTTTGCATGAATACAAACGAAAATATTCGCAAAATTAGCATGAGTTCCCCTGGCGTAAAAGCATACCTACTATTGTAATTTCTGGACCACTTCAAAGTCGCGACACACTGGTGGTGACTTTTAAAAGTAAATAGAGGTTATTCGTAATGTTGCGCTTCTGAATCAATTTGCCCTTGGTATAATTATATAATTTCTGGACCACTTGAAGGTCACGACACCCTGGTGACGACTTTTGAAAGTAAATAGAGGTTATTCGTAATGTGAGATTGATTCGAAGTCAATTCAAGATGACAACGACGACGCCCCCTGATGGCGACTTTTAAAAGTAAATAAAGGTGATTCGTAATCTAAGGTGAGTTGAAGGTGAAGAATAAAAGTAGTAGGGATTGTAAGATGTCTATATATATAATATAATGTAGGTATTGCGTGAGTCCGTTAGTGTTTTGTGAACTAGTTAAAATGGATCTTACCAAGTTAAACGACAGCACATTCTGCAAATCCTTTAAAAATGTCAAGGACATGGAGGTAGGGGAGAAATATAAAGTAATTGGTATCGATACGATTAATACGAAATATGGGGAGCGGATAGTGTTGGAGACCGAAAATTTTAAGTGCGTTTTACCATTGCGCTTCTACGATTATTTTAAAGAAGACAGTCGACTTGAAACCTTCAAGCAGTCCTTGACGAATAAGGACGTATTCGTTGCAAGCGCTGGAACGGCGGGAAAAACTACTAATTTAAAATTTATGTAAAAAAATATTGTAAATAGACAATAAGGAACTATGTAAATAATACATGTTAAAAAATAAATATATGATAATTTTCTTGGATCTTTTTTGAGCGGTTCTCATTTTTGCTAATGTAGATCACTGTAAATGGGTTTGAACCCCCCACGCCCTCGAAACCGCTGGTATAGCAATGATACTTCTGGATCAGTTTGCCCCTTGGTATAACCGTTGAGTGAAAAGTATAAAGAGGCGAAACTATAATGCAAAATAGCGTACCCTATTGCTGTCTCATTTCCACTCGTATCGGTATAATGCTCTCAGACCTAAATTAGATTTTTACGCATATTTTTCAGACCCATCAGGAGCTACGTTAAAACGACTTTAGTTTCGTCTCTTACCTATTTCTCACTCAACGGTGTAACTATATAATTTCTGGACTACTTCAAGGTCACGACACCCCCTGATGGTGACTTTTAAAAGTAAATAGAGGTCGTGTGGCACTTGAACGCCGCCGAATCCCAGTTCCTCGAAACCGCTTACGTGAGCTAGCCCCCCTTCTGGATCACTTCAAGATCATAACGAATCCTGGTGGTGACTTTTAAAAGTAAGTAGAGGTTATTCGTAATGTAAACTGATTCTAACTCACTTCAAGGTGACAACGGACCCTGGTGGTGACTTACACAACTAAATAGAGGTTATTCGTAATGTAAGACCGATTAGGTGAGTAGTGGGATTGTACGATTACTATATAAGGTAATGTATTGCATGCGATGTAGGTATAGCACGGTAACATGTGGATGGCATATAGAGAGACATCGTGGTCGAAACCGATAGATATTCTAACGGCAGTGGAACGTCTCAAGCAACTGTTTTCGGCGTTAATTTTTGATGCTGAACATGAAGCAGTGTACGGAAGGGGTGACTATAGCGAGCAGGAGTGCCACGACCTTGTCACGAAATATGAGCTGGGTGTTAAGATATGTGACCGTTTCATTAATAATAAATATTGCGCCAAGTGTCTCATGAAAAAGTTAAGTGATGCGAAGTTAGAACAATTTAGCAGTGAGTTAAATGAATGGGTTAGCAGTAGTGAGTCTTCTTCTCCGTCGCCATCGCCATTATCGTCATCTCCTGCATTGGAAAACTAAACGGACGTGTTCAAAATGAAGAAGAATGTTACATTTGCTAACGAATCACATAACAAAGTGTACATAATGGTGGCGTGGTCATTTGCTTACGACAAATCACGAAAAGGGCCTTGGCACACTGTAGCCCTGGATCGATTTCGTTTCCATCGTAAAATCGAGCAATTTGGTAGAATTCTGTCTCCTGTATTAGAGAAAAATCATCGCGCGGAAGTCTATCGTAACAGATTTCAAGATCATACCTGCACCGTGACAATATAACGGGGGGATGGGAGTAGTGATCTGAAATCAGCCCGTTAGTGTTTGTCAACTAGTTAAAATGGATTTTATCAGCACATTTTGCAGACGCTTTAAAAACACATCAAGGAGATGGAATTTTCAACGACTTTTGATACATAAAGATGTATTCATTATAAGCACTGAGAAAAACGGCTAATTTAACGTTTATGTAAATAGGTACCTAGTCAATAAGAAATTGTAAACAATGTTGACAAATAAAGATATAATAATAATTTCCTCTCTCTCTTCTAAATGAGAATTAGAACTTAAAATCTACAATTGAATTTTAGTAGATATCGGGGTTAAAAATCATGCTTTGCTTAAAAAAAAAAATATGTCGATGAAGCGATAACGTAAAATCAACTTTTCGCTTTTTATACTTCTTCATCTAACGCTGATGTGAGTACTTTATGCGAATTAAAAACGTTAAAGACGGTGACCTTCGAGAACTACATGTGTGTAAATTTTGTGTGAAAAAAATTTCCAAGGTGACATTCACTGACCGTTATAAGATCAAACTTTATTTTTAGTCGCTGAAGATGGTGGTGGAGGTGTATTATAGGTGTAAAAAATGTAAGATAGTGAAAAACTGTTGCACCCCTTTGGCCCTTTCCGCGCCTAAGAAATATTAATAAGAACTGTCAAATTTTGTATTCAGTTTGGAGAACATTTTGTTAATAAATGTTCCGAAGCCCTCTCAACCGAAAATGATCTGGGGCTGGGGGGAAATTAAAATTACATTGCCCCCCGCATTACCCAGGATCAATGTTTACACTGAATTGCATATTTACCTCTTGAGATCTCTTATGAACTATTTACGTTAAAATTATAAGAAGTAAAATAGGTTTTGTACAATGTATTCATTTTTAATGCTACATAAATCAAATAAATCAAACCTACCTGACATACTCTTTTGTCCTTAGTAACTTTTTGCTTCTTTAAAAATATTTACGTACGAGGACGTAGCGTAGTGGAACGTTGTAATATATAAGCTTTTCCTGATTTTATTTTTAAGGTACTTAGGTAAGCATTATGAATTGCACACCTGCGGGGGGCTTTTTAACTGTTAAAAAATTGTGTACAAGTCTAATTTAGAAAACGTATAGAGATATCGAAAATGAATTTCAGAAAATGCATTATTTATAGGTACGTATAATTTCACTCCTCCATACAATGAGGAAATGCAGGTTATCTCAAAAAATGGTTCGAGGTATTGTTAAATTCATCCCCCCTATCTGCATGTTTTTAGTAGACAGTAAACTCATCACCGAAATTCAAATGTTTACGCTGAATTGCATATTTACCTCTTGATATCTCCATGTTAAAATTATAGTAAACGTTTGCTTCTTCAAAAATATTTAACGTATGACGTAGTTATCGTAGTGGAAAAGTTAAGCTTTGTAATTTTAATTTAAGATACCTATGTACTTAGGTAGCATTATTAATTGTCCACCTGCGGGACTTTTAACTGTTAAAAAATAAAATGTGTGCAAGTCTAATTTTAGAAAACGTACAGAGATATCGAAAATTATTTATACCCCTCCATAATGTAAGGAAATGCGTGTTATCTCAAAATGATTTGAGATATCGTTAAATTCATCCCCCAATCTGCGTGCTTTTAGTAAGCTCGCCACTGAAATTAAAATCGAAAAGCATCACAAATGATCTGAGGCGGGCATGTGATTTAAATTAAGTTCAGAATCTATTACTTATACCTACGTGTAATATGAACCTTTTTTTTTTAAATTTTGCATGAGTACAATTTTGTAGGTTAGTATAATAAACAAAAATAAAAAAGAGCCGGCGTATTTTTATTCAAGCTAAAAAATATTAAAACAGAAGATTAGTGTGCGGTTAAATAAGTTGGTAAACTTACAAGTTGAATTATAGCGAAATCGCTCAAGCTAGGGTGGTCCAAGATATACACATTATACCTATGAGTATTATATACCCCCCTTATTACTTGTGTAAACAGGGGGGTTTCTATTGCAGATGAGAGCCCCCCTCGCACGATGTTGTAGTTATTCTAAAGAATGTAAAATTAATCAGTGAAGAAATTGGAAACATTACTTACCACGTTTAAAATTAGTAAACTTGTTAACACAATTTTCTTTTCTATAACAGAAAAATTAAGTATTTATTTAAAAAACTGCGGATATATTTACCGCATTCAGATAAATCGGGGGCATTTTCGACCCCCCGTATTGTTGATGGAAAGACTGTAAATTGAAAATTAGTTATGCGTTAACCGTAAAAACACACACATTACCGTTCATTATAATAAGAGGCGAGGATGCGTACTGATATAAAATTTGTCTCCAAAATAGAGCCTTTCTTTCATCTATTGCTAAAAAAGTGCATATTCAGAAGAGTGTAAAAATAGCACGCGGTCTCTTATCAAAAGTTCAGTAACATTGAAAAATGCGTTTAAGTTAAGACATTGAATAAAGAATCACCCAAACGATTAAAATGAAATTGTACAGCTCTTAAAAGTTGATTTTTTTTTTTTCATAAAATATCGAATAGGAATGATAACAATTCTCATTTTAGCTAGTAAACGAATACCTGTTGTATGCATCTATTTACCAAAAATACATACCATCGTTAATTTTTATTAAAAATTTGTTATTTGAAACCGAATTCCAAAATATAAAAGTCTTGGAAAAATCTCATTTCTGTTACGTTAGTTTACAAATAGTACAATATCGGAACGGGGGACGGGGATGCGTTTTTAAAACTGAATGTGCTGAAGTTTTTACAGTTTAACCTGAAAAATCACATTCCTGCCTGCTAAAGCTTAGTCATCTTAATACATTAATCAGGGGATAACTTTTTCATACTTTTCAGTACGTATTAACCATTTTTAACGTTATATGCATCTCTAACAAACTAACTTTTCAAAAATTCTGTGAAAGGCCAACCCCCGCGCCTTTTCTTCAGTTTAGCTACCTGCAGATCTATACTAATCAATTGTTATGTAAATCACATTTATAATAAACTTTCGCATAAATGAAATGTTGCAATTCTTCTTCTTCTTCTTTTGAATTATACACAATACATATGCGAAATATGAATGAGGATAAACGGGATAAAATTGACAACTGTACCCATTATGTGTTTTTCGGGTTAAATATAATATAATAATGGAAGTTCGCTGTTTGTAATCACTATTCGATTTTTTCAAACTCAGTACTTAGTTCAGAATCGTATATCTTTTACCAAACAACTAAGTGCTTTTACATTCTCGAAAGGTTTACATTGGTCACGAAGCATGTCGATGCATCGATAGTACTAGATTTGAACTCAAAATAGTCATTTACAGCAGTTTTAATCTCGGTCTTTCTCTCTCTCTCCCCCTGGTTTCAACAATCATCGCTGCAACAGTATAAGTTGAAATCTGAGGAGCAGATTCCAGATTGAGGTCATAGGTTCGCGGATTAGCGGATTCTTGTCTTACCCCCATTAAACCAATGCCACCAGGTAGCGATAGTCCCCATCACTGAGGGGCGACTTGTCACCATACGCAGATTTGATCTCGAGAGTGGTTTGTTTGAGATCCAGTTCGATGTTTGTTGTTTAAATACCTGAAGCGCGTTTTTGAACACTGCTCGATCGATTCGAGAAAGCAAACTTGCATTCGCGAATGGGGCTTGTATGGGCGTGTTTGCTGTTGTGTGTTTTTTCAATTTATCGATAGAGGAGTACGAAGAAAATTTCCACCTGATCGATTAATGCTAGAATAAAGTAAGCTACATATACTACTACTACTACTCTAATATGGCCCTCATCTGTTTAACTGTTTGAGTCCACTTGAGCGAGATAGACACTTGTTTCGGGGAAGGGGGCGTACATCTAATATTAGTAATAATTCCTGTGTGACCCTTATCTGTTTAACTGTTTGAGGTCACTTGAGTCAGATAGACACTTGTTTCGGGGGGAGGAGGGGCCTTCAGGAACGGACCTGTTAAATAGCCGTTTACTGTAAACGGGTATCCGTTCATTACCCGTTCATATCTGTTCATTAGCCGTTCATACCCGTTTATACCTGTTCATTAGCCGTTCATTACCCGTTCATAGCCGTTCATTAGCCGTTCATTAGCCGTTCATTTACTTGCTATCCATTGTTCTGTAGAACTGCTTCTGGCAGCACAAACAGATATGGACGGCTAATGAACGGCTATTGAACGGCTATGAACGGGTAATGAACGGCTAATGAACGGCTAATGAACGGCTATGAACGGGTAATGAACGGCTAATGAACAGGTATAAACGGGTATGAACGGCTAATGAACAGATATGAACGGGTAATGAACGGATACCCGTTTACAGTAAACGGCTATTTAACAGGTCCGTTCCTGAAGGCCCCTCCTCCCCCCGAAACAAGTGTCTATCTGACTCAAGTGACCTCAAACAGTTAAACAGATAAGGGTCACACAGGAATTATTACTAATATTAGATGTACGCCCCCTTCCCCGAAACAAGTGTCTATCTCGCTCAAGTGGACTCAAACAGTTAAACAGATGAGGGCCATATTAGAGTAGTAGTAGTAGTATATGTAGCTTACTTTATTCTAGCATTAATCGATCAGGTGGAAATTTTCTTCGTACTCCTCTATCGATAAATTGAAAAAACACACAACAGCAAACACGCCCATACAAGCCCCATTCGCGAATGCAAGTTTGCTTTCTCGAATCGATCGAGCAGTGTTCAAAAACGCGCTTCAGGTATTTAAACAACAAACATCGAACTGGATCTCAAACAAACCACTCTCGAGATCAAATCTGCGTATGGTGACAAGTCGCCCCTCAGTGATGGGGACTATCGCTACCTGGTGGCATTGGTTTAATGGGGGTAAGACAAGAATCCGCTAATCCGCGAACCTATGACCTCAATCTGGAATCTGCTCCTCAGATTTCAACTTATACTGTTGCAGCGATGATTGTTGAAACCAGGGGGAGAGAGAGAGAAAGACCGAGATTAAAACTGCTGTAAATGACTATTTTGAGTTCAAATCTAGTACTATCGATGCATCGACATGCTTCGTGACCAATGTAAACCTTTCGAGAATGTAAAAGCACTTAGTTGTTTGGTAAAAGATATACGATTCTGAACTAAGTACTGAGTTTGAAAAAATCGAATAGTGATTACAAACAGCGAACTTCCATTATTATATTATATTTAACCCGAAAAACACATAATGGGTACAGTTGTCAATTTTATCCCGTTTATCCTCATTCATATTTCGCATATGTATTGTGTATAATTCAAAAGAAGAAGAAGAAGAATTGCAACATTTCATTTATGCGAAAGTTTATTATAAATGTGATTTACATAACAATTGATTAGTATAGATCTGCAGGTAGCTAAACTGAAGAAAAGGCGCGGGGGTTGGCCTTTCACAGAATTTTTGAAAAGTTAGTTTGTTAGAGATGCATATAACGTTAAAAATGGTTAATACGTACTGAAAAGTATGAAAAAGTTATCCCCTGATTAATGTATTAAGATGACTAAGCTTTAGCAGGCAGGAATGTGATTTTTCAGGTTAAACTGTAAAAACTTCAGCACATTCAGTTTTAAAAACGCATCCCCGTCCCCCGTTCCGATATTGTACTATTTGTAAACTAACGTAACAGAAATGAGATTTTTCCAAGACTTTTATATTTTGGAATTCGGTTTCAAATAACAAATTTTTAATAAAAATTAACGATGGTATGTATTTTTGGTAAATAGATGCATACAACAGGTATTCGTTTACTAGCTAAAATGAGAATTGTTATCATTCCTATTCGATATTTTATGAAAAAAAAAAAATCAACTTTTAAGAGCTGTACAATTTCATTTTAATCGTTTGGGTGATTCTTTATTCAATGTCTTAACTTAAACGCATTTTTCAATGTTACTGAACTTTTGATAAGAGACCGCGTGCTATTTTTACACTCTTCTGAATATGCACTTTTTTAGCAATAGATGAAAGAAAGGCTCTATTTTGGAGACAAATTTTATATCAGTACGCATCCTCGCCTCTTATTATAATGAACGGTAATGTGTGTGTTTTTACGGTTAACGCATAACTAATTTTCAATTTACAGTCTTTCCATCAACAATACGGGGGGTCGAAAATGCCCCCGATTTATCTGAATGCGGTAAATATATCCGCAGTTTTTTAAATAAATACTTAATTTTTCTGTTATAGAAAAGAAAATTGTGTTAACAAGTTTACTAATTTTAAACGTGGTAAGTAATGTTTCCAATTTCTTCACTGATTAATTTTACATTCTTTAGAATAACTACAACATCGTGCGAGGGGGGCTCTCATCTGCAATAGAAACCCCCCTGTTTACACAAGTAATAAGGGGGGTATATAATACTCATAGGTATAATGTGTATATCTTGGACCACCCTAGCTTGAGCGATTTCGCTATAATTCAACTTGTAAGTTTACCAACTTATTTAACCGCACACTAATCTTCTGTTTTAATATTTTTTAGCTTGAATAAAAATACGCCGGCTCTTTTATTTTTGTTTATTATACTAACCTACAAAATTGTACTCATGCAAAATTTAAAAAAAAAAGGTTCATATTACACGTAGGTATAAGTAATAGATTCTGAACTTAATTTAAATCACATGCCCGCCTCAGATCATTTGTGATGCTTTTCGATTTTAATTTCAGTGGCGAGCTTACTAAAAGCACGCAGATTGGGGGATGAATTTAACGATATCTCAAATCATTTTGAGATAACACGCATTTCCTTACATTATGGAGGGGTATAAATAATTTTCGATATCTCTGTACGTTTTCTAAAATTAGACTTGCACACATTTTATTTTTTAACAGTTAAAAGTCCCGCAGGTGGACAATTAATAATGCTACCTAAGTACATAGGTATCTTAAATTAAAATTACAAAGCTTAACTTTTCCACTACGATAACTACGTCATACGTTAAATATTTTTGAAGAAGCAAACGTTTACTATAATTTTAACATGGAGATATCAAGAGGTAAATATGCAATTCAGCGTAAACATTTGAATTTCGGTGATGAGTTTACTGTCTACTAAAAACATGCAGATAGGGGGGATGAATTTAACAATACCTCGAACCATTTTTGAGATAACCTGCATTTCCTCATTGTATGGAGGAGTGAAATTATACGTACCTATAAATAATGCATTTTCTGAAATTCATTTTCGATATCTCTATACGTTTTCTAAATTAGACTTGTACACAATTTTTTAACAGTTAAAAAGCCCCCCGCAGGTGTGCAATTCATAATGCTTACCTAAGTACCTTAAAAATAAAATCAGGAAAAGCTTATATATTACAACGTTCCACTACGCTACGTCCTCGTACGTAAATATTTTTAAAGAAGCAAAAAGTTACTAAGGACAAAAGAGTATGTCAGGTAGGTTTGATTTATTTGATTTATGTAGCATTAAAAATGAATACATTGTACAAAACCTATTTTACTTCTTATAATTTTAACGTAAATAGTTCATAAGAGATCTCAAGAGGTAAATATGCAATTCAGTGTAAACATTGATCCTGGGTAATGCGGGGGGCAATGTAATTTTAATTTCCCCCCAGCCCCAGATCATTTTCGGTTGAGAGGGCTTCGGAACATTTATTAACAAAATGTTCTCCAAACTGAATACAAAATTTGACAGTTCTTATTAATATTTCTTAGGCGCGGAAAGGGCCAAAGGGGTGCAACAGTTTTTCACTATCTTACATTTTTTACACCTATAATACACCTCCACCACCATCTTCAGCGACTAAAAATAAAGTTTGATCTTATAACGGTCAGTGAATGTCACCTTGGAAATTTTTTTCACACAAAATTTACACACATGTAGTTCTCGAAGGTCACCGTCTTTAACGTTTTTAATTCGCATAAAGTACTCACATCAGCGTTAGATGAAGAAGTATAAAAAGCGAAAAGTTGATTTTACGTTATCGCTTCATCGACATATTTTTTTTTTTAAGCAAAGCATGATTTTTAACCCCGATATCTACTAAAATTCAATTGTAGATTTTAAGTTCTAATTCTCATTTAGAAGAGAGAGAGGAAATTATTATTATATCTTTATTTGTCAACATTGTTTACAATTTCTTATTGACTAGGTACCTATTTACATAAACGTTAAATTAGCCGTTTTTCTCAGTGCTTATAATGAATACATCTTTATGTATCAAAAGTCGTTGAAAATTCCATCTCCTTGATGTGTTTTTAAAGCGTCTGCAAAATGTGCTGATAAAATCCATTTTAACTAGTTGACAAACACTAACGGGCTGATTTCAGATCACTACTCCCATCCCCCCGTTATATTGTCACGGTGCAGGTATGATCTTGAAATCTGTTACGATAGACTTCCGCGCGATGATTTTTCTCTAATACAGGAGACAGAATTCTACCAAATTGCTCGATTTTACGATGGAAACGAAATCGATCCAGGGCTACAGTGTGCCAAGGCCCTTTTCGTGATTTGTCGTAAGCAAATGACCACGCCACCATTATGTACACTTTGTTATGTGATTCGTTAGCAAATGTAACATTCTTCTTCATTTTGAACACGTCCGTTTAGTTTTCCAATGCAGGAGATGACGATAATGGCGATGGCGACGGAGAAGAAGACTCACTACTGCTAACCCATTCATTTAACTCACTGCTAAATTGTTCTAACTTCGCATCACTTAACTTTTTCATGAGACACTTGGCGCAATATTTATTATTAATGAAACGGTCACATATCTTAACACCCAGCTCATATTTCGTGACAAGGTCGTGGCACTCCTGCTCGCTATAGTCACCCCTTCCGTACACTGCTTCATGTTCAGCATCAAAAATTAACGCCGAAAACAGTTGCTTGAGACGTTCCACTGCCGTTAGAATATCTATCGGTTTCGACCACGATGTCTCTCTATATGCCATCCACATGTTACCGTGCTATACCTACATCGCATGCAATACATTACCTTATATAGTAATCGTACAATCCCACTACTCACCTAATCGGTCTTACATTACGAATAACCTCTATTTAGTTGTGTAAGTCACCACCAGGGTCCGTTGTCACCTTGAAGTGAGTTAGAATCAGTTTACATTACGAATAACCTCTACTTACTTTTAAAAGTCACCACCAGGATTCGTTATGATCTTGAAGTGATCCAGAAGGGGGGCTAGCTCACGTAAGCGGTTTCGAGGAACTGGGATTCGGCGGCGTTCAAGTGCCACACGACCTCTATTTACTTTTAAAAGTCACCATCAGGGGGTGTCGTGACCTTGAAGTAGTCCAGAAATTATATAGTTACACCGTTGAGTGAGAAATAGGTAAGAGACGAAACTAAAGTCGTTTTAACGTAGCTCCTGATGGGTCTGAAAAATATGCGTAAAAATCTAATTTAGGTCTGAGAGCATTATACCGATACGAGTGGAAATGAGACAGCAATAGGGTACGCTATTTTGCATTATAGTTTCGCCTCTTTATACTTTTCACTCAACGGTTATACCAAGGGGCAAACTGATCCAGAAGTATCATTGCTATACCAGCGGTTTCGAGGGCGTGGGGGGTTCAAACCCATTTACAGTGATCTACATTAGCAAAAATGAGAACCGCTCAAAAAAGATCCAAGAAAATTATCATATATTTATTTTTTAACATGTATTATTTACATAGTTCCTTATTGTCTATTTACAATATTTTTTTACATAAATTTTAAATTAGTAGTTTTTCCCGCCGTTCCAGCGCTTGCAACGAATACGTCCTTATTCGTCAAGGACTGCTTGAAGGTTTCAAGTCGACTGTCTTCTTTAAAATAATCGTAGAAGCGCAATGGTAAAACGCACTTAAAATTTTCGGTCTCCAACACTATCCGCTCCCCATATTTCGTATTAATCGTATCGATACCAATTACTTTATATTTCTCCCCTACCTCCATGTCCTTGACATTTTTAAAGGATTTGCAGAATGTGCTGTCGTTTAACTTGGTAAGATCCATTTTAACTAGTTCACAAAACACTAACGGACTCACGCAATACCTACATTATATTATATATATAGACATCTTACAATCCCTACTACTTTTATTCTTCACCTTCAACTCACCTTAGATTACGAAT
Source organism: Pyrocoelia pectoralis (assembly GCA_036250285.1). Classification (NCBI taxonomy): domain Eukaryota; kingdom Metazoa; phylum Arthropoda; class Insecta; order Coleoptera; family Lampyridae; genus Pyrocoelia; species Pyrocoelia pectoralis. The sequence continues at coordinate 3,031,746 of CM070079.1, read as the reverse complement.
CACCTTTATTTACTTTTAAAAGTCGCCATCAGGGGGCGTCGTCGTTGTCATCTTGAATTGACTTCGAATCAATCTCACATTACGAATAACCTCTATTTACTTTCAAAAGTCGTCACCAGGGTGTCGTGACCTTCAAGTGGTCCAGAAATTATATAATTATACCAAGGGCAAATTGATTCAGAAGCGCAACATTACGAATAACCTCTATTTACTTTTAAAAGTCACCACCAGTGTGTCGCGACTTTGAAGTGGTCCAGAAATTACAATAGTAGGTATGCTTTTACGCCAGGGGAACTCATGCTAATTTTGCGAATATTTTCGTTTGTATTCATGCAAAGCTGTTAATGTACGTACGAGTGCAGTTTTAAAACTATTATCCTTTTAGCTTTTTTACTTATTGTAATCTGTAATAAAGTCCTATCATAAAACAATTCCCCCGAATGTAGGTATGCAATGACATTGGGCATCGATAACTTTACATACGCAAGTTCACTTTTGATGACACCCTCGTCAAGGTGACCATTACTTACAGTGCGCATTGTTATATTCCGGGAATAGAGATAAGAAATTAGAGGGCAAACGGCGTTAACTTTAAATGGCATCCATAACCTTCATGCATCGAAAGGTTAGTTATTAATAACACCGTTCCCAGAAGAAGTAGAGATAAGCGTTTAAGATAGCGTCAGCAATTTACACTCAAATTGTGATCTAAATATAGAATTAAATATACAGTTATCAGTTCCAAGAATACGTTTACATGTACCTACAGTTTTTATGGCGATATTCATATAGTAATTGAATTCGTTTGCAGTTTGCAGTTGTCCATGAGTCGAAGCACGACTGCCTGAGAATTACGATTTATTCATAAACGTTTTATATTACGAATGACCTCTATTTACTTTTGAAAGTCACCATCAGGGTGCGTCGTGAAGTGAGTTAGAATCTCACATTACGAATAACCTCTATATGTTTTTAAAAGTCACCACCAGGGGTCTCGTGACCTTCAAGTGGTCCAGAAATTATATAATTATATCAAGGGCAAATTGGTCCAGAAGCGCAACGTTACGAATAACCTCTATTTACAAAAGTCACCACCAGGGTCTCGTAACCATGAAGTGGTCCCGAAATGACAAATTATGAAGTCATTTTTATCAACATTTTAACACACAAAGAAGACTTTGTTAATATGAAAATCGTTACGGTATCTGCACGTGCACGCTAAAATTGTGAATAAGCAAATTTTTATCAACATTTGAACACAAAGAATACTTTATTATTATGCAGATCCGGTTAGGTGTTATTTCTACACACATCTCTTTCCTAGAAATGATATCTTATGCAGGTGTTCATGAGTCAGCAACTTTTTATCTACACTTTAACACAAAGAATACGTTGTTAATATGAAAATCGTTACGGAGTATATCAAGGGCAAATTGGTCCAGAAGCGCCACATTACGAATAACCTCTATTTACTTTTAAAAGTCACCACGAGAGTGTCGCGACTTTGAAGTGGTCCAGAAATTATATAATTATATCGAGGACAAACTGGTCCAGAAGCGCAACATTACGAATATAACCTCTATTTACTTTTAAAAGTCACCACCAGAGTGTCGCGACTTTGAAGTGGCCCAGAAATGACACAGTTATACCAAGGACAAATTGGTCCAGAAGCAATCAAGGTCAAACTGGTCCAGAAGCGATCAAGGTCAAACTGGTCCAGAAGCGTCAAGCGGTTTCGAGGAGCTGGGGTTACTCAAGGTCAAAGTGGTCCAGGAGCGGCATTGCTATACTACTAGTGTTACCCAATTAGAGAATTTAGACAAGCTAGTACATGACTTAAGGCATGTTGCTTAATCCTTCCTCTTCAATATGAATTGTAATACTTGAAAATATAAATACATACTTTAATTAGGTAATAGTAATTTGTTACTTAACTACTTATTTAGTTCATTTACGTAATTAAATAAACTTGTATTGGAAGATGGCACCTTCACGCTATTAATTATTATTATATTTGAATAAGTTATTTAATCGAAAGACACAACATTTTGATAGAGAAAGTCTCAGATATAACAAGTACAGTACTCGCGTAATTAAAATTTCTAGTAACGTAACAATAAAGTAAACATTGACAATTGGAACTTGTATAGAAGAATTTGAGAAAGTGCATAAAACATTTTATAGCAGAAGTAAATAAGAAATGTTAACGATCTTTACTATCTAATGAAAATGTTTAAGATGAAAGCGGGTTGTATTACTTATTGGAATGAAAAGTGCGAAAGAATCGTAATTAAACATTAATTGCATTTGGACTAATTTCACACATTAGTGCTACTATGGACTAGAAATATAAAGATAATTAGATCTTTATAATAATAATTATCGCATTTATATCCTAAGAATTGAACTTCATGTCACATAGTTTTCGTTATTGCCTATGAAGCCCTGAGTAAATTATAAATTAGGTACTTAGGTGTACAATTAGCGAAATATGCTACTATATTAATTTAATAAGCTTTCAATTTCTAAAAATATATCAATAGAATTTGCGTCCAATTACTTAATAATAAATACGTAGATACTGGCATAATGATTTTCTAGTAAAACTTATACAACGTTAATAACTATAATTAAACCATGAATTTAACACAATAGGTAACATATTGTTAAAATTATAAGAAATTTGGTCAAAACTTTAAACCGTCCCTAATTCATTACCGGTGTTTCATAAGAATGAAAAGCAATGCACAATTAACAATCATTTGCGAAATTCATGTAATAGAAATTAGGGAACAAATTCAAGAAATAGAAAAAATGAAACCTGAAATCTTTAAATTATTCTTATTAGTTATACTATACTTATACTCATAGGCGTCATTTCGAGGTGACAAGGGGTGGCAGTTGCCACCCCAGAATTGAGGAGCCCAGTACAACTTGAAAATAAGCTAAAATTTAATTAATAGAAAGTTTAGATCTGGGCTCTCTTTATGGTGGAACAAATTTTGTTTCCTAGATCGTCAATGAATCTTAAAGCTTCTTCAAACCAGAGATCCAAAGTTTCAACTGCTAAAGGGACGAAATAAAAATTCTGATTAAAGAGACCTTTGCATTTTTCTGTCTTTCGTTTGGCTCCCAATTCAGCCACAGATCTACTTTATAAGCTATAAGAAGAACCAAGATAAGAAGGGGCTAAAACATCTAAACAAGATGAATACCATATGAGATGTTGATCTTTAGACCAAGGGACTAATGACATACCATCAGGTCTCTTTCCATCGTCACGAAACAGACCAGGGGGCTCCAATACCGAAGGAAATTTAGACTTAACCCGTATATTCTATCAGTATTGACTTTCTGTCTACATTCAGCAGATATTGAGGCCAAACCGAAGAGCTAATGAGGTACGGAAAGAATTGTTATCCAACATTGTTGCTAAAGATCGGAAAGGAAGGACCGTCAGCCAACCATTGGATTCAGGTCTGCAATCGCAGAATGAAATATTATGGATTCAATTTTTAGATTACCTATCCCAATTGGATTGTAAATTAGGAATAAGTGGTAACTCTAGGCCATCAGCTATCTATTTTTCAGTTCCCTCCTTGTAGACAGTTAATGATTGCTCATCAGAAGAAGATTTTAACATATGATTAACGAAGTGGTTAACTGAACACGATGAACTGAGGAACGCAATAACTAATAAACATGTCTATAATCGTCATCTTATGAAAATTCTTGTGTGTGAACGATAATTATTGTACATTGGTTTAATTAATAACTTGTAAAAATAATTTCAAAAGCTTCAAAACCTAACAAATTTGAAGCCAGTTTTTAAAATTATTCCCGGGTAGGACCTTTGGATTCCCCTTTCAACCCCACGCCATCGGGTAAGTCTTGCCACCCCAGTTAAAAAGCTGAAATGACGCCCCTGCTTATACTGCTCCTACAAGATAATAATTGGTAAATGTGTCTGTTTACTTTTTTCTTGGAGACTTCACAAATTGTAAAAACTCAACAGTCAAAAGTTTGTCCTGTTCCCCTTCGCGCTGGAAATTATTTCCACCTACTCTATCTCTTTCGCAACTAATGAAGAAGCTCTTCCATGCCAAGGAATACTTGTGCCATTTAAAAGCTGCCAGTAAAAGCTGTTGTTAATGATGTTGTCATACGTTTTCTCTACCCAAAACATTGTGGATGAAGTTGGAAGTTAAGAATATCTTCAGTATCTCCCTATCATCAAGTTGCGCAGCACAGTGCCACGACGCCTGAATTCGTTGTCTTAAGTACCATACATCAAGTTGGGCGGACGATTTCTCTCCAACCAGCAGAGGAGACTTTCACCAACTGGCAATGTTCTACTCCATTACCTGAAGAGAGCCAGAGTCATAGAGAAAAGAATTTTCTCTATGACTCTGGCTCTCTTGCATTGATCTTTGTCGATAAAATGTTTAAAAGTATTTACAATTTCCAGGATACATGTCAGTAGAGATAGAAGAAGGTTAGAGGTCTGATTGCAAATCACGAATTAACCATGGAGAAGTTACAAGAAGCAGGCAAGTGTCAACGCGTGCATTGTACCTGTGATGGCCAAAAACCAGTGATTAAAATTGTTTCTTTTTCAAAATATGTGACGTCTGAGGTTAGAACACTTATTCTTTTAAACTATGAGTAGGTACTTTACATTAGATTTTCAAAATTTGTGACCATTTTAGCCTAATTTTCAGTTGTTTCATTTAATGTGAAACAATTGGAAAGTAGTTGAAGAAAAAACACATATAATTATAAAAATAAACTGACGGAAAGAAGGGAAACCATACTAAATAAAAGTACCAGCAAAAATGAAATCTAATAGAATTTCAGCTATCAATTCGATTGTGAAAACTTTGCATAAGAACGAAATTTCAAAGATTTCAATATTCATAAGTTCATTTAGATGGAAGATCTACCAGATAATTTCTTTCAATTCACAAAGTGTGAATTTCATGGTAGAGTAAAATATAATTCACATCTCATAAGGACAAGTACCTAAGTACTGAGAATCATTTTAATGAAATTAACTGATCTTTAATTGTACTACGAGTATTATAATTTGTAGTACACCAGCGTTAGTATTTTGAAATTCTTAACAAGTTGTGTACCTTGCCTATGTAAATGATTTGAACACGATTATAAATAAATATACGATAATGCAGCCACTTTCTCTTCTTCATATTAAACATAAGTAGGTATATTCAATATGAAATAGTAATAGGTGCAAATCCATACTTAGGTTATACAGCAATCCTCTTATGTTACACCTCTCGAAAGAATAAGAAAACTTGATGTGCATTTTACAAGTTCGAAGCCCATCCACTTAAAACTACATTGAGAATTCTTTTTCAGCGTATCTACTGGACCCCCGCTAACTAAACTAGCATTTCTACACAAAGTGCACTTCTCCTTTTGCCATCAAGTAGGTACCCTTCAAATCTCACATACATTGGATAGTGCATCGATCTTATACCCTCCTATAAAATCTTTATATAAAGTTGCAACCGTAAGGAATTATATTAAGAAATAGGAACAACCAAGTATCTGTCAATAATGCTTAGTTTGCAGCAAAACATTAACACTTTATTAAAATCTATAAACCTCATTGAGTAAAATTCATGGGATTAACTGAGCTGTTTATCGAATTTTATGATCGAAAACGCTCCTTAGTGCACATTTATTTTGTACTATACCTAATAGCTGCTTACTCGCAGCTTTGCCCGCGGTCTTGGGAAATTTTTATTTTCTTATTTCCCGGTGTGAATACTCGATATTTCCCGGGGTAAAGTAAAATTTGGTTTGAAAAATTTTATTGCTATTAAAGACCCTATACCTATACAAATTTTCAGCTTTTTCTAGCTCAATTTCCTGTTAAAAAACTGAAAATCGGGTATTTTTCGGGTTTCCCTTTGAAATTCTGGAACGGGACCTATTTTATGATCTTCTCCTGATCAAGTAAGGTATGTGTGCCAAATTTCGTGGAGATTGGTTAAACGGTGTGGATTTGTATAAAGAACAAACACACACACACACACAAACTTTCTATTTTATATATTAGATTTACACACAAACTAATTATTGCATTTAAAAAATAAACTGCGAAAGGTGCCGTTATAGCGGCTGCAAATTTTAAAAATTTCAAAGTGATACCTCTATTAGTGAATTTGATGAAGAGAGTCACGGCTAAAAAAACGCGGATTGTGTGATCCGTCACAAAAATATTACATTTTTCTAATTTACAAAAATTCTTTTTATTAGTAAAAATTGAGATTATGCGTTACCGATAGGCCTTAAAATTCTCTAAAAGACAGTGTTCATGTCATTTAGTTATAACGAAATTGTTTTTTATTATTTTGATCCGTCGCATTTTTAAGGCTTTTTTTAAATGCACAATTTCTGCCAACAATTACAAGCAAATCACGAGTTAGGTTAGGCTATTAGGATAACATGAACTGGAAGAATAATACGACAAAAATATCAGGAGAGTTTTCGTTTGTAGCGCTATCTACTGTACAAAATGTAACTAAAATTGATTGTTCTTCTCATTTCTAGATGTCGCAGAATTTTCAAAACGTCTAAAAACAAAGAATATGTAATACCACAGAATGTTATTTCTTCCCTGGTAATGTATATTATATACAGTGAATAATAATGTTAAAATAATACTGTTATATGGATTTACTGTGAAACAGTAGGCATTTTTAGGGGGAACACCTTTATTCGAAGGGGAACACTAATTTTATTTTTCCCCTGTGTAGATCTGTAGAACCTAGAACACAATAATTTTGGAATATTAGTGAGGTTGAGGTTACGTGTATCTGTATATAAACAATTAATGGTCGTTATACAGTTTGATTTGATTGATAAAAATGAGTGAGGTAAGTAAAGATAAATAATTGCTGGAGTTCAGGTATCAGATCTGTGCGGTTAGTTTATAATACAGAGTTTGTCTCAATCATAATATACTGAAGTTTAATTTATTCACCTATTTTAGGTTAACACAAATCGGGGATAAGTATGTTCTATGTGCAATGAACATGTTGGTATTACAACGATGGAGTGTAGAAGTCGGTTGTGTGTATATCAGGGTTCGAAAATATAATATGTACTGTTGATGACATGGTATGTCCACATGACCTGCATGGACAATGCAGATAACCAAGAAGAAAGGACTGCAATTATGTTTGGAGCTTTTTATGTATTTTATTACTGCCTGTACAAATCGGAGCAAGAAGGCATTGCGTCTGTCAACTGTCCATTTACATGTAGACCTGGTGCACGTCTTTATATAATTTATATTAATAAAATGGGATTCGTTCTTGTAATTGGAATTTGTAATTTTAGAAGAAACTGAGGAAACTGTTGCAGAAGAAGAAAGGTAAGTGACGACAGGGGCAGATATTTTTTGTCGTAATACTATTTGTTTATAGACTTCAGTCAGCAACAAAGCACTGCACGACTGCACGTGTAGTAGAAGCTGCAGCAGAAATGTGGCCCACACAAGCAAAACCACTTGTAGACAAAGAAGCAACGGACTGAATTACATCATAAATATCGGTGTGAATGGAAATCCTTTTCTTGTTCACTTTTTATCATAAATAAATGAAATTGTGCTCTTTATAATTATATCGTTAAGGTTACAGTGCAATAAAATATGACTTTGACTAACCGTACGGCTGTATAAAACAAAAAGGTAGCACAAGAACGACAACAATAAACGATTATGATCTAACTTTTTTTGTCTAATTCTTTCGATTTTATTCCAATATTTCCAAGTATTTTGAATTTTGATCACCTTTGGTAGTTGTCTTCATGTCGAAGTTATCAATAGGTAGAAACGTGATTAGTTGATTGTCAGTTATGTACCTACTTACAGCTCGTTCAACGAAATTTCCGATGCACGTCATAAGTGGAATAAATTGACGTACCAAACGTAACACTTCACTAAGAAATGCTTTGCAATGGATAAATCAAGTAACATTTTCATTGTAAGGTTGGTACTCGAAACCAACGTTGCCAAATTGAATCCTGTTATTAAAATGGGTTTTTTAGGTTATGTTGGTATGTTTGACAGTTCAGTGGCTTCTTTCCATTCTTTCACTCGTTACTTGTATTTGTTTGTCTTCACTTTATAATTTGTGAATATGTATATTCAAAAAACTGTTCTGTTCAGAACAAATTTTGTCATAAAGCTGTACTAAGTTATTACGATGCCGAAGCATTTAAACAGCACAGCTAAAAAACTCATAGCATCGTTAATCGATTACATTGAAAAGGAGCGTGATAATGGGGGTCCTTTATTACCTCTACAGGCTGTAAGAGAAGTAAGTAAAGAATTTCATTTAGCTTTATACAGTAGAATTTTTTTGTAGCGAGTTGCCCAAGCTTTAAATGTGAGTAGTTCTACAGTTAGTGCCATTTCAAACGCAGTGAAGAACAACGAACTGCTAAAATCACCTTCAAAATACCGTCCGTACCCTAAATCGGTGACAGATATTACACACTTGAACGTTGATTCGATTAGAAATGCAATATATGAAATGTATGAAAAAGTAAGTAGGTACTACGCACTGACCTGTATCTTAGGTCAGTGGTACTACGCTACCACCTCATTTCATGTAGCTGTTTACGAAGATTCCCTGATAGCCCTTTTATTGATAGAATGATTTGTCCTTTAGTCCTTTAAGAGGTAATTTTAAGAATTGCTTTGTATTAAAGTGTTAAATATATGCAATTATTACATTTTCAAAATATTCATTAAAGCTATTACACATTTTATTCTTTTAGATTTTACGTTTAATCCATATACATAATATGTATGGTTTAATCCAAGGATTTCGAGATCTAACTTGAATGTTTTGTAGTAATTTTTCAATTCAATTGAACTACAATGATAGTAGTTACAATGATTTCATAACAGTTTTAATGTCACAGATATTTCTTGGCAATGCTGCATTGCAATGGCGTCATCAAATTTATGACGTGCATCGGAAATTTGGTTGAACAAGCTTATTGAATTATTTACGCACAAGATATTTATTACATTTGAAAAATAATTAAGCGGTGACAGGCTGCATTATAGTGGCTATAAATTTTGAAAATTTTAAAGCGATCCCTCTATTAGTTAATTTGATGGAAACAGTCAAACCTAAAGAAACGCAGATTTTGATCCCTCACAAAAATATTACGTTTTTGTCATTTACAAAAATCTGTTTTATTACCTAATCAAAGTTGCGATTATGCGTTTCCGGTAGGACTTAAAATTCTCTAAAAGACTGTTCGCATCTCATTTAGTCACTTAGACTGTGATTTAGTTATAACGGGATTTTTTTTTCCATTTTGATCCGTATTGTCAAAGTGCAAAAATTTCTGTCGACAATTTCAATACAAATCGGTAGTGAGGTTTGATTATTAGGATCACATGAATTGGAAGAATAATACGACATAAATATCAGGAGAGTTGTACAATAGTAGCGCTATCTGTTGTAGAAAATGTAACTAAAATTGATTCTTCTACTAATTTCTAGATGTCATCGTTCGATCAAAAATTTTCAAAACATAGAATATGTAATACCATAGAATGTTATTTCGTTACGGCAGTTTTCTAATGACTGAGTGTGATAGGACGTCTTATTAATTATACTATTTTTCTATTGAGAAATAATTTTAGTCATCTTATGAAAATATTAAATCGTTAAAATGTAATAGCTAGGAAATTTTGAGATAGTAAGTTTTATAACAGGGGAAAAGTTGGTAGTACAATTAAACAAAAAGTTCAATTTGAAATTTACTTTTTATTGTCAACTATATAGCAGACCCGACGAACTTCGTACCGCCAATAAAAATTGTCTGAACTTCCAAAAGTATTGCTACATTACAGCTTTTAAGTTTGACAGTAATAACATTGCGCTTTTGTTTACAATGTTTACTAATAAAATCAAAACTCCATAATAAAAATACGGTAACTTTGAAACCAATAGGGGCGAAGCCCTAAACTGCTAAGACTTATGTCTCACCTTTTAAACCTTCCTTGTACTTCTACAAATATTTTAAAACCAAAATTAGTCAAATCGATTCAGCCGTTCTCGAGTTTTTATTAGGCACACAAACGTCAATTCATTTTTATATACAGAGTGGGCCATTGAAAAGGTAACACGCCTGTTTTGGAACACTTAGACCAGTTTCTTAAAAAAACGCTCGGACACGTCGATTTTCTATGTTTGGGGGACAACTTTTGATGTCAAATTTGACTTTGTCAGGTCAACCCCCTAGCCCCAGCAACCCCTAACTCAAGAATTTAAATAGGGAAAAGGAGTTGAGCGACCCCTCATTTGAAACGTCTTTTAATCCTCTATTCGACAGTACAAATGAAAATTAGTTTTATTCAATTTTTTTTTCGCCCCGATGAAAAGCACCCTACAGATTAACTAAGGTGAGGGTGTTGTTTAGGAAAAATCCTGAAACACACCACCTTAGACCTTTTGAACGGCACATTTTGATGTCAAATTTGATCTTATCAGGTCAACCCCCTAACCTCAGCAACCCCTAATTCAAGAATTTAAATAGGGAAAGGGTGCCGAGCGACCCCTCATTTGAAGCGTCTTTTAATTCTCTATTCGACAGTATGACCGAAATTAGTTTTATTCAATTTTTTTCCACCCCTATGAAAAGCGCCCTCTAGATTAACTATGGTGAGGGTGTTGTTTAGAAAAAATCCTAAAATGTGCCGTTCAAAAGGTCAAAGGTGGCGTGCTTCAGGATTTTTCCTAAACAACACCCTCACCTTAGTTAATCTAGAGGGTGCTTTTCATGGGGGTGAAGAAAAAATTGAATAAAACTAATTTTCATTTATACTGTCGAATAGAGGATTAAAAGACGTTTCAAATGAGGGGTCGCTCGACTCCCCATCCCTATTTAAATTCTTGAGTTAGGGGTTGCTGGGGCTAGGGGGTTGACCTGACAAAGTCAAATTTGACATCAAAAGTTGTCCCCCAAACATAGAAAATCGACGTGTCCGAGCGTTTTTTTAAGAAACTTGTCTAAGTGTCCCAAAACAGGCGTGTTACCTTTTCAATGGCCCACCCTGTACATATAAAGATGTAAAATATCATCCCTTAATTTGGAACCCTTAGAGGGTAACTTTTGAAAAAAGGCGAAATGGATTTCAATACAGGTGCTTTTGAGCAATTTTTAGATTTCCATCTGCCCCCGTTATAGAGATCGCTTCAACCATTTTAAAATTTCAACCCTTATTGTGACCCACTTAGGAGATTAATTTCGAAATTCGCTTCTTAGCGGGTGCCTACATCATCAGGGGAAGGTTTACTGAAAATTTCAAGTTTCTATGTTCATTTGTTTGGCCTGGGAGTTGATAGATCAGTGAGTCAGTCAGTCATCACCTTATCCTTTTAAATATGTAGAGATGACGGCTAAAAGTTACAAAATCGCGGCTGAGCGCCATCTTGAATAATTTTTTTAAATAGAACACCGCGTATATTGTCCCATTTTCGAAATCTGCTCATGATTATTAACACTGTTCTAATTTTATTTCCAGTTCCATTAAGGATCACAATTTCGCAATTATAAAAAAATAGTTCAAAGAGAAAATAAAAACAATAATACAAATGCGAGTAAATACAATGTAGTATGTAGATGAGAACAGTGTTTACAAAAAAAAAGAGTATCCGCATAGAATGACTATATATGCAGACAGAATTACGATTCCGAAGAGTAGATAGTAAACTTAAGAACGTAGACGGAAGCTGTATGTGTTCCTGAATGAAGAAAGGATATCAACATGAGGAAGTGTTACGTAAATAAAGACATCGCGTAATGAAACCGTGAGTTGTACGTAACTGAGAAATATAAAAAGGTATATTTCCCACAATTAAGGTTGTTTGGTGTGAAAATGTTAAAAAATTACTGTCATTAATGGAACCACGGATCAATTTATAAGGAACTGTAACTGTAATAGTTATTTTTGTATCTAGTGCGCGAAATGCTACTTTGGTGATCGAGAACTGATGAAACTGATGAAAAAAATAGTCGAGATCACCAAAAGTATTTCGCGCACGAGTTGCAAACAAAATTTTTTCTACAAACGCAAACGAAACGTGAAGAATTTGACAATTATTTTAACGTTTAGTTAAAATACAAAACTCGCATCTAGTTTGCGTGTAGTGCGTACTTCGCGCCTGGCGTCGTCATTTCGGGCACGCTGTCATGGTAACATAGGTAAGTGAAAAAAAGGGTCACTTCGCGTATTGTTATCGATGCGCAAACCTTTTTGACGTTTGTAGAAAAAATATTTCCGATGTTCCATATTGAATAAACTTACCCACTAACGTGATATTTAGCTCTAAAACTGAATAGTAAGAATATGGGTCGTAATGAATGAGAATTTCCAAAATATGTTTTGTATCTTTTCAAGGTTAGAGCTACAAACGCGAAAATAAGTTGAAATAATTACTGGATTCTCTAACAGCCTGTATCAACGATATACCCAATAATGTTAAGGTTATATTATGGTGAAATCGAGGGTGAAATAGTACCCCAAATGTGCTTAGACATCTCTCCAAAATACAGTACCTAACGTAAATTGGCTTACACAATTTTAAATCGAATCTGCTGTATTGCAAATGTTTTCGTTTGTTCAAATATCTTGGAATCATCTACATATTGGTCATGTTATTAATAACCAAAATGAAGATTGCATGACCCAAGACAGTGCTCTGAGGGACCCCTCAGTTAGCAAGCAAAGGATTCTCCTTGTAGGGAACTCCCAGAATTTCTTCAGTTATACTTGATTTTCCAAGCAATCAAGAGATTGAAAACATCTGCATGTTGGCATTGCAAGAAGCTATTGCCGACTGTGGTTCCTTGGAAATATATTTCAACGACAATGGCCATTATAGACGTCGGGGAGAACGTGATTATATATGAAAAAAATCATATAGAAGAGTTCGCTACAAATTTTACTTCACATGAATTTTCTTTTGATCCAGCAACGAATGTTGCGCCGAGGATGAATTTACTTTTTCAGATTTTATCCCATTTGAACGTTGGGATAAAAATATTAAACTTACATGCCAAAGTGGAAAAGTAATGAGTAACGAGTTAACATCCAGTTTCAGTTGAGTCCCACAGAAAATGATATTCAGCAAGTGGCAAAAATATATATATTTTAAGGACTTATTAACATGATTGTGATCCACAGCCCGGAAACGAACCCCCAATGACAATTGGGATGTTGGGTGCCGAAAATCTCATAAACGAATTTGGAGTATCGCCTAAATGTTCCCAACATTTCGTCAAAATCTGTAGATTAAATACTTCATCGACTGTACTATTACTGTGATTTATGTAATTTACCCATGATCGTACTATAATCCTTGGTTCAAGTTAAATTTTGTCTTTATTTGAACCTTTTTTTCACATATTTAATAAATAATAATTAAAAAAATTATACATATGTATACCATATTATTCATTTAATAACACCGATTTCCGGATTTGGTTTTGAGTGTTTTTACAAGTAGATCCTTATTTCCACTTCGCGTAAAAAATTAACGATCTATTTCAATGTTTTTTCCCAATGATATAAAAAACTATCTTAATGTGTATTAAAAAAAAAAGGACTATAATCCGATTTAGTCATTTGATCTCGTACTTCTTATACAGTTTTTAAATGAATCGAGAGAGATTAAGAGATTTGCAATTCGGAAAATATATTCATGGGACTTAATTTAATTTAAAGTTAAACTAAAAGAGAGATAGTTACAAAAGCGACTGGACGAATTTTGAAGAAAAAAGGAAAATTCCTCCTATATTTCCAAATATAGTCGCAACCATAAAAACACTAATAATAAATTTATACGTAATTACACAAATTACAACCTATTAATAAAAGATAAAGCAGATTATGTTTAATTCCCAATTAAACTCGTGTATACGAGCACCAATAATTCGTGCTGGAAAACTTTTAAATGCCATTTCACATTAATGTCGACAATAAACAATATGAATGTTAATAATGTATGTGGACAGTGACTAATTTGCTGACTAATTTCTTTTTCTGACAGCACCAATTTTGTTTAAACGATTCGTTTATTAAATATTAAAATATTTTAATTGCTCATGTAATGCAAATTTGCAATTAAACGAGCGCTGCTGATTGATCGATTCTTGATCAATTAAACGAAACACGTAAGCTTATAAATACCGTAGTAACGGCGATAGTTTCGTTCCGGTAGAATGACAGGAATGAGGTGCGAAAAACAGGGCATCCAATGGAAATTGGCATCATGTAATTGCTTGAAACGACGTAAATTACCAAAGCTCAAGGTGGGTGTAAAGCACTACAAGTTAGCAAGCTTTATTAACTGTTTGTAGTTAAGTAATCCCCAAATTTAAATCTATAGGATAGCTTTTAATCATTTCAGTATTAAAAGGACATATTTGTCGTGCCAAGTTTATTTGAAAGGTCGTCTTCCTTTTGTCGCGATGAAAATTCAGATGAAGGGTGTTCGAAAGTCAACTGAGATTATACATTTAAAATGCTATTAAAAAAATATACAGGTGGATATTTATGTATTTTATAGACGAGATTTATGGTTTATTTTAGTTCTGTAATATTGCAATGATTGATATATCTCTCGAATTTGAGGAATTTAAAATTTTGATATTCAATAAAATTTATTATTCATGTTTATGTTGGTCCATTAACAATGTTGGCCGCAACATGGCCCACCTTACTCTACCTGCTGTCGTTCCAAAAAGTCAAACCGTTGTTTATCAGTTTCATTGTTTCAAATTTTTTAGCCAGGATGTAAAGTGTTTTTCATGGTCTTCTTCCTTCCACCTTTCTCTGGAAAACTAATCTCCGTTCTGCTTTTATCTATTCAAATCCATTCCACACAACTCGTCGAGTTACGTAATATGATTAACCAAGATGAACCTACACTATTGTAGTAGGCAAAAGGTATTGTATAGTTTTCTATCTTTCGGGATTTTTAACGTTCTGGAGAGATTTGCCAAAAAAACCGAATCTCAATGAAGGAAAAATTCAAACCTGGAAACTGGAAATTTTGAGGAAATTGAAAGGTATGCTTGCGTTATGCGATTTTTCATTAATTGTTTTAACTCCTTAAATTCTCCTTTTTACGTAATCCCATAAAATATGAGAGAAGTTAAACCCTTCATCCAAGTAACGTCTGACCAATCGATGATAATGTATCGGAGCTCTGTCTCTCATTATTTTAATATTTAGGTTTAGTTTCCCACGGTAATGGAAGCCCATACTGAAAAAATTTCTGGCATCAAAGAAGAAAGGAGAAATTTTGGTGATCTATCGCTTTCATCTTGTCCAATTTTTCCACGGAACGGAGTAATAACGCATGTTATGTCGGTTTAGTGCACCATTACCTTTAAAAATAGCCATGCCACCAATAAAGTGTTTTTGAAAAATACATAATTCATGATCATACTAAAGGAAAAATGTAATTCGAACGTTCAAGCTTCAATATGATCTGTTAAGGGTACTTTCGAGTACACTCACTGCCTCACTACATCAGAGATGCGAGGTAGATAAAATTAACATCTATTTTGGAAACTTTCCCTGTGTTTAGATGAGGTTTTTTTTCTATTAGCAACAAAACACCTTTTCTGCTCATATACTACCCATCCACGTACCATTTTTGACAAAGAGTTCGTGCCTCCAAAGCCAAGGGGGTTGAAGGAACTGCCATTTTGTCCTTAATCTGCATCTCCATAACGAAAATGGAGAAGAAAGCGAATAAACCAACTTCAACTTCACCGCTTTGCTCGTCATGGCTTTCGTCTTCCACTGCAATCAACAAAATTCGATCGTCTTCGGTTTGGGAGCATATTTTGCGAAGAATAAAATTTCGATGAAACTGATATTTAAAAAATCGATAGAAGAAAGGCATTGTTTGAATTTTCAGATCTCCGCACGTTTCCCGAAAAATATCCTGATATCCTTTTAATATTAAAAAAATAGGCGTTATGTGATACATCATTGGAAAACTTGCTTTAGGAACCGTTCCTTCATAAAGAAATTCAAAGAGATCACTATAAGAAAAACAAAAGTTGACGTTGGTAATTGAAACACAAAAGACGGTTGAATCTGCTTTAATACATAGAAAATGTAAATTTCATCATTTTTCAATAATTGCACAATCTAAAGAAGGTAGGATAAAATGCAAGGGATGTCTGTAAGACGCCAGGGTATATAGTAGAAGAAGAAACAAAATTTGAAAAAATAGGAGTGCAGACAGGAAAGAGAGCGGTGAAGTATGAGGAAGAGGTTAGGAAGAGAATAGTTATTTACATATGAGTACGGTAAATCAAGGTTTACGTTAACGAGTGAGATGTTTATTGCCGAAGCGTAGCTGAGGCAAGAATTTCGAAACGAGTAACGTAATCTGATTTAACGTACAAATAATGTAAAACATTTTATTTCATACTGGCCATAGATTCAATTCTTAAGAGTTTTTCTATTAACTTTATATAAAATTTGACGTTTCCAAAGTCATGTCACTTTATGTTGCTATGGCAACCTTTGTATTCGGGTACAAAATTTCTAGTACGGTAAAGTTTCAAAGTAATCTGTAAAGTAATCTGTGTTTTACCAGACTCATACGAGTCTGGTAAAACACAGATTACTAGTCAGTATGAAATAAATGAAATTGTAATGGTAAATGAGTGTATGAGAGAGATAAGAAAAGAACGGATAAGGTGTGGGCAAGAAGAGAGGAGGTTGTTTTATGAGAGAGTGGGATATGCGAGGGAGGAGATACAAAGGAGAAGAGAGGAAGGAAGGGATATGGTAGAGGAATTAGTAGCAAGAGACAAAGATGTCCAAGGTCAGGAAAGGAGAGAGAGGATAGCGGAGGGAAGATATAATGAGGGATATATGGAGATAATGGTGCAAGGCAAGGCCGATTATATAGTGAGTGGTATGGAGTTAAAGGAAAAAAGAATGGTGGCAAGGTTCAGGTGCGGGAACGAGGAAAACGAAAGCAGATACTGGTGGGAGGACGAGAAAAGGATATGTAGAATGTGTGGGGAAGGGAGGGAAACTATATGGCATATGATGAGGGAGTGTGAGGAACTAAAGGAAGAGAAGAGAGAAAGAAAGGTGATTTTGGGAGTGAAGGGGGAAGGGGTGGAGTGGATGAAGGGGGTGCTGGAGAGTAGGGAAAGGGTAGAGAGAAGGGGACAAGTGTAGGAGGTGTTTAATTTTTTGAAATGTAAAAAAGTTTGTTTTGTTTTTTGGAAATAAGAATCATTTTGTTTATGTAATTAAAGCAAATAAATATCTATCTGTAATACAAAATTGTCCAGATTTTTTCTAATTTCATTTATCTAATATACACAGGGTGTCTCAAAAAGATTGGTCATAAATTATACCACTTATTATTCTGGGGTCAAAAATAGATTGATTGAACCTCACTTGTTACTTACCTATACACAAAAGTGCACACAAAAAAAGTTACTGGGTGATTTCGTTAAATATTTAAATAAATTTTTTTAACATTTAAATTATGAAAATTTATACGAAATACTAGAAGACGATAACCAATCAATTGGAAACAGTCCCATTCAATTATTTTTATTTATTATGAATTTTCAGAGGGAATCAACACCCCTTTTACCCCCCAACTTTTTTTAGGGTTATATTTTAACAAAATATGGAACTCCACTGAAATCAAACGTCGTTCTTAAACTTTTGTGTCCCTTTGTATTTCTTTGTAAACATTTTAGCTTGGAAGATACAGCCACCCTGTAAAATGTCAATTTCAAAATATTGCATATTTAAACTCTACATTTTCACAAACAAAATATTCACCTTAACTCAACAATTTGTTCCTTCTTGTGTACAAGTTCTATACATAACTTTTTTTGTGTGCACTTTTGTATATAGGTAAGTGAGGTTCAATCAACCTATTTTTGACCCCACAATATGTGGTATAATTTAGGACCAATCTTTTCGGGACACCCTGTATATCGTATTTGCAATAATGGAGACGTCAATTGCCGCTGTATGGAAATTGGGACATATTGTATGTGTCTTATAAAAAACACTATTTATTCATTGATAAAAAGGTAAAACTGTAACTAGGATTGAGATTATTTTATTAAATTATTGTATTTGGAGAATTATTTAAGTATATTGAAGCGGCAATTTAAAAATGTAATAATGAACATTGCATTTGAAAATGTTTAAGGCAATATTCCGACAGAAATATAACATATTTATTGGATACGGACGTTTTGAAAACGCCGTGGGACAAAATTTCATATTTCTAGCTTTAGTGGTTTACCATCTACGAATCGATTCAGTTTAATAAAAATAATCCCTTTAGTGTTGTTAAGGTTACCATTATTTGCCCACATAAAGATCCCACAAATGTAAACCCTACTCTTAGAGAAGTGTGTCATACATGTTATTCTTACGTTGCGTTGGATGGATCTTATCCTTTCAAGTGCACTTACTTCGCTTCCCACGTTTCCGTGACATTAAACAAATTGAGACGTCCAAGGCATTTGTTGAGCGAACAAAAAATGCGAAAACCCGTTAACAGGCCATTCAATTACAAGTTCCCACTATGGCTTCCTGAACGATGAAAATAGAATAATTCCAAGGCCGACACCTTCTAATGTTATGTAACGCGATTATACATTAGAGGAGATGTAAATTACTCCCCTTGTTTCGACCCCGACCTAGAAAAATTGTTGTTCTACTAAAGCGTTACATCTGATCAATAGCTACGCAACGCTTTTGGGGAGGAGATTGTATACGTAAATTCTGGAAATTTACAAGTAAAATAGCTATTATGGCAAGAGTTTGTAAACAATTCACAGATTCAATTACTTCTATATAAGCACAGAACAATTGCGTTTTTTCTTCCATGTTCGTGTCCTATGAGCCCTACAAAGAAAGTCATTTATAATGTAAACCGCCTAAATTATTATTAACGTTCTGTTTGAACTTATTCAATTACTTTTACATTTTGGCAGTGACAAATTGAACAGTTTGGAAAATATGTTGGCAGTCTAGGGATAAACAAAGAATCGAATATGGTAATATATATCTATGCTCCCATTTCTACCCTTAATCACCAAACTTTATATTTATTTTTGGATAGGGTATATTCTTGCTTTTATGTTAAATTGATGGTAAGAATTTGAAATTATAAGTAATATTGATGAAAGTAATATTGTTTGTAATTTGTCAATTATCAAACATCAAATTGAAGGGGGTGGTAAGTTGTATATCGATTTACACAACGTAAGAAGCTTAATTTAATCTTTAATATCCTTCAAAACACATGGACAAAACAAGATGGATGGATTCAATGTATGAAGACCTATCAACTCTGGGCATCAAAAATTGGCTTTCGAAAACAAAAAAAGACTGGAGAAGGGTCGGTCAACAAGTCATGGGTCTACAAGGTAAAAGGGTGTAGAAGTGGGCGATAGGGATTTTAATGTAAAAATCTTAATATTCGATTATTTGCTTCCCTAACTATTTTAGACAAAAGTCTATTTAACTTTTTGGTAGAGAAAAAAATTCTTATTCTTATTTTTATTTTGAATTGTTCAAAAAGCAAATATTTAGGGAAATAAAAATTTCCACTTTCTCAAAAAATTGTCGACAGGTTAATTGAATAAAAAAATAAACTTACACAATGTAAGTAAAATCGTTTAATTAGTAATACTAAATAAATAAAATAACTTCATAACATGTTTGAATCTTGCCGTAACGAAACTCAAATTAGATGAAATGCACTACAATGATGCTCATTGACAGACAAACAACTATTGTTTTTACGTCAACCATTCCGCACTATTTGTTTGCCAAAGCATCACATCTACGGGTGTAGATTTTTTAATCTACAAAAAAGGCAAACAACCTTTTTGTCTAAAATAATTAGGGAAGCAAGTAATCGAATATTGAAATCCCTATGGTGCATCGGCCAATTCTACACCCTGTATATATATCCTTCTAAAGTCCATATTCACGTTTTATTGACATTATTTCTGATTGATGAAATTTGTTTTGTCTAATACGCGTTTCTGAAAAGATTTTTTGTTCTTGATCAAAGATTATTGGGTTGTATCTTATCTTGACCTTTTCCAAAATTAACTGCTTAAGGTTGTTATTGATAATATCACTACGACGTAAATCTGTTGAAATTTTGATGTAGGTAAAATGTTATGGTTGATTATAGTCCAATCTTTTAATTGCTGAACTGATGCTAACTTAGTTAAATGTGTTATAAACTTATATAAGTTGAGTAAAATCTTTTTTTCTATTTCGCGACGGTTATAGCTCTTTGTCGCACTGAAAACGATACGGAAAGAAGCTCTGTTTCAGTACTGTTACAGGGATTTAATTTTTTTGTAAGTTTGCAACACTAACTGTCAACCAAACAATTATTATTTTTTGATGACAAGACTGTTTTACTTTACTGTTTTATTTGATTTACTCATACGGAAGATTCAATATACAAAATGTAGAACAACACATTATAAAAAAGTATAAAATTAAAATTCATTATACAAAAAGCATGACATTAAAAAAGCATGAAATTAAAATTGATTAACATTTTTTTGTTAATTTTCAAATTAAACGTCAAACTCAATCTTACAGGCTTTTGAATTGGCAAACATTTTAATTATGTCATCTATTATATCTCATCTGTTGCTTCTATGCTTATAATGGCCAAATTTGTCAATCTATCTTGGGTCATGGTTGACCGTAGATAGTTTTTGATTAATTTCAATTTGGAAAAAGACCTTTCACCTTCTGCTACTGTTACTGTTACTGTTATTTAAATAGATTGTTAATTTTAAAACCCAAATAAATAGCCTAGACGTGTAATATGCTATGCTATCGTAGGTCCGGTATGTAAATAATATATTATTTTGTAATTTGTGACTTCAATACAAGATAGTAGTTATATAGTGGTCATTTTGCGCCCCAAAAGGTCCTGCGCCCGGGTGCCCAGCACCCCTTGCACCCCCTGGTAAAGACGGCCCTGCATTACAGTAATTTGGATATTTAAACGTTAGTTTATATAAATTGGAACAAAGGTAAAGACTTTTTGCCGCACTCATCCCTTTGCAGACCTCCTTTCAGTCGGTCTTCAAACCTGGTCTTCGTGCGGCAAAAAGTCTCATTGTGATACTTGTTTTTCAATATACTATTATTGATTTCGGGCCATTGCGAGAAATAGAATGCAGCTTATTTTATAAAAGCTTAAAGTTTAATAAGGTGATCCAGTCAGAGAGTAAGATTAAATTATAAGTTGTACATACTCTGAAAAGGTATCAATGATTGCACATTCGTATCTTGTGATTTTGGTGATATTTGATCGTTTTTTCGATGGCGCGGGAGTGGAGAGAGGGGTTATTAATTAAATAAGAAAGAGAGAAAAGACAAAAATGCAACCAGATAGGTATTCACTATGAACGAATACAGCTATTCTTGATTGATACCGGCGCTAAGGACACTGTCCTCTGGGACAAAACGCTAGTTGACGCCCCAAAAAACAGTTTAAAAATCAAATCGGTGCGTAGGTATTTTAACATATACCTATTTCAATGATTGGATTAAAATTCAAATTAGTTAAAACTAAATTAAAAAACGTATAATAATGAAATCTATGATCAGTCTTTGTTTTCAATCTGTGATAGATGACACCTCGCTTTCACAATTAAAATACTTCAGCTTTAGTGCGGCTTGTCAGTAAACCTCCCGAAAATCTATTAAACCCATTGATTTAGATCTACTGTCTGTTCGATATCAAATTCAGTATTGCACTTACGGTCTGGTGTATTGCCAAACCTACGCCTCAACCGGCTTTAATGCATTGTAATTACCAAAATTCTCAAATAAGTTAGTTAATTATATCACGTTTGAGAACCTCTGGAATTCAGTACTTAAAAGTTGCTTTCAGAATAGCGCCTCAGGTAAAAAAAAGTGACAACGCTGTGCAAAATTTCCTCAGATGAAATACATTACCCTATGCTGGCCGTGTTGAATCTGAAGTATGGTACAGACCATAGCATTAGGGTGTAGTGTTTCTCCAATTCAGTGTTTAAGATTTGACCATTTCCTAAACTAAACTAAAGAACTGAAGGAATACACTTGCGGAGCACCGTTTATCCTGAGCATTGCTCGAAGGAACATATTGGTGGTTGGGATGATAAACACTGAAAGTTACTGTAGGGCCACAACTTCAACTCAATTTGATCTTAATATAAATACTGCAATATAAGCTCATCTACAAACTCAATCAAAGCAGTGAAGTGAAGAAGAAAAAGAAGTCAAAAACATAATTCAAAGGCAAAAATGGCATATGAAACAGAAACGACGAATTTAAGATGTAAGGCAAATAGCCTTTTCTTTTATTACCCACAGTTCACAAAATATTTGCTCTGTCCTATTGACATTAACTTACTTATTATCACTACCCTTACTAAGATTGCACCCTCCTTTAGCTACAGATTTACATCCTAACAGCAAAGAGAAACTATTGGGCGTGTAAGCCTGCCGAGAAAGGTTGTTCTGATACAATTTAAAGAAACACGAACATTAATCTAAAATTGAAAATCATTTTCCTTCAATTCCTTCAATTACGTTACTTCATTGATTATAAATATGTTCACATTTACCTACGAGAACTTTTTTACAACGTTCGAAATGAAATCACGCTATCGAAATGTGATTGAACGTTTTCAATTTTCTTTCTTTGAATTATAAATATTACAATTCCGTATCACGAACGAAGTTCGTACTGATTTAATAATTGAATTCCGATTATACCTACTTAAATGAAATTTACATTTATAACATTAGTTGTATTGGTGTATAATATGTAAATATTAAACATTTACTGAACATTAATTGCCGATGAATGGTTCATTAAGCGAACCTTAAGTATTTAGGGATTTTCTGTTCAAAACCTTATAGAAAATCTTTAAAAAGGACCGACACTTATCGTATGTTACTGTTCAGTAACAACTCAATCTCGACGTTGTGGACAGAGTATACTACACAGTACGGTAAAGTGACTGATTCTTTTCGTCATCGATTGAGTATCATACATGATCAAAGCAACTCAGCATTATATGAGAAAATGACCCGTGTAACTTGACTCAAACATGCATTACATAGTGTTACAGAAAAAGTGCGCGCGAAGTGTATCTAACTGTCACCAGTAAAATTCCAAACATGTTATAAGAAAAGTATTTTCTACTTTTTGTAGTAACTTGGATATACGAAAAGATCAAATTGGTGTTAAACGTTTACGGGAAATTTTAGTTTGTAGAAAAACTACAAAATTAGAAAATACCGACGTTTCTATTGAAGAAAGCAATAATTTATTAAAAAATGTGCAACTTTCAATAAACAATGTTAAAGCAAAAATTAAAAAATTTTGATTTTGATTTATTTGAAAGTATCAACCATGTATTAGTCGTGGCAATATATGTACATAATTGGACTAATCACGAAATAAGAAAGCTCTGACACAAGACAGAAAAATTAAAATTTTTATAGCTTTACAGTACCAGAACAAGATTAGATTTTTTGAAAAACCAAAACTGAATTGTACTTAATGCAACTGGATACAACTTGGCGATCGAGCATAAATAATATCACAATTTTAATTTTTATTTCATGCTTAAATCACGAACAGGACTGTTATTTTGTGTATAGTATAGTTATTTCATGCAAAGCAGTACAAAGTTTTTCAACATATAAAAGAATTCTCTATACCAAAAAACACAATATTTATGCCACTGTAAACTGCATTTCTACTCTAGTATCTTATAATTTAACTAATTGTATTTAATTGCATACACAATGATGTGCGGAAAAACTGAAACGCAAATGAAATAAATATTTATGGAAGAAAATATTAATAATTCTGTTTATTCTTCCCTGGAGTTAATGATTGAGAAAAATGTAACTTTCTCCACTGATTTGGTTAAACCGTTGATTGAAGGATTGCCTTCAATCAACGGTTAAACTTTGTATTGGATTATCGCTTGCGCTAATTTTATGCGAATGTGACCACTTCCGTTTCCAAAATAGAATGCGCTTCAAAAATGATCAATCGTGCCGAAATTGAAATAAAGTTATTTTATTGATGCCAAAGACAAACTTGCTTAAAGAAATATGGCAAATTCAAGATGACGGCGCTTTAATTATCTTAAAAAATCATGGTTACATTATTTGTGGCCTGATTTTAACGAAAAACAATCTGGGTACATTTATTATTTCGATATCTATCGGTGCTTAGGCCAAGTCTGGTTAACTAACCGCATGGATCGAAATCAATTATTATTATTACCATTGACTTTTTACACTATAGACAAACGGTGCAATGTTATAAATGCCCGACAAATATTGGAGCTGTGAAAGTGTTAGTTTGGAGCTGTGCCACCAAATCTTCACAGCGCCACTCTCGTTATATAAATATATGTTATAAATGTACGTCATGTTTACGTTAGCGCCCGTCCTATATTCTGATAACGTCACAAGAAATACAGTTAGTTACTACGATCACAGAACGTATATTACGTTCTTTGCGTACTACGATAAAATCAATGGAAATTGCAGTGCTGTTACAAAACAACACCTGAATTCAATCTCTTTATTTACGCTTCTTTCATGAATTTGCTTTGAAACATTTTCTGCTGTAGTTTTATTTGTTGGTGTCCTGTCCGATATTTTTGTACATATTTCCATTTCAAACCGCATAAATTTCACTACCGTATTTACTTAAGGATAACCTTAGATTTTTTAGAGGACTTTTCAACATGTAAAAATACTCCTCCGTTGTTTTTGAATCGTGGGCGCAACTCTCAATAAAAATTCTCCCGAAATGTCTTGAAAAATCCTGGAGGAAATGCTCTAGCGGGGAAAGTCCATGAGAAAATTCCTCCTTTTCGTTTTGCACCTCTTGAATTAAGCCAAGTCCTCTAAGTCAGAGTGTTTTTAAAGTATTTTTTTATTATCGAGATTTTAATTAAAAAAAAAAAGAAGAAGAAAATAAGATGTTCTCGCGGACTTTTCCCGCTAGAGTATTTCGTCCCGGATTTTTCCAGATATTTTCGGAGAATTTTTGTTGAGATTTGCGCCCAGGATTCATGAAAAACGGAGTGATGTTGGTTCTAAAAATTGTCTATCACGCTCTCAATTTGAGAGTAAGGAAGGAAGGAGTGGGGGGTGGGGGATTTAGGCTAAAGACGGGGCGGAAAGAAGATTGGGAAGAGTACAAAAAATGCTTTAGAGAAGGTGATAAGATGTACAATAGCAAAAAGAACAAATGGATGACGAAAAAATGCAGGAGATAGAAACATGTAACAGGAAAAATGAATCAAAAATATACTGTATAGACTCATAAAAAAACAAAAACACAAGGTAATATAACTCAAAGAGGAATGAAGGACAGCAACAGAAAAGGGTGATGACTGATGAGAAAACAGGATAAGAAAGAAGAGGAGAAATGAGTAGGAAAGATGAAGTGACATGTGAAATGTATTATGTGGGGACTTAACCACCCCGGCAAACGGATTTGTAATTCCCGGAAAGGGATAGCTATGTATTCTTAACGAATGTTAAGCTGCAACAAAATAAAATGCACATCTCATTTTTAACTTAGTCAAAATTAAACATTTCCACGGATTCCAAAAAACAAATAATCTTTTCGTGATTCGACGCCGATGAGGTAAGGTTTTTTCAAAAAACAAATTTTAAAAATTGATTTGTTGGTGTTAAAAAAATGAACGCATTGCGATGAATTTATAAACACATTTTTCGAATAAACTATGTGGGTGGGAATAGGTATGTGACATCGTCACAATTATAACAAGTGTGAATGAAACGTCATTAAGCTGATGGTGCCTTTTATGTAATGACGTTCCATACTGAAAAAATCAATAAGATTTGCATTCCAGTGTGTATAACAAGTTGCCTATTTAACGCAAAAATTCACTAAATAGTAGTTTTCACTTTTCCCTATCTCACCGTTTGTCTATACTGTCTATAGTGTAGAAAGTCAATGTTATTACCTACGTATGCTTCCCGCATAATCATGTGGGAATTACTAACGTCAGGGTTAATAAACTGTTGACGTTATGCAACAGAAATCAATTAATAGATAAGTAGCATTAAGTAAAAGTAGTAAAAAGTAGTAAGAAACCCAAACACGAACGTGTTTAAGGCCAAGTAAACAGTACTTTCCTGATACCATTGTCGGAAAAAACTTCAACGCAGTTTTGCATAAAACACATAAAACTATAATGCAGAAACCTTTTTTGAAGCATAAAACTAGCAACCGGCCTCAATTTGAACAACATTGGAAACTTCAATTAGATGGGTTTTGCATAAATTTGTTTTGTGTTATTTAGACAATAGATTTTATTAGTGTGGGAAATTTAAATTTTTTGGTAACCACGAATTGTGGGTTTTTGAAATTGACCTTTATTGAATCAACGTTAAAGTCGAAAATAAAGTGATACATAAAATTTTATTTCATTGTAGGTACATATTTGTAGGAAAACTATAATAAATTATTATAAGACACAAGGTTTTTATTAAAATTCAAAAAGAACGTGAAAACAAAATTAAAGGTCAATCCTGACGAATGAACGTGATATACAATAAAAGGAAATTCTGACTTGATTTCAGTCATCTTGTTAGCTTCATTTTATTAATTAAGAAGACATTTTGTGCTAACATTCTTTTTTTTATATCGAAATCGGAGCATTGTAATTAAGGGGGTAATTTTATGCCTTTGCTAAAATACAATACGTGTTGGTCGTTAATAAAGACGTTAAACATTTTCTTGCGGACACAATTTCCCAAACCATTTTTCGTGTTAACGCTAATGGAGCTTATTCGTGTACCTAATTCCAAAAGAACATTCTCTTTTCGATCATGACAGATTTTAAATTTGAAAGAACAACACCTTGTAAGACTATTGAAATAAGTAGACTATGAAATAACTTACCCCGTCAATAATAGGGCTAGGCTAATTGCAAACCGTAAATTAGATATGTTTTAAGAGGGCACTAAAAGTTAACTACACCAAACACTTTCTTGTAATTAATTACCGACTAGCTCGAGACATTGTGACTATTCAGTGACAGTAACAA
Organism: Pyrocoelia pectoralis; assembly: GCA_036250285.1. Taxonomy (NCBI): domain Eukaryota; kingdom Metazoa; phylum Arthropoda; class Insecta; order Coleoptera; family Lampyridae; genus Pyrocoelia; species Pyrocoelia pectoralis. The sequence continues at coordinate 3,004,524 of CM070079.1, read as the reverse complement.
CTAAACTAAACCAGAACAGTTCAAACTTGGAAATTTATTGGTCGATTGCCTAGAATAATATTCGATAAGCAGTATTGTTGTATTTCATGGCAGTATAAAAACTTGCCGAAATCAAACAGGATATAAAACCGCCATTCGGCCAACAAGATAAAATTTAAATTGATATGAATTTCTACATTAACGAACAGTTAAAAAACAATTACAATTTAGGGGATGACATAATAATGTGGCGAACAATTGATTGGAAAAGTTTTGCGTCATCAAAATCGTTTATAGATAGATAAATTAATGGCAATCAAGTCTAGGATCTATAAAACAATTCGACAAATAATAACATATACACCAGAGACATGACCTGAAATAAGTAGATATATTAGAGACATTTGTGAAAAATACTACGAATGTCGCAAAGAAGACGCATAGGTCATAGATTTTTTAACAGATCAGATGAAGACATTCACCCTTGGCACACATATACAGGGTGTTTCAAAACTGTGTACGCAGCTTTGAACAGCAAATTTCTCTCATCAAAAAGCTTATAATATAAAGGTATGTCCAAAGCTCAACCGTTTCAGAGACAAAGGGTGCTAAAGTTTTTTGAAATCAATTGTGCATTTTAAATATATCTTTAACAGAGAACTCGATACGGTTATTTAACATTAAATTATCATAGTTTTTGATCATAAATCGTCATTTTCCAATAACGCAGTCGCGTATTATAAGCGAGAGTTCCGGAAATCATTGTAACTCCAAACTTCTCCGCCAATAAACAAAATCTTCATATCCTTACCGTTACCAGAATGTTGCCTGTATTATGATTACTATTAAGTTCGTGCAAAAATGATCATATTTTCTTAGACGTCAAGTTGAAGAATTTTGCGTAATGATTTAGGGAGGCCTTGATTTGCCCACATTCTAAATGGTCACAGTTTACGTCAGCACTTAGAAAACAATCCTGATTTTGGTGAAAAAATCACCAATTAGTGCGAGAACAACACGAGAGTGTTACATGAAACGCAGTTGTGTTTCGAAAAAGTGACTGTGTTGTAAGACATGATTGAAACGAATTAAACAAATATTGGAGACAATTACGAAATACAACGACGAATCACTGGAAAAACGCTGGTGAATGAAAGACGAAGCGAAGGTGAACAGAAAAAGGAAATGAACCAACTCATCAATCGAATTAAAGACAGGGAAGTGGTAAGGGTACCCCGAGACAAATCTCCGCAGAAGTAGCAGTGATAACGTCAACTAGCAAACAATCGAGTAAATTCTTTGTGGAAATGTTACTTAATGGTAGTTGGATATAAGTACACAGAGCAATAGAATAATCAAGATCTAGAGAAAAAAATTCAATTTCGCTTTAAAAGATTCCAAATTTTTAAGTATAGGTACATACACATTCATCATGATCCGCATTGAGCCGTGCAATTCTTCGAATTATGGGTAACGCGAGGGCGTTACTAATCCATTTATTGAAGTGGATCAATCCACTTGTTCTTGAGTTCTTTCACAGTTTATTCTTTGTCCTGGCGGTCTCTGTTACACTCTTCCATTCTTTTCTATCCCTGCATTTCGACCGCATCCAGTCTTCTATTCTCAATGTCCTCTTCTCTCCCCATCTTTTCCTTGGCCTTCCTTGTTTCTTGGGTCCAAAGGGGACCCACTATGTAATCTGCCGCCTTATAATCTCGTTAGATTTTCTTCTCCCCATATATGTCCAGCCCATCTTAATGTCTGCGTTTTTATATATCTGACGATATTTTCTCCTCTAAGTTCTTTTTCTATTTATGTGTTCTTTTTCAATCTTATCTCTCCATCTGTTGTTATATGTTTGGTCCTAATATTGTTCTCATAATTTCCTGTTCTATATTTTTTAGATCTACTTCTTTTTTTTGTTTATTGCTATTGTTTCCCCTAAAACGTACGTATAATCCCTTGTAACCGGATGCCTTAGAGCAAGACTTGATGGAGTAAAAGATGGAAAAAAATGGAATGAAATCAGCACACTTGAATTATGAACGAAGCGTAGAGTAGAAAAATTGTAAGGGATAAATAGGCAAATGGAAGAACAGTGGGATGACCGGCGAAAGGATGAAGAAGAAGAGGAATCTCATTAAACTCGTAATAAACTCCTTATTCTCACCGCATCATTTTGTCTACTGAAATATAAAAGTTTTCTTTATAAAGTTATTTTAATTAGCCTACAATAAAAATATAAATAATATGTAGATATATTTAGGGCAGATAGGGAGATGAAAAATAAGGGTAACATTGCAGGTGCATGTTTTCTTTTAAGATTTCAGAAAAGTAGGTAGTACGAACCCTTCTTGACAATGATCTTGTTGTAACTAAATCTCATTTTTTAATTAGGAATTTTTAAAGAAATAAGATGTTAAAACACGATCAACGATTTGCGAGGGGTGTAAAAATGTTGTGCATCAAAAATGTCTATTTCATTGATCGAATACATTAAAATGATCTATTATCATTCATATAAGGGCAAAGAAAAATGACCCTTTACCGTTTAGTAGTTATACAGGGTGTCCCTGAAATGCGTGGACATCGCTTAACCACAGATTCCTGGTTCGAAAATAAGACGATATAACTAAACTTACCTATATACAATTACGTTTCGTTTAGCTAGTATTCAGCTTCAAAGTTCTTTTAAAAAAAAGTTATTTTATCCGTAACAACAGAACGCTTGGATCGATTTGGATAATATTCGGTATTGTACTCCTTACAGACGTAGGTCATCTTTTAAGGTGATATTAGTTATTATCAGTGAACCATTAGTGTACGTAACAGGGGTAACCCGGCATAAACCAGTCAAAAACTTTTTAATGTTAAGGCCAATAACTTTCAAAACAATAGTTTCAGAAAGAGACATTCCATAGTAATTTTTTTTGTTACTTGTTAATTGATGATATCTGTTAAGGTTTAGACACAAAAAAATAAAATCTGAGGAACCGTGCACTGCATTTCTTAAAACAAATGTAACCTGACTACCAGACCAGACCATTATGTTACATTTTTTTAAAGAAATGCAGTGCGCGGTCCCTCAGATTTTATTTTTTTGTGTCTAAACCTTACCAGATATAATCATAATAGTCTGGTATTCAGTGCCGGTTTTACATGTCATTTAGTAGTACGCACTAAGTAACATTGGGCCCCCCACCATCACCACCCACCCTCACAGCAATTTGCATACATAGCAAAACTTCAAATTTGATACAAGCCAATCTATTTTTTTTCTCTACCTCCGTTGCTTTTGAGACGATAAAAATGAGAATCATTCAGACTAATATATTTTAAATAGCTTCATAAGATAAAAACGGCGAGTCTAAATTCTCAATAAGCTTACAATACAATAAATACGGCGCATCTGTCTTTAATTATGGTTGGTACGAGTACAACAAACGCCGCACGGAAACGACGTGTAGGCCGGAAATTATGGCAATAAGAATTTTGTTCCATAATTGGAATGTTTCATATTATTGTTAACTTGCTGGAAAATAAAATTTACATTTTGCAATTTTTTTTAAATACGTTTTCATTAATTTAAGAGGAATGTTTACGAAAATACAAATATTAGTGCCGTAACATCCAGGTCCCATAGATCACAGGCCCGGGTTCCGCGGGGCTGATAGTTACCATGATAGTTACGCTCCTGATTCACAAACCCCTCTTGTGTCGGCATAATTAAGTACAAAGGTTATTTACATAGAAAGGGACGAAGAAATGTTCAATCTGCAATAAACTCTTTTAAAATATATGACCAATAAATTTTAGTCTCAAACGTGTTAAAGGTCTTATTATTATACCTTGTTTTGAGATTTTAACTTTCCTGTTGGCTGTTATTTAAAATTGTTGTCTTACAGTATTATTCTGAAGGGAAGTCTTGAGTGAAATAAATACACCTTAATTCCTTAATATTAAATGCATTGATTTATACCTATAATTAATAAGCTTAAAACTTTAGATTTGTCCGGGCCCTACGCACGTCCGGGCCCTACGCAAGTGCGTAGTGTGCGTAATGTATAAACCGGCACTGCTGGTATTCTAATACCAGACCATTAGGTTGCATTTGTTTTAAGAAATGCAGTACGCGGTCCCTCAGATTTTATTTTTTTGTGTCTAAACCTTAACAGATATCATCAATTAACAAGTAACAAAAAAAATTACTATGGAATGTCTCTTTCTGAAACTATTGCTTTGAAAGTTATTGGCCTTAACATTAAAAAGTTTTTGACTGGTTTATGCCGGGTTACCCAATGAATAAATAGTGTCAGGAAGAAGCATATAGCAGACGGCTGTATATGTCAATGCGAGACGGAAATGCGGCCATGAAAGGCCAAGTTTGACTCACTTTGTTTATGTTATGTTGATGGTCGTTGCGTAGGCGTATACTTAGTTTTTGTTTAAATTTACATTTTAACGATAAATTAGTGGTGATTTTTATTCTATTAGTGTGGAAATCACAATTCATGATTTCATATGGAAGTAGTTCAGATCATTTAATTTATGTAGAATTCATGATTCGTTAACACATAATTTGAGGTTAAAACATAGGCGTCTGTGTTGTTTCTAAGGGCTTAAAATTTTTTTCGCACGTTGATATAGTGTGTTTTATTGCTATAAATTACCTTTAAATAACCGTTTGTAGCCAAACAAGTAAAAAAAAAAACAAAACTTAGTACTATACGAATGTATAAAAGTAGAAATCTATATTTTATTATTATTTTTCAAGTAAGTATCTTTTTGCGACAGCACACCACTGTGAAACAGGAAACAATCATCTGCCATATGCACAGGCCATCGCGGTCGCACGATAATATTGCAAATGCTTCTTCCTGACACTATTTATTCATTGGGGTTACCCCTGTTACGTACACTAATGGTTCACTGATAATAACTAATATCACCTTAAAAGATGACCTACGTCTGTAAGGAGTACAATACCGAATATTAGGTATCCAAATCGATCCAAGCGTTCTGTTGTTATGGATAAAATAACTTTTTTTTTCAAGAACTTTGAAGCTGAATACTAGCTAAACGAAACGTAATTGTATATAGGTAAGTTTAGTTATATCGTCTTATTTTCGAACCAGGAATCTGTGGTTAAGAGATGTCCACGCATTTCAGGGACACCCTGTATATAATTACCCATTTCAGAAACGATTTTCTCATATCCGATAAGCAAGTTGTGGGGGGGGGGGTGTAAAAACATCTTATTTCTTTAAAAATTCATAACTAAAAAAATGAAATGTTTTTAACATCATTGTCATCAGTAAAGGTTCATAGTACTTTTTTGAAATCTTAAGGAAAACATGCACCTGCAAGATTACCCTTATTTTCCATCCCCCTTATATTATGTACATTTTTATCGTAAGTAAAACACATTATTAAATTAAATTTATTGTATAACTATTATGACCAGTAAACTGGCACACAACTTTCCCGTGTTTATTAGAATGACGTATTAAATAAAATAGTTTTTTGGATAATAAGGCAAAATAAAATACTTTTTGCGTAATAACTGAAAAAAATAATTATATAGTGTGTAGTATAGTTGTACCTAATCATAAAACGATTTCTGATTTTCTCCTGAAATAATATACAGGGTATGTTATAAATATTTTTAATATTTTGCTAATTTCCAGCTAGGCCGGAAGTAAATTGGTTACTTATTATGTCCTCTACTTCACTGTACAATTTTACTTCTTCATCTTTGTTAGCAAAAGAGTTATGGATTTTTAAAATGTTCAACTTCAAACATTCATCCCCCTTCCCCTATGGAAAATAAAGAAAGAAATATAGTGCTAATAGTTTTTCATGAAGTATATGTACAACATTTCAAAAAAATGTTGGAGCAGATTTTGAGAAAATCGATTTTTAATTTTTGACCAATTTTAGGCACCAATAAATTGACCATCTTAAATTTTTGTCCCAATTGTAAGTACATAAAAGTTTTGGCTATCCTTTGGGTATAATTTCCAATTTTCAAATTTTAATTAAGTTACACGATTCTTGAGCTACACGCTACACCGTAAAAAGTAAAAACTTTGAGAATTGCTAGATATATTGGGCGCCATTTTGAATTTAGAAACAAACGAAAAACGACGTTTTACTTTGTTACCATGTCTAGTAACTTTTCACCAAGAGAAATTACCTAGTTTGGGTTAAAATTTGAATGTTTACGCCCAAAATAACGCCCTTTTGGGCCGAATTTGATGAGAAGCTTGTTTTACCGATGAAGTTTTTTTGTAGGCTTGAAGGTTGTGGGTTGTGGAGCACTATCCCGTTCCGTTCCGTCACGACGACGGCCATCGACGGATTGTCCTCACGCAACTTATGGAAAGCGACGGAACGGACTAGTGCGCGCTGTATGAATTAATTCAGTGTATTTTATGTTGAACGTTTTATGACGGTCGGTGTCGTGACGGAACGGGTGTGGGCGAGCTTTAGTTTTAAATTTCATCAAAATCGGTCTAGTAGTTTAGGCTCCACAACCATAACGTATGCACCCATCCACGCACCCACAGACAAACATTTTTCAAAGATGGTGGTTTTGGACTCGGGGGGGGGGCATCTCGAGTTCGATTTTTTTTTCGATTCATTACTTTCCCTATATTTATACACGTGTGTATAATACTGTATATGCACGGGAAAGTAAAAAGTGGCACATCTGTCTCAGACTAACCCTAATTTGCAAACAAAAAAAGTACCTTGAAGAACTACTTACTACAGGTGAGAATTAAGTAAATACAATGGAAAGGAAGTAGTACACTTAAGTGAATAATATTTGAATCGAGAATTTAAAAAAAAACATCTTTTTATGATGTGAATAATCAGTTTATTAATTACAGCGAAGCGGCAATTTTATTATTACTGATTAAATAATTCCATTGATGAAATAAACAGTTATTATAAATAGTTAATAGATGTGGGAAGCGCAAGTTGCACTTTTGAGCACGCGCGCGAAATCTTCATAAATGATCTTAGATAATTATCTTAATTGGCAGAATTTATTTTACGCGTTTTGTAAAAGGAAACGAAAACGCAGCTCTATTTTCTTTAAGTTTAACAATTCCGAGCATTTCTAGATTACTCTGTTTCGTAAGTAGAACTTTCACTGTTAACAACTTTCTACAACCGAATATTATTGAACCTTTAATTGTAGGTAAGCAAGTATAACTATATATAGATATAATTAACTTTCCTAAGAATGTAAATAGTTCTTAATGCAGTCCATTGCACCTATATTGAAAGACGTTGAAATGCTATACTGACATCGTAATGGAAAAAGAGCAAGTATAGGCAGTTTTTGCAATTTTATTTAAAGAAAACCTGTGCGATCGCTTCATGCAATTTCTCCAACATTGTGAAAGTACCAAAAATTTTTTTTGTTTTTTTAAATTTGTATCATACAAAAAGGAAAGAGGAAGAAAACGCTTGACATACTGAACTGGCACGGATTTAGGTATAACGGAATTTGCGCTTATTTTATTACAAATCAATTCCATTTCATCGTAAAAATCGAGAGAAATTGCATAAAATTTGACTTACTTTAATTTTTTCATAGGTCGTTCCTAATTCCAAATGATGCACGAACGGATTAAGAAGTTCTGGACGAAAACTGTCTTCTGTGGTGATACTTGCGGCAATTTTCCCGTTCATCTTTATATACAACGAACGAATAATATTTACGTTTTACCTCATTTTACAAGAAGTTTAAAACTAGCGCGCGTATCATTTACGTTTAACAAATGGAACTCCCTTCCATTGTAAGATAAATAAGATCCAATAGAATGGGAGACGTTTCTGGCGAGTATTAACGGACGCTAACGACGTTAACAAACGGTAATCATTAAAAGGAAGCAGGCGCGTTTCTAAATCGAAAGCGGCGCCATCTACAGATAGTAACCTAAGCTATTAACAATAACAAATAAAAGTTTACGGCAGAAAATGTGCGAACTGAAAGATCAAGTGCAGAAGAATGTTGTTAATTTGTGTACTTATTTAGTTGATTATGTTGATATTTGGCGGGGGAGCTTACAGGAAACTGAAAGTGCCATTCGTGCTTTCAGAAACCAGGCGGAGCAACTGCAATGTACCGATAGGTAAGTGGCGCCAAATTCGAATGAAATTCCCAAATCTTTTCTCTTACAGAACGCACTTAGCGGACGTCGAAAACTTTCAGGAGATGAAGGACTGCATCAAGTTTAGTATTTTTAACGGAATCGAACTGGAGATCGCAACAATTAAAGCATCAATGTAAGCTTTCCGCGTTCATTTTTTCGTCCTAATTACATTAAAATCTTTCAGAGAGAAATTAGGCAAAGCTAACGGTACTTTAAAGCGTAAACTATTCAGTTTGGAAAAGTCTACGTGGGAGCTAAATTGGGACGAAAACCATCCGTTGATGAAGGGTAGCGCGACTCAACCACCCTTGTCCAGAATTCTATTTTTAAGCTTACAATTTTGGCAATTTTTCGATAGGCTCTTCCAACAAATCTCTTCAAGTTATAAGTCGCTTAATGTTAATTGCGAAAAGTCGGTTTCGGCCCTTGTAAACTCCTTTAATGTTGATTTAAATGTAAATTGCGTTAACGAACTAATAGCGTTGACACAGTACGTTAATAATCCCGATGCCATTGATTAATAAACTGCGTTAATTTGAGTCTTTTCTTTGAATTGGAGTAATATAAAAAACTAATTATGAAAAGGCGCCGGCGTCAGTATTGATTCAATGGAACGTGGGACTGTGTGTGTACGTAGAACGAACGAGCAGCAGCCATCGCGACGCCAGGCGCCTTTTTAATTCACAGGTAGGTACCGATCTTTTATCAATCAATTCTTGCACGCTTTTCTATTCAACTTTTGCAAATTTCCTTTGTGCAACTTACTAATCAAATTATTCGTGCGTTATCCATTACGCGTCCTTAATAACAATTACAAAAAATCGCCTTTTTTAACAAAAAAATTAATTTCGTGCCACCGCTCGATTTGGAAATAGTTAAAATCAATATTACGACTTTACATAACATTGCATTTTCGGTTCGGTTCGATCTACAATTTTTCCCCAATTTGCGGCCCAAAAAATGCATTTAAAATGCGAAACACGTTCTCTAAGCGCTTAATTTAATAAAATGGTGTTAAAAACGATCGCGAATTAAAAAAAAATTGCATCGTCGGACGATTTTCATTCATATAAGCGTGGAATAAATTTAGAAAAGTGTAAGGTGCATTTAAAATTATTGTTTGTTTACGCGCCATCAAGGATTAGAATAAATCAATAACCAAAATGTATTATGTCACAGTGTTCCTTGGCGAATTCACGATGCAACTGTTGATGCATCGAACAAAAAGGTACGAAACTGTGGATTTTGTTTCTTTATCTTTCTGAAACGGTGGTAATTGATAATAAACGAGTCGAAAAGGGCAAAAGTTGTAACATTACTTCGGCGTTTATTAGAAAAACTCTCGGAAAAACTTTAAAATTATTACAGGATTTTGCGATTTTCTCGCAAAGTGTGGTGTTCGAAACAATTTTTTTTTTTCGTTTGTGATACTTTTAGTTTAGGCAACTGAAAATACAACAAATTATAGTTTTATCGCAAGTTTGCAAGAGAGATTAACGTCTGTTGTATAATGTGTGGCCTAACATACTAATAAATTTATTTTGTAAAAACAGAGAGCAAAGAGTATAATAATATTATAACGTTTTGCGCGAAGGTAGAAAAAATATACGAAATTTCGCACCATGGGTTAAAATTCATTAAAATAAAAGGTGGGTCAACAAAAACCATTCATGAGCTTTACGGTCTTGTATGTGAAAATTAAGAAAAACGGTGCTCCCCCTATATTTTTGTTTTCAAGGGGACATATTTGTCTATTACTTCAATGAACTAATTTATCCGAATTGACTTTGTGGAACTGTATAATCAATTGTAATAATAAATACAAGTAATTCTACTATTTTCAACAAGCTTCAAACTTGGTTACTAAATTCGTCGGGCGATGTACGTGTGTTGCAGGATATTACAGGGTTTAGAAAGCTGGAAGTGGTGGCATCTTATACGAAATTCTTTTCCGATTCCAAATCTCTGGTAGATTTTTTGGTCTGATCACCCATTCGCCGTGGAGGGGTAGTTAAAATCAAAATTTCGATATTAAGATAAGTATGAGTGATATTTTTTGTTGTTTTAGGTAATTTAAGATATAATTAATAATACAAGGCGTCTAAAAAGTATGGAAACGCTTGAATATCTTACAGTATCCTTACCCCTCTGGGGGTGGGGGTGAGTTTTGAAGTTGGTTGAAATTAGAATTCTATATAAGAATTGGCATCAAATTAAAGTTGCTAAGATAGAACGTTAAGGAAATTTTTGGTATATTTATTCTCGTCAAAAATGCGCACAAGAACATCAAGTTAACCCTCTTTTCAGTTTAATGATAAAAATTGTTAAACAAAAGTTACAAATTTTGCCCTTTTCCAAAATTTACTAAAAAAGTCAAGAAATTCTGGCTGTTGAACGTGAAATACAATTAATTCCAAAAAACGGTTTACTTAGGGAAGGAAGTCTAATTTTACCTCTTTAGCACCTTTACGTCCTTTATGAATAATTTATATCACATTTTTAAATGAAACACCTCAAGGACTATTGGATTTATGTTTCATTATGCTGGTGACATTTTAGCTTGTTTTGATAGTTTTTTTATAGCTACTGATGATTTTTTTACATCTCAACATGAATTGAAGAAATTAAAAAAAAATAGACCGGTCATCTTTTTAGGTTTGAATATTAAACTTAACTATGAATCAAAACAAACAAGTTTGAATTCAAAATTAGAGAAAACCCACACATACTGCTGATATTTAGTACATCAAATACTTACTATACTCCATTGTCTAAAATAAATTTTAATAAAGGAATTTCAGTTATTAAATCAGTCCATGAAGATTGTCAAAGGGGAGGCGATGATCTTATTGGATTCCTCGGTCAACTTTACTTACAGAGTCCTCGGTTATGATACACGGATGTCCTTACTTCTTTTCCATCTTTAAACATTTGACACCATGTCCATTCATCATAAATAAACTTTAGCGAGTTGATGGTTAATTTCACATGCTTCGTGGTATTTAGAAAACGTAGTACTGAGGAAACGTCGCATTTTGCAGATTTTTTACAACAGGGTCCGTAATAAAGCCAAATATTAGAAAAGCTATTATCACAGAGTTGTCAATATTATAAATATCTTCAATATTTCACAGACACCTTCTGTGGGGTTTCTTCAGCAATACCCAACGTTTTGAATACCTTTCTATTTGAAGCAGTTTGATGGCTAATCACTGCACGAACATGCTAGTATATAAATAATGTAAAAGACCTCTAGTTATCGTAAGTACCCAAGCAGTAATTGCAATCTTACCCTTTCTACAAAGCGAACTCATATCTTCGAATCCATCGACTATAAGCCGTTTTGGGTTATACTCCAAGCTTTTTTAAAGCATTTCATCAAACAGACTGCTTTTCATAGTTAGCTATTACTTTTGCAAGCGTATTTATACCAGTAGGATAACGATGCTAAACATTATAATCGTTCGTGACCACAAAAAAGGGGTTTCAAAGTAAATAACAGAGAAAAACTCACAGCCCCCCCCTGTTTTCAAGGGGAGGCTGTGAGTTTTTCTCTGTTATTTAACGATGCTAAACTCGTTGATATCCACTCACACTTCAAGCTTTCTCTAATAAATTTATAAAGAGCCGCTATAAAGAACACTGTGACATATTATCAAGCCTAAATCCCGCTCTGGTTGTTACAATTTTTGATTTTTCTTGTGAAGTTGCATGTTCACGTTTGAACACTTTTCGTAACAGCACAGCATGATTAACCAATAACGTTTGAAGAACCCGCTGTTAGTACTTTGAAGTTGTTTGAACTTGTGATTTGAGAATTTTTCCTTAATTTAACGAAATTGAAATGTTTTGATAGCTACGTTTCTTCGAAGTTTCTTTAAGGATCGGGATGAGAACAGCTTTGTGAAATTATATCGTTTCCGAAATTTAGGAAGTGCTAATCTGTGGTAACCTATAAATATTTGATTCTGATTTTGAAAGACATTTCCAAACTGCCCAAATAAATTTATCCAATAGGAGAAGATCTATGATTTTGCTTATATAGTCAAAATAAGCAGAAGTCATCATATTCGACAAGGACCTAACGCGCTAGGGAATGATTTGGTGCAACTAACTCAGAAAATACATCTATAATATTTAATTAATTGAAAATAATTAAATAAAATTAATGATTACAATCGATTAGCAAATTTTCCTTACTGTTTATTGAAACAGAAAACTGATTAAGATATGGGGACTTTCTCCTTGTAATATTACATCTTATTATTTGTGCACGATCTTGCTTATATTACCAATTTTGGGAAAGACTGCATCAAAATTAATCTAATTTTTCGTCAATTATCCATTTAATACTCCTATTTGTGTCCAGCTCTTAATTTTTACAAGGAAGGATATCCATTTAAATGTTTTATTATGTGTAAAATACAAAAATACTCGCATTGAATATAATACAGTATTCTAAAATGTTGAAAAAAAATTATGCGCTTGTAACTACAGCAGTTTTTTTGAAAAGTTATAAGCTTTAAATTTTGTATTTCGGCAACATTGTTTCTAGTTTTGAACCTGCTGAAGCAAGAGTAGTTTCATTAACCTTTGTGGACGTGAAATAACTAAAAATAATGGCATCAAGATGCGTTTTTTAGGTGACAGACAGTGTTTTTATGTGGTGACACAAAGTTACGTTTTTTAAATGTTGAATGGTCAGTATACATTATTACATTTTTGAATTATCCACGGAAAGTTAGTGAGGAAATATTGAAACTTTCTGAAAGGACCTAAAAGCCAACCTATATGAAACATTAGGATTTCCTTTATGGATTGCACAACTTGTTCGAGAGTAAAGGTAGTTTATGTAAAAAATGTACCTACCTTCGTAATTTCATTGACAATACTTTGCAACGTCTAACAGTAAACTTTACCATACCATTTATCGCCCAAGTTAGTCAATTTAGTTGTCATCATAACCATTTTTTACTTAGATATAAGTTTACCTACGTTATTTCGAAAACAATAAAGTACCTACAATCGATATTTTGCCTAAATCAATTAGGTTAATACTCGATTACATTTTAAGGTAATTAGAACTAAATATTTTAGAATAACACGTTTATTTACCTTACGTCGCGACGTCGAGTGGGAGAATGGTAAAGTAAAGATGATTAAATTATTGTTAATTGGCGTAACTACTTTGATATACGAACCCAGCTTTAAACGGTTGAATAAATTAGGTGCCTACATTGTGAATTGTTACTTTACATCCTGTTTGCCGCCTATTCAGTTACCGTACAAATTTAGAATAAGAAAAGCATAGGTACAGGGGAAAGAATCGCGTTTTTACAATTACATATAAAAGTATAAGACACCCGTAACACAGAATTGTGCAATATTATTATAATGTGAATTTCACTGTAACGAAAAAAAGCAAACAAAGACATAAAAGGAAAAAGAAAAATTACTTACTAAGCAAATATGATCGGTAAATATTACAATTCCAGAATCCTTTAAGGATCTTAATTGTCTTAAGTCCCCTATTCACTCGACTTTTTCGATATAAACCATTGAAAGTTTTTTATGTGATTTCTGTATTGTTCATGGTTCCCATTAGCTTAACGTAATTTATTTCCCAGCTTGTTTACGCGTTACTCTTCTACTGTTTGGTAGTTTAGCGCGTGTTGCACCACGATATAAATACTAAAGATAGGATGTTGCGCATGGTGGGCGGTCCGCAAATATGACGCGTGACGTCACTTGTAGAGTGAATTACATTTGAGGAATACTCATTTGATGTGTTTTTCGTCTGTACCGAGTTTATTTTTCGAGATACAAAAAATTCCATAAGAACAAATATGCTCCTTATGATGTCTTTTATATGTAAAAAATAATAGGGTAGCTCAATCTCTCTCAGTTAACCTGAAAAATACTTGTATAAAATATCATAATTACATCTGATGGTGTTTGCACCGCGACGACACAAAAACGGTGCTAGATAGAGGAAAATTGCATATGAACAAATTTGTAGAGCACAAAATTTACTAAAGAAAAGTCCGCGGTAGGGTGTGACGATCTTCGATAGTTAAAGAGTTACAGGTGTCCAAAATGATGCAAACGTTATTCGCGCAACTGTCCACACCGCTTTTTCCCAAACTAATGGAGATAATTACACCCTCCCGCGGACTTTTCTTTAGTAAATTTTGTGCTGTACAAATTTGTTCATATGCAATTTTCCTCTATCTAGCGCCGTTTTGGTGTCGTCGCGGCGCAAACACCATCAGATGTAATTATGATACTTTATAGGTACAAGTATTTTTCGGGTTAACTCAGAGAGATTGAGCTACCCTATTATTTTTAAGATATAAAAGACACAAAATGAATTTTATGTTAATTTTATCATATTGTTTTTACTGGTTCCCTACGCTACCTTTTTTATTTTACGTTTTTAAACCACGCCTCGATTTAAGTTATGTTCAATAAATAAATAAACGGTACATTTTTCCACCTTGTGTTGTGATGTTCATGTTTGTGCAGATCAACAGGTAACCATTTTTTTAAAATGTAAATTACCACAAGGTGTTAAAAAATAGAGTTAAGTGCGAAATTGTCTTGAATCCATCAATGAAATCACCCAGATCTCCTAACGCTTTCTCCTCGAACGCTGCGAAAACCATTATATATTTTAGACAGAGAAAAAATGAACTGAATCAATTTTGTAATGCACAAAATTTACTACAAAGCAGTCCGTGGGAGGGTGTAATTATCTCAATCCCAGTAGCTCAATCTGTCTGAGTTAACCCGAAAATACATGTATAAAGTATCATAATTACATCTGATGGTGTTTGCGCCGCGACGACACAAAAACGGCGCTAGATAGAGGAAAATTGCATATGAACAAATTTGTAGAGCACAAAATTTACAAAAAAAAAGTCCGCGGGAGGGTGTAATTATCTCCATTAGTTTGGGAAAAAGCGGTGTGGACAGTTGCGCGAATAAGGTTTGCATCATTTTGGACGCCTGTAACTCTTAAACTATCGAAGATCGTGACACCCTACCGCGGACTTTTCTTTAGTAAATTTTGTGCTCTACAAATTTGTTCATATGCAATTTTCCTCTATCTAGCACCGTTTTTGTTTCGTGGCGGTGCAAACACCATCAGATGTAATTATGATATTTTATACAAGTATTTTTCAGGTTAACTGAGAGAGATTGAGGTACCCTATTATTTTTTACATATAAAAGACATCATAAGGAGCATATTTGTTCTTATGGAATTTTTTGTATCTCGAAAAATAAACTCGGTACAGACGAAAAACACATCAAATGAGCATGTCGCAAATGTAATTCACTCTACGGGTGACGTCATGCGCACGGTCTGACGAAATCTGAACGTCGGAGCATCCGGCCCTGGTGTTGCACTCATTTCAAGTTGGCGCTTCCAGGTCTCTGCTTTTAAGCTGATTCTGTATTCCGTGTCCGTGTGCATCCCTTTTTTAAATTAAATTTCTTTTTAGTTTATGATGTCAAACCTTGAAAGACATCGCTCCTCATAATGAGTATTCTAAATTTAACCAAATTCCAAAACCTTTGTGAACGATAATCATAAGTTTTTCTAATTGTCCATTTGATGATAGATGGTAACACGCAATTCGTGCTTGGCATAAATTCTGCAAACTCTGATGACGTAAAAGATGCAGCATTGTCGTTTACAAGTACTCCATGTAATGCATTGTGGTAATCCATGCCTAGCAAATAGCTGTATAAACAGAAATTGACGGAACCTGTCCTACTTCAAACCATTTAGAAAAGGAATCTATAACTATTATAGTAAAATAATCGCACAATTAAATAGGCCAGTATGATCTATATGCAGGCGCTCCCAAGGATGTAATTGTAATTTGTGTGGATACCAAAGCCAGCATAATTTTTATCTGTAGTTTCAATCGCGGAATCCATGTTAGGCCACCACATGTAGCCTCTCGTCAAAAATTTCATACGTACGATTCCTGGATGTAGTATGTAGCATTAATAAGGCTTGACTTCTGGCGCCTTCAGGGACGATAACTCTACTTCTACGTAAACAGTTTTTATAAGTAGATAATAATTCATTACGTTTAGTGTAGTTCAACACCCCGGAAAAAATGTACAGTGTTCAACCGCATTTCGGAAAGATTCAGTAGCGAAAATAGTGTTGAATTACTTGGGTTCATTATCAAGTGTTTTAAAGACAAATCTGAAGAATATACTTGTTCAAGGTACTATGCCTTTTGAATTATTTTATTGCCTCACTTTTGGGGCACAAAAAATGATTACAAAAGTATGCAAATCTTCAAATGTACAATTTAATATAAACATTTGAAAAATCAACTGCTTTCAGAAAAATACTAATTTTGTAGTTATTTGAACTTGAACTATTTAATCGAGAAACCTCTTTGTGATCCTTGAACGATATTTTTTTTCTAAATTCATAGGGAACACCCTATAATTCTTTGCCACAGCTTCTCTAGATTTCAAAATCATATTTTTTACATCTTAGAAAGTTTGATTTAAAATTCCAGACGACATCAAAGTTTTTTTCTGAAGCACCTTGGACGTCAAACTTATTATTCCAAACAATTTTGCAAGAGCAAGTTCAACTTTTCATATTCACCTTTATCCTTTTGGCATCTTGCATTTCTCACGATTTCTCCAGATTTTTTTCGTTTTGTTTTACTTTGCAAAGATCTTGCAATATATCCTTATATCAGAGATATCAACTTTCCGGTTCAACGAGTGAGGTATTTTAGTTTTTTCAATGTAGTGACGAATTCGTCCGTGAACGAACTTAATTAATCTCATGGATTGTTGTAGGTAGTATTATTTGCAACACAAGCAATTACACCATAAAACAATCAGTGAAAGTATTATCTATATTTTATAAGAAACAAAAATTTTTATATCCGTGACAGGTCGCTATAAACAGACGGTGGCGTAACACGGACCGATTCTGTGACCAAAAAAATTATAAATGTCTTGTAAATCAGTTGACGCAGTGACTGTAATATATAGCGTCATTTATAACCAAATTTAAGACGTACAGTGTGTCTTAAGTGCAATAGTTTTTTTCAGGTTTGTACTCCCCATTCATATTATTGGCTCCATACCTTCAGTATTTGTTGAATGCTAATTTTTATAGGTACTTCTACAAAAAACGTCTTTTAAGATTTTTGAATAGCGATAAGTATTGGTCCATCTTAGCAGCAGTATCTTGGGTTGTATCTGCTATAATCGCAAAATCAGACGCAACGAGTTCTCTGAAAATAATATCATCGTATTCGGCAAACAGGTACACATCCGATAGAAAATTGTCATTGTAAACATCTTCAGTTTTTCGGTCCCCTACTTCCTTTAAAAGAGTTACAATTTTTGACCAACTTTGGCATAATTTTAATAAACGTTTTTAAAACTGGACACCAAATATTGTGTTCTTTTCTAATATGTTCTTCATTGAAACGATCCACATAATTAAGTTTTTTCCAAGTCTCTTTAATATGTGGAAACACTTTAATTTTCCTTGTTTGATTTACAGTAACATGCCACATATCTCTGAATCAGACGTTTCGGAAATATTTAAAGGCACAGCCTTAGTCGAAGGTAATGATTAATAAAATTTAATTCTCTTTGACAATTTCTCCATAACTTTTTTTGGAAAAGTGTCCCGTTCATCCTTTCATTTGCGATTTTTTGGGAGAGTCTCGTACTGCCTCTTCATATCAAGTCAATAATGGCAAACCTAATAATAATAAATAGCACACTGCACACTAAGAGCCAAGAAACTTAACGCAACCAACGAGAAATATTATATGTGTGGTAGTTAACTAACGTCTGCAGTAGTTTTGAATTAATATTCATTGAAATTCATAGCAGCGAACAGCAGGCGAATAGGTAACTGATAAAAAAATGAAGCCTTCTCAGACTTTTCGTAATTTCATCTTAGTGAGCTAAATCTTAAAGACAAATAAAGCAGTGCTGATCATAACGAAATTTGAGTCACAAATGGTCAGTGCATTATATGTATGTTATATGTATTTGCATTAGCAGTTCGGTGTCCATGGCATAAGAGCAGGACACGGGCGTCTCAGTCATAATAAGAAAAAAATATCGCATACAACTACTTTGTGCTTAAAAGGGAGATGGAGGGTCGATTGGGAAATCTCGAGCGAGATTACCTACGTCACTTATTGAGCATAAATGAAGAAATTATACAACCTATTAAATTTTAAGAACGTCTCACCCCATCCTGCCTTCTTGTTCTTCCCAAGAACGCACAACTACGAGGAATTTCGATTTTTAATTGAAAGCTTACGGATGTTTTATGAAAACATTTGCGCATTTAACGATTCTGTGGGGAAAAAAAGAACAACCCACTTGTGTAAAATTTTGTACAAATTTTCATACCACCAACAGTCAAAGTTTTTCTGTGACATGTGCAAGAAAAACCCAGCTTGTGAAATTCTGTATCTGACCCCTGTCAAGTTTTTCTGTTAGATTTTCGCTAAAAGAAAATAGATTATACAAAAGGATATAAAGAAAATAGAAGAAAACAATTCGAGCAATTGGAATGGTATGGCGGTGGAAAAACCCTATAGCTTCCCAAGGGGAGTACTTTGAATAACATGAATCAGACCTTCTCAATAATTATGGCCCCTAATTGCTGCTATAGAAAATATCACCCCCTTTAAGCTGAGATTATTGTCGAGACAATTATTTTGAACTATGGCATTGTACATACAAAAATGTTACTATGTCTTTTACATTATAGACATTAAGATACCATACTTACGAGGTCCAGAATTTATAATAGACTTTATTACAATAAGCAGTACATTCTACTTCCCGGAAATTGGAATGAATTCCAATTATTATATTTATTATTACAATTAATAATGGAGTTGCACAAAGTAAGTTTAGAGAAAAATAATTCTATTTTATATTCTTCGTTAACGGAACAACTGCCACTATACCACATACTGAGAAATTAGCGGTTGTTCTCAGAATGTTTGGTTCAATTCAAAAAGGATGTACCTACTTCGTAAATATATTTTAACCAGTAAAACCAAAGCTGTAAATTATTTAAACCCTAAAACCCACGAAAAGAATTTTATTTAGATAACGAGTTGATTGGTTTTGTGTTTTTCACTAATGGTTTGTTTTGTTCTGTTCTTTGTTTTACTAAAGCTACTATATAACCACAAACGCACAAATAACAAAGGGGAAACGATCATTATTAACACCAACACTCCAAGTTCGCTCAGCCTGTATTTCTCAATTAACAACTTTTACTTACTCTCATTTTTAAGCGAGTAAATTTAGGAAGTGATCATTTTAGAATAAACCGACAAAGTTTCTGGAAATAATAATTAATGAACTACAAGTTACAATCTCTACTAAATGCAAAGTTGGCGATTATAAATTGAACGACAACTGGAAAATTGATTAGGTGTTATAGTTGAAAGTTAGGGTCTTGTTATATAAATTGAAGTTGAACCAATTTCCCGAAGTTTGTATATCCAATACATAAATAGAAAAAGACGTTTATAGGTCTTTATTTCATCGTATAATGTGGATGACTATCTTTTAAGCAGTTACAACAACTGGGTAATAAAAATTACTTTTGGAACAAACTGTTTTGTTGCTTTCATAACTTTCGCATCTAAGTTTTATTTGTGCATGCGTTCAAACAAAATCTCGAAGTATTTTTTCCACTCTGAAGGCTTCAACAGATTTCTGAGGTGATAAAAATCGCTGTCCACGCATTTTTTGTTTGATTCGGGAATAAAAAAAATTCGTTGGACGATAAATTTGGTAATCGATGTTTTTCTGCTTCAAATAATCAATTGTTCGGCGACGTGCTGTGTGGGAGTTTTGGCGTTGTCATGATGGAGAATGAGGTGACGTTTTTGATTGTTTTTCCTAATTTCGTCGATGAACAAACAAATTGTTTTACACCATTCAGCGTTAACTACTCTTCGATCCAGTATAACCGAAGAAACAAGCGATCATTTTCTTGAAAGTGTTTCGTGAACGAATAACTTTTGTTTGATTAGGTTCATCTTAAAACACCCAAACAGAGGATTTCTGAGCGGAGGCTTCCACGGCTAGAGTCAGTAAGTTTCCAGGGTAGGACCGTGTCAATGATGAAAAAGTCAACGTTTCGTCCAATTTTTTTTATTTATATTTTGTTGTTGACCTGATGAAGCCCTTTATGGAAGTGGGCGAAACGTTGACTTTTTCAACATTGACACGGTCCTACCTCGAGAGTCATCTTAATCTTAGTGGATTTCTGCTTAAATTTCCAATTCATTTGAGTATATTCAAGTTTCGTAACTTGTAACGATATTGTAGACGGATTTTGTAGTTCCTCGAATCGAGGCATTGCCTTACACCAATTAAGACGAGTCTGTTTTTGAGCTAAGTCAATTTCCTTTTGCGATATTAATGTTTTTATATCAAAAACTAAACGTGTTAGTCGTTTTTGCAATACAAATACTCTTTTACAGTCACCTACTGCTCCCCCACACAGTTTACATTATCGCAAAGGCTTAACTATAACAAATCGTGAGTAGTGATCCCGGATCTAGAGATGATTTTGATTAGAGGAATAAGTACATAGTAGGTACATGATCAATATGGACCATTCTGAGGGAGAGCGAGAAGCTGGTTTCTGTTTTCAAAGTATATAATAACTCTGATAGATGAAAAATTTACCAGTATTTACCCGTATGTGAAAACATTACCCCAAAATGAATGTGAAACTTGTTCGGTTCACACCATGCACAGAATGTACCTGCAAAAGTTGGTGTAATTTCCAAGACAAAGGAAGTAATGCTCCTTCCAATGAAAGAATATATTCTACTGACTTGAAAAAAGTTTAGTTTTTGTTTCAGGTATCAACAAGGAACTCGTTCTTTTGGTTAATGTTTCCTTTTATCAAATTGCCAAAAAATTGCTTCTTTCAAACTGGTTTTCTAAAGAACTTTTGCGTCACCAAGAACGAAGAAAGTGTATCTTTTGTTACTTCCACTGATTTTCCTCAAAACTCTTTTTTGTAAAGCAGGTGGTCCAACCTTTCTTTTGCACTTTTTTGCGCACTCTCGTACTGTCTCTTCATGTATACCAATAATGCTAAGCCAATAATGACTAAGGTACTTAACGGAGCGGACGAGAAGTGTTATAATTTTTGTAGTTAACTAACATACCAGAACAGAAATCGAATAACTGATTAAAAAATAAAGCATTCTCAGACTCTTCGTAATTTCATCTCAGTGAGCTAAATCTTAAAGACACACAAAGGAGAACCGGTCATAGCGAAATTTGTGTCGTGAATATTCAGTGTTGTGCCATAACAGTTCGGTATTGGTGTTGTAGGTGTCGGGCGTAGACGTCTTAGTCATAAGTGAGAGTAATTTTTTAATGCCCAAAAGAGAAATGAGGAGTCGATTCGGAAATATCGAGCGAAATTACGTGTCTATGTAGCAGAAATTGAGAACCTGTTGAGCAAAAGTTCCCAAAGTTTAGGGGGGAACAGGAGGCCCATTTGAATTTTTTTAGAATAGTCGACCGTTTTGTGTCTTCAATGAGTTACGCCCTCTATTGATAGACGGAGATAAGAAATTGTTGTGGTTTTGGATTTTCTTGGTAATATCAAGTATTGTGTTAACATCGAGACTAATCTTGACAAATTCAAGCAACCCGTTTCGAAGTTACACGATTTATTGCAGTAACACGTTATACGGTTCCCTCTCCCTTTATTTTGACAGCAATCGTAAAAATTCAAAAAGATGAATATATTTTTTCCAATATCGCTTATGAAAATGACACTTTCATCACTCAATGTAGTGAAGAAAATAGGCGTTTGCATCACTAGTGAGGAATAGTATATTCTTTAACGAGTGTAGAATGGTGGCTATTATTCACGAGGATGAAGTTTCCAAAACGAGCGAGCGCAGCGAGTGAGTTTTGGAATCATCCAAGTGAATAATAGTCATTCTACACAAGTAAAAGACCATACTTTCTCCACGACAATGCATAAAAAAAATATATACGTAAAATTATGAATATATGATTATTTTGACATTTCAAATGACGTGCTGTCAGAAGCGATTTGCGTAGTTATTTATTTGACGTTTTACAAGAGACGATTTGATTTATTCATTTTAGCGTGATTTCTGATAATCATAGAATGTGATTGGTTAACGAGAGTGAATTCTTTTTCATTCTTCACTGGTGTGAAGAATTTATAGGTGTTTTCTTTTTGCATTTTGTGGTAGCCTGTGGTAGCTTTAAGTCAGCTCTGTCAATACACACCATTCGTTTTATAAAAATAACCCTATTCGTTTTAAAAGCTTTATTTAAGTTTTATATTAACCTGAGGCAGAAATGTCTTATGACGCAAGGCACTTTAATCACGTGATGATTGTGCATGTGCCCAAGCCTGTAGCGATGCAAAAAGAAAACACCTTATGTCTTTCTTTAGCTAAATATGTAAAAAGAATGTGTGCATTATTACAGGGTGATTCACGACTATTCCCTCGGTCTCTTGTGCCTAAAGGGTATAAGATATCAGCTTCATTTTTTGGTGACATATGTAAATTGATAACGACTATTTTTTAAAATTATTTTCAATTATACAGGATGCTTCACAAAATTGTAATATATCAAAGTTAGGTTTTTTTAAATGCAACCCCCTGTATTTTATTACATTTTTAGATTGTACGTTAAAAACTAAGGTAACTTTATTAAACGTTCCCTATACCTATCGCTTACCAATTTTGAGAAAATGGTGATTTTAAGGAAAATATTCAATTTAAACAACCCCTAATAACACGGAAACCACTTACTTTCAGTAACACAAATTTATATCGATTTATCTTGACCTTTAAGGCTTTCATTTGCACTACGTAGGATTTCGATTTTTTGTACAGGGTGTTTAGAAAAAGGATTCATATTTTACATTTTTCAAACATCAAAAACTCACTTAACTTAAATGGAACACCCTCTATGTTTTTATTCTATGTTGAATAACTTTTCATTTTCTATCAAAAACTATGAGTAATAGATATGTCTAAAATCAACGATTAAAAAGTTATTAAGATTTTTCTCTAAAATTTGTATGGAAATGGTTTTTGTTTGCATTCTAGTAGGCCATGATTTTTTTTATTGTAGTTGATAATTAGATATGTGATCAAAACTTAATTAAAAAGGAAATTGAAGCAATGGAAAAAATACTGTAGTAAATGCCATTTTTTTCCTATGCATAACCGCACTCGTTTTCAAGAGATCTTCTAACGTTATGGTGTTATAGTAGCAAACGCATCCTTTATTCCAATTTTCATGTCATCAGCAGTGGTAGATGGAGTGTTGTAAACTAAATTTTTAATGATAATAATAATAATAATAATAATAATAATAATGTCTAAACAAACTTCATCAAGAAGACTCGAAAAAGTGTTGTTCTAAAATTCGTAAAAATGTTACTCCGTTCAAGTTTCCATCAAAAAACCAAAATTCTCCCAAATACATCGAGGCTCCACCGGTTTTGGCGGTCAACAGTGCGATACAGGTGACGATTTAGTAATGAAAATTATGTCAGTTTACCAAGCCGTTATGTTGTGGAACGTGGATTCGTCGGTAAATAAAACATATTTAAAGAATTCATCTGCTTCTCCAACTTTCGTTGAAAGCCTCGTCCATATAAATTCTGGTGAAGTTGAATGTGATAAGAATGGTGTTTATGTTTTTTTCAAAAATATTTAGATAGACAATTCCTCGATAAATGGATTGGAAGGAGGGGTCCACAACACTCCACCTACCACTGCTGATGACATAAAGATTACAATAAAGGATGCGTTTTCTACCAGATATCCTGAGAAACGTTAGATCTTTTGAAAATCGAGTGCGGTTGTGCATAGAAGTAAATGGTCATCATATTGAGCATTTACTATACCATTTTTTCCATAAATGATTACTTCTTGTTATTAATTTCATTTTTAATTAAGCTATGATCCCATATCTAATTATCAACTACAATAAAAAATCATGGCCTACTAGAATGCAAACAAAAACCATTTCCATACAAATTTTAGAGAAAAATCTTAATAACTTTTTAATCGTTGATTTTAGACATGTGCATTGTTCATAGTTTTTGATAGAAAATGAAAAGTTATTCAACATAGAATAAAAACATACAGGGTGTTCCATTTAAGTTAAGTGAGTTTTTGATGTTTGAAAAATGTAAAATATGAATCCTTTTTCTAAACACCCTGTACAAAAAATCGAAATCCTACGTAGTGCAAATGAAAGCCTTAAAGGTCAAGATAAATCGATATAAATTTGTGTTACTGAAAGTAAGTGGTTTCCGTGTTATTAGGGGTTGTTTAAATTGAATATTTTCCTTAAAATCACCATTTTCTCAAAATTGGTAAGCGATAGGTATAGGGAACGTTTAATAAAGTTACCTTAGTTTTTAACATATAATCTAAAAATGTAATAAAATACAAGGGGTTGCATTTAAAAAAACCTAACTTTGATATATTACAATTTTGTGAAGCATCCTGTATAATTGAAAATAGTTTCAAAAAATAGTCGTTATCAATTTACATATGTCACCAAAAAATGAAGCTGATATCTTGTACCCTTTAGGCACAAGAGACCGAGGGAATAGTCGTGAATCACCCTGTATATAGTCGTGGAGAAAGTTTATTTCCATAGCAACGTTAGAATACAAAATCAGCATAATAGATTCTTGAAAAAATAGAAGAGTAAAATAATTATAAATAAATTTAAAATTGAGACTCATTTTTGCGATGTTGGAAAAAATAGTATACATAATTCGTGATGAAAGTGCGATTTTTCAACTCGCAATACTATCCTCACTCGCTATCGCTCGTGAATATATAATGTAGTGCTCGTTGAAAAATCAGTCACTTTCTTCACTTGTATTAATGTACTATTTTTAAATACATTACTAAGGAAAATTGCCAAAAAAATGGGAATTTCAATTTGAAATTGATGAAATGCCCTCTGGCGGCAATGATGGGAAATAAAAAATAATTTCCAGTATTTTCTCTTGGCTACATTTATTATAAAAATTTTTATTTCACTGTTCAATCTCAAATAGTTTCTGAGTTATGGCCGGCCCTCCTTTCTTAGTTGTATTCTACACCTGGTGCAAGAAATATTATTTTTATATAATTGACATATGAAGGTTTTAACTTTTTACAGAATTTAGAAACAAATGATGAATTGCTTGTAAAAAATCTAGCAATTGGAAGTAAACAAACTGATCACCAAAGCATAAAGTACAAAGTAAATTCTCCTGCAACGTCTTTGATAAAAGTTATTCTTTGAGACTAATCTGTATGAGACTGGCCTGCGGTATTCTATCTGGCTTATTTATTTTGCTGCCACGATGAACGTAAATAAAGTTTGTAAGTTATATAATAATCAGAGTTATGTGTCATTATAATAATTATAACGTTTTGATGAATAAATAAATAAGTCCCGCATAAAAATGTTCTAAAGTTAATAAACATCTGAGGGTTTTTTGATATTAAAGTACCTTTCGATTTTTTTTCTCAAACTTTCAATTTAAATCTACATAAAATTGCTTCAACCTTTCAGTACTAAATTCTTGTCGCGTCCTGAAGGATTCGTAATCAATTTTCTTAGCTTTCGTGTTTAAGGTTAGATAAATGTTTATAGCGAAACCTCGCTAATCAAAATATAATTTCTTGCAGATTGAAATGGATCAAAGTATAACGGCTTGACGGAAACTGAATAAAAAGTAATGGCGAATACGGCACATTTTGTACGTCAGCAAAGCTCAACTCACCTTAATCCCCAACGTTCCTTGGATCGTCTAGAATTGAGGGAACTTAGAGGACGTCTCGTCATTGAAAATGGTAATACGGGAACGTACGGCGCTACGAATTTGGGGTTTGAAGATACGAGTCCGAACGCTAAACTGAAATCGACGAGTAGCAGTAAAAGGGGCTCGCAAGATGGTAAACCGATTTTTCGACCGGAATGCGGGGAGGAGGAACGTGAGTCGTGGGATAGTAAGCTCACGTTTTTGTTAGCGACTGTCGGGTACGCTGTTGGGCTTGGTAACGTATGGAGATTTCCGTATTTAGCCCAAAAGAATGGCGGTGGAGCATTCTTGATTCCATACTTTGTTATGCTTGCCATTGAGGGGATTCCAATTTTCTATTTGGAACTCGCCATCGGACAACGGTTACGAAAAGGGGCGATTGGTGTATGGAATCAAGTATCTCCGTATCTTGCAGGTAAGATTTTATGTTAAGCGTTTTCCATTTACATCCCCATTTTGAACATCATGCAGCAGCTATTTCAAAAGTTAAATACGTAACGTAGCAGAGATGTTACGCTATTTCACGCTAATTCGCAGAAATTCAAATTAAACTTTATCTTCACTTTTTTACATTTTTACAATTACAAATTATATTAATATTGATTATAGCTAAAAGCTCCAAATACGACGACCAAAACATTTTTTCAAACGTTATTTATTCTAACCTTGACTATTATTTCGAATAGTTTCGACTTTTTAAGTCATCTGCACGTTTAATTATGAAAAATGTTCTATAATTTTCATCTCTTACCAAATTTTGAAGGGTAGCGTGATTTTGCCTATTAGTTTAGATTTCATTTTGTTTGCAATGGATTTATTATTTTAATAAACGATGTTGCAAGATAGGGTTGTAACGGGCTTATGCATTTAAAAAAAAAATATTATTTTAATATTAATTTTATTCACCTATTGTGAACTCAATCCGGGGACACAATGTATAATTTCTATATAAGAAATAAAGTTATATGATAAAAATAAGATGGAAATTTCACTTGAATAAAAATTAAAAAATCTGTCATAATTTATTATCCTGCTGAAGCGTGTTGAGCTGTGTTTAAAATAAATATTAAGGTGGAGTGTAGGTACACCTTATTATTATGATGTTACATAAAATTCATTTCCGTTTACTTTTATAATCAATATATTCTTATTATAGAGCATTCTATACTTCAAAAATAGTAGCATCATCAATTTCTTTAATGAAACTGAAAAAATGCTCTACATCCTGTGTTTGCATACACATTACACGTTCAATTATTGTATTTTTGGAAAGCGCACAAAAACATCTTTTCTTCTGTAAATTCCATGTAACAAAATGTATACGTTGCAAATTTCTCAAAACTTATACACAGTTCTACAGGGATTAAAATGAAAGATTTTTCAATTTTTTGGTTATAACTTGAAAACACCAGAGATTGTGATTTTAATTAGCCATGTTAATAATTTTCAAGACAGTAGTCAACGTTCGTGAAAGCCAAACTCCTCAATCATCAAAAGTAATTGTGATACCTTGGAAAGCCAAAAAAAGGGACACATTGTATAAAAGAAGTACTATAAGAACTAAATTCCAATGATGAAGTTTATTTCGCATTTTCTTCCAGTTTTAAGGTAATTAGGTGCCATTTTGGAAAAATTGGAGAAAACATACAGAATTTTTAGCTTCTCGTTTTGTGGCGCAGGGGCGAGTTCTTATTTCTTTAACCGAAAATTAAATGTAACACAAAATTCGAGGATTGGTGTATTTTTAATTGTGTACATTTGATACAAATTTAAGGAAAAACAGTGGCGTATAACCTTTTTCTGTGCGACAGTTGTTATTCAAAATGTATTATTATAAATAGTATATTATGCAACGAGCATGTAATGATAGCTATTAATACACGAGCACGAGGTAAGTTATGACACGAGCCTTGGCGAGTGTCATAAATCTTGTGCGAGTGTATTAATAGCCATTACATGAGAGTTGCATACACTATTTTTTCTACGACCTGTGTTAATTAAACAAAAATTATTATAAAAGAACGAACAAAATTTTTGACAAATATCAAAAACTCCTGTAACTATGGCAATCAAGTAAAATGCTTGACAGCTATTGGCTAATTGACTCGTTTTATAATGAAAATCTGTATCGAAATGAATATCATTTCGATACAATCTAATGACACTTAATAAGTCGATTAAAGTATGGGAGTAGAAAAAATAAAATAAGCCCCTCGTTACTGTTATCTGCTTACAAGCATACCAAGTATCCACAAAATCGGCGAAAATATTATTCAGAAGTTAGTAAAAATCGACTTTTATTAAAGTTTAATATCTTGTCTTTCGAAAACGAAATGATGCGGTCTGTATAGTACCTATAACCGTTGAGTGAAAGATATTCTTTATTCAATGCTATAACTTGGTCCGTTGATGAGAAATATGAAGCTTTGTTTGTATTAAAATTATATCAGTTATTTTACGTATTGGATATACCCCAACGGATGGTTTTCTATGTAAGTGGTTGAAGAGCACGCTATTGTTTGGGTGCGTATGAATCTTTGATTGTAGTAAATGATTAATGGGTTGTACCTTTACCCACAATATATACGCCGTATATATCAATTTAATCAATTCAGATATTTTCGCGACGAGCACGTACATTTCAATTACGAACTTCGCACAATCAATTTTATTTTCAGTGTAGGATGAAATGTGCTCACGCTCTCACAGTAATGTTCAGTGATACGTTTTGGACTAGATTGAATTGGTGCAAATTTGATAAACTAGCGAATCGACCGTTGGCTTCTGTAACTTTTCCTTTAACCCAAATAAAAGGCATTAATAAAGTGACGCTTTACGCAATAACGATTCATTTCACAGGCATAGATAATCTCTTACCAACAGCGGTGGAGGATTAGATATAATTAGATGGAATAATTATAGTCTAATACGTCAGCTGAAATCGATGTTACAACCCCTTTTATTAAAACAACAAATTCACTGTAAAGAACTCGAAAATAATTAAAAGGGAAAGCACACAACCGTTAAAAGTTTGATAAGGGGAGGAAACGTAACTATTGAAAATTTCCATATTTAGACAATAATTGTTCACTTCGTTCAAACATTCAACTAAACGAGCTGACGTAAACAAATTAAATTTCCACTTTATCGGTGTGTAAAATCTGTTGGAAGAGAATGTACAAATTTTATTTATAACTACTTTACAGGAAATTATTGATCTTTTCCTTATGTAATTATATACCGGCGTAGGAGTGAAAAACTCCTCTATTATTTGCACAAAAAGGATTCTCATTTTGGCTTGTATATTACTCGGCTTTGAAGAATCACCTAATGCAACAGGATTTAGATTTATTATTTCGAAATTGAAATGTGGCAACAAACATTTTTGGGGAATCTCAAAATTAATCCGATTCGCATTCGATTTTTTCTAGTCTTATCTGACCCCTTGTCTCGACTTCTTGTAAGCATGATAGCGTCGATCACTCAATCATTATTATATAATGTTGATGAATTGTGCTTTGCTGTTCTTATACATATACCTACCTATATAAGACATTTCAGCTTTGGATTAATGTGGGATGATGTCAAAAGGAAGGATCTAGGACGTTCTTGTCTTGACTTCTTCGATCGTTAATATGCGGAGTCCCATTTTAATATAAAATACCGGAAAGAGGTCAAGGTGTGTTGATATACAGTGCGTAACAGAAGTCGTTTAACCAATGAGTTTTTGTTTGTTTGTATAGGAACCTTCAATAGTTTTAGTGGCATTTTAGCGGAAGTGACATAACTAGTTATAGTGAAAGTTTACAAGTTATGATAAGCCTAAGGTACCTGAAGCATCATTAATTCATTAGAAAGATTTTGTTTTGTGAATTTCTAAACGTTCAATAACAGTCGAGTTCATTCTTATTATTTTACTTGGTTAGCTAAGGAAATAATATTATCTACTTTTATTCTCAAACACATGTGGGGCAACAACAGATTTATCTCAACTCAACTATTGTATTTCAGGTGAATTTTGAGTCGTTTTTGGTTTTCCCAATACACACTTCGTTACGGTTTTTACAGTTCATTTTAGATATTCTCGACTTATCATTCATATCTACTAGGTTTTTGATGTTACCAAGAGGCTTTTGCAAACTACCTTCTGAAGTTGTGATCGTTTGCACATTAAATGTGGAAACAATTCTAGAGAAATGAAAGATAATTCGTCAATTTAGCATATTGCTTATATGATCTATTGCCCTCTTCCCCCTCACTCCTAAAGTGGTCACATTTCCAATACTCTTCAGTTTCCTAATTAAATTTATCACTAAATCTTCAAAGAAACCATTTCCTTGATTGTATGTAATTCTTTGGAATAATTTTGTTCTAGAAGAGGAAAATGGATGGGTCTATATCACAACGGCCACTGATCATAACGGCCACCCCGGTTTTTGCTATTTCATAACGGCCACCTTGATGACAACGGCCACTAATACTATTTGATCATAACGTGAACAAGGTGGCCGTTATGATCAAATAGTATTAGGGGCCGTATGTGATCAAAGTGGCTGTTATGAAATAACAATAACCTAGGTGATCAGCTCCCAAATGGATTAATCAGTGCGCCAAAAAGTTGATATATCTACGTTTATGATGCAATAATTCGAATCACTACTTCCTATACATACTTATCTATTTCTAAGTGAGATCTGTTTTTTGAGACAGTAGTGTCAAGCAATGGTACTGATAACCACCGTTTGCATAAAAGAGAATTTAGAATTTAGTTGAACGACAAGGTCCTGAGGGGAGCAAATTTTAGTATTGACGACGCAAAAAGTACTATCCACTTACCGAACTAAAACTCTAGGAAAGTACGCCATGCGGTCAGTTTCAAATTTACTCATGAAAAGGTTGGCAATAAACTGAGATAAGCTATTACCCATTGTTGTTCCATCTTCTCGTTTAAAGAATTTACCGTCAATTTGGAAAAAGGTCTGATTCATGCATAGATCTGTTGATTTAATAAAATCGTTAACTTCCAAATTGTTTTGTGTTAAAACTTTTCCTAAATACCCTAAAGCTGTATCTATCGGAATGCTCGGAAACAGTGAAGCAACGTTAAATGAAACTAACAGTTCATCTTCTCCCAACTCAATGTTTTTAATTTTTTCCGAGGGGTGGCTCACTCCCAAAAAATCCGTACACTATATTTAACTTTTTGATACTGAACCTATTTCGAAGATACTGAATGTGTACTGAATTTACTGAACTTGATAGTAATGAACATGTAATGACTAATGAATGACCATACTGAACTCATACTAACTATACTGACCTCATATTGTACCGATCATACTGAACAGATACTAAATGCATAAAACCACTTGCTACGAAATTAGGTTTATTACAATATTTTCCCTGAAATGCCCTTCTTCTTTATTATGTAATCGTGAACTGTAATAGTGTATTATTTGTTTAAATAAATAAAAATATTATACACATTTATTAATTATGTATATAATTTGGTACGTTTTCTATGCACGTAGAATCTTTTGGTAAATGATTTTTGCAGAACAATCACTAAAGAATAAATTAATATCTACTTACCGAGTTTAATAAAAAAGTTAAGATAAAAATACACCCATTACCCAATAATGTTTTTGTTAAAAAAAGATATCTAGTATATCAAGCTCCAAAAATTGTTAGTAATAAAACAATTTAAAATTTTAAATATTAATGTTAGCCTCATTTTTCCCCCAACATTTTTTGTTATTTACAAATTGTCCGTCATCCTCTCCGCTCCCATCACCCAGGCTTATTTGTTCAGAACTTGAAAGCAGCGTTTTATGGAAAATCCAAAAGTGCAATAAAAATAGGTGTTCCCATTTAAGTTTTAAAAACTCACCCCCCTCCACTGGGCAGGGGGTTGAGGGTGATGTTTACGTATCATAAAGAAACAGGTGTTTTTTTGCAATCGGATGTGTCGTTCTCGAGATATTCAAGGGTTTCCATACTTTTTCAACACCCGGTATATTAATTATATACAGCACAATTTCATATGATTAACTTGAATACAACCTCGATACAACCACAGATGAAAGGAAATATGCCACCGATGATGTCATCTTGAGACGGCGACAAAACAGTGCTCGATTTACCACGTTTTCAAACGTAAACACCCGAATATTGAACATACTTAAAATGTACTGAACCAATACTGAACTTCTGCTGAATGGTACTGAATTTACTGAACTCATACTGAACTTGTATTGAACCTACTGAATTATACTGAACTTTTATTGAACATACTGAAATTGTACTGAACCTACTGAACTAGTATGTGTACACCATATTTAACGAGTGAGCCACCCCTCGATTTTTTCAATAAATTCGTATAAATTGGAAACACTAAAATTTGGTTGCTGATACGATAAATTGTGGAATGTCTTGTTCAGCATTTGGAAATTGTGTAAGTTTTCACGAGACACCTAAGGAAGAAGTAAATGTTCCATGTGCAACAGTGTGGACAGGTGACATTATAGTTCATATTTTTCTAATGACATTATGGATAGCGATTGCTGGCAAAATTTTACACAATATTCTAGAAATTTGAAACACCTGTGAGCAATTTTATTAAAGAATAATGTGAAACCCTCAACAGTAACAATGAATTGTGTATAACTTTGGCTAAGACTGTAACAAAACATTGTGGAAAATATATTGAGTAAATGGGAGACCTCCAACGATTTCTGGGGTACAGTGTATTTTAATATAGTCACATACTCAACTTTTTTCACTTCGTTTGATAAAATTCGTCTAATGAAAGACCATTGGTCGTTTAACGGATGTTCAGTAAAGAACACAATGTACGGCGATATAATTAAAATCTAATATTTCCTACTTAATCTTACAAGTGTATGATTGTGTCCACGCTTAAAAATTCGTTTGCATGCGTAAGTGTAATATAAGTGTAGTTAGACTAAACCCTATATGAGGGAATAGAGAATTAGACGAAGTTGATCCTAATGAAAACGCCGAAGAGATTCTGTTAAATGAGCTGTTCTGATTCAAATAAAAAGTCACATGGAGCAAAATTAGGCGAATACGGAAGGCAATCAATGATATGTTTGTTTTCTTGCCAAATAATTCCTTACAAGGATGGCATTGTGAGCAGGTGCGTTGCCATGCAGTAAAAACAAACTTGTTAGAGAATTAGTAAACAAAATCAAACTGTAGAAGACATGGAGAAACGAACCACTTCTAGAGGACCACGACGAACAAAACTAAGCAACACATACATAAGCCGTCCATCGGTTATATCGAAGACCTAGTTGTCTTCTAAAGGTTCCCCTGTTTGGTTTTTGATAAAAGTAATCATATTTCGTTAATAAGAAAAATGTATGCGAAAGACATGAAAAAATTATCTCCCATTCACAATCAAAATCACAAACGTGAGGGACCTGAACGAAGCAAAAGCTCTACAATTTGCAACGTTTGCATAGTTTATGGTATCTTAAATGATCATTACTTGTATTTTGGGAGGTATCCGAACCAAAATGAATTACAAAATTAAGTGCAGTGTGCAGCAGTTGTCCAACTTCATTCTATAGATTTAAGTTTAAAAAAGTACAAATGTTGGTAGGTACCAATTTTGAGTTGAACGTGTTTTTCAGAATTGATCGTGGTTTTTACAGCACATCTGACGTTGAAAGTGGTTGTAGCGATTCTGGAAATATTCGTAAAATTGTTTCGTTTTCGCAAAGAAATTTTTTTGGAACAGAAGGCCTTGAATCTGGGAGTTTACGGTATAGATCACCGGGGAGAACATGTTCGCGGCCACAAAAAGCAAAATAATGATAGTATAACAACCAATTTTTACCAAACGTCCCATAACCATTTGATTTTAATGGAGGTGTGAAGAAAGGACTCTATTAACACGTTCAGTTAGGTTATATATAGGGTATTTTTGTATAGGGCAAGAAATGGTGCGATACATTATTATCCTTTATGTAGAACCCTTTAATAACGTTATTGTTTTGATATAATACACGTTATTTTATAAATATGAGTTTGAGCAATTGCTTACAAAAGCGTAATTTTGAGGTAAGTCTAGAAATGAAACTTTTGGAACAGAACTTTGAGCGAATAGTTCCAAGTGCAATTTTATTGAATAAACAACTCATGGATGTTATTGACTCCTTCATTTTAATAAATATAAATGAATGAATATGATTGTCTTTTAAGTATAGTTTGTGAATCCTTTTGCAATCCATCTAATACTCAATTTGTAATTTACAGGAATTGGAATTAGTAGTGCAGTCGTATCATTTAACGTGGCACTTTATTACAACACTATAATTGCCTGGTGCTTATTCTACTTCGCTCAAAGTTTTCAATCAGAACTGCCTTGGTCGGAATGTCCGAAAGTTTACTTCAAAAACGGTTCCTATATAAAAGATCCCGAGTGTGTTGTAAGTATTAGAACTAAAAGGAAATGAAACGAAATGAAAAATTGTAACGTTTCAGATAAGCAGTCCCACTCAATACTTTTGGTATCGGACAACGTTAATGGTTTCGGAGGATATCAACACGCCAGACGTTTTTAATTGGAAAATAGCAATAGCACTGGTCATCGCCTGGATATTGGTGTACTTGTGCATGATAAAGGGGATAGCGTCGTCTGGGAAGGTGGTTTACGTTACGGCTACGTTTCCGTATATCGTCTTAGTTATTTTTTTCTTCCGTGGGGCAACTCTAACAGGCGCCGGCGATGGTATCAAACACTTATTCACACCAAAGTGGCACACAATTCTCGATCCGGTTGTGTGGCTCGAAGCGGGAACGCAAATATTTTTCTCACTGGGACTAGCTTTTGGCGGCCTTATTGCTTTTTCCTCTTACAATCCTGTAAACAACAACTGCTACCGTGACGCTCTTATGGTTTCACTAACAAACTGCTTCACCTCGATGTTTGCAGGAATTGTAGTATTTTCGGTAATCGGATTTAAGGCAACAATGGTACATCAACAATGTCTTAAAGAACGCAATATTACTTTTACCGAAATTTTGGGTATAGATTACAGTTTAGAAAATCTTCCGCCGGAAGGTACAATTTATAATTATACATCGAATGGTATATATAGAAGTGTTACAATTCCGCCGTATCCCGAATGTAATTTAGAAAAGGAACTGGATAACGTGAGTAAATTATACATGGCTACGGCTTAATTTAATAATTACAGTTGATTTTAGTCCGCGTCTGGAACAGGATTGGCCTTTATTATATTTACCGAAGCAATTAATCAATTTCCAGGAGCGCAGTTTTGGTCCGTTCTTTTCTTTCTAATGCTCTTCACGTTGGGAATTGATTCCCAATTTGGAACGTTAGAAGGTGTAGCGACTTCGATTGTCGATATGAAGATATTTCCTAATTTACGAAAGGAAATTTTAACAGGGGCCTTGTGTTTATCATGTTGCCTTATATCGATGGGTTTCGCACATGGAGCTGGCAGTTATGTTTTCGTTCTCTTCGATAATTTTAGTGGAAACTTTCCATTGTTGATCATTGCGCTTTGTGAGTGTCTTGCTGTGTCGTACGTGTACGGACTGAAACGGTAAGTCGCTTATTTGTCTAACGTATTTATTTTAGTTTCTTTGCCTTAGACAAATAAAGATTTGTCTAATTGCTTATTTTTTCCTGTATATCTTGGTCTTCCTAAACAGCAAACTTACGAGATCTTTAAGGTTTAAGTTGAGGAAGTTTAAATTTTCTTTAGTTGATATTGGGCATTATGCAACAGCAATAATTTTGGATAGTTTACATGTGAAAATTTGAAGCAAAGATTAACCTTAAGTATAAAAACTAAAAAGTAAACGTTTTTAGTTTTAAATGCAACTTTTTTCAGTGAAATTTAAGATTTTCTTTAATTTCAAGAAGTGATAATTATTATAAAGTTAAGTCTTCATAAAACTTGAAATCGAGCATAATTTTAATGAATTTCAATATTTATTTTGTAATATTTCTTGCAGCCTTCTGTTTAAAATCCAGGTGTGTACATAATATAGTACAACAAAATGATCTTGTGCACCTATTATCTTTTAATATTCCGCTCTCCGTCTTCTTCTTCTGCGCCTTGGTAATTAGGAGATTCCGCCCTCCGTTTCTTCACTATTTGCATTACCTTTCTTTCACGTATTTCCCACTCATAATGCAGATCCTTTCTTATCCATTTTTTGTAATTTCCGCCCCACAAAGGGGCTGTGGTCCTTTACGCTATACAAAATCTGACTTTTGGTATACCTACTTCCAATATAATTTAGATTTCGAAGCGAAATTGAAATTTATTAGCGTTACCCTAATATACGATTAGGTTTTTCTTACTATTTATTAATGTCATGATCGAAAGCTTCGGGAGTTCTGTTTCGTTTTTCTAAGTGTAAAAAAAATTCGCTACTTACACAAATTCAACAAATATTTGAAATCGTGCTTATGCCGGTATCGAAATTAAGGGCTAAATTTCTTTTCTTCCAGTTTCGCGGACGATATCGAAATGATGACAGGATCACGTCCAGGATTATATTGGCTAATATGCTGGAAATACTTATCACCTATGGCTATGATTTCAATACTGGTTGCGAGTATTGTGGAGATCGCCGTTGACGGTTCTGGATACGATGCGTGGGTATCTTCCAAAGGAGTAACGGAGAGGTTAGGGTGGCCTCCCTGGGCTATTGTTCTAAGCGTGTCTCTTGTACTTATTTGTATCTTATGGATTCCTGCTACTGCCATTTGTAGGTAAGAAGTATCGCATGTACCATCGGCACGAACGTGCCTAATTGGTTAAATTGTAGATTATTTGGAATAGTTATAATCGATGACAACAATAAAGCTTGGTTTCCGGCTGCAGATCTAAAGGAATTTCACGGAATAATGCCGCACGAAGTAACTACTGCCGAAACGATATTATTTTGCATTAGAAGCGATGGTACTGAAGGACTTTGCTGTCCGACGAGTTATTTGATTGACGAATACGATGAAGAAGCTTAGTTTCACAGTATTAGATTAATAGATATATTACGCAAATTTCTTTTATGTATAGATCTTTTATTATATACATGTACCTGAGTTACATATTTTTTATAAGCGTTATTGTTAATAAGTACGAAGACGCTATTTGTGGTGCCATTGTGGAAACCTTTTGGCCTCAAATAGCATTAACGTGCTATTGTAATACTGTATAAAAATCATGCTCATCTTAAAGCAAGGCTGCTATCATAAACTACAGTATGTCCTCAAATTTTATATAAGTAATACTCAAAAGACGATAATGAGAGAAAACAATAACTGTACAGATTTATTTTATACTAAAGGCATCGATTTTATTTGCACAGAACTTGTGATAAATGCACAAAATTTAAAATATTTTTTAAAAAGGCAGACTCACATAAAGCAGTCTTTATTTTTTCAGCACTTTTTGTCTATGCATATCTGCGACATATCCTTCATTTTAGATACTTCTTGCGTGTTTTAAATAGTAAACGAGACAAATATTTGCGTACGCCATTTAGAGTCTGTCCTTAATACTAGTCAATTTTATTACTGAAGTAAGACAATAATAACTATATTAAATGTGAGAATAGAAATTAGTAGATGTAAATTTATTAGTTAAAAGGAAACAATGCAAGATTTAGTTTAATATTGAAACGGCGACAATAATATTTTAGATGAATTCTATACCTATATATTATGTAAAAATATGAATAGTTACTATTATAAAATATAGAATGTGTTGACAATAATAACTTATATTTGTTTCCTGCCCTTACTGTTGCCATTGTTAATACGTAAAGTTGTTGTAATGTAAAAATTGTAAATAAAACACTGTTAATATGTGGAAAATACAGCATAGATGTTACCGTAATTTATTTTTAAATTCAAATTAGCGCTCGTATTTCGATTGAAGGAGACATAAATTATCCAAAATAAAAGACAGATCGGGGAAGTCCCTTATGAAGAAACAATAGTTAGTACCAATCTCTAGAAATAATTAGGAACCCTTTCAACGAACGTTGTAGCTAACAATAGCACAAGTAATTAAAGTCATCAAAAGAGGCTTCCTACAATGACAGATGAATTAATTTTCTATTCCAAATTAAAGTTTTCTTCTTGTTGCATATAAATACAGGGTGATCTTTAACCTCCTGACCAAATTGAGATGGAGGGAGATCAAAATAAACTTATTTTTTTAATAAAATTTTGATCAAATTGTAATAATAAGAAAGTTACAAGTGTTTAAAGTTCTTAGAAACTATTGAGCTTTTTTTATAAAATTTGGTAATAATTTACATTTTGAATTCAAATTTGAAATACTTGAACGTTAAATAAACAAAGTTCAGTTAAAATTTTACTAAAATTTTTATAAGATTAAAGTTATGGCTATTTAAATTGTTCTGTAAAATACATAGTTATGGGTGTCCATTTATTAAAAGGCGCTGATTTATTTAATTGACAACTGCATGTATTATTGTTTGTTAATAAATATTTTTATTTTATTATCAAAAACTGCACGAACTTGTTATTGGTTATCTGATATTTGATTTACGCCTCCACGAATGTTTATATTAACAAGTTTTCGTGTTTTCTTGTGTAATTAAATATGTAGGTACATTTCTATTCTACTTAACGTTTCGGAAACGTTCTTTGGTTGTAAAAAAAAAACTAAGTATATAATTTGGAGCGTGTTCTGCTACGTGTAGTAGGTTCTCTGTACACACAGAAAAAGGTTTCCTTGTATTTAATTAAATGTATTTTTTCAGCAAGTAGTTCAGTAGTTCTCTGCTTGCAAAAAACATTATTTTATCTTACAGTGTAACAAATAATTGCATTTTTTTAGTGTAGGAAAGTCTAAATTCGGTTTCGGAATTATATTCCGCAAACTTTCCGGTTGAATGCAATAAAAGGTTCACTAAGTACCTATAGAACCATTACGACAGCCAATCAGGAATGATCAACGAAATACACCATTCATAAGCAAATCTTAGAAAGGATGACAAGTTTAAGAAGTGAAAATTCTTTAGGTTTACAACAATTAATTGCAATTTTTCTTATTTTTATTGTATTTGGGATTTTCTACTATTTTTATTGCAGAAATATTCATGAGTAGAGTAGTTTAAAAATCTCGTGGTACTCGAAATGCGCGGCGGAATTTATTTAAATACTACGATACTAATATGAAGTTCTATAAATAATTACACCTAGGTATATTTATATTTACTCTACATATTTAGGATGACATTTTACCCACCGATGTTTCTCGACGTATAACGTAACGTCGCGTCGTGTCTACTTTTCGAAAATGTTTTAAATTCCGCCGCGCATCTGGAATGCCACGAGATTTTGAAACTACTCTATATAAAATAGTTTAGAAAACCTTTTGTCATATAATGGATTATAAATGTATCCGCACCGTATCTAGCTAGAGAATAGGCTGTCTTTGCACTTTATTCGTTACACGTAGATTTACCTACTGATATTCGCATTCATGTGTTATTAGACGTGATATCACTGTATCTATTAAACCTAATTAAAGTTTATTGACAAAGATTAATAATAATTGATAATAAATGTGAAGATTTAATTAAGGCCAGCACCTTCCGAAACCTATGAATAATAATCAAAATCATCGCAATATAACATTATTTTGTACACTGGGAATAAATCCACCATGTCAATAGCAGAATTGTTGCTTTTAAAATAAATGTTTATTGCCCATCCCTCCAAAAGTACAATTATAAATGTTTTTATCGAACAGCAGTTAGTGAGGCTGGAGAGGGGTGCCAAATTAAAAAATTCGATCATCGGTAATTACTTAAAGGGTGTAAATGTGCACGGACCGTAGAATCCGTATAATCATGAAATATTCAAATAATAACGTACGTTATCTTCATCTGTATAAATGTACCTATGTATGTCCGTGAACTCCTCATTCATTAATGGATCTCAGGGTCTGTTAATACAACAAAAACGAACCTCATTCTCTTCTCACGAAGAAAAGAAAGAAAGGGACGACAAAGCTAAAGGATATATAATTATATACCTACCTAGCAATTGTACAAGTACAATGTACGGTAGGTACCAACCTACAGGTAGGTAGTGGAAAAAGGTAAATACTTGGGCATAACGTTAGATCAAGGACTGACCTTCAAACCACACAAGATAGGGAACAAAACCGCACGTGGTACGACTGGAAGAATAATTCCAGTAAAGTAATGCTGAATGGAATCGTGTATTACCATAGATCTAAGATCTATGTGTATTACACAGACGGCTCGAAAACCACTAGGGGCACTGACTGGACGAGGCTGCAAAATCTCTGTAAATCTAGGACAAAAAGAGAACGTGTTCCAAGCCGATGTATATGCAATCCTGACAGCGGCTACTCATCTATTAAAACAAAGAGAACATTGCCAAGGGGGAAATCTTTATAGTTACAGCAAAGAGAATATAAGGGGATACCCTTTGGTTACAGCGTTGAGTGAAAAGTAAGTATCTCAACGGTTTAATTTTGATCAATCATAAAAATATTATTTATCTACATTTCGTCATTTACAAACATCCATTTTATTAGAAAAAAGCTCGTGGTCATCGCCACTTCCGATAGCACTTGAAATTCTGTAAAAAATGATGCGCATTTTATTTATTATTTTTCCTGAATTTTGTTCATTTTAATCCGTCGTGGTTCTATTGTTAGGAATTTTAAAGAAAATCACGGATTCGGCTATTAGGATAGCATGAACTCAAGGAATACTACATGCAGAAATTGGACTAATTTTTCAATGCTTGCGCCATCTACCACAAAAAAGCCTAACTAATATATTGAAGTAGTCATTTAATCTTCTGATGACTAGATGTCAGAACGATCGCTCCTTAATCTTCCATGTAATATTTACACAATAATAACATATTATACAAGGACAATTTTCTTTACTCTATTCTATACATCTGTGATAATAGTATAAAATTTGAAGATTTATATGAAATGAGCAAATGTAGTTAGATTGTTTGCGGCGACATCTGTCTTTACAATAACACATTATAAAAGAAGCGGTATGTCAACTGATTCGTCTCCCAATAAGTAGATGCCGGTAAAATCTATAACATCTACAGTGACTCTATAACAAACAGTGGCGACAAGCGATGTATCGATTTTTATTGGCCGTGGTATATTTTGCCTCTTAATGGCGGCCTGACTGTGTTTACCTTTGATCAGCGTGTGATTTTTATTTGGATTTAGGACGTTGCTAGGATACCACCGTTGAGTTAATAGAAACCCGCCCAAAATTTTGCCTCCTAATGGCGGATGGGTGGAGCTAATCGCTACTTGTCGTCACTGTTTGTAATAGAGTCACTGTATAACATCGAATAAAGTCAGTGTATAACATCGTACAAGAGTCACTGTAAAAGTGATATAGATTTTACCGACATCTATTTATTAGAGGAAGTCAATATGATGTCTCTTCTTTAATGGACCAACACGTTTTAGTACAAAATTACTTTGTATAGATGTCGCCACCTACTTTCCACATGTAATCCTTGTTTATTGTATACTAAACAAGGCTGTAAATATTCGCAATCATCAAATTGTTTGTATTATTAATAGATGTTAATATTCTACATTTATTATATATACAGTAATTGTGGTATACAATATGAACAATTTTTTGTTTAAAAAATTTAAGGTCGACCATCTAGGTATTAGAGGAATAATCAACTACATATAGTTTAAAGTTTATTTATGCTTTCTTAAAGCAGATGGCGGAAGCATCAACTTGTGCAGTGTCGTATAATTTTTTACTTCATGATATCCTAATAGCGAGATTCACAATTTGCATTAAAATTGTAGGCTGAAATGCTGCACTAAAAACGCGACGGATTAATTAAAATGTGACAATTTTTTTCAGTAGAGATGAGATGCACACCAACTTTTGGACAATTTGAAATGCATTAGGAAATGGATAATTACAACTTTTTTTAATGAAACAGATTTTTGTAAATTTTGAAAACATAACTGTAACATTTTTGTTATATGTAGACCAAAATCCACGTTTTCTCAGACATTATGCATACATGATACATACCTACTAACTGTCTGTATTAAATTGATTAAGTAACAAAGTTATCGCTTTGAAATTTTCAGAATTTGTACACAAAATAAGGTCCCTTTTCGTGGTTTAATTATTTATCAAATATAATTAATAGTTTATGTCTAAATAATTGATTTTTCAGACAACCATCGGCTAAACCTAAACGTATATGAAAAACCTTTCGAAGTTACAAAAATAACTCATATTGGAGAATGAATTAGAAAAGTTTCTATAAATAAAGGAATTAAATTAGGTACTATCGTTTTTGGTTTTCGAATTATACTAGCGTTGCTATTATCGGCAATACAATGTGTGGTAGCACAGATGTAAGTATATTTACATCTGTGGTGGTAGTAACGAGAACGTATTTACTACATAAAGCACAAAGGTGAATAATTATTTCTCGTATCAGCGTAATGGTCGTAATGGTGCTACTAAAACGAAA
Organism: Pyrocoelia pectoralis; assembly: GCA_036250285.1. Taxonomy (NCBI): domain Eukaryota; kingdom Metazoa; phylum Arthropoda; class Insecta; order Coleoptera; family Lampyridae; genus Pyrocoelia; species Pyrocoelia pectoralis. Next base: position 2,961,902 of record CM070079.1, on the reverse strand, counting down.
TGGTGATAATACAGTTACGATGTACCTACTCAAGAATATTTAGCCAGTGAAGAAGTTCTTTCGCTTTAGAGTTTAGACACATTAAAGAAAAGAAGTTAAAAATAAAATGATAAGTAGATAATACAACTATTGAAGTCCTTTTTACTCAATGCTGGAACTTAGGTGGGCAAAATAGAAGCAATGGAAATTTTTATATCCGTATTTTTGTTCAGGAAAGTAAAACAAATAAAGCAGACTTGACCATCGGTGGGGTTGTTTAGGTAGCTTCTGTGACATAATAATAAAAGAAATGTTCTATATTTCCCACAATTAAATTAGAAACTTGTTACGGTTACCACTTTAAATTTGGCGTAACGTTGACAGTGACAGTTTTTGTTCACTTTTAGAGTAAAATACACAAAATTAATTTTCCCAAAATGGTTCAATCACTTGAAGACCAAATTAAAAAACAACCCCCGCTAAGAATACATATCGACGAAGAGATATCATATTTAACAACTCTTGCAGGTATATCGATGATTTTTTTTTCATTTGAATGAATCTTACAATGGGTTTTGTAAATATAGCAACCGCAGGTGTGACTGTGTTCATCATGTTGTGCTGTTGTGGTGGAAGAGGTTGACGCCCTAATTCATTTAGTTATGAAGTACCTACATAGTGTGAATCCTAAATAAAGATGTTCTTCAACTGGTTTCAATTAATCCGTAAATGAACGATAGCGGCCTGTTGGAATGGAGATGATCCATTAACTTGATTTGCCATACTTATTATACTTGTTGAATTTGAACATGATTGAAAGAAATTAATGTTCAACGCGACAGGGTTGCTTTACGGAACGGCAATGCTAGTTAGTTGGAAAACGAAATACATTGCAAATAGAACTTACAAAATTCTTCACCCTAACAAGCTCGTATAGTGAACTTATAAAAGGTGTGGTAAAAAGAAATCCATTATTTTTGCATGAAATTGAAGGCTTTCATTACCATAGTTAAAATGATCCGATTTAGGTCAAATACTTTGTTCTACAACTTGTTGCCATTTTGAAGGTAGTTCCATTATGCCTTTCTCATAGAAGCCCCGATCCCTATTGGCAAAAAAATGACACAATTTTCACAAACCCCTCTTGAGGCGAATTTTTCACCAGTAAAATCGTTCGTCATGGACAGGAACAGGTGGGAATCATTTGGCGCCAGGTCCGGACTATAAGGTGCGTGCATAAGAACCTCCCAACCAAGCTCCCGGCGCTTCTGGCGAGTCACTATCGTTGTGTCTGGCCTGGCGTTGTACTGATTCGACCAGGATCGTTTTCGATTGACGTTGTCGTAAATGATTCACTTTTCATCATCAGTCACCATCTGCTTCAGAAATGGGTCGATTTTGTTGCGATTCAGCAGCGATTCGCAGGTGGAAATTCGGTCCATGAGTTTTTTTTGCGTTAACTCGTGCGGCACCCATACATCGAGCTTCTTTTTGTATCCCCCCTTATCCAAATAATTACTACAACACAATCACGATACGATCGGAAATGGAGTCCGTGGGCGAATCTAATAAAAGCAACCCCATTATCTTTTCATAGTTGCGAATGTACAAACCATATACTAAATTTGCTGTCACTGCATCGCGGCGGCCTAACAACTTTGTAAGAGCACGAGCAACGTAGCTGTCACCCTTATGAGGGCGAAATTGAAATATCTCAATAATTATCTAAAGAAATGCCCTTCAGAGCGACTGTGCACACTCAAACGGTAATGCTGCAAGGCCTTAAAGGGCATTGTGATACATGATATTAGTCTAGGCTACATGCAAATATGGTAAAATTCGTTACTGCCTAACGTAGTTTAATTTGTTATAAACAACATCAGGTGCCTTTTCGACTAGATTCAAGTCGTTTCTCTCTGCATATATTGTTAATTAATTTAAAAGCAGTGAATAAATAAAAGCATTCTTTATAAATACTGAAACAGAGTGAATAAACTTAGTTACTTACACAGTGACCTACTGTTTAATATTTTATGTTATTTATTTAACAACTTCTCGATCAATACCTTTCCTATCGATTTGAAACTTCCAATTGTTAGAGTACGTTAACATACTTACTGTGTGTGGAATACATTATAGCCAGTATGTAATGATACTCCTACATTTATTATTTTGTCTGTTTATTTTAACAGCGATATTGTTCATTTCTTTTTTTCCTCAATCTTTATATTAATGAGAAGAGTATTCTCCTATGAACATGTAAAATATTGCTATAATACAAAATATGAATTGCTGGACGGAAATTGGAAACTATGCTTGCACGTAGATTTTTGGTACGGTTTCTGGAATCTGGTACATACAGTAGTGCCAGAGTCTTTTACCGTAATAGAAAGTGACGTTAATAGTTTGATTTACACAACAAAAATTGATTTTGTTTATATGTATACTAATGTCTACAGGGTGGGTCATTGAAAAGGAAACGCGCCTGTGTTGGGACATTTACACCGGTTTCTTTGAAAAACCCTCGGACACGTCGATTCTTGATTTTTGGGGAACAATGTTTGATGTCAAAATTGACATTAACACATCAACCCCCTAGGCCCAGCAACCCCTAACTCAAGAATTCAAATAGGGAAAGGGAGCCGATCGACCACTCATTTGAAGCGTCTTTCAATTCTCTATGCGACAGCATGGCCGAAATTAGTTTTATTCAATTCTTTAGTAAAATTTATGCAACGGAACCAGGGTCTCTGGAAGAGTTGCATCTACGCAATTATTGAAGAATGCCGCCAAATTACGCCACAGACCCTCCAAAATGTAAGGAAACGTTTCGAGCATAATTTGTATCATTGTATAGATGTTGGTGGCGCACAATTTGATCATTTGTTGAATTGATAAAAATTTCTTCTGACGTTGAATTTTGATGTTTAAATTTTTTCTTGACTAAAATTTTTATAAACCTAAAAACAATCATGCACTCATATAAAGAATCAAGAGATCTTTAAAATGAGGGCTCACTCGACCACCTTACCGTAATTTTTCTTTTTGTTGGGGGTTGTTGGGGTTAGGGGGTTCACCTGGCAAAGTCAAATTTGACATTCAAATGTGCTGTTCAAAAGATCAAAGGTGCGGCGTGTTTCAGGATTTTTCCTAAATAACACCCCCACCTTAGTTAATCCAGAGGGTGGTTTTCACGAGGAATTTTTGTTTTATTGAATGTTCTACACTTTTTAATCTAGATAGCATTATAAAGTTAGCGCACTGTCAATAGAGCCAGGAACGGGCAGATCATCCGGAAGCGTGTGCAGGGCTATCCGACGATCGTCATGAGGAAAGTCCCTAGAGAGATTGGTATTAGTGATTGGTGAGTGCGGCAAATTGCTAAAAAGGAGCCGAGGACCAAACCTTACAAACGCCATAAATACAACTAGACCAGGCAGTGGACGACCAAGACAAACAAATGTAGTTCAGCACCGCCATCTTCGATTAAGAGACCGATTCTCGAGTACAAGATCAATGGTTTCGAAAGGAAGGACGTCCTGTAACCCTTCGTACAGTTTACCGTCGAATTAGAGCTTGCAACTGGATTGGGACGTGGAATGGCATAAAGTGGTTTTCAGTGACGAATTCCGATTATGCTTGGGAATGCACGATGGTCACATGATGGTCAGACGTAGACGTGGAGTGTGATGTTCTTGGGTTGACTCGAAGTACCGGAGATCACGTACACCCTTGTCGTTAACACATTACTTACTTATTTACTTCCTTTATTATACTTCCATATAGTTCTAATACATTCTAACTTACTTGACTAATACTTAACTATTGTAATTAACAATCGAGCTCTCGAACTCGAACCCGAACTCTCAATCGAACTCTGCTTCTTCGCCCACTCGTCTTACTTATATCTGCCCCCTTCTCTTAACCTACTTACTACCTTATTACTCCATCACACCTTCCCCCTTTTTTTTTTTTTCTTATTTTCCGGAAGAACACAAAAATTTCCTTCCAGTCTTAGTTAGTTAGTTACATCTTGTCCTCACTTCCACTTTGTTTAGTCACCCTGTCTCACTCTGTTTTTATGCACTGTAACCACTTTATTATTTATTTTCAGCGTTACGTTTGGCGATTTGTCCTCAATTACTTTATAAGGACCGTTATATAAAGGTTCTAACTTATTGTTCACTTCACTTTTTACCCAAACGTTATCATTAAACTTATACTTAATGTTATTACAATTTTTATCTAACCTCTCTTTCCTTTTAATCTTTGATTCAAGCAGGTTGGCTCTCGCGTCTTTCCACGCTGATTGTAATCGAAATTTTAACTCAACCGGGTAATCTTCAAAATTGTATATTGGATCTACTTTACTTAATAGATTATGTGGTAAATTACCCCTTTTTCCAAAAACAAGTTCATAAGGTGTGTATTTTGTTTCTGTGTGTACTGTATTATTAAATGCAAAATTCCAAAATTGAACCCAATGGCTCCACGTCGTGTTAAATTTGTTTACTTGTATCCTTAGGTACGTATTTAAGTGTTTGTGCGTGTTTTCTAACGCCCCTAGTGTTTCGTGATGGTATGCAGTTGAATTTATTTGCTTTATGCCTAATAAGTGTGCTGTTTCTTTAAAAATTTTTGCTAAAAATTCAGTGCCTTGATCTGTTACTACTTGTTCTGGTATCCCGTATCTTAGTACAAAATTGTTAACGAATGCTCTCGCAACTGTCTCCGCCTCTTTATTTTCAATTGGATATCCCTCAACGAATTTTGTTAACTCGCACTGTATTGTTAAAATGTATCTTTTGTTTTCGTTATCCTGATTCAATGGACCTACTAGATCTAAATATACCTTCTGAAATGCCGACGATGCGGTTGTTGTGATTGTAATGGGTTCCTTTCGTTTATTCACATGTTTGTGCCGTTTACATTCGTGACACTTATTTATCAATTTGGTTACGTCATTTTTTAAATTTTCCCAAAAATAATATCTTTTTATATTTGCATATGTTCTATTTATCCCACAATGTCCCCCCGTGTGGAGAATATGAAAATTATTTAACCTTCCAGCGCTCGCGCGCTTTGGTATTACACCAGCGCGCGCGTGTCATATTTTTTATGTACTTTGGTTAAGGGTGCTTTTTTCACAATCTTTGAATATAATATACAAAATAGGATTAAGGAATTATGAATAACTGTTTGTTTATTCATTTTACATAAAACAAAAAAATGTAACTGTCGTTTTTATCTACTTATATCCCATTATGCTCAGCAAGATATTCAAGTTCTGCTTGTGACAGCGGACGGTTAGAAATTTTTGTGATTTTACTGTAAAAACAAAAAAATTTATATAAAATATGCAAATATCTAAGACACTACATACCTAATGCATTTATCGATTTAAAGTTGTATACACTTGCAAAACTGAAAACACTGGTTCAAAACTAACGCGCTATAAACCTTACGTAGTATGCTCTTAACGACACAAAATACACAATACATCTAATTTAAATACCCCAATTACATTGATTCTTTGGTCCCCTGCTACCTAAGTGAACATACCTGGAATACAAAAGGGTCACGTAGAAAAAAAATTTACAGAAACAATAATATACAAGATTTTGTAAATTTGTCGTAAATTTTATGTAGGCGCGAGCGCTGGAAGGTTAAAATTAACTCTCGCGTTTCTTTACAATCAATCCTTTTTGCTTTGCTAATGACAATTATTTTAATGTTACATTTCTTAAAGATTTCAATATTTTTTGATATGATGGATAGAAGCGCTTCATTATTTTTATCTTTAAAAATATGTAATTTTGGAATTCCGTATTTCTCACTTAATGTTAACAAAGATTTCAACTCCGCGTCTAGGGCAGGTGCTGATAAATTACTTTGTTTAATATATATTATTTGTGATTTATTGTCATATAACACGTTCCCTGAGTTAATTACCTTTTGTTTTCGCAATTTTTCCTCTTCATCCCTACGTCGCAATGTGCAGTTTTCTGTTGTGCAGCATCTTTTGTTCAATTTGACTAGGTAAACATTTCTGCCAAGTTTAATCCAAAAATTCCAACGCCTTCTTGGTGTTGCATTTATTATGTCGCAGAGTATAGTATGTTCTACGTTTTAAAGAAGTTGGAGTGTATCGTATCCGTGGATCCCGGTTTATGTAGTTGATAACTGTGACAATTTTAACATAGCAAAACAGACATTAATAACAATGGGTACTAACGAAGAACGATGGTACAAATATAAGCGAACGGACACAAAGGAAGAACCATCGAGGCATTAATTTCAAATAACAACTAATTAGCTTTTAAAGCACCGAAGCACCAATTAGAAGAACACAAAAGGAAAAGCAAAGTTGTTAGGCAAATTTATTAATTATTAAATGGCGACTCGTTATATCGTGACAATTACACAAAAATTCAGTACCTTTTTTTTGCAATTTATTGCCTTTCAAATTATTTTCACGTTTTGCGTTCAACGAAACAATTTATTGTAATACAGAATAATGTCACAACATTCTAATGAAATACGACATTAAACGGATTTACTTCACATCATAACCCAAATTTCGAGTTTAGTCAAGCAATTACTATAAAGGAAACATTTTGAATAATTAATCGGGACAGGGAGTGATTGAATGGATCGAAATCGTATATTAGGGTTGTTGCATGGAAACGGAAATGACATTGCAATTCGTACAATGACCGCTATTAGGTCATTAGGTGCACCGCGGTAACCTTATCCTTTCTATCGAGCTTTTATTTTCCACTTGATAAAACGTATCAGGTGATTAATGACAATTGTTTAATAAAAATAATTGATAATGTCTCAATTGAATTGTTATAAACAAATTGCGCATTCTTTATAATCAAGCCGTCAGTCTGATAATATTCTCCAAACAAATACTTTTTTTCATAATGTCAGAGTCGAGAGATTTTAAAACTGAAAATAAAACAGCTCCACTGAAAAAATAATGATGCAGGAATGCCCGATGAACTAAAATGTCGGGAGCAACTCCTAAATGGGTTTTCTTTTTAAATATTTTACAAGGGCGGCCTTCGTAATTTATCTTCAGTAAAAAGCATTTTGTTTAAATGTAATAAATTATTTTTTGTCAAAGAAATTGAATTGTCAAATAGTCGTGTTTTGGATTTAGGAGGACTCTCTGGAATAATAACGAGGATAAATATAAAGCCCGCATGACAAATAGAGTTTCTTTTTGAGGAGACAAATCTAATGGAAAGATTTTGGGATAAAATTCATAATACATAATTATTCATCACTTTGAGTAAATAAGAGATTTCTATTACAACCGTGTTTCCTTCTCTATTCTATAGGAATGCGCGTGGGATTTAATCTCATTATTTAAATTCAACATCGTCCTTTTCAAATAAATGAAATTTTAAATTAAGAACGACTGCAATTGTACAGGTTAACTAATAGGTACGTATAAAGTAAAGTTTACTTGATTTGACCTCTTGTCTTAGTTTTCTTTCCTTTCCCGGATGAAATCAATAACAAAAGTGGGACAAACTGTTTACGTTTACTAATACTACAAAGACGTAGTATAGTTACCTTCCATGGTAATTGGAGGGGTAGATTTAAAGTGTTAGTTACACCATTGTTAAGCTTAATTAGTGGAGTCAGGCAAGAAAAGAAAATTCGAGAGGCGGTTTTTAACGTTACTGTTATAACTTATAACGTTGAGTGAAATTTTCACTCAACGCTTATAATATATCAAATACAATGAGCTTTTTTAAGTAAGTATTCGTAATACTTAGAATTTTATTTCAATATTTGGCTTTACTTTAGTTAAAATATGGAATTCCCACTATCCACTAATAAATTGCAAATATAGGAAACTGAAGTCTAGGAACATACTTGGAATGCAATTAAGTAAAGCTCTATGTACGTAAATATGATCTACTAATTTTTTGAACTATGTAGTCTAAAATGTTCTGACTCTACACTTCGTGGTGTGTTGAAAGAGTTTGTTTTTAAATATAAAATGATCAACAAACGAAAAGTGATTAGGGAGTTGAACGTGAGTATTTAAAAGACATAAAGAAATTCTGTTTATTAGTTATTTGGATGAAACGTGGTACGATTCTCACGATAAAGTACGGAATGGTTGAATAAATGATTCACAGGTCGGTGAAGTTGGTACTGGAAGTTGAACAAAATTGGTCAATTTACAATTTACCCGTTAGTTTTTGGTTAGTTTTGGCAAGAACGACGATAACCTCATTGCAAAATGAAAATTGTACGGATATGCTCTCCTTTCCACTGATATTCGCTTAAATTGTTAATTCAAACGCAATTTTCGGTTGAACTGTGTCAATTTCTGTCAATTTTCATAAACCCGTCATTTCTTTCGGCTCCATTGTTAAAAAGAAGATTGAAATCTGTCCGGGAAAACTTCACTCATCATCATTTACTGGAATTGTCGTTTGTTTTCCAGTTTTGTTAATAATAATTATGAGTAATGTAGTATAATGGTTACGTAATAGCGATAGTATAGTAATGGAAAAGTAACTGAAATAATACAATTACGATTTTCTCAGAAAGCAACATCAATGCCAAAGAAAACCTAATTTATAGTACCTAGTAATAAACGTAAAATAACTATTAGTAACATTCTAAGTACCGTAAAATAACAATATTTAATTCTTGGATGTCGATCTAATACGTTTGGGCTTTTCTCTTCCATACAAATAATCACGAGAAAGTATACAGGATATATCACGGAACCCGTTCATTAGAAGTTTCTGGAGTCCCTTACTACTTATGAATTTGAAACTTTCAGGTTAAGGATAACCCATAGTCTTCTTCTGTTCTAAAATATTGTCGATGTTGTACAACTTCCGAAAGGACCAGAAATACAGTGTAACGCAGAATCGATTGTACAATCCAAAAATGCAATAGTATACAGGGTGTTCCATTTAAAATAAGAAGATGAATAGGTATTTCCGGTTCTTTAGGAAGTTGTACAACACCGACAATATTTTAGAACAAAAGAAGGCTATGGGTTATCCTTAACCTGAAAGTTTCAAATTCATAAGTAGTAAGGAACTTCTAATGAACGGATTCCGTGTTAATACCCTATATGTTTATCCCCTTTTTGGCAACAAACTTTCTATACGAAAAATATAAAGTTTATTTTTTTAACTGCGAGGGTTTGGTCAATGTTTCAACAAAAATGGTGCCTACGAAAATAATGTAGGTATATGACACTTTTTGGACAACACATATTTAGCACGAAAAAACTCACACAGTGGACTTCTTGTGCACAGTTTGGGTGTTTACCCAACAAAACTGAGAATGGAAAACGATGTTGTGAAGTTAAGGATGAAAGCATCCAGTATCAGATTTTTTTAATTTTATACTCGTAATAGACACTCGAGGAGCAGTTCGTACACCTTCAACAATACAATGACAAATTTCATTTTGGGTATCCTCAAAGATAAAAAAGATAAAACAGTATTGCACAGATGGAACTCGGAAAGATACTGATGGGATTGTTATGCGAAGAAATTTTAAATTTTATGATGTTGTATAAAGATAAGATGGAATCTACGGAAATATTAAATTATATCTGTTAAAATTCGATTTAGTAGCTGTATTTTCAAAGTCCACCGCATTGTTAGTTAGTTATGCTAAAATTGGCTTCGGGCGAGAGCAGTTTTTCAAAACTCAACAATGGGACAGGCAACAATTTCGATTTCGATTGAAAACGAAACTTGCCAACCTTTACATTTTGATACTCTTATCAAAGAGTTTGCAGAAATTAAGCACGAAGACCGGCTTTTTTGTAAATATGTTCCTTTTTGTATAAAATTTGGTTGTAAAGTTCCATAATTAAAATTTAAAATAGCGTTTCATGTTAATCACTAACCTTCTACTAAATCTATTCATATGTATAAGGCGCGGAAAAAAAAGATCTGCACCAATCGCACCAAAACGCCACAACCCTGGACGGAAATAACGAAATACTTTTAGAAAAGAGTATTAAAGTGATTTCAACAAACCTAAAACTATAATACAGGGTGTCCCAGATCGAATTAGATTTCATGGGCAACTTTCTTATTGTTGAAGATGGAGTTTTGGTTATATGTTATATGTTGGTTATGAAATGTATTTGAAAAAGCTCAAAATCTCGAATGCGTCACAAGTTACTAAATACTTATGAATATAAAAAATAAGTATTAAAAATACGAAAAAAAGTTCCATGAAAGTCTTACTTAACCTAAAGTTACTAAAGTAGGTATAAATAAATATAAAAGAGATGAAATTTATATCGGTATAGGTATAGTTTACTACAGTAGGGTGATCCAGTTTTAATTAATCTTGGAATACTTTGGCGGAACTACTTTTAAAGCAGTGAAATTTCATAGTAGGACTGATTTTTATTAAAGTTGGAGAAATTATAAAGACAGAATGTTTTGGAATATTTTTTGGATGATTACACCTATGTGAGTCATTAAGCATAATTCTCATCCCTTCCCCTTAACTATGACAAACTTACCTGTGGTCGTGCCTACGATACACCTGACATACCTAATATACTGAACTAATTCTAATTGGACGATATGTCTTGTAAACTTTACCAATCGTTTCGATACGAAAAATGTGCTATCTTTGTTTAGTCTTAGATTCGAAATTATCGTAAAAGATAAGGTAAACGAATGGTGCAGAATGTTACCTATATGGAAAGCCATTTATTTGCTATCATTTTCAGTTGGCGTTACATTTGCTTGCTTTCGTTGTTACGTGAAATAGTTATCATGATGATGGCACGGGGTGATAATTATTCAAATATGTGCGAAAGTTATCTAGTTAATCAAGCGCATCCCGAAACTTATGTTACGGGAGAATTTGAAAAGCGGCGAATAAGTAGATTAATAATGGAGGCTATTGAAGTGGCATTTTATTGCGGAAATTCATTCACTGGAGAATATTCACTTGCTAAGGTAAGATTTTTTAATGTTTACTTGGATTGCATTTTTCGTGTTATCCTGAACATGCAAAATTGTTAACTAAAACAAAATCGGAAGTTTCAATTCTTTTACGGAATGAGCCAAAATTCCAAACGACCAGAACGCCCCACTTAACATTAAGTTTAACAAAATGAAGTTGATCACTGCGCCAAAGACCACCATAACATAAAAAATGATATCATTATCTATGCAGGTTATCCCCTCCCCTCCCAAATCTTTCGGGAAATTGAAAATGACTGTAAAGGGTAACGCCCTTTGCACTTTGTTGAAGATATTCCAAAAAACGAATACGTATTTTAGAAATGGTAGGGTTAATTAATGCCACGTAGATATGTAAGGCAACGTAAGTAAACGTATATTTTTTAAGCTAATTAAATTTTATTTTTTGGCGATCGATTTCGACCTGTTAAGGTCATCTTCGGGCCGAGCTGAAATTGTATTATACATTATAGTGAGCTATGTACAGTTAAATATTGTTCTTATTTATTACCGTCGTTTGAATTGCTGAATGGATGTTAATGGTGAGTGAAATGTGGGTATGAAGATACGAACTGTAAAAATTTTTTTTTTTGAGGGGGTTTTTTATCGTCACTCTGTAAAATAAAACAAGTACATAACAAAGGGAAAATGAAAGAAGGTCAGTAAAACTTACGTGGTAGTCAGCGGTGGTGTATGTGTTTAAGGGGGGTTAAAAGCGACGTGTAAAGTAACTAGTGATAGTTAAGGATGCGAAAGTACCGGTCAAAATAAGAAAGAAATAGTTATGCGGCCAAAAAGGCCTTTATAAAAGTTTTGTTTTTTTTAGTTTTTCCTATATTTCGCAAGATAGATATCTCAAATTTCGGATTGCTTAATCAACTATTAATCTATTGCTATTTTACGTTACCGAAGTGTTGCTTCATAACCTGCATAAATAATGAATAAAAATATTATATTTGAATCATTGTGGGTGAGTTTGAAACATTCTTGATACTTCCTACCCTCCATATTTACGGTTTAGTCTTCCAGCTACTATTTTTCGTTGGTGTCTGCCAAATTGTATCAATCCACTTTATAATAATAATCTCGAAGTGAGCAAAAGGTACCTATTGAATATCAATAGTATAGATTAATTATATTATTTTTATGAGTGGTGACCACGAAAGTGAAAATTAAAGATTTAAAAGTGCACGAACTGACAGAACGGGAAAAACGTGAATTAATTTGAGAAACTGAAAAATGTCGTAAATTTAAGTTTTGTATTAAGTGAATATCCAAAAACTGCGAATATTTTGAAATACATAACATTTCTGTGTTAACTAATAACACAGAAAAATTCATGGTTGATTTAGAAAAAAAAACTAACAACGCTTTCAACAAAGAAATGATGCTTAATTGTGTTGACATGACAGATAGCAGCATATTCATTTTTAGCATTACCAGACGAAAACATGTGTCGTGTAAAATTAAAGATCTTGTATGACTGAATATGAATAACCGCAGCTTATGCAGTGTTTTGGTCTAAACTAATAGTCGTAGCGGTACATCGAGAAAATCGCAAATGTCTGTCAAATTGTGCGGGAAGTGTGAAATTAGGTACACTTATTAATTAGATCAAAATAAACGATTTGACCCGCAGCACCCCTATTTTCAACCCTTAGTTTTCAAAAGTGCCCCGTATTTAGTTTTTTCCATCCCCTAACGATAACTCCTTTGTTTACAACTTTTCGAAAAAAATATATTAATAAAAGTTTTAGGAATTCTTATCAGGAACATTTTATATAAGGATAAAATTTTCACAAATATCAACCCTTATCGAGATATGTGCGAAAAACTGATTTTTGCAGTTTCATTACAAAATCGGTCATAGTTTTCTTGTTTATCGTTTCTCAGAAAAATTATTCAAATAAAAGATGTAGATATTAATATGATAAATATTTTAGGTATATATAATATTTTCACAGAAAGCAACCCTTAACAAGTTACTTCGATATTTCTGAAAGTAAGCAACCCTTAAGTATGAAATCGCTCATATCTTTTTTATTTGTAACTTATGAGGAAAAACATGTCAATAAATATTATAGAAAATTATCTTTTGGCCATTTTATGTAGGTATGAAAATTTCTCAAAAGTCAACCCTTAACGAGATATATCGAAAAAACCAGAAACTGTCAATTTTCACATAAAATCGAGCATAACTTTTCTATATTTCACTACAGTGACATTATTGTTATATAATTCGGTAGGTATATGGATGTAGAAAATATAAGTAAGGGGTAATTTTTTTACAAAAACTCACCCTTAGCGAGATATTTTGACAGAAACAAACTTTCGGCACTTTTTAGAAAAGTTTTCGTAACTTTTTCAATTACGATGGTTAATATTATTTCTTCGCGGTTAATAATAGCCAATTACAGTGCGTTTCATGAAATCATAGTGATTTTGCACCATATCACACTGGTGCGGGAATTTTCAACGTACAAAGTGTAGGGTTTATTCGCGGTAATATAATTAAAAAGAAACAATCTAATTGTACCCAAAATGCAAACATAGGTCGATTTTTATATCAAGGAAGACATATTTTGATGTTATTTTCTTGGGGGTGGTTCTCACCTCCAGCGCTTCACAGGGGGTGACATTGAAATTTCGTCGCGGCGTATGGTTTCGCTCGGGTGTCGCATCTCCTTTTTAGTCTTCTATTTGGTTGTTCTCACTAAAATACGAGTCGGTGAGATAATACTAACTTGCTGTTGAAGTGCTTACCTTTTATTTTCGCATGTAAAATGTCTAAAGGAGATGCGATACCCGAGCGAAACCATACGCCGCGACGCCCGCTACGTAACGAGCTCGCGCACCTAAGCCAAATGTGTTTAAATAAATATTTCAGTATTTTACTTAGCTACTGATAGATATAAAGTGAAAAAAATGCAAAAATGAAAAGGCCAAGGAATTAGCTTTCCAATGATGTATCACATGACCCGCCTTCCGATTTGAAATTTCAATATCACCCCCTGTGAAGCGCTGGAGGTGAGAACCACCCCCAAGAAAATAACATCAAAATATGTCTTCCTTGATATAAAAATCGACCTATGTTTGCATTTTGGGTACAATTAGATTGTTTCTTTTTAATTATATTACCGCGAATAAACCCTACACTTTGTACGTTGAAAATTCCCGCACCAGTGTGATATGGTGCAAAATCACTATGATTTCATGAAACGCACTGTAATTGGCTATTATTAACCGCGAAGAAATAATATTAACCATCGTAATTGAAAAAGTTACGAAAACTTTTCTAAAAAGTGCCGAAAGTTTGTTTCTGTCAAAATATCTCGCTAAGGGTGAGTTTTTGTAAAAAAATTACCCCTTACTTATATTTTCTACATCCATATACCTACCGAATTATATAACAATAATGTCACTGTAGTGAAATATAGAAAAGTTATGCTCGATTTTATGTGAAAATTGACAGTTTCTGGTTTTTTCGATATATCTCGTTAAGGGTTGACTTTTGAGAAATTTTCATACCTACATAAAATGGCCAAAAGATAATTTTCTATAATATTTATTGACATGTTTTTCCTCATAAGTTACAAATAAAAAAGATATGAGCGATTTCATACTTAAGGGTTGCTTACTTTCAGAAATATCGAAGTAACTTGTTAAGGGTTGCTTTCTGTGAAAATATTATATATACCTAAAATATTTATCATATTAATATCTACATCTTTTATTTGAATAATTTTTCTGAGAAACGATAAACAAGAAAACTATGACCGATTTTGTAATGAAACTGCAAAAATCAGTTTTTCGCACATATCTCGATAAGGGTTGATATTTGTGAAAATTTTATCCTTATATAAAATGTTCCTGATAAGAATTCCTAAAACTTTTATTAATATATTTTTTTCGAAAAGTTGTAAACAAAGGAGTTATCGTTAGGGGATGGAAAAAACTAAATACGGGGCACTTTTGAAAACTAAGGGTTGAAAATAGGGGTGCTGCGGGTCAAATCGTTTATTTTGATCTAATTAATAAGTGTACCTAATTTCACACTTCCCGCACAATTTGACAGACATTTAGATGTACCGCTACGACTATAAAGGATCTAGGACACTTCATTGCCGCCAGCTCATGGCCGCCAACTCACTATCGCCATGTCATTGCCATGCCAACCCATTGCCGGTTAACTCTTTGCCAAGCCAACTCATTGCCGGCTAACTCTTTGCTAAGCCAACTCTATGCCAGCTTTAAATGATTGTTTATTGTAGCATTAGTGATCACTGATCACTGTCAATTAGCACCTGCACTTGGCTTTCTTTTACATATTATTACATATTTTTTTATCATTACTTGATTGTATCAGACAGGTTCGATTACGCAGGTATTACTGTAAAAAATGACTTACGAATGGACTGCATAACTGAAATTATCAAATAAATATATTTATGCAAACCATGAAAAGAAACGTGTAATATAATAATATGTGTGTGTGTGTAATGTGTAATATAACAGCAAATGCAGTCAGGTAGATTTGCAAGCGGTTTCATGATTTACGAAAAAGGCTTCCTTCCCTAAGATACTGTAAGTGTCATAACGTTTTCTTTTATTAAAAAATATACATTTACCTTAAATACCAATTCCATATTTTATGCCTTTTGGTCTTGGATACTATGTATACTATATATTTAAATTGGAGAAACAAGAACAATGAAAATTATTGTACCTAGGTATCTATTATCACAGATTTATATGTGCTGTTATACTTATTACATGTCTCTTTTCATGGTTTGCATAAATATATTTATTTGATAATTTCAAACAGTTATGCAGTCCATTTTTTACAGTAATACCTGCGTAATCGAACCTGTCTGATGCAATCAAGTAATGATAAAAAATATGTACCTAATAATATGTAAAAGAAAACCAAGTGCAGGTGCTAATTGACAGTGATCACTAATGCTCTAATCACTATATAATAACCGAGACGTGTGTGTATGTTTGTGTTGCTGTGCACTTTTCCGACAGTCGCCGAATCCTGACGAATGCGGATGTGATATTTTAAAACCAAAGCTATTATAAATTTATAACCTACAAATTAATGCTACAATTATAGATACCCCCGCAAACCACGTAAATATCTGCACTAATTTTTTTCAAAGTAAGTTTTAAACATTTTAGTATAAAAGTCCGTCATCTTATTCAAGCGGTATTTGTGTCTAAATATATTTTCTTTACTTAGAAAATACGTTCAAAGTTTCCTTATGGAGATTACGTGTAAAATAGAATTCGCTATTTGTGCTTATTTTTGGGTGAAAATTTTGTGTAAACATGCAAAGTTTGTCTGTCCGAGGTCCTTAACCCATTTCGAACATTAAAACAATGCCAGAAAGTATTTTCGCGAAAATTTTCAAAATGACAAGTATCGGAAACTTTTTCTCGATAACATGGAAATTTAATTATTTCAAGTTGAAAAGTTATTTAAATGATGAAAAATGATTCTATTATGCCTCGCGTTAACATTTTCATGGTTAAAATGATGTAAAAAGTAGTAACAGCATTCATCGTAGACTAATTCATGTGTCCCGATACCTTCTTTCGGTAACTTTCGAAATGTACATGTTTGTGTGCTTATTTCGAATTTAGAGATTTTGAACGATGAACGATGTCGTAGGTAACATTATATAGTCCAATGTTTTCACCGAGAAAAATGTTTTTGTCTACATATTTAACTTAATATCTATTGATGAAAGTAGGTAGCAAGTGTATTGTTACGTTACACTATACCAAAGAGAATACCTATACTTTGACTATACTTCTAAATATACAACTTATATTGTAATTAAGAGGAAGTAAAATCCATATTTACTGCTGTACATATACCTATGTGTAAATGGTGGCCTTTAGTTAGTGAAATAAACAAAAATTTGAAACTGTTTAAGGTAGAGAAGGTCTTTCTATAAAACAGATGTTATGCAACGTTAGACCAGCTTCTATTTGTACATTTTATGTTTTATGGTATTTTTAGTTTTACTATAATAGTTAAAGATGAATGTTAAAACGTTCTCCCTAAGGCCATTTGTATTCCCAAAAAGTTGCCAGTGTCCAAATTGAGTTCTTTTACATTCAAAATTTATTCTAAACTATCTTTATGAAGTTCACACGAAATTTGTTATATTTTCGTTAATTTTTTGGGCAAAGACTATGTGCAAAGACGTAATTAACATTGTGAAAGGGCCATTATGTATTTTTGGTCTCAAATCTATTCCAAAAAGTTTACATTTTACATTTTTTTTAATAATTGGTAAAAATTTACTATAAGTTGGTAGGAACGAATTTACCAAATATCAACCCATTTTTGTGATTTTTACGTCAAATGTAAGTAAATGTAATCCTTTATTTTAGTTACGTTAATAATTTGCTAAATTACAGATACCTACAGGGTCAAAAATCTGAAAAGGTACAAAAATGTAATTTTTTTTTCTTTTTTCAAGCAACTAAGCCAGCTCAACAAGGTGTGATATTTTAAAACAAAAGCTATTACAACCCACAATCACAGATACCCCCCTCCCCCCAAAGCACGCAAAACGCGAGAATCGCGTGTACCCCCGTTTATAAACAATAATTTAAAGCTGGCATTGAGTTGGCTTAGCAAAGAGTTAACTGGCAATGAGTTGCCATGGCAATGACATGGCGGTAGTGAGTGGGCGGCCATGAGCTGGCGGCAATGAAGTGTCCTAGACCCAAACTAAACGTGTTATAGTTCATTCATTGTGCATCACATCTGACTCTCAAAGCGTAACACTAAAATATGCGAGATATAATGCGGATTTAGTAAATATCCTATAAAAAACACCCAAGTAAATAAAGTGATTTTATTTTCTGTACACTATACGTATAATAACGGTATTATTTATGGTATTCATTGAAACAACTTAAGCAAAATGGGAGAGGCCGTAATTCATATGTGATGCACAAAGCGTACAGGTAATAATTTTTATGTGTACGCGTTGTGCATCATATGTGATCACACAAATCCTTGCATATCCGTGATCCCTTGTGGATTGTGGAGCTATTAGACACCTCTTTAGAGTTGTGTAACATGATGAAAGTAATTTTTTCAAACAGAAGTAGGTACCGCTTAACATATGCGAAATTTATGCGGACAGCCAAAGGGTTTGAGTGGGCGCAGGGGGAAGAGCAGATATCTGTGTCCAGTTTTTCTCACCCTGTGTACCCTTTGTAGGAACCATATAGTATTCATTAAAAGCTATTATTGTTATTATTATTAAATGTATTAAGGAGAGTGTTATTCCACTACTTATGGTTTCGTCATGCGTCAAAGTTGCAGTTGACCACTTAAATTGGGGTCAATACCCATAATGGTCAATGATCACACTGGCCACCTCGTATTTTTCAAATAATGTTTACGTACGGGTTCTACACAGACCCAGACTTACCAATGGGCAGACTGGGCAACTGCCCAGGGCGGCAATTTTTGGGGGGCGGCGCATTTTTTATGATAATATAAAATGTAAAAAAACTACACTATACATATACACAGAATTGCACAATCGAAAAAATCTGAAATAAAGTGACAATCGTAATATAATGTTAAGCAAACGCCATGGCTAACGACGGCAAGCTATACTACAGTACACACCAGTGGCGTAATGGAGGGAGGTGGCTAATTACACCCTGAACGACTGTGGGGGCAGCAAAATGAGTATTGTTTACTCTATAGTGATACTTGAAAACCTTATATTTGAACATTAAGTGAGGTAATAAGGGAAAACTGTTTTATGTTACAGCAATAAAACTAGGGAACATTAAGTATATAACCTGCTTAAAACACCCGCGTAAAGTCACTAATTTAGTGACTTTACGCCCGCGTAATTTTAAGCGCCATCTATGAGTCACATTCGAAAAGCTCTAAGTGCAACGGCTTGCTATCAATATTGTTACTCTGTTTCTACCCTACAGCTGAATCAACATTCCCGGATAACTAAATTAAAATCTTAATTATCATACTGTGTACATCAGCAGCATAATTTTAATGACAGTTTTTGTGTTTTAGCATTATAGGACATAGGTTTTTCCGTGTTTTAGATATTGCATAGTTAGGTAATGCGTGCAAAAATGGCCGTAAAATGCATGAAAGGGCACTGAAAAATCGCAAGCCCTTCCTTTGGTCTGTCACACCTACTGAAAAAACGCCTAATTACGCCACTGGTACACACAATCATAAATTGGCTGTGGAGGGTGGTTGGTGCTTTGGAGGGGCGGCGATTTTGTTCATGCCCATGGGTGCAAAACATGTACCTAAGTCGGGGCCTGGTTCTACACTCAACATAAGACAATAAAAACTGAAGCTTGTTACGAGGTTTTTTGAATCAACAATTATGGTTTTTCAGGCTCCTAACACCCAATCTTGTTCAAAAGCGATTATTGCATATGTCTCGATTGTTTGTTTCTTTATATTACATTTTAATATATATCTAATATGAGACACGAATGTTTCAAGAATACAATCCGAAAGTAAAATATCCTTGCAAAAATTAGAATCTACATAGACTACAAAAAAGCAGCGGTTACAATTTATTTATAATTGTCTATTAATTTCATTTATTCTGTAGAGGATGTAGAAAAACACCCACTATTTAGAATCATTCATATTGTTAAAGGGAGAGAAGAGTATCTGCTCATCTCTCCTTAGGTAATTGGAGTAATTAGTATTTAAATTGAGCGGGGGTTACAAATAAATTTAAACATAAAAATTCAATGTCATCGATTGAAGTGGTGACAACAATGAACCTTTGGTATAAAATTCCAGCTTAAAAATTTCAATTAAATCATTTATTTTACTATGTCTCATAAGATAGCAGTGCACTTTATAGCAGACTGCAATAAAAAATATTACTTTCGAGTTAAATCATCATAACTTAACATATTGAAAGCTCGTATCGTACGTATAAAAAAATAAACTGGGACTTTTTAATGTTTACACAATTTTGATATACTCATCGTAGACGATTGAAATCGTTAATTAGCTTTATGTAAACAATGTTATTACTCATCTCTTTTCCCAATAAACGGCAGACAGCGGCAATATTCTAGTTCCCTTCGCGATACCTTCAGTTGAAGTTAAATCAGTTTCAATTTGAAAGTAAATGGTGATAATGAAGTGCTTTAATAATTGGAGTTCCGATACAAATAACATTTATTACCGTCGGTCATTTGAAGTGAGAAGAGTAACTCGGTTGATAATGGAAGCTTTAGAAGTCGGTTTTTTCTGTTGCAATTATCACACTAACGATTATCCACTTGCGAAGGTGAGCTTTTTTGCTTTATTTACTTTTAACATTATTAATATGATTTTAAAGTTCTTTCTTCTATTCCATTAATAAATTCGGTCATTTTTCTCAGTAATTGGATTACCTTTCCTCTCCAAATTACTCTTTTCTTCATTCTTGCTAAAATTAGCGTAAAAGGTAAGAGGAGAGTTCACAGCGATTGAACAAAAATTAATCCCTTTCCATGTATTAGCATTGCATTAGGTTCGTTTACGTCAGATCCAGACCTTTGTTAACATTTCACTTAATATGTTTATTTTTGATAATATATCATTCCATACAGGGTGTAGAATTAGCCGATGCACCATAGGGATTTCAATGTAAAAATCTCAATATTCGATTACTTGCTTCCCTAATTATTTTAGACAAAAAGGCTATTTAACTTTTTTGTAGATTAAAAAAAATCTACATCCGTACATGTTGTTTTTGAAAATTAAAAGTTATACGTTGGCAAAAAATAGTGGTGCGATGGAATGGTTGACGTAAAAACAATCATTGTTTGTCTGTCAGTGAGCATCATTGTAGTGCATTTTATCTAATTTGAGCTTCGTTGCAGCAAGATTCAGACATGTTAATTGAAGTTTTTTATTTACGTATTTAGTACCTATTATTAATTAAACGATTGTAGTTGCATTGTGTAAAAGTATCTTTTTTAACTTTTTATTAAATTAATACCTGTTCAACAATTTCAAGGCACCACCGATTTTTGAGAAAGTGGAAATTTTTATTTGCCTAAATATTTGCTTTCTGAAAACTTCAAAGTAAAAATAAGTAACTTATTCGAATAAATAAAACAACTCACAACCTCCCCTTGGACATGTAATTTAATGGTGCAAACTTAGATGAAGATGAGGTGACAAGTTATGTTTTTTTTATGTTTTTAAGATAAGTACTAACGTACTAAAACACTAGCCAATTGGCAAAAACTAGTGGTAAAGTGAAGTAAAATGAATAAGTGGATATTGGCTACCTCGTTTTTTATAATAACGTAGGTGCACTCTAGCTTAATCAGAAGGGTTAACAAATTTGGATAAAACCACCCTCGTTCCTAACCTTTTACGTAGGTGAAAACCAGAATAATTAAGTTTGACAATTAAATTAATGAAAATGAATTATTTAAAGTTACGAATTATTTAAAGTTTTGAAGCCCACTGGTCTGATTATCAAATAATACAATTTAGTAACGAAGAACTATTAACCAAAATGATGAAGTCTTAAGGGGACATTATTATAATTAAACAGAACTTAGTAAATAAGGTAACAAACTATTATTAAGTGACACATTGTTAATAACAAGGCCAAAAGGGCCAACGTTATTTTACATTAACAAATATTTAAATTAAAACGACATGACTGGCGAACGTGTGAACGAAACCGCCATTAAAGAAACCACAGCCTAAGTGGTTGTGAGTTGTTTTATTTATTACAATTTACCCCCGTTGTGCCTTTTCGACCTTCATTATGGATATAACTTAGTCGATTCAAAATTTTTTTCTCTACCAAAAGTTAAATAAACTTTTTGTCTAAGTATCGCACCTAATCGAATATTAAGACTTTTACATTGAAATCCCTATGGTGCATCGGCGAATTCTACGCCCTGTATAATAACGGAACATATAAACTTAAAAATTGTTCATTTATTTAATAATGCATTGGCAACATATTTTGTTTTTGTATCAAGGGACATATCCTCCATCAAATCGTTTAAAATTTTGTCTAATATGAAATCTAACCAGGCGACAGGCCCGGGTCCAATAAGTGCGGGGCCCGATTGGATATATTTTGCGGGGTCCTCTATATATTAAATATTACCACTCCAATTACAAATATTATAAAAGTTTTTAAACTTAACGTTACAATTTGATGATCGAGTGGTTCACGTGATATGTTTTTGATCTCAATTAGCAAATTAATTTTCAGCAACGTGTTAACATTTTAATTTCCTGATGAAGCAAAAAGTTATTTTTCGAAATATCGAAAAATAAACAAGTTAACGTAACGTGTTCTGGTCTAATCCCAAATATAGCCATTAATTACACAATAATCTCATCCATCAATGCGAACTTTATTTGAATCATTTATAATTTATCATTTATCGTCAAAACCAATTTGCTTTAAATTTCGAAAAATAACTTTTTGTTCATTTTGGCGGTGATGCGGGATCCCTTCAAGTGGGCCCAATCGCCTTAAATCCGGGCCTGCCAGACGAACAGCGTTAATTCTACTTTCCCACCTAGTATTAGTAATAAAGGTACCTTTGGAACATTACGTTTTAATACATCCCACCAATAGGGAGGGCGACGCAAGAAAAATGTCAATACCTACGTTAAAAAAGTTGATCGTTTCAAACGTAACTCAACAACGTAACAAAACGTCATATCTAAATCATACTACATATTTTAAAAGATCGTGAACAAATAATTGAATAACTATCATTGTTGAGTAAACTTATCATAAGTGAAGCTTCCACAGTCATCTACCCTAAAAGGAATATTCGGTATTTGTGTAGCACACAGGATCTGGTTTAATTTTATCGCCAGATATAAATCCATCGACATATAGAAATGGACTGCGCGTGGTTATGCTAAGCCAGGATACTGCAGGTGAGAGAGAGGGTAAACGTGGAGGCCTAGTTCTAGCTTTATCTGTCACGTATCTATTGGTCGCTGCATTCCCCTAGCTTTATCTGTCGCGTATCTATTGGTCGCTGCATTCCCATTAAAATGCAGCAACCAATAGATACGCGACAGATAAAGCTAGAACTAGGCCTCCACGTTTACCCTCTCTCTCACCTGCAGTATCCGGGCTTAGCATAACCACGCGCAGTCCATTTCTATATGTCGATGTATAAATCGGATATAAACAATGAGGATCGCTTAAGCCAATTTCTGACTCACTGAAGTGTTCATGTTCGTGATAAACTATTGGCACTAAACTTATTTTTTCATTTCCCATAGGGGAAGGGAGATGAAATTTTGAAGTTGATAATTTTAAAAATTCATAACTTTTTTGTTAACAAAGATGAAGAAATAAAATTTTACAGTGCAGTAGAGGACATACGACTCTTTTAATCGAGTATTAATAAGTATACCAATTTACTTCCGGTCTATCCGGAAATTAACAAAATATTAAAAATATACAGGGTGTAGAATTGGTTTACGCACCATAGGGATTTCAATGTTAAATTTTTAATATGCTTGTATTATCTCCCCTAATTATTTTAGAGCAAAAGTGTAAATATATTTCATGTAGAGAAAAAAATATAACTATAACTAATATAAATCATTATACTTATTGTTTTATTTTTCGTACAAGGGTGAAAATATGGAAATTAGAAATTCAATTTTACCAAAATTAGGTAGTGCCTTGGAATTATTGAAACAAAAAACCGTTAATCGGTAGTTATTAATGTTTTAAATAACAAATTTAAACGCATTTTAAGTTTTTTGCGTTTAGGCAATGCATTCTAGTGCCAAAAGCTTCTTTTTCTTTCTCATTTACAACAATTATTGTTAAGACGCTAATATGACAGCTAACTAACCATTGTTTTTTGTTTCAATAATTCCAAGATACCATCTAATTTTGATAAAATTGCATTTCTAATTTCCATATTTTCACCCTTGTATGAAAAATAAAACAATAAGTAATAATGTAGTTTTTTTATTTAACATTGATTTAACATTGAAATCCCTATGGTGCGTAAATCAATTCTACACCCTGTATATTATTTCAGGAGAAAATCAGAAATCGTTTTCTGATTACAACTACCTATATACTACATACTGTATATTTATTTTGAGTTATTATGCAAGAAACTATTTTATTTAATACGTCATTGTAGTAAACACGAGAAAGTTGTGTGTCAGTTTACTGGTCATTTAATTTATCATAGCGCCACCTATGGACACATCCGCCAAGTATTGACATTTTGATATTACTTATTTATTGAATTTTTAAATAATTTAGTGGCTTGCGGTCATTATGTTACATCTTAGTTGTCTGGTAATACTCTCTTATAGCGTAAAAGTTGAAACTACTTAGTGCACGGCCCGGGATTTTAAATAATTACCATTTCCGTTTTTTGGTAATCAGAAGTGTGTTTATTTTCAGCCGTATGCTTTACCAAAGCGGCACTTTTTTGTTTAACTTTTACATCTGATTTGTGTTGCACTAAACGATTTTACAAATACTGTAAAGTAACAATGTATTGTAATTTGTTCTTTAGGAATGGGAAACAAGGAATGAATTTACATTTTGTGATTCAAAATCCGATTTTCTATTAAATTGTTTTCGATTTTTAAACAACATTGACTTTTTCTTTGAATTCGGAATTGAAAAGTAGAGACTCATTAAAATTTCAATAATTTTGGAAAGTTGAAACTCCACTGTTCTCATTTAAAATATGTAAATGTTAGTTGCTATAAAGTCTAACAACTTTAACTCTATTGTGTGTAACATGGTGTAACGGTATGGAACGGTATCGTACACATTCATTATTATCGAAGCGCCAACAATGAAGCTTTTCTTCTCCATAACATTATGGACGCGTGTTCGTGTTCCTTACAATGAAATCTATTATCGTACAATCCTTGTACCATAATTGGGTTATTAATATCATAAATAAATATGCAACTTTGATCGGTAGGTAGATCAATATTTATTTAACCAATCAAATCTCGACACTTTTACCAAACAGAAAGGTTTTGCAATTGGAACTTCGATTGATTCTTTGTTTGGTATTCTAATATTACGATAGACATAACTGAAATTCCACCTGAGAAATCAAAGTTTGACATACATGGTTTCCATTTTGCTTACTTTTAATGTATACATAGGTGTCTCATATTGATAGCGAGTGAATAATTACTGCGTTATTCAGTGCTTTTTCCTATCAATTAGTGTAAATTGGAAGGTTTATTTTGATAATACGTTCTTGATATCGAAATACCTCTGATACTAATTGCAATCACGAGGAATCGATATATTACTAGACACAAATCATTAGTTATTGCACAACAACCCCCTAAAGTAAATATAAACGGTTGATCTGCCAAAGGCACTAGAGATTTAAATAGATTAAACGTAGACATTTTGCAGAAAATTTGATTTGAAATCGCGTTTAATTAATTATAGATGAGTGAAAATGAATTCATCAGAACTAATTATAGGTTAATACTTCGTTTTTATTTTGAGAGGTTTTAATTAATTTTTTGCTAAAGCTGGTGCAGTTAATAACTTACGTATTTATAAATATAGTGGCACGATTTAATTAATGTCCCAATTTTAAACAAGTTAAATATTAATTGGTGGTAAACCAAATAGCCCAATGCAGAGGGTAATATCAATTTCATGCTTTCCTCCATAATATTTAACGTTTCTTTACGTTATAACAATAATGATTTGAAGTACTAGGTTGAGTGTGCTTAACCGCTGACTGTACTTTCATGCCATTCTTCCAACCCCGCGAACTACCCTGTTTCATTCTTCAAAATATATAATTTTTGTTTAAATTGAAATAAATCTGAAAACCTTCCCCATGGATAAATTTCTTGCTGATTATATTAACACATTCTTATGAATATA
Organism: Pyrocoelia pectoralis; assembly: GCA_036250285.1. Classification (NCBI taxonomy): domain Eukaryota; kingdom Metazoa; phylum Arthropoda; class Insecta; order Coleoptera; family Lampyridae; genus Pyrocoelia; species Pyrocoelia pectoralis. The sequence continues at coordinate 2,935,999 of CM070079.1, read as the reverse complement.
GCGCCACGTTTCGATAAATAATTATTAATTATCATCATCAGACTGATCAGAGTCTCTAACCTTACTTTATACATACACGTTTCCTTATCACATAATAATTTATTGTTTAAATCTTAAATTAGACTGTAATTAACACTTCACTTATTATTTTTGGCCACAGAAAATGGCATCCATAAATTAACCCTACTTCCCAATGTTGAGTAGTGAGTAACTAAATTTGATTTGTTTCAGATATTTGACATTGTCAACTACATAATGCCAACAGCCTACATAGTGAATACGGGCTACTGGATCTACTACGCCTCAAAAAACCAAACCCCACTATGCGTCTGTTCGCGTTTTGGATTCTATTGCAATCATAAGTCGAATTCAACCCACTGGGTTAACTTAACCGGATCACCAGAAATTCGGCTTACTCCGTTTTCAACAAATGTTATAGGAAAATACATCCCTCTTGTAAGTGCATACTCTTAATACGAAAACGCCCCTTTACCCTACGCTTTTTACAGGATTTCCACATTAAGGTATTGCCGGTTATTACAGACGTTTTAAGGTCTTATGATGTATATATGCAAATGACAGTTGAAGAGTATCAAATGCAAAACGTTGCTGGTGCGTTGGATATTCCAAACAGATACCTTGTAACCGCCCAATTAAAGTTTGCGTTGTATTTCTCATTTAGGTGTGATAATTATTAAATTTTTTTACAGATACCTCTTTTCGCCCGAATGCAACCCTTACGAGAACAAGCAGGTGGAATTTAACCCTCATCCTCTCATGCACAAATTCTATGGAAAGTATTTGACAACCCTAAACACCTATAAGGACACGGTTGATTCACAGTTTCATTGTGGCTTTAGAAACACTCTCGTACCAAGCATCTCCCCAACACTGTCGATCAAACCCTATGGACCACCAACTAACGATGATATCTTTGCGACAACTAGATGGAGAAACTTGTTCCGCCTTCAAGTATTAAACGAATTGAATTACTCGTTTTTCAACGAGTTTAGACAAAATAATCTAGGCGAGGGACCATCCGCCGAATATATCCGCAGAGGCCCGTCGGTTCCAAGAAGGTTGGTGCAGGCTTATCATTCTGATAATCATAGGCGCGGCGCGCCCATTCATGAGGAAAATTTGGAAAATTGTCAGGCTCAAAAATACAAAAAGAAGAAAGGCAAAGCTAGACTTGTAGAAATACAGGACAGTGCCGTTAATACAGAGTTTTCTATTTTTTCGGAAATGTCTTCGGGATCAACTCCCTCGACCTCTCAATTACACCAAACGTCTCCATTTGCCAATGCCACGAACAGCAAACCGTGTGATGACACCATGCGGTTCTTTCAAGATAATAGCCTCAATGGCGACGACGTCGACGGATATTTTAATGCCGCCGGACCATTTAGCGGAGGGGAGAAAATTCATAAAGGTACCGAGATGACAGCTAACTATTCTTTATCCGGTTTTGAACCAATTTGCGGCGATGCCATGAATAATTTACATATTCCACAATACTTACAAGCGCATTTTTCTAAATGACTCGTATGTTATAAATAAATATCCCACGTGATGCGAAATTTTTGTCTGATTCGAATGCTATAATTTTGAATTACATAAACATTTCTACTTTTCACTTGATCTTATGACTTCTGATACGCATCAAAATAATGTAATATTATGGGTTAGTTTTGTGTAGTTTATTTCATTAGGATTAGGGCTAGAGTATCTTTCATTATTAATCTTTTTTAATCATAAAACCGTCTTTCCAAAATTGAGTTTTTTTAAAATCTTGTTCAATTACCTACTCATTATGAAAAAATTAGTGGCAAGAGTCCCGTAGCTTTAAGATAATCTGTAAAAAGACATACCTTTGGCAAATTTTGTATTTATAAAAATATCAAACGTACCTACTACCGAAAGAAATTAACGTATCACTTGCAAATTTTTAATAAAGGAGGTACCTTGTAATTTTTTTTATAGGATTAATATACTTGTAAAAGCTTAAATAAAGACTTTTTTTGAAAATGATCTGGTTGCAGCCGAGCTCGTATGCCATAAACTTTCTGGTGATGTAATTGCAACAGGTCAGCAACTCCTTACAGCCCTATATACAAAACCATCTAATCAAAATGAAATCTTCTTGGACATAATGCATTATAACACCTCTTGCACATGTCTTTTCAGTTTTCAAGTCTGACTTATATACTGCTACTCTGTTCTCAACAAATGCGATCTAAAACAGCTCCGTCGAAATCGCCCCGTCAGTGTGGGCTACGCCAATACAGCCCGCTTTAAAATATTCATGAAAATAGAGTTCTTTTTAAAATACCTTCATAAAAACAGATCAATGTACAGATTTATTGTGGTTTTCTTAGTAACAATTATTAGTCCGTCTATCTAAATGTGTGAGTTTTTTTTTAAGTGAAATATTTTTTGGTGTCACATTGTTGGAAATGATGTACTGAGTCTAAATAAATTGGTTTCAGACACTAAACAAAGTTTGGAAACAAAAGAAATGCTAAACGTAAACGTAATTTGTCACTACTTATTTGCAGGTGTAGTATTTATTTTCAATTGATACTAAAACAGTGACATGACAGAGAATAGTTTAGAAAACTGAAGTTATTTTAAAAAGACCTATATTTTTATGAATATTTTGAAGCGGACGACGCCGACGGCGCGATTTCGACGGGACCTGTTTTGGATTTGGGCTCTTTTGTCAGAGCTATTTTGACGAGGCTGTTTTAACATGGACTTTTTTGTATGTATTCACCCGGGGGCGCTTAATCAAAAATTAACACGTACCAAAAATGTAGTGTCAACAATAACCACAGAAACCATTATTGGGATAGTTAAAATATGTTTTATACCAGCACTGTTATGCCACATAAATAATAATTGGATAGCTCTTCAAATAAGAGCCGACTCGAGTGTGGCGTTCCCATTTAAAACCTCTGTTGTGGACGTTCGTGGAGTGGGGGTGGGTGAGTAGAGTAAGGGGATAACGAGGGTTTCTCTTTTTATCAAAATATCTCCCCTTCAAACTAAAGTGTAGATGTTTCAAGGACCCCTTCAGCTCTAATAACAAGCAAGTTATTCAGGGTGGATCGTTTTAACTCAAACGCGACATTTCTAATATAATTGTAAAACGTCGCGTGAAAATCACAGATAATGGCTGAAATGGTTACATATACAAGACAAAAAAGCACATTAACCCTATGTAAAGGATTTTCACATTTATTTGCGTTACAAGCAAATATCTAAAACCATCAGATAACTATCCTATTAAAAATAGAAATATTATTCTTCGTAATTTTTTTTCCCTTATACAGGGTGAATGGCAAATTAACCTTCTTAATATGTCAAACTGAAATGACATACTAAGAGGGTTACAAGAAATAAACTTTTAATTATAAACTTGTAGGAAAAACTCAAAGACAAAATAATAACAGTAATAAAAAAACTTTTTGAGCTGAAGAATTTCAATGATTTACACGTGGGTATTAGTTCAGTTTTTAGGATTGAAATATGTTTAGGGTTGTTTAGAGATGCAGGGAGTGGTTTAGGGATATAAGATACTCCTTAGGTAAATAATCACGGCATTTGATATTGTTCAGAGTGGATTTTGGTTTTTCGTTCAGTGTTTGTAAGCATATTTAAAAATTAAATTTGGACGCATAAACTCCCTCTATGTGCCTAGGGTAGGTCTGGGTCTGTGTTTGTGTTGAGCGTGAACTGAATTAGAATAAAAGTAGAGTTTGTAACGCGTCGTCGGTACTATACTTGTTACGAATAAAATTAATGCATCGATATAGGTACGTTTGCTTAAATACAGTCTAATCTAAAGTATACTTTAAATAACATTTTGTTATAGTTAATAACTACAATCATTCAGACTGTCGGTTAGTCTAAATACGTTCCAAAGGTTTTTACCGGCATTACAGTTCAGAAAGTATTTCTATAGAAAGATGATTTGATTTGTTAGTAAATAACTTAAAATGCGTTTGAAACGCGCAGAAAAGTTCATAATAAGGTTAAACAATTAATGTCCTACGTACTTACGTTAAGATATTAATTCTCCAGCTAAATACACCGCTATGAAGTAGAGAATAAGAGTTAAGAATTATGACGCACGGCGCAGACCTAAAAAATTTATTAAGAATGAGGTGAAAAATTCTATCCAGCAAAAAACTTAACGACGAACTATGCCAGGATTGCCAGGTTGTCATTGTGGTGATAAAGGGTTAATAAAATATAGGAAGCCTTTTACAAGCGCTACTAAATATAAAAAGCAATGCCATAAATGAAAAAAATAAATCGTCGCTCAAACCAAATCGTATTGACACCTGCTCTTCAATAAAAAGCATTGATATGATTCGATCCATCAAAAAACTATAATCACGGTAATTCAGTAACTATACAATATAAGAATTAACCCAATGTAGTTACATTCCCGAATCAAAAATCTGTAACCCTATGATCCTTGGTTAAATTAACCGAAAGCAGGAAAAGCAGAATTCTAAATATTTTTTAGTTTATTTTGTCTAAAATGAACAAAGTTGTTAGTTTCGAATTTTAAAATAGATTGGTACCATACGGACATATTACGATTTCTATTCAGAACAAATATGAAAAGTATTCCATTTAAGCAGTTTGAATAATCAAATAACATGAGCTTATAGGGGATATAATAAAAATTAGGGTAGAAAAGTTCATAAAATTAGAGCTTTGATAAATGTTTCTCTCTATAAAATGGATTTTGAAACAATTGTTTCCACCGTTCGTATAGTTACGCTTGTGGTTTTGTAGTACACCAATTATAATAAACGTAGAAAGTGATAATCAATATGAAGTTCACCTACCTTTCGCCACCTGTAAGTCCTTTTGTCCTTTCTGACGATCTGTAAAGGGAAAATAGGTGTTAATAACCAATGAAAAGAGATTGTACAACCAAGATTCAATCAGTTTAAAAAATTCTATAGAAATTGAGGTTGTCAATTACTGTACCTATATAGGTGGCAATCCATTCAGGTTTTGATTCCTGGGTACATATATTCCATCACGTAATTTAAGATACCACAACAATTTACACGTACGCACGAAACAATAAGCGCGATTTATAATTATTAGGAAACAAAGCATCACTTTCAAAAAAGCACTGATTACGCATACATTTTTACGAATAAAGAATATTTCTACATAATTCGAAAGTAAGCGAAATTTTAACATTCGTTCGACCGCGAAGACTGACGAAAAGTAACTACCAATTCTTTTCAAATAATAAAAGTGGCCTGATTTTGAAAAACATGTGATAACAGTTGAACAGGTTATTGTTGTTTCGCCGGCCACTAAACTAGTTGATTTTCTATTTAACTGCTTACGTATCACGATATTAATAGCGAATGGGATAAATCCATAATTTGAATCAAATTAACGGCGACTATAATTGAGCAATGAAAACATTTTGTTGTTAATGGTTAAAGAAATCGTTCTTTTTAAGCTAATGACGATGGGATTTGATTTGTAAGTTGAGTAGATCAACCGAAAAGGTTAAATACCAAAAAAAAGACAAACAAGCTGTGCATTTCAGATACTTGCAATTATTCATTTAACCTCAAATTCATCGCCATTAAATAAACCATAAAAATTATTAGAAGTCGTATATGAAATATTAAGTAATGATGGGATATTAAACTTATTCATCTTAAGATGTGAATTAAATTAGTTAGGTACCTATACTTACTAGTGAAAATTGAATTAACGCACATCGTTACAATAAGATTTCGATTGCAAATTGTCATTTTGTATTAATCTCAGCAAGATTGTCAGTTGGTACCATTGAATAAAGAATAGAGAGGAAGGAGTATATGCCCTCAATCTTGAAATCAAAGTGGTGGCAAAATGGCTACTAATATGTTTCCTGTTACATAGAACTTGACAGAAACAACTGCCATATTTATAACTCTAATTGGTGTTCAGTGACTGTAACAATCAACGAATAAATATTTCAAATTTTGCAGGTTATGGTCATCTGTCAACACGACCAAAATGTAAACAAAGATGACTCAAGAGTGGTGTACAAATGGCTGAACTTCCGTCACTAATTTTTATGCAACAATGATACGATACTCTCCTTCCTCTCTATTCTTTATTCAATGGTTGGTACCTATTTTAAATATACCTACCTGTGAAGATTGCTTTAAACGCTTCAAAAATGTCACTGACACTGGGGAGGAGGGCTCGGGAACACCAAAAACAATTTTGGATGTATGCGTATTGGATGAAGATGATGCGCAAATACAAGATTAGCTTGCGGAAGCATTAGAAATGAAGCGCCAAGGTATTTCCAAACATGTAAGTACATGCCATGACAAAAATTCATAAGGAAGGAAAATTGGTGCCACATGAGTTGACCGAAAGACAGATGGGCATCGCTACCGACAAGAACTGATCATTTCGAACCATGCAATACTCCGAAACCGACCAAAATGGGACGCGAGACACGAGCGAGTGATATTACAGCAGGAAAATGCTCCGTGCCACTTCACTTCCATCGTCCAGGACACCGTCAAAGCGCTAAAATGGGATCTGCTACGACACCCGCCGCTACCACTGCTACCACACCAAAATGGCAACGAAACCTTCATTTCCAATGGCATTTTCTCGTGAAGACCTACCTTCAAGAGAAGAAAACTAAATGTGTTAAGTAGACAATCCAAGCGAGTCTGTGGAGGCGGCTAACAAGAAAAGAGCACTACAGTTTGTGGTCAAGAATCCTGTAGTAACTGCTTTCTCTTATTCTTAATTTTCAGTCTATGATGTGTTCCTTTGGCCCCTATCCGTTATCACTTGTTCTAGTCCATAACGCATCAGTTTTCGGTTAATGATAACTTAGTGACTCAAAAGATTTTAGTCACTAAGTTATCATTAATCGAAAACTGATCATTTTCACCCCATTTCGAGTGATTACCAATACATTTTCATTATGGAATCAAGACATCATAACGCATCGTTTGTCTGAGCTACACTTGGCCAATTTTCAAGATGTGCAAAGACGCGTCGGCGTCGTTTTGTCGTCGCGGTATCCATGTATGCGTGAGAGAAGGTAATATTTATAGCTGCCAATTGACCATAATTTCAATAAACCAGTTATTGTATTTCTTTTGAAATTTTCCAATATTCATTGATTAAAAAAACCGAAAACTTAGTTGCGCACTTAGTATAATGCAGTGGTAAATTATTATAAAAATTACACCATTCTTATAGCTTTTTCGCCTATTTCAAATGAAAAATGACTAGGATGGCAAATTGTATAAGACTTTCATTTTAAAATGCCTTCGCTATGGAAAGAAAGAGCACGCACTCTTCGAGATACTATGAATTAAAAAAGAACAAATTATTTCAATTTTCTCTAAGTATAGACCTTCGAACATATAACAAAAGGAAGGAACATGCATATGGCAAAATGAGTAACATTAATGGTTTACCAATATGGCTACCTGCTGTGACGTTTCCGTCGAGTCATTGGTGTACTGTTAAGCAAGGGCGTAAATCCAACACTTCTATGTTTACGCGCCTGCTGTAAACAAAATAAAATGCATAAAATTGTTTTTAAATTTTATTGCTCTTTAAACAAAATTAATTTGGTATGCATATTTCTAATTTTTTGCACATTCTCTATGTTCTTAACCGTATAATGAATTCTACGCTACTGGTAACAACAAAACGAACATAACCAAACACATAAAGTTTATATAACTAATTCTATATTTTAGACTTCAGTAAGGTCACTTAATTAATATATTTTTACACTAAGATCTTCTGTATTACAATTTATAAATCAGAACTCGTAAAAACTCTTCGAAACATGGAACCGCTTTAATTTTAAATCGACAAACTGCACGTTACACCCGTTTGACCAATCACAAGTGGTTTACTGTTACGTCACTGTGACGTCAAGCCTGCGTAACTTCCGTTACATTTGTACCATCTACTAAACTATAGGGATATTCCTTCCTGTTGTTATATGTTCGAAGGTATAGACCTATTAACATTATAGTAACTCTTAGCTAGTGGAATGCGTTTAATATTGCTCGAATTTTTGGAAAGAAATCGCTTTCTTTTGCCTGTTGATTGAACCTTACGTTACAACTGTATCATAGATGAATATCGATCTATAACTGTATAGAATGTAAAATAAGTACTAAGGAATATTAAAATGAAATATTTGTTAATCTGCAAAAACTGGATGTTTTTAAGCTAAGACAACAACAACAACTATATTATAATCTATAGCTGCCTCGATCAGTATTATATTACTAGTCTTGTGCTACAAAGATATCAATAAAATCCTTAAATTTTACAAAAACTAATCGTAAGCATAGTTATCGTTAGATATGATTGTAAAACCCGCTCTAAGTGGTTAATTATTCAAATGACATAATCTAAAAATAACGGAGCATATTAAACTCGAACTTAAAATTGATATTCATTTCCATTATACCGAGTCACAAAAAATTACATCCTAATACAAACATAAGCGAAAAGCGAAAAAATGTTACCGCTTTGTGATTTATAAATCTTAACTTTCCCACAGCCAATACATTAACAGAACTTCTACTTTCAATTCTTAACGGGAAGCCGGAATAATAAAAGATTTCTTTCATCTAAAACGAAACGCGATTGTTGTTTAGAGTATAAAAAGGAAATTTAGACCGTTTTTATACTTAACCATAAAATGAACGATCTAGAGAGAAACTATAAACTGCGCACCAATTAAAATGTAGGTACAGAACCATTCGCATTTTTTCTACATAATGTGAATATAAATAAAAATAAAACTAGTAAATTGCGCATACATTTATCCATCAGCGAGCTTCGTGTACCTGGATAGTGTAAAATAAATCGTATTTCTTTTATGATTTATTTCACTTAAAAAGCTTAAAATGGGTGGAAAAAGTTTTAGTCAAATTTCTAATTAGACAAAAAATTTTGTACTTTTTAATTAAAACTTTGTAACGGGTAATTACTTTCCGATTTGCTTGTGATGGTTTTTTCAATTTTGAGGGAAATTTGTAGGTGTGGATTTGCTAAATGCGAACTTGAGGGCTTTGTGGTCCCCCTAATTATATATATTCACGTTTACCTTCAGTTAGCAAATCTTTAGATACTGATAACGATTACATGATGATATCCAAGACCGCGAAAAAGTAAAACGAATGTAAACATGAAAGGTCCGTAATGAAAGCAGTTTAGAGCTTTTAAGTAAAATGTAGGAACACAATGCTAAAATTAGTGAATTCATTGAAAATTTCTATTTCATTGCATTTAACATGTACATTTCATTATTTTATTCACTTTAAGCATGAAATTTAATGTTTTATGCTGGAAACTTAATTACGATATTTAAACTTATATTCATAAATTAAGTCATTTTAAATAGTAAGTATCATATTTTTCAGTTAGGACCATATGATTTTAAAATGTCGTGGCAACAATATTTGTTGAAGTATAAATGTGAGCAATCCGACAATTCATTATGACAAGATACACGATTCATCAACCTTTGGTAATAACATGAAAAACAAAGTTCGTCTTTAAAAATTGAATCTGGACTTCACCAACTTTGCGAATGAATCATTCAAACATTTTAAACTTTACTACAAAAGTATTTAGTTCAAAAAGAAATGATCAGTTAGTTATTTTAGTATTATTTAAAATCAAACTTACTTTACTTACAATATTCAACTTTCGTTAAAAGATGCAAATTGGTTTTCTTAGGTAAGCGATGTCCTAAGAGTACGCATTAGTAAGCACAAAAGTGCGCACTAAATAAGCTACCCATATTCATTTCTTTAAAATCTTTATCATACAGGGTGTTAAAAATGTGAGCGTCAATGTGTAAAGCTTAGCTCGCTCCTGATGAACTAGAAAGCTAAATAATGTTTCCTGAACACCATGTTAAGAGGTCCTTACTAGTGTCTATCATATTAAATTTTTATCAAATTGTATTGAGTTCTCAGAAAGTTACTCAAGAAAAAAGGATCACTAGCGGCGTCCTTCATGGGCACATATCTCCGCAGGGAAGGCCTTTGGGAAAAATTTTATAGGAACTTGTCATCTTATTTTTCCATGCCCTGTCTGAATCCGAGAGACTTCCCACATTTTCCCGGACACCCTGTATACCTACAAGTTGTTACATTGATAATCTTATTAGTGTGTTTTAGATGCATTCAAAAGAACGGTAGAAGTATTTAACAACGCAGATATCGTTGTGAATAATGCAGTATCATATTCAGGCGGGAACTGGGAAAAATGTATCGCTGTGAATTTGGTAAGAAATTTTGTCAACGTCATTAATTTTTACTATTTTAAACATTAACAGACTGGAACCATTACAGGAAATTATATTCCGAAATATAGAACTGGCAAGGAGGGTGTGATTATAAATATTTCCTCTACAGGTGGGTTGTACGGTGCCCCACCGCTTCCAGATTTCAAAGGCGGGTATAATTGAATTATCGCGTAGTATCGTACATGATAGGTATTCACTACAATCGAACAAAGGTTAAGGTAATTGCCGTTTGTCCCGATTATACAGATACACCTGGATTATTGGAAAAGGAAGAAGACTTCCTTGGAGCGGCATACTTCAAAGCCTACCAGGATATACTGAAAGTTCTTCCGCCTCCTCAACCGTAAATATACACTCTTATAAATGTCATTGTTTAAATGTTTTCTTACAGATCAACAGCGGTCTCAAAAGCGGTGGTTGACGTTATAAAGAAAGGTCGCAGTGGGTCTGTTTGGGTTGTAGCAGATGACCAACCACCATATGAAGTTCTTCTTAAAATCAATAAAGTAATTAATATGTAGACACTTACACAGTTCTTTACACCTGGAGGTTACATGTATAATTAAACGCAATAAAATGCAATTGTCTCATAGTGCTCATGTTATTTTCATTTCAATCGATCAAAAATTAAGGTGACCATCCATTAGAATATTTCTGAGACTACTTTGATCAGAATTTTGAAAATTTGAGCAACGGGGTTTTAGAGCAAGGCTTCTTCAAATAAAATAATGGTGTCTACGTAACACTTCCAGTTTTTTTTAATGTAAAATTCCGATTTTCAATTCTACGTAAAATGTCAGATGGACTTTTATTAAGTTTTCCTATTTCTAAAATTAACCGTTTTCGAGATATTATTAATTAATAAGAAAAAAATTAAAATAAACACTACCTATCTTAAAACCATGTGAGTTCTACAGCAAAAAGGATAAAGGAACAATATTCACACAAGAGATAGCTAGACCCCAAAGCTTCCCATCCGTACTTTCAAGGTGGCTTATTTGCATACAGGGTGGTGGAAATTTAATGCCGCGTTTAGTTAACTTCAATTCATCTATAAGTAGGTTTTTTCAAATGGAACACTTTGTATGTTTCTCCATAGTCTGATGCACAATTTAATTCTCATTCGAACGGTACCACCTATTCAAAGGAAGATATTCAACATTTATTATTTATCAATCAGCTATGACAGTTCGCAAAATATAGCGATGTCTTGGCATATTTGAATTATTATTCTCATAGACAAGAAACCGAACCTGAGTGTCTAACTAAACAGAAAAGGTTCTTTTAGTATTAGCTCTTGACCGAAAAAAATTTTCCCAATCGACCTCAATGTGTCGGGCATTTGGTCCCTTTATCTCTTACTGTTTACGTGCGTAAAGTGATCGCTTGGACACATTGTATAGTGATATTAACGTCTTTACGTTAAATAACCAAAACCAATACATAGAAATGAATACGTTTTTGAGAAATGTGTTAAATAAAATAGAAACCCAGTCCTCATTGAAACACGAGTATAATAACGTATTTTTTTTTCGTTAAACAAATTTTAGCTCGAAAGAAATTACATTTATCTAAAGTTCAATAAAGCACTTAATTAATGTGACACGAAAACAGGCCTGAAACTGAATCGTTTCGTTAGAGAATTAATAAAAGTTTCGATGGACAAGCTAATTACCAAAGTTACCAAAGAAGTGGTTTCAAGTTTGACGGACAAATTAATATTTGATCCTCTCGATTTAGATATCGTAACTATTGCCTTTTGGAATTAAAGTTTTAGACTAATTACAGGAATGATTAGGATTTAAAGCTCATCAACGTGAGACATAGGTTAGACTTTGATAGTTTAGGTACCTAGCGAACCGTTTCATGAAGTTTACCATGTCCACTCAGTGAGATATATTAAAATTTAAACTAAATAGTCATGTTAATTAGTACTTGTTGAGACCGAGGTCACAATTTTTAAATGCTTCAATGTATGTAAGTATAGAGAGTAATGTTGATGCTTTGGGGTGTATTTCATTCATGCGTGTACACATTTGATAAAATATATGGAAAAAGTTGTCCACCGTAAAAATAATTTAATTAATGCCGTATAAAACCACATAATATATTAAAAAATATATTTCATTAGCATTACACAAAGAATATAATTAACTACCTACTGCGGTAGGCAGAAAATTCACAAAATACACGATTTTGTTTAATTATCCTAGCGTATAGCTATGCGACAGTATATTTTAAACTATCTGACAACATGGTACCTACTACCTACACTGAGTGTAGATGTTTAGTAAAACCATTGAATAAAGACTTTCACTCAAGGGTAAAACTGAAAACAAAAGAGTGCCTCCACTGTAAATACATCAGTTAGCAGCGATTTTACGATGCTTTCTGATTTAAATTTAGGTACTCTACGTTCAACCAGAAGTCTCGCGAACAACGTTGTTAGGTAAGGTGCAAAGCTCTGAAACTGTGATATTAGGAACATATCGTAGTCTTAATCGTAAAACGGTTTAACTTTGAAAATTTATCAGGCAATTATTTCTTTAAAGCTTCAAGCTTTCTGGGACTGGTCAAAGAGATCACAAAAATTCATGTGTCGTGCGTATACCTATACTAACATACAGGGTGTCTCACGGTGACCGTCGGTTAGAAGTATATCAAGAACTGTAAAAGCTAGAAATTTGAAATTTTGCACATGCGACATGCCGTGTTTAATCTATTAAATAAAAATATTTTCCAAATGGCAGCACTTCCGGAAATACCGGAAGTGAGCATCAACTTCTTTATTTTAAATACAAACTAGGCAATTTTTTTTCACATTCTGATGTGTCATAAAATGTTTAGTAAGTATGCTTAAAATAATCGGCGTATCAATTTTTATTGTTGAGAAAAAAAATTTTTTTCACTGAAAAATGTCAAAATCTTGTTTAGGAAATAAAATTGAAAGTCGAAAGTGGTAAAAGTTAGGGAAATGGGATTTTAGGTTCTCAATGTCAAAAGACTGAGACACAATTGTCTGTAATGGATAATAAAAAATTGCCCCCGGTTACGTATCTATTTGACGTTATTTGCAGACTTAAGAAAAACTTTAAAAAGTCTCTTTTTTTAAATGGAATGCCTATTTAATTATCGGCCCAATCGATGGAGAAATAAATTTCCTTTAAATTGATATACCATGATCCTATACCTAAAATCAATGATTACAGAGTTATTTACATTTTTCTAATTAAATTTATAATTACATACTTTACAAAACATGGATGGCTTTGAAAATTTTCAAAAAATTTTTATTCAATTGTTTCTTATGATGACAGTTGTCAGTTAGCTATCAGTTTGAAAGTTTACGCTACATTTACGTTTGTTATCATTGTTATCGGTTTCAATTTTGATTTTTGCGCTTCATATTTGTTTTTAATTGGGAAATATGGAATACACAAACGCTGATATTTTAAATTTGTTTTACATTCATGGCGACTTTTCGGACGTGCAGAACCTTTAACTATTGAATAAAGAATCCCTCAACACTTTAACGAAAGATATCCTCATTTACCTACAATGACAGAACGAAAAATCAGGATGATTGAAAAGAATTTTCTAAATTTGGGCGAAGTAAATGCGCCACGAAATTTGGCAAAGCCAATTGTCCCCAATGACGCTGCAGAAACCAATGTATTGGGATATTTTAATGTTTTCACTGAAAGTTCTGTTCGTTTGGCGGAAAGAGACCTTGGATAGTCAAGAAGTTGCATAGATAGAATTTTAAATAATCATAAAAGCATAAGAAACATTTGAATAAAAATTTTTTGAAAATTTTCAAACCCAACCATGTTTTGTAAAGTATGTAATTATAAATTTAATTAGAAAAATGTAAATAACTCTGTAATCATTGATTTTAGGTATAGGAACATGGTATATCAATTTAAAGGAAATTTATTTCTCCATCGATTGGGCCGATAATTAAATAGGCATTCCATTTAAAAAAAGAGACTTTTTAAAGTTTTTCTTAAGTCTGCAAATAACGTCAAATAGATACGTAACCGGGGGCAATTTTTTATTATCCATTACAGACAATTGTGTCTCAATCTTTTGACATTGAGAACCTAAAATCCCATTTCCCTAACTTTTACCACTTTCGACTTTCAATTTTATTTCCTAAACAAGATTTTGACATTTTTCAGTGCAAAAAATTTTTTTTTCTCAACAATAAAAATTGATACGCCGATTATTTTAAGCATACTTACTAAACATTTTATGACACATCAGAATGTAAAAAAAAATTGCCCAGTTTGTATTTAAAATAAGGAAGTTGATGCTCACTTCCGGTATTTCCGGAAGTGCTGCCATTTGGAAAATATTTTTATTTAATAGATTAAACACTCCATATCGCATGTGCAAAATTTCAAATTTCTAACTTTTACAGTTCTTGATATACTTCTAACCGACGGTCACCGTGAGACACCCTGTATTTATATGCAAACAATGGAGTTACGCATTTTTCTTTGTAGCCTGATAAAAATTTTGGAAGCAGTTTAAGGACTTAGGAATGCAAACTATAAAACACTTTATTTGCTAAAAAACAGAAAAAAATGTTTTTAATCCTTCATACAGATGTTGAAGAAAAATAATATTTTAGTCATGACGCATGAGGCTAAAATTGATTGACACAAACAACTAAATGTTTAGTCTTATTAATAAAGCTTTGCAATCTTAGGTGTGCCAAAAGTTAAAGTATGCATCACTCTGTCAAATAGTGCATAAGATATTCTATAGTATAAGGAGTAATTTGACAAGCCGCGTAACCTGCTGAAATTTTGATTAATCTCCACATGTCGTTTTAAGAACCGGACATGAATGCTGGTAAACGTATTGTTAGGTAAATAATCCTTCAGAACCGCCTTTCTGACCATGTATGAGTTATACATATAATAAATTGCAAAATTATGTACAGTTAATTTTCTTTGATTTTACCCGACGAAAAATAAAATACTGATCCATTGTGGAGACTTTCTTGACTATTTTCATTTATTTATTATTGATAATTAATTAATTATTCATTTATTATTTTTCTTCTGTTCTTTTGAAACAAAATTTGGAAAAGAAAAACATGAATATAATTCAAGCGCAGTCCCAGAAGTAGCCGACCTAAGAAAGAAAAATTTGGGAAAACGTATCTTTATAACGTATTTCATCGTAGTCTCCTTTTAGCTTGATTCATTTTTCCCAGCGATGTCCAATAGCTTCGATACCCCATTTATAATGAGAACCGTTGATCTCCACTGCAGACCCTGGCGAATTATTCTTGGCAAACCTTTTACCATCGAGCCATTTTTTCGTTTAGAAAGAGAAAATAACCAGAGGGAGCGTGGCGTGGGGATACGATTCAAACTTTTAACTCATTGATTTTTACCACTGTTGGGATTTGAATGTCGTCCATGTTATAGAGACAGATGGCGATACCAACAACACACAATAAATGACATCACGTGCAATAAGTTTGCAATAAAACATAAAACTGGTGCATTTTTTCGATGAAAAACACTTTCTCTTTTCCAAATACGGCTATTTTTTCTTGATAAGATAATCGATTGTATACTTATCCTTCTTCGTAGACAATTTCTCCCCTTTTGGTTCAATGTTTCTTAGTGTTTCATCCACGGTTATGAATCCATTAAAAAAACCGACTATATTGTTGTTAAACATAGTCAAACATTCATTTTAAATATTGCATTGTGAGCAAAGGCGGCACCTCGAGCGGCAGCCCTTTTGTCGTACAGCTTTTTTATCTTCAAATTTTCAGTCAACATGAGATGTACAGCACTTTTTGGAATATCTACCAGCTCAGGGACTTTCAGTCGAATATCATTTTGGGGATTTTCTTCACTATTTCTGGAGTGGCCGCCTCATTTCATCGACCATTGGCAGCTGGTACGGCTTCGCTTAAACTTTTACATCCAACCGAGTCGACTCACACAAAGCTGGTTGAACTGAGACCTTTCAAATGACAGTATTACATTGTATAACAATGACCATTTTGCATATTGGTAAGAGGACATGGCAATTTTAAAAATGGCACCAACAAATTTCTAGGCCTACTAAGTTGCGCACGGCCAAAGTCAACTTTCGTTTTTCTTATCGGCGCCATATTGGATTTTTGCTTTATCAAGATCCTCATTTGAAATCATCTTCAACCATGTACAACATGTTTATATTTGGTCAACATAAATAATAAAAAACCAACAAAATTAAGATCTCGTAGTAGCAGGCTTTGATATTTCTATTCAATTTTTCCAAGTGGGCTTTGCTGTCTCTTTTTTAATCATCTAACTGTCAAAGTAAAGTTTATTGTAAGTGTCATTTGTGTGCAGTTAATAATTTATGAGTTTTAAAATGAATTACTTTTCAAATAGTGAGAAGTATGATATGTTGCAGAGTTTTATTCTCCACCGCTGACGAACGAACGAACATGAATCAACTCACGTTTATAATACCTATAGGATAAGTGATTCTGGCAAAATCTTTTTTGCGTAGAATCCATCGCGGTACACAGTTTCTATACAGGGTGTTTGGTTTTTTGTGTACGAGCCTAAACTAGAAATTTATATTTATATTTTGGGGTTTTGAAAGGAGAGTAAAATTTCCTAAATTTTGATGTATCATATTTATGTTAAGTATTATGTGCAATATTGCAATTTATACATTACACTATTTCGCTTGCAGACATCTAGGTTTCCATGGCTAACAATAAACGGCAGTATGATTTAAAACGACATTTTTTAGTTATTTGGAAATTTTTATTAGCTCCAAATATTTTTAATTTTTAATAACAATGTATGAAATGCAGCAAACAATATTTAGCATAAATATAACAAGTGATATCAAGAGGTACCTATCAAATTATCAACAACCAATTTCATTGTACCTATTTGAGGTCGATAATTTTGGTTATTTCTTCGTTTTATTTATTCAATTCAGAAAATTGATAGGCACTCGTTCGTTGTATAATCAAAGAGTTATAATACCCTTTGATATCATAATTATACCTACATCTAATGCCAAGAACCGTGAAATAAAAGTGTATAAAAATGTTGAGAAGCGAAGGATTCTTTTAACTTTTGAATGCCTCTTCAGAGAGGGTTTACTTCTAGTCAAAACGAACCTAACTTGACATGTTACAACTTTCAGTCAGTCTATACTGGTAATTAATACAAAACAGGAAACGCTTCAACTAAAGTTGTACTTGACGACATGTGTACGACGAGGAGGAGTTCAAGTTCATGTCTCCACAATATTGTATCTACCATAAAACTTGTTGAAAATGAATAGGTAAGGGAGAGCAATGCATTTTGTCAGATAAAAATGGGAAATGATTCCATTGAAAAAGAGAGAAACCACGATGCCGATGTAATAACACTAATAAACTAACAAATGCAATTTGTTACAATTAGATCACGTAACTAGATCGATTAAACCTTGAAACAATAATCGTGTTATTTTGATTCCGTTAATGAAGTAAAGATATTCATTTACAATATCGTACCTTTATTACATCACACCTACGAATTTTTATTTTAATCACTGTTTAAAACAACATACAATAAGCTAGAAAATACATGTTTAAACTTTATCTTCGTTTTGTGTATTAATTATGTACTTTTTTAAAGTAAATTATCTAGTACACGCTTTAGATACCTCGTGTAACTTGTGCAATAAATTTTAATTTTTTAAACGAGCTTTTCCTAGTTAAAATTTTACTTTTAATGGTGGTCGTGATAATAATGTAACATACGCGATTTTACATTTTGCAACGCAGTAAATCTGCGCTGAATAAATGAAGCCGAATAAAAAACAATTAAAAATGTTAATTCCTTTATTTATTTAATAGTTCAGCATCTCTTTTATTTTCGAATTATGAAGGATGAAATCACCACGTTATTTACTCAATTAAGGATTATGGTGTGCCAATTCATTTCTAACATTCGTTATTGCAACTAGAAATACCTGGCGGAAAATTTGCTCTCGCGAGAATAAGAATCTGCATATAATAACTAATAAAAGAAAAACAAAGGGGCTGCAGTCTTCGTGATATAATTTCAGTAGAAAACAAGTGATAAAAATAAAATTTAACTATATCGATTTTAGGTTTCTATTCTTGAACCATTTGAGTAGTGTACGTCGTATATGAAGATGACACCATTTTGGCGTCAGTTTCCAACAGTATCTTAGCAACAAAGGAATTTTGATCGAAAAATTACATCATTTCGTATGCCGTATGCGAATAGTAGGCGAATGACTCAAGAATAACCGCTTGAGATGATTTAAATCATTGACTTTATACACTAAAGTCAATGTTTAAATGATACTTTCAACTGAAATTTTTATTTTAAAAAGAAATGCGTTTTGTTTGCACTTATTTATCTTCCTTTACGCTATACTTACATGTAATCATCGATTGTACTTAGCAGTTAGTGCCACGTAAGTCATAGTTCATAGATGTTTCATGCAAGTTCACCATACTGTATTGTTACGCGAGCACTTTGTGTAAAAATGTACAACTTTATTCCATTTTGGGCTGGGTGAATCTGCAGGTGAAAAAAACCAGTTGGGCTGTAGGCTTTTACTACTTGAAGCTTTTAAACTTAGACATAAGTAAGTAGGGGTGAGTAAGGAAAAGTCATTGAAACTTGTAGGGAACGTAAAGGGCGAGCATCATGTCAAAAAATTGTCGAGTGAATAGCGTTAGTGGAATGAGGGAAAAATTTGTAAGACTGACGCAAGTCTAATGTTATAAAAAACATACTGAATAAAAGAAAGCTAAACCACCTCAACAAATATTCATATTCACAGCGTTAGAAGGAAAAGAAGATGGCCGACGTTGTCGAAAGCGTCAAAAGCAAAAGTATCATTTATCATATGAGCTGTGTGAAATTGTTAAAAAACGTCATTGATGACATGTTTATTGACTGCCGTGATAGTGAAAACAAGTAGGATTATATTTTAATATCAACCAATTTAGAAGATGAGGCTTCTGGTCTGCATACAGAAATATACCTACTACCTACTTAAAAGAATTATGAGCTCACAAGGAGTTCATAATTGTAAATAAAAAAACAGCTATTGTACAAGAGCAAATCAGATGATTAAACAATAAATCTGAGTTTTTTTTGTTTATTTTATAATGCTTTATCTGTGTTGCGATTTTTAATACCTATAGTTATAAAAATAATACATTCTATAATTTTTCAGCACGATTTCGGCAAATAAAGGAAGTACGTACTTTTATGTTCAGCAAGTTTAAATCTCCATAAAAGCAAATCCGTCCATTTAAATCGCATGAAATTTAATATGCTTAGAAAACTGTTACATAGTATTGTTGTTAGACATTGTATTATCAATATTTTATTAGGAACAACCTTGTGGCACACGTGTTTGACGTATTCCCTTTAGAAAAATCAAATATTTCAGGTAAACTTTAAGGTTTTTGTAGGAAAAAACACTAAACAGTGCATTGTGCATTGTATGCAGAAATCCTGCACAGAAGCAAAAAGCAGAAAGGACGAATCGTAATCGTACACTACTTGGAATAGCCAAATGTTAATTATTGTTTAAGGCTCGATTCACACTATTATAGTGCCGGTCACGGTTCGTTCTCGGTCCAGTCTCGGTTCGGTAAAATCTTACTGTATCTACACTATTTATTGGTTCGCGTTCGATCACGGTTAAGTCTCGATGTGTACACTAGCCTCAGTCAGTATATGAAGTCGTTGATGGTCCAAGTCGGATGAATTTAATTGACAATACAATTTTACTTTATTTCATTTATTAAAGTACAAGTTGTGCAGTTGTCTGACAATATTGTTCGATTTTTCAATTGAAGAATTACCTGTTATAACTCTTCTTCTCGATGAAGATGCTGCAAATAAGAAAAGAGTGAAACGCAAGGCGACGAAAAGAAGAATGTGGGTGCATCCAAGCTTATTAGCGAGGAAAACGGAAGGCGAATACTACATTTGAAACAAAAACGTATTCACACTATGGGTACAAGTCAGCACCAGTCCAATCACGCTCCGGCAAAATATTCTTCAAAACGGATCGATGCCGGAGTGTGATGGAATCGAAGCTTGAGTGGTGCTGATAGTATGAATACGTTCATTGTTTCTTGTGTAAGAATCTTTTACCAAACCGAGATTGGACCGAGAGCGAACCGTGATCGGCACTATAGTGTGAATCAAGCCTAAGTGTAATTGAATACGGAAATGTGGAATAAGGCCGCTCAGACACAGACATACGAAGCATAATACCACAATTTAATATTACGATTTTCGATTCAGAATTGAAGGAAGAATGTAGCAGGGTGTAGCTTTTTGTCAATTTATACACACCGTGTATACTTACAGCGTTGAGTGAAAGCGTTATTCAATGCTTATAGTCAATAGGTTAGAAACACCAGAGTTGTCTAAAGGAGTAACTCCTGCTGAGAGAAATGGCACAAATATAATTTTCAATTCAGTAATCCAATGCAGTACAGTACACACCAGAAGATGAAATTCGTCATGAAGTAAGTATTACAGATACTCGGCAAGAAAAGATGTGCAAACTTGTATTTAATCGCCAATGTAATGACCAAGGCAATACCATTTACTAAATGTGATTATTTTGTTAAGAATTATAATTTTGTAGGAATATGCAGAATTGGTAATTCATATTATTTTATGCGTTGTGTTTGTTCTTTGAATGTAAGTTGTACTTTGTGCAGAAATTCATCTTTATAATTATTAGCATTCGTGGCAAGAAGAGCAGATTGAATGTTGTTCTCTTTTGCCTTTATCCCAATAATGTATTCAGTGAAAGCTTATAATAAAGTAATATTACAAATTCAGCAAGGAGAAGGTAAAGTAAAGTTTGAATTCCCACAATCTTGTATACCTAACACACTTATGTTACAAGGTGTGACTAAATTTTAACTTGTCTCTTAAATAAAACTTCAGAGTTCAGATCTGTATAAACGGAAGAAAGGCAACTGACTTGTAACATAATGGAGCAATTAATAAACGGCACAACCCGTAGGGAATAAGCATTCTTACACTGTCGTTGTGACAAAATCCGTTGGTAACGAAGAAAAATAATCATTCTACAAGTCACGTTCGAAATCACAATAGATACTGGCAACTAGAGACCAAAAAAAAAGCTGAAGACAACGACCGCACTCTATTTAACTTAACTTTTTACCAAATCTACGTATTATATTACCCATTTTGGCAATCTACATAATACCCGCTTAAAGAAAGCGCTCCTAACATCGCAATTTTATGTTTGGAACTGTTTCGGCATTAGAAAATGTTTTCACGTAATTTCGTTTAAGCAGATAAATGAACGGCACTGTTTAGCTGTGAAGTGTTTTGTATAAAGAAAAAGGAAATTTAACGCATTGGTTTTCGATTTTCTGCTTAACAAAAGAAGGTCAAGCGGCGGCGACGGTGGCGGCGTTTCAGTGTTATAAATACAAAACTTTATAATAATATCCACATGCAGGTAGATCCAGCTCAGGTGTTTCGAACTTTTATGCCTAGAGCTTTAAATCGATTGGATAGGAGTAGGAGTATTGCGGGTTGTCGGAGCGGGTGCTTTTCGAGCTTTAGTTCTATCGTATCAGTCCGTGCCGCCACCACTCGCTTACACCCCTCGCGTACGTACTTTTGTCAACGTGGAATTGTTTAAAATAAGCTGAAAGTTTGTTTATTTTAGAATTTTTGGTGTAAAAAGCTCTGCCGTTTTATAAAATTTGAAGGTATAGCTTAGGTCGGGTTATGTGATTATATATTTTTAAATAGTGGACAATGTTGAAGGTTTCGAAATTAATTTTGCTAACCCTTTTGTTCTTCGAACAATATTTTCTGTGCAATTGTATGGTGTTATATCCTCCCGGTTTTGGGGGTGGATTAGAAGGCGATCCCGCTCCTGGCAGAAGTCCCGGGCCGCCAGAAATTTTAGTACCCCACATAAATACTTTAGACGAAGTTGAATCTACCGTTCTTGTTGCGACCGAAACTAATGATTGTGCTCTTCAAGGGAAAGTTGTCGAAGATCCACACGGTGCAGTCAACTTCTCTATACATCACGAACTATTTAAAAGCGAACTACTTGTACCGGGAGTTACTTATCAAGGTAAGATTTTAATCGTTTCTGATCTTATGTTCCCAAACAAATTTTATTCAGAGAAAATACTGTACTATTAATACCCTCATCTATCTGAATTTTTCAGCGCAAATTAAGGCAGTAAAAGAGCAATTGCAACAAATAATGCACAAAACCTGCAACAAGTACACGTGCTCATAGTTTTCATTCCATTGTTACTCTATCATCTCATGATTAACTCTAACATGTCTGCTAATTAAACGCAAAGAGGATTTCTATGTATACCTACATTTAGCGGTTGACGTCAGTGAATAGAACAAAGTGTACCTACCCACTTCACCATAAGGTAGCACAACCAGTGAAATAGCAGAGTTCTCCTTTTAAGTTGCGAAATGTTTGCATTGTGTCCTTAGCTATACTATTCACGATCCCGATAAAATGGTTCCAATGCAATGCTAAATACTAGAGTTCGCAAATTCCCTTGTTAACTTACACAATAATGTACCTCCAAATCAATGAACATAAGTTTCCACGGAAAAACGTGGTCAATTTGATATGCATGAAAAAATGTTGTAAAAAAAGATTTTGGGTTTACCTACTTTTTATATTTTTACTATGTGTGGTTGATTTAAGAATGTGTATTTTGTTATATTTAAGGTTACTACGCTTTTAATTGAAATTACCAGTTTCTAGTTAACAACGGTGACACGTATGTTTCAGTTTCAGAATTGTGAATTTGTGGTTTTGTGCAAATTTTTCTTCCGTGTAAGCAAAAATGTTTTCAAACTTCGTGAATCGTGACCTTTTTATACATGTCATGGATGTTTTTACTGTACGACTACTGACCGTCAACACATCGTTTTTCAGCTTATCAAGATCAGCCAAGATGTGATATGAATCGTGTTACCTATAAGGAATGATTAAATTATATTTACAAGGAGCGTATCTGAAAAAAGGGATTTAATTGTACGACGATATTGTTTCACCGACGGAAATTAAGATCGTATAGTATAGTTATAGTTACGATGGATTAGAATTGGCATCAGGGGGTGGATTTTGGTAATACTCTCGCTCTTCTCTGAATTGTTATCCAGTGATCATAATTTAGAACAACTTTTCGATAGAATGAAATTAGTAGGTATATAAATTGTGGTGATACTGAGCTAATTTCAGTATTTCTATAGCTATCGATTTCGGTAATTTACCATCTTCAGGCTAAGCTAAAAAGACTATGAAATGAGTGTTATACAGGGTGGCCCATTGAAAAGGTAACACGCCTGTTTTGGGACACTTAGACCAGTTTCCTAAAAAAACGCTCGGACACGTCGATTTTCTATGTTTGGGGGACAACTTTTGATGTCAAATTTGACTTTGTCAGGTCAATCCCCTACCCCCAGCAACCCCTAACTCAATAATTTAAATAGGGAAAAGGAGTCGAGCGACCCCTCATTTGAAGCGTCTTTTAATTCTCTATTCGACAGTACAAATGAAAATTAGTTTTATTCAATTTTTTTTCGCCTCGATGAAAAGCACCCTCCAGATTAACTAAGGTGGGGGTGTTGTCTAGGAAAAATCCTGAATCACGTCACTTTTGGCCTTTTGAACGGCACATTTTGATGTCAAATTTGACCTTATCAGGTCAACCCCCTAACCCCAGCAACCCCTAACTCAAGAATTTAAATAGGGAAAGGGTGTCGAGCGACCCCTCATTTGAAGCGTCTTTTAATTCTCTATTCGACAGTATGACCGAAATTAGTTTTATTCAATTGTTTCCACCCCCATGAAAAGCACCCTCTACATTAACTAAGGTGAGGGTGTTGTTTAGGAAAAATCCTGAAATTTGCCGTTCAAAAGGTCATAGGTGGCGTGTTTCAGGATTTTTCCTAAACAACACCTCCACCTTAGTTAATCTAGAGGGTGCTTTTCGTGGGGGGGGGGGGGGGGGGGGGGGGGGGATTGAGTAAATGTAATTTTCATTTATACTGTCAAATATAGAATTAAAAGACGCTTCAAATGAGGGGTCGCTCGACTCCTTTTCCCTATTTAAATTATTGAGTTAGGGGTTACTGGGGCTAGGGGATTGACCTGGCAAAGTCAAATTTGACATCAAAAGTTGTCCCCCAAAAATAGAAAATCGACGTGCCCGAGCGTTTTTTTAAGAAACTTGTCTAAGTGTCCCAAAACAGGCGTGTTGCCTTTTCAATGATCCACCCTGTATAAAAGATAACGGGGAAAATCTTGGTGTAGAAGAAATAAAGAAAAGCTCTGTAACGCTGCTAGTGTAACATCAGGGAACGCACAAATTAGTGGAAGAGGCTCCGGTGCTAAGAAAACCACTTTAAAGCAAGCCCACTGGCCACTCGCGCCTATGGGATCTTATTTATGAGATACTAAGTAACAATAATGGCGTTTCCAGCCAACTGGCTTGGGGGGGGGGGGGGGGTAATTAAGGTATTAAGAAAGGAGTTTCCAAATTCTGAAAACATTGACATGGATAAACACAAACCATTTTATTATTCGCAACAATATTTATCAGAAATTGTCTCATTTCCAGAGATTTTTAATGCTGTTAAATGCGAAAATTTCAACTGGGATTATGTATCCGTCAAAATTTGAAATTTATTTTGCACATTGCCTGGATTTCCAAACGACTAGTTATTCTATTGTATTTATTTGCCTCTGTAAATGTACAATAGAAAAGTGAGTGGGATATTTTAACGATCGAAACGTTAACATTGTAAATGCGAATAAATGTATTTAAAACAAATTTTAATTTTCATTCAAAAAACCTTCATTTAAAATAAAGAAATGTGTACAAAACACTGTAAATGAACCAAGCGATTTTATTTGCGGCACCTACGTCCGTTTCTCGCATAATTATAGCATTAAATGCAAATAGTTATCGTGTACATTCGAATGCTAAATCAATATTGAAAGCGACTAAGTTTAACAGAAACAACCTCCGTTATAGCTGCCCGCTTTCAAATCTATATAGGTATCATCTACTGAATACATTTCAGCAAGTCAATACTTCCCAATGGTCAGATTCATGTAAATCTGGCGGATCGTTAGAATACAAAACAGCTTTGTTAAGAGCAACGCGATTGAAACTGTTTAAATACCTTATGTGTTTAATTATTTGCAATAATGCCTAGAATGTCGCCCAATTTTGGTGGATGATTGTGTGTAGGTAAATATAAATTTTCAATCTTTCCTAAGTAGTGACATATTTAATCGTCCGGTTGTAAGTTAAACCAGAATACCTACTGCTGAAATGGTCATTTGGAATAGTGGTGCGCTTTTTAAGTTCAAACATATCAATTACGTTTTGTTCACTTCACAATTGATTAGAAAGGTATATAACATACAGTGAACGGCTAAATTATGGAACAAATTCATTATTTTGCAAAGAATTCATTTCAGATAAAAATCCTGAAATAGGTCGATTTTTAATTTTAAATGCCGAAAATAGATACCTACTCAAGATTATAAATTGAAATACTAAAAAGTGAATAATTCCTACAACAAAGAGTACTAATCGGAGTTAAGATACGAAATACAACACTCACAAACAGAGCAGTATTTGGAATTTGAAAAGTTAAAGATATCTCTAGTATAATTGTTAGGATAGGTACAACAGAATTTCTTCAAAATCAGCTTACTGTTAGAGCGTCTTAAAATCGAAAATATAACTCCTTTCGTGTGCAAGCATTGCAGTTATTTTTCATTTTCCGTTTACAAAAGGAGTTAAATGACATCAGCTTTATACTGCGCCTGTATGAAATTTTGTGAATAGAAAACGCTATACTATATTATAAATTTGATTGCTTTTCGATTGACAATTCAATCTCCGTTTATGTTAAACGAAGTATGTTTTTGGCATTTAAAATATCTCTAAAATGAGTACTTGTGGAAGAACTTGATTAATAACGTCAATGGTCACAAACAGACCTAAATGAATGGGGGAGGTTGACAAAGCTCTAAATTTCTGGTGCGATAGTCGTAAAAAATATGAGAAAAACGTCAATTTTGAGGAAAATCACGAAATTAAATTGTATTTTTTAGTCTTTGCCGTACACAATTTCGAAGCGCATGTATACCCTGTTCAAGTCACCAGCCGTTGCACGTCATAGCTTAAAAGTTACTAAATCAATGACGTGTAATCAGCGTTGTCAAATGTACGTGTTGTCAAACTGACATTTTTAGGTTAGGAACAAATAGATACTGTATACCTATGTAATAATAAAATACAACCACTAATGTAGACATAAACAAAATAAGAGTACTGATAAGTACTGTTTTTAGTAAGGCAATTTAAAAAAAAATAGGTTAAGTGCGTACCGGTGAATTTAACAAAGTAAACAATACTTGACGTGACAACATCGAGATATTTTATGAGTTTATATTCGCACTACGTTTTAAGTTGTAAGTACGAAGTGCAAAGTGTGCGACAAGGATAAAATATGGTCGCTAACCCTACACGATTAATGACTTTTAATACCAACTGTACTTACGATGACATTTTGGCTTTAATGCAAATTTTATTAAAGTTGCTTAGTAAATTATAATTATAGTATTGGTACACGAATAATGACGTGCAACGGCTGGTCACTTGAACAGGGTTTTTGATATTAAAGTATACTTTAATCGCATGTCTACTTTAATGCATGAGATTAAAGTATGTCTACTTTAATGCGAATTTGTTACGAACGAACAGATCACCCGTTCATTCGCATTTCGAAAATTGCTTGCAACAATTATTACAGTTTTCGTGATAAGTGCATGTAGGTAATGGAAATTAATTTATGTTTGCGGTGGTGCAAGTGCTTATTTTAATAATAATCATCATCATGTATTGGAATCTGTAAATGATATTTTAATATCTCAATACTACTTATAAGGGAAAAGAAGAAATGAACAGTAAATCCTATCTGAGGTACTAATCAATGTTCGTGTTATACTAATTGATGCTGTTGTGTACCAAAAGTTTAGTGGTGTGTAATTTTATCGCATAATGTGCAGAATTTGAGAATGTATATCGGAGTAAAAATGCAAGGCCTCTGACTTTAGAAGCTTGTATCTCAGTAATTAGCAATCATAATGTAATGAAATAAAGTGCATTTAAAAGATCATTTATTCCTACATAAAGGTGTACAGTTTTAGATTTTTGCAACACATCGTTAATTTTCTGTATTAATTTATGTGCGAAAAAGCGCTAATTATGACTCAAGTCGCACAAGCGCTCGACTTTAAAAATTAATTACGGCTATATTATTGAAACTGAGTGGTAGCGTAGATACTTATATATTTGAAAAATGTATACTTATTTGTCGATGTGAGATGCTTTTGAGGGCAATTGGTTTATTAGTCTTAAAACTATAATGAAAAAAAGTAAGGTTTCACTTCATCTTGCACTTGATATCACCTTAGTTTTCCCCATATTTTAATCCATTTCATCCCTCATCCTGGCATTCAGAGCCACAACTTGGGGCCTCGCTTAGAGACCCCCTTCAGTTTTATTAATAATTTTACCTCTGATCTTCGGATTATGTTAATGTTAAATTAATTGTAATTACATCATGTGCTTAGTTGATTTTAACTTATAAGTATTTAATTCAACTACAAAACTTTTAATTCATCGTTTTACATCATTGGCTTGAAAATGGGAATAGTGTTTCCCGAAACATGTCGCCTCACAACAATCATCACTATTAAATAATTAAGGGGCAGGTTGGGTGTTTTATTTGTATTAAGTTATGAAACAATAACAATTTTATGATAAGTTAAAACTGACCGTCAGCCAGGAAAATACTAAATACAGCGTTTTTATTGCTGTTAATTAAAATAGAAGTTAAACAACTGATTCTACCAATTTGATTTTTACACATGTTAAACATATATAAATGACTAATGTACTGCCCAAAAATGAAGAAATTTCACCCCCCAGTTTCTTCGTTATGACCACTTAAAGTCAGAGGCCTTGCATTTTTACTCCGATAGTAGTCAATATGTTAGCATAAAAGATTGAGTTGTAGAATGTAAGTGACCATTGTGAAGAATGAAAGAACGCAGCAAGTTAGTCCTTGAATGGTGAAAATCCTATAGTCGCCATAAGTACGACTAAAGCCACGCGATCAAAATGGTGCCGAAGTAACTTTTACTTTACCTTGGGAACTCGTTTGCAACAAAAAAGCATTAGATTAATATAGGCTAGCCATTGATCAATTCAGATTGTGTCATGATTACAAAAACTTGAATACCTTTCCTGATATTAATGTAAGAAAAATAAGAAGAATAAAGCTATTAAAGTATCCTTTATAGATACTTTAGTTGCGAGATTATAACAGATCTTGTAACAAACCCTAACCTAAATCCGTACAAAGATCGTTCATGAAAACTGTAAATTTTCCTTCATTATTATATGAATTAGATTCCTTAAATCTAAAATTAAAGTGTGTACACCAGTTCCAAATTGAAGACCTTCAAAGGGATAAATAGGAACTTTTTTTGCTCATTACTCTATCGAACAAACTTAAACTGTAAATAATCCTCAAACAAGAGTTATAAACACATCGATAGTTACATCAATTTGATCGAAACAACAATGGATTTATGAACTGTTGTCTTCCACCCATTTTTGTCCTTTGCATTTTCTTCCCATATCGTAATTTTTCACCCTTCCTTTATTCTTATACCTTACCTTTGGTCTTCCTCATTTCTTTTTCCTCCGATATTGCTATCTACAATTGCGTTTGGCACTATATTTTAGATACGGACTTGTAAATCAGACAAATACTTAAGTGTTATAATATACTATCATTTGCATTGGGATGTTACATATTTGTTTTTTGTTTCCCAAGCGCCCGTGCAGTCTATTATCAAATATTTTGTTGATGTAGGTGTTACAACGAATAGAAAAATTGCTTGAATTTTGCTTAGACGATCACAATGTAATCTAAAGAAGAAAAGTGATCATTATCTACTGGAAATAAAACTAACAAAGGACACATTAAAGAAAGAACAGAATAATGAAACCAAGATGAATTACGGAAGAAGAACAAGAAGCTACAAATTATGAGATCAAATCATTAGAGCAAATTACATACAAGCAACAAAGAAAATCCAATTATTCATCAGTTAAAATTGGAAAATAAAAGGCAAATCTTTAAAGAAACACTAGGTAATTGATATGGCAGAAAGAGTTTGCAAACCCTCAAAGCGTAATAAGTAATAACAAACTAACTGGCGGTACGGAAAAATAGAAAATCACTGTGGAGGAATTGAATCTCTTTGGCTGTTGATTCACACAACACTGAAAACACAAAGAACAATAATATATATTTACCAAGTGTAGCAAGTGCACTCTACAGAGCTTCACCGTTGCAGATTCGATCATCTGAATAGAGTCAGTGTTGACGTACTGAAAGAGGGGTCAGCTACAAAAATTAAAAATGTAAACCGTTTAATAAATTTAGGGGGAAGCGAATTAAAGAAATACTGATAACAGTACAGACTACGTTTACAAATATAATAGGTTAACAGAGAGAACAGTGCGTTACAAGAATAAAATTGTGATAAATGAATATAGGCTAAAGTCATCAATACGATAAACTTCCTTAAAAATCGCCGGGCGCAACAAAGTGTGAAAAATGCAACACCAATAAAAATACGAATCTACCAATGGTATTTGGTTCTATAGCTTTTATGCACATGACATGCTTCAGCAAAAATCTATGATTACAAAGCCACAGGTTGATTCCAACTAGCTTACTATTGTTTTCCAAGTAACGAAAATATCAGGAACAACGACTTGCTCGAAAATATCATTACAAATTTCCCGTGGAAATTTAATTAGTAGAGACCACCGCAGTCTCTTCCGCAATTGTCATTTATATCTTTTCATGTTAACAGGAAAAAGTGGCCAGAATAATTAAATATATAAAATGGTAAGGCACAGACAATTTGGTTCGACGAACAAACAAGGAATCACATTTTATATATTTAATTATTCTGTTGTTTTAATTCGTCGTGTGTAATTACCACATGTTGTTTATGATTTGGACATTAATTGGATCCACCGAGACGGTACTTGTTGGTTTTTGGAAATACTAAGTCTTTAGAGCCCTGAAGATGACTGGACACTTCTCAGTCGAAACGTCGGTTTAGAATGAAGTACATGTGTTTTCATTAACCTGTCCTACATAACCAACTCCCCAAGAAGGTCTCCCACTTGGGAGAAACCAACATATTTCAATTAAAAGGAGTACACCCACTTATAAAAAAAATGAGTGCCGCCATTTTAGCTTACACCGGAAGTGACGTCATCAAAGGTAATATCAGCATTTTCGTCCTTGGCCCAAATGTAATTCATTAGCGAAAACCGCATTTCGATAACTTTAATAGTTTCTGAGTATCGAGCGTTGCAGTCATTTTTTAATAATTATTTTTTTTAACATTTTTTTCAAAAAATAAGTATAGCACAATATATATTGCTGAATTAAAAAAAAAATTCTCTTTTAAACTACATAAAAAAAACTGCAACTTTATCTTATAAAAAAAATGAGTGCCGCCATTTTAGCTTATACCGGAAGTTACGTCATCAAAGGTAATAACAGCATTTTCGTCCTTGGCCCGAATGTAATCGATTGGCGAAAACCGCATTTCGATAACTTTAATAGTTTCTGAGTTTAGAGCGTTGCAAGGAATGTGTACGTACAGACTACAGACTACAGACTACAGACTACAGACTACAGACTACAGACGACAGACGGAAAATTTTTTTTTGCATATTTTGAATCTACGTATTCGGAAACGCAAAGATATGTAAAAATTTCCATAGGTCAAATTTTTTTTTTTGGAAAACTAATACAATACTTCCCTTTTACTTCGTACTCGGGAAGTAAAAAGGATTTAGGGCACTTAATCACGCGACACATAATCATGGGACATTTAAACACGGACAGTTAAACACGCCGACACTTAAACACGCGTACATTTTAACACATAGACATTTAAACACTGAGACATATAATCACATGGGCATATAAACACATTTTTAAAGAAGAATACGAATTTGAAATAAATGTAGGTATAGGAGTGCTATGCCCCTTAATTAAATTAATACAGTTTGAAGTGAATTCTCTCCTAGCTTAAAAAGTAATCTGTACCCAATAAATATGATCGTTAATCTATTATCCAATAAACGGGACACCCCAATTGCATTATAAAAAAAAGGATTTTTTTATGGTAATGACCAATTGACCACTAACCATTGGATACACACCTAATGCATTAAACATAGCTTATTGTTTTATTTCATTACTTTATTAACCGTGAATTAAGTGCACTAACAAGACCTAAAAAAATCCATCTTTGTATAATACCGATGGGTATTTGAGCCTTCGTGAAGGTAAGTAATAAAACCGGATGCATTAAAACATTCTGACCCTTGGTCTAGGCACTTGGCGGAGCTTTCCGACGTCGTTTTTAGTGTTAAGTTAAACTCCCGTTTTTGTAAAAAAATATATTAAACCTGCAAATAACCTAAGCACTTTTGTGACAAACTACGCTTAGGTTAGCATTTTTTTTTTAGTAAAAACGTCGTTTAGTGTTCGCCAAGTGGCTAGATCAGGGGTCAGAATATTCTGAAGCAAACTGGATGCCTAACAGTAGCAGGTAACTACGTTACTTATCACGCTATTACTATTCAAAAGCAAGGTGTTTATTTGTCCATGTGATTATATGTCTCGGTGTTTAAATGTCTATGTGTTAAAATGTCCGCGTGATTAAGTGTCGGCGTGTTTAACCGTCCGTGTTTAAATGTCCTATGATTATGTGTCGCGTGATTAAGTGTCCGGACCCGATAAAAAAGCGCAAAAGTGAATCCCTAATATCTAAATCGCGAGTCACGCAGTAACTGTAACAGTATTATTCTTTTGCTGCTCTTACAGAGCGTTTGTTTTCAAGTTTAAGTGTACCAACAGTGGTGACCCCGACGTGATACTGTTGGTACACTTAAACTTGAAAACAAATCTTTTATTTTTAGTACAACTGACAAATCAAAAATAACAACTTAAAAATTAATCTTGTAACTATGGAAAGTATTATCATGTTATAATGCAGTTGGCTGTTAAACCGCTACAATGCCGTTCACTCAAAGATCGGAATATTAATCATTCTTAACAATTTAAAAGTGCACCTCTTTATTGAGGTAACCACGCGTATCACAGGATAACGCCGTTATTTACATTTAGTTATGCAACAATATTTTCTCATTTGCGGTTTTTCCCATGGTTCCCCTACCCATAATTTAAGCAAAACAAAAAAAAAGTGTTACAATATGAGTAATTTTTATCACAAAGGGGTTACAGACGAGAGTAACACACACCACTGAAGAAAGCCTCAAAAAACAAATACAAAGGGGTATGAAAAAGCGTGTTTTGTTAGAGAACGTATTGTTGAAAAAGCGAGGATACGAACTGCGTCGCTTATACTCCGAATTAAACGAAGACTGTATAAAGTAAAATGCCAGAGGTTGGTTAATGGCACTAAAATTTTGGGAGCTATTTCTCAATGTGGAAGTAGTTTAGGTCAAATGTAATCACAAAGCAATGATTACCTATAAATACTTCTTGTGAACTGTAAAGGTCACGTTTGATAATTTTTGAATATAACAACTACTGTATCTATTTTCAAAACAGTTATATAATAGTTAGTTTCAAAACTAATTTCTTCGCCAATTATTGATTTGCATTATCCTTATACCATCATTCCTTTACATACGTGATTCGAAAACGTATATTGGTTGAAACAATCAAAATATCTAATTAATTGTGTAAAATGTTCGACATTTCTGGAAAGATTGGTCTAATAACTGGCGGATCCCAAGGAATCGGCGCAGCCATAGCAAAAGATTTTTTGCAAGCTGGATTAAGGGTACGAATTATTCATCGGTTATTGGAATGAACATTACTCTTTAGGGAATTGCTATTATGGCAAGGAATGAAGGAAAGGGAATTAAAGTTATAAAAGAGTTAACCAAGGAATTCGGCGAGGGGAGAGCAATATTTATCAAGGGTGATGTTGCCGATAGAAAACAATTTGATGGTATCTTTCATATCTAAAGGTACTTGTAATGAGAATTTGTATTTTAGATGCATTTAAAAGAACGGTGGAGGTATTTAAAAACATTGACATCGTAGTGAATAACGAACGCTATTGGAAAAGGCGAAACCGAATGGGAAAGGTTGATAGCAGTGAATTTGGTAAGAAATACTCTGTGCGGATATACATGATTTACAAAATTTGTAGACCGGATCAATTACTGGTACAGTTTTGGCGTTCGAAAACTACATACCTAAATATTCAAGCGATCATGGAGGTGTTATCATAAATATTTCATCGCCAGCTGGATTTCACGGTTTACCTCCACTTCCCATATATACCGCATCGAAGTTGGGTATAATCGGATTAACGCGTAGCCTAGGATGCGATATTCACTATAACAGAACCAATATTAAAGTAATTGCCGTGTGTCCCGGTTACACTAACACTCCCAGCATAGATGTAGAGGAAAGCTCTTTCCTAGGGAAGATTTACTTTAAAGCTTATGAGGAATCTAAGAAATACCTCCCTTCACCGCAACGGTAATAATATAATCTGTTAAAGATATTTTGTAATAGTTTCCTTATAGGGCATCAGCTGTGTCAAAGGCAGTAGTTAGAGTCCTAAAAGAGGGTCGCAGCGGATCCATTTGGGTAGCAGACGAAGGAAAACCACCATATGAGATAAAACTTTTGGTAGAAGAAGTATAATTATAAAGATACATTTTTCCTTGTTAATTATTCAGTACTATCAGATGAAATAGAGTTATAAATGCATGTCTATCATACACAGAATACGCAGCGTATGTCTCATCAATATCCTTTAAAGTCCCTAAATGATCCCTGTGATAATCAAATTCAGATAACAAATGATGACGGAAATTGTGGAGGAGTAAGGTCATGACTCATGAGTTATCGAATGCTATTCAGATTGTTTGCGTCAATGCGTAACCCTGGTTGGTTCAAATGTTATTTGAGATAAACCATAGAATCTAATAATAATAATAATAATAAGAAGAAGAAAATTGATTGTATAACTATTAAAATTAAATGACCAGTAAACTGGCACACAACTTTCCCGTGTTTACTACAATGGCGTATTAAATAAAATAGTTTTTGCGTAATAACAGAAATAAATTAATAGTGTGTAGTATAGTTGTAAATTGTAATCAGAAAACGATTTCTGATTTTATCCTGAAATAATATACAGGGTATGTTATAAATATTTTTAATATTCTGCTTATTTCCGGCTAGACCGGAAATAAATTGGTATACTTATTGTTATTATACTCGATTAAAAGAGTCGTATGTATTCTACTTCACTGCATAATTTTACTTCTTCATCTTTGTTAGCTAAAGAATTATGAATTTTTAAAATTTTAAACTTCAAAATTCATCCCCCTCCCCTACGGGAAATGGAGAAATAAATGTAGTGCCAATATTTTTTCATAAACTATATGTATAACATTTAAAAAAGTAACAAAATGCTTGGAGCAGAGAAAATCGATTTTTAATTTTTGACCAATTTTAGGCACCAATAAATTGGTCACCTTAAATTTTTGTTCTTTACCAATTATAAGGAAAAGTTCTGGCCATCCTTTGGTTATAATTTACAATTTTCAAATTTTAATTAAGTTAAACGGTTCTTGAGCTACACCCTAGTAGTAAAAACTTGGAGAATTGCTATATTGGCCGACATTTTGAGTTTAGAAACAAACAAAAAACGGCGTTTTACTTGTTACCATGTCTACTAACAAACGTGCTATTCAAAATGGTCATTTAATAAAACAACGGAGACAATAATTAAAATGGAAAACCAATGTGTAAATGAGTATGTTTTAGTTTTAATTAAGTGAGCGGATTAGAAAAATTACATGTTTGAAGAGTTTACAAATAGAAACGCATTGACATGTGCCTGGAAGCCATAAAAAAGTGCGTTATTAACCCACTTTTGTTACTAGTATTATTTCTTCGCTTTCCTTTGCACGGAAGCCTTGCGTCTTTATATTCACCTATGTTGATACTAAAGCGATCAAATGTTTTTATTTCGGACTGGGTCCGTTTTGTTATAGGGGGGATTGAGTGAAATAATTAGACCACGTAATTTCCTTTTATATATAATCGATATTTCGGTCTGTATGAGACCTTCATCAGGATGGTAATAATTAAAAAGATACCATTGTTTTTCATTCAAATGTTAATCAATTATTGTTTAATGGTAGTTCATCCCATCTTTTTTTGGACGCCGAGTCACTGAATATAATGGATTCAAGTCACACATATTCGTCTAACTGTTTTTTTTATGGTAACACCATTGACGTCGTAGTAATAACGCGTGATTTTTGAGGGAAAACGTTGGGAGTGAGTCAGTACCAAGACAAGAAAGACAAGACAAGCAATCACGGAAGGGTACCTATACGATTCAATTCGAAATATTGGCGAATTGTGTAACACTTTGAGATGAAATAAAATTCAAAAAAGAAGGAAGGCAGAACCATCGACCTTGTGACGTTCCGTTGGTTAATTGGTCCAATGCCTTTTTTGTGGTAGGTACCTACTTAAAACAATATAGGGTAGTGCTAATGTAAACTCAATGGTGTTGTTGTTTTCAAATCTAATACACAAAATTAAGAATTCCTAAAAATATTATCATCAATCCTTAGGTTTGGGTGACTAAGGGTCGGTTTCATGAAACCAAAGACTATTTCCCCCTAGACAGCTCATCAAAGCGGATACTTTGATTTCAAATTTTTCGTTTTTGAGGTGGCCACTAGGGGGATCTGCAGTTGACTACAATATTTTTTATTAACAATTAATGTAGGCATTGTAAATAGTTAATTGATTACTACTACTTTTGTAAACGATTAGTGTCATATATATTTGTGTTGTAAATAAATCGTAAATCGTTTGATTCCCACAAAGTTATTTTTTGACCTTGCTAACTATGAGAAACAAGACATTGCTTACAAGAGCAATGTTTGCTTGTTTTGACCTTTTAGGGAGCCACCTTTAGGATTGATAATTTTGTCAGAATGTTTATTAGAAATTTGAATTTGACGCCTCATTTTGGATACAATATGGCCGACCTTCTGGTGTTACGGCGTTGAGTATGACTTTGCGTGCGAAGATAGAGATACCCATTCGTTGAGGGTTGCCTAACTTGACTGTGGCTTCAGTGTTACTTATTAGCGTTACCTTTGCAGTTGCGTATAGCGTACAGTTCAATGTTCTACCTACACACTTGTGTGGTGTGGGTTAAGAATGGACATACTGTGGAATTCTTAATAAGTATAGTGAAAGTTAGGACGTCCTTTTGAGTTTGAAACATACCTACCTTCAACAAAACGAGCGATGCTACTGAACCCTATCGGATACATCAAAAAGTACACTTTTACTGGTATACATTATGTAGCTGTCTATGGGGGGAAGGATAGTCTTTGATAAAACTAATCGCAATGTCAGGGAATATCATTGGTAGACAAATTTTCATCGGCCAGTTGCGATATGGATACACCCACCCACCATATAGTCAAGTAGAATAGATGAATTCAGATACATGTAGTACCTACGAATTTAGTTTTCAGTTTTGATAATGTATTTGTTTCCCCAAAGAACGTCTTAACTGTCTAATTTTTGAGAAGGCAAGGACTCGACTTAAGGAATTTTGGATTGTAATTATCTAATCCCTCTTCCTCGCATTGTTCTTAGCTTATTTGAACCAATGTTTCTGGGTATTCGTAAAGCTCCAGAGAATACAAACAATTGAATTCCCTATTGCGGTAGAAATAATAACAAATATACAATAGAGATCTCACTTATAACCGTTAAATGAACACGAGAACCGTACTTAATCTTTGGTAATAATTCCTTGCAAATATAACTACTGTATTAGGATCATAACGAGTGTTAACCACGAAATGCTTTAATCGTTCCATTAAAGCTGTTGATTATAAAACCTTTTCATTATATTAAGGATATCACTGTAAACACGAATGCTTTATACATATTATTAATCCTTTTTATCGTAAGTAATACATTGTAAAATATGGCATAAGCTTAAGATTAATAAAAAAAATATCCCTCCCGTACATAAACACAATTATTAACAGTTAATTTCATAAATTTAACGATTTCGATTATAAAAGCGCAATCTTTCTCTTATATCTAAAAGTTATTTTAACTGCTCGAATCAGGTCACGCGGGAAACACGGAAACCATGTTAAGTTTGGTCGAAATTAGGAGTTGGTCAAATTAAGTTTAATTATGTGGCCGGATTTCCTTTTGTTATTATATTACTTCAACGACGTAATTTGTTATAACAGACCTTGTCCTACGGGTTATAGATATTAAGTTTCGTTCAAAGGTGGAGATTTGTCTTACAAAGTTGGGAAGCTCCGTCTTACTGCAGAAATGTAATCCAAAAATAGCGAACAAATATATGGGACACTCCGACATAATAACACATTTTAACTAAACGGAGAGAACTTCAGAGATAATCTTCTAGTGAATCGTTCTACTACGTTCTAGATAACAATCGGTGCTTGTAATGACTTTTTGAAAATAAATTACCGGTTGGATGGGTTTAAGCGTGATTATTTCACTCATAGAGTTCGGTTATTATATCGTTATCATCCAATGAGAGACCCTAATAAATATTTTACAGTGACGAATATGTCAAAATTTACCCACCCTATATAACACATAAATGCGCGAATATTTTGAAGATCAATAAAACAGTTTGTTCCAAAAAAATTCTTTTCTTCATAGTTATAAAAGTACTTAAAGGGTAGTCCTCGTTACATGTACCAAATCGGGGCTCCCTACAAAGGGAACCCAAGATACGCGAGAAGGGCCATGATGTAAACCGATGAAAAGAATGAGTTAAATTATGGAAAACGAGGTGACAGCAAATGAAGACAGATGAAAAATCACGATTTTTCATCTGTTTTCACTTGCTGTGGGAGCCCCGTTATATTTTAATAATCAAAACTTTGGGATTTAAATTTTTTAAAATATGTTAACAAGATTTAATAAGTTTTTTCAAACACAATTTCTTTCCCCTCAGACAATACTTTGTTAATGTAATGATATAATTTTCTTATAAAAGCTACTTGGGTTGATAATGGGATGCGTCTATCCCGTAACGTATCGTCACTAATCAATCATCATTCTTTCAAGAAATTTTAATACCTAAACAATTTTATCAAGGAGAGGTTGCAAGTTTTACTTCTCTCAATTGATCTAGATGATGATTCAAAAAAATTTGTTACAGCAAATGCGCATAAAGGTATCTTTCAATTAAACCGGTTGTCATAAAAGGAGTAGTGTCAAGTCAATTTTTCAACAGTTAATTGAAAATATTTTTGCGGGTATTGACATTTTTTAGATGACATTCTAATTTCATCCATGGATGAGTCTGCACATAGAAACACTCTTGATAAGGTATTTCAGACAATAAATGAACTCAATTTACAAATTCAAAGAGATGAATTGTCTTTTGCTAATAATAATAAGTCTTTTGTTAATAATAAAACAAAATATTTAGGGTTTGTAGTACATAAGGAAGGAATTCATACATATCCGATAAAAATAGAAACAATAAACAATGTTAAAGTTCCGGAAAATATAACTGAACCCCCCCGAACGTGATCCTTTACCGTACTAACCGATCATAAACCATTTGTAAGTATTTTTACAGATTTATTACAGTATTCAATAGACAATCAAATTCTGAATCTGTAATTGACAAAAATACAGGGTGTTGTATTAAGACATACTTTATGGTTCTGTATCCTCAAAGGGGTTTGGGTTTAATAATCAATGGCGTTTTAGGCAATTTATTGAACTTGTTATCGATTAGTTTAAGTGTTTTAATATACAGGGTGTTTCAGAATAAGATGCTGATCCTTAAGGGTGTGAATCCTTATGTGATTTTAGGAAGAAAAGTTCAAATAAACCTATGTCCTAAACCTCTTAACTTTTGAGCTACAAGGTTTTAAAGTTTCAACAGCTCCTCTAAATTATTTTGGTTTTTGTTCAAGTTATCTAATGTTAGTTTTTTTTAATTTCATGGTAAAATTTATTAAATAAACTTTATTTTGTCATTGCAATTATTTCCTTGACAACAAAGTTTCTAGCCTCCTTTTCAGAAATCATAGGCACATAGCGGCATACGCATTAAATGCTTTTTATTTTTTTTTATCGGAAACCGTTCGTCGGACAAAAAAAAGTCAAAAAATCAAATTTACCCTAAAATGAATGGGAATTTTAAAAATAATTTTTATTTTAAGAAAAAGCAGTGGCGTGCATAATATTTTTCCAAAAATATCTAGTACTTCGTACTAGGGAAGTAAAAAAGAAAATGCATTACACATTAAAATTGTCAATAGATTTTCACACAATACAAAATATTTTAAAAACTGTAAGATTTCAGTGAATGAATTTCGCATTTATTTTATTCGTAGGAATGATATAATATACGCATTTTTCCATTTAAAAAAATATAATTTTAATATGTGTTCGCTGTTTGGGACAGCCTTTACGTTGTTATGGAAATAACTTTTTACTAAAAATCGGAAGGTTTGAATGTTAAGAATAAAAAATGAGAATTTCTCCTGCTTGTTATGAAGCACAAAAGATCGACCACTCGAATCTTTTAAAAACTTTGTGAGACACCAATTGAGTTCTGCGTAATTTAAAAGGAGCCAAATAACTCGAATTTTGATGTTCGTAAATGCTCGAAAGCCGATGCTTTTACATTCCCGCAGAATATGGACTAAATTGAATTCATAGACTATTGAGTTGCTTTCTGATTCACAATATAGTAAAACGGTTGATGAGATGTTTACTAAAGATATTCGTCAAGGAAAAGACGGGAAGCTGTAGTTGACATTGAGGACAGCTTCGCTGTCGAAACGCGTTCGATTTAATAAATTGGTATTGTGGTTTTTAATATTCAACGGCCACAAGGGTTACAGTTCTTCCAGCTTGCAGTTAACAATTTTTTTAAGCATCATATACCGGTGAACGTAAAGGAGAAGGAGAGTACATTTATGATTGCAAAGCGAAGAAAGAGCAATATTATACACATAAATGTGTCCGTCTCTCGGACAATTACTAATAGGTCATAGTATAAGCTCAACGTAATTTTAAAATGTGCTGAAAAAGGTCAATTAATTTCATATATAAAATTCCTAAGTTCGTGTCTGAAAATTTACGTATTGATATACCTTTTCCAACAGCAACGCTACAGAACTTAAGAAGCTTAGAGCAACCTGATATTTAAACCCCAATATGTATTACTTCTCCATTGCTTCTCTACTAAATATCTCGCATAGTTCCTTATTTAATTTTGACCTTTCGTTAATACAAATATTAAGACACTAACCGTAAGGATTTGCGTAAAAAAGTCATTTTTCTGGCTCACCTGTAGGTAACAAAGGACGTGCATGGCTGTTCACTTCACACAAAATATGCTTTGACTAAATCGAAAACAAGTTTCAACGTTGAAGTCCGGCTATCAATCGTACGATAACGACGTCATCTGCAACATTTTGTATAATTACCAATACCTGCCACTACCACATGTTTTACGAACCATTGCGTAGAAACACGTGTGAATTTAGTTTTATTCCTTTCCCTTTGTTTTAAGTTATATTCTAATTATTTACCTGTTTTGGATTTTCATCTCCAAAAATGTGTTTTAGAAAAACGGTTTCACCTCAATGTGATGGTTGAAAAGCTGGACAAATCGTCTCCCTATGATTACAATATCATTAGCGTCTAATCATATGGCTAAATTTTTATCAGTTCAGTAACTTTGCCTCACTTCTGCACCACGGAAGAAGAAGAAGACGAAGAAGAAAAACAAGTTATTTATGTCTTCTATCCATTTCCATTCAGTTCCGTTGATGATAATTTTCTGATAGGTAACTGATCAAGGGCGAAGGAAGCAGAGAAGGGAAGTTTGAAATAGTGACGTTAAAGGGAAAACGGTACACGTTCCAAGAAGTAGAGTCATTTACGTACTTGGGCGTGGAATTCACTAAGAAGACATCCAGAAGAGAAGTCTGAAGGGAAATAGGTGTATGTATATACAAGCTAAGGAATGTGCTGAATAGTAAAATATTATCTCGAGGTGCTAATATAAGAATATATAAAACAGTTCTGAGTATTATTTGGAAGCGAAACGTGGGTAATGGATAAAATAGGTACAGCGAAAGGGAACAGACTAAGATAGATGGGGCATCTGGATCGAATGGGTAGCGAAAGGATACCTAAAAGAATTATGGATAGTAGAATTGGAGGAAGAAGGAAGAGAGGAAGACCTAAAGCGAGATGGATGCACGAGGTGTTGAAGGATATAAAAGAGATGAAGATCAAAAATTGGAGAAGCATATAGTCAAGGATAGAAAGGAATGGAGAAGAAGAATACACCAAGTCATGGGCCTTCTAGGCCCGCAGTGCTAATTATATATAATATAACTAATCTTCACATCGTTCCTTTGCTGTCTTTAAAATTGCGCTCTTTTTCTAATTCTAAATTCCACTTCTGTTGTCTATACTGTTACATCATTTGTAATACATACATATCGTTTTATATCTTGTTGCTTTTTATCCATTACTTTTATTTCCTCCCTAAAGGTTTCCATTTCTTGTACTATTTTGTTTTTTATATTTTATTTATTACTGTTACTCTTATCTTTTTCCAAGGTGTTTATTATACTTTGTGGTCGGTACGCAGCTTCAAATTTTCTTCCATTTTCTTATCTTTATTTAGTATAAACGGGGGTACACGCGATTGTCGCGTTTTGCGTGCTTTGGGGGGAGGGGGTATCTGTGATTGTAGGTTGTAATAGCTTTTGTTTTAAAATATCACACCTTGTTGAGCTGGCTTAGTTGCTTGAAAAAAGAAAAAAAAATTACGTTTTTGTACCTTTTCAGATTTTTGACCCTGTAGGTATCTGTAATTTAGCAAGTTATTAAAGTAACTAAAATAAAGGATTACATTTACTTACATTTGACGTAAAAATCACAAAAATGGGTTGATATTTAGTAAAGATATACGAATTCCTTCCTACCTACTTAAAGTACATTTTACCAATTATTAAAAAAAATGTAAAATGCAAACTTTTTGGAATAGATTTGAGACCAAAAATACATAATGGCCCTTTCACAATGTTAATTACGTCTTTGCACATAGTCTTTGCCCAAAAATTAACGAAAATATAACAAATTCCGTGTGAACTTCATAAGGATAGTTTAGAATGAATTTTGAATGTAAAAGAACTCAATTTGGACACTGGCAACTTTTTGGGAATACGAATGGCCTTAGGGAGAACGTTTTAACATTCATCTTTAACTATAGTAAAACTAAAAATACCATAAAACATAAAATGTACAAATAGAAGTTGCTCTAACGTTGCATAATATCTGTTTTATTGAGAGACCTTCTCTACCTTAAACAGTTTCAAATTTTTGTTTTTTTCACTAACTAAAGGCATCATTTACACGCATATGTGCAGCATTAAATATGGATTTTACTTCCTCTTAATTACAATATAAGTCGTATATTTAGAAGTGTAGTGTAACGTAACCATACACTTGCCGTTGCCACCTACTTTCATCAATATTAATTAAGTTAAATATGTAGACAAAAACATTTTTCTCGGTGAAAACATTCGACTATATATGTTACTGACGACATCGTCCATCGTTCAAAATCTCTAAATTCGAAATAAGCACACAAACATGTACATTTCGAAAGTTACCGAAAGAAGGTATCGGGACACATAAATTAGTCTACGATGAATGCTGTTGCTGCTTTTTACATCATTTTAACGATGAAAATGTAAACGCGAGGCATAATAGAATCATTTTTCATCATTTGGATAACTTTTCAACTTGAAATAATTAAATTTCTATGTTACCGAGAAAAAGTTTCCGATACTTGTCATTTTGAAAATTTTCACGAAAATACTTTCTGGCATTGTTTTAATGTTCGAAATGGGTTAAGGACCTCGGACAGACAAACTATGCATGTTTACACAACATTTTTACCCAAAAATAAGCACAAATAGCGAATTCTATTTTACACGTAATCTCCATAAGGAAACTTTGAACGTATTTTCTAAGTAAAGAAAATATATTTAGACACAAACACCGCTTGAATAAGATGA
This sequence comes from Pyrocoelia pectoralis, assembly GCA_036250285.1. NCBI lineage: Eukaryota > Metazoa > Arthropoda > Insecta > Coleoptera > Lampyridae > Pyrocoelia > Pyrocoelia pectoralis. The sequence goes on along the minus strand of CM070079.1, from coordinate 2,892,227 downwards.
CAGACTTTTATACTAAATGTTTAAAACTTACTTCGAAAAAAATATTTAGGTAAAGGTTTGGGGGGCATCTGTAATTCTTAGGTTAAGTAATTGTAGCATTAATTTGTAGGTTATAAATTTATAATAGCTTTGGTTTTAAAATATCACATCCGCATTCGTCAGGATTCGGCGACTGTCGGAAAAGTGTACAGCAACACAAACATATACACACGTCTCGGTTATTATATGTGATTAGTTTTCAATATTAATTTTCCACGGAGACAAATCTTTCACAAATACAAGTTCAGTTTATAATGTAGTCACATGAAAAATATCTCCCTTTAAAATTGGTTCAAAAGGGATCTTTAGGCCTGCAGCCAACCAAGAGGGTTCCAAGAAGTCATGAAAAGTTGAGGAAATCTATTGTATAAGGATCAACTCTCGCTCAGTCTCTTCTTCAGATGAAATCGAGGTTTTGATGTTCAGGTGTAAATACCTAACTATGTCACTTTTTGTTTTCATCAGGCCTTCAACGTTTAAAGTTAACTTTTAACCTAGTAATACAGGAAACAATACGATATTACCGTTTTTCTCAGTTTGCTTAGCAAACTTTTCGCCGTTATTGGTGAGAACATTATGTTTATCGAATAAATGTTGAAATCATAGCCTATCTTTCCTAATTTTGTAAATCTTTTCACACTCGAGAATCATACTTTGCAATTCATTAACGCTGTCACGCGGTCAGTAAGCCTCATATTATGAACAAGTTTCCTCCACAGACGACAAGATTTTCATTTCCACACAGACACAATAAATGAATGAATTTTAAACTTGATACCATTTTGTGTCAACCCCTAATTGCAAGTTTCGCAAACTCGAAATTTCGAAAGAATGTTAATGGACTTTTTTAATAATATCAAAGTGAATAACATAATTATAAATAAATATTGTGATATTTCTTTGTAAAAGCAAGCCGCAATGAATCTAGATTTGAAATACAGAAGATGATGCTGGGAAAAGAGGTTTTCTGGTATACACTGCCATCCCGGCGCTCTTTCGAACTTGATTTGCATACAACTATGCCGCCCCAGGCGGTGTGCTGCGATCGTGTGATATATAATGCAGACTTTTTTTTGTTACCGCGTCGTGATTTAGTTTCATCCCTTAATCACAAGAACAAATACACGCCAGATGTAAACAGAAAGAGAGGAACAAAAAAATTTTTTTGGAGTCAACTAAGGGTTTAACAATTTGATGGACGTTAGCGGATACTTTCCTCCAAAGCTGTCAATGCAAATAACGCTCGATCGTCGTATTATCCATGCTGGATTTTACTTTTTTTTTTTTTGACGTAACACTGATTCTTTCCATGGCGACGCCGACGCCTGGAAAGTATTACTGGAGAAGGACACATTTTCAAGGGGTTTTCACCCGCACAAGTAATTCAGTAAGAAAAGTATGCTTTTTGACTTTTAATTTTGTCTATTTGAAGATACCTTATGGCAGAGACAGGGCATATAATATAGAACAGGAGTTCTCAGATTATACATAGCATTATGAAATCCAATCAAACTACAAATCAGCACATCTAAAAGTAACTATGATGTAGGCCTGTAGGGGAATGAATTAGATTTGCACCTATCAACTCGGAGCGTTCTGCACTGGGATCAAATTTCGTCCTTTGATGCGGTTCTACCCCTTCATATTTATTTAATTTTCTTTCTATTTTGACCACAAATTTATCTTTTATTGCACGTATACACACCACCATACCAAATACAATTAGTAGTTAATTAATTTAATAGAAACGCTGTAAATAGATAACAAATGAGAGTTTCATACCGACCGCGACAGTGAAAACCAGTAACGTAATTCGTTGTGTACGCTTTGTTCAACGCTGTGTGACGCGTTATTCCACAAAATGCGAATATTAAGCTTGAACTAGGGAAAACTATTTCAGAATTATATCTATTCTGTTTTATTTATTATTATTATTATATTATTATTATTTAAGAATATCTTGCCCTAATGTTTTAAACCGTATAAGAAATTGAATGTATAAATGTAGCAACAGATCGTAAATTGCGAAAATGTTCAGCTTATATGAAAATCAATTTCATTATTCGTATTGTGATCAAACAAAAATGTATCTTAATGAGAGTTGACAGGGGAAAAATAAAAATTTTCACAAGCAATCTTCTGGGATTTGTATAACTTTCTCTAAACTTACTTTGTGGAGCTCCATAATTATTTGTAATAGGTTCAGGTAGTTCCACTAATTTCTTATTTTAAATGTAACCCGACGTGTTTCGACACTATAATATGTTATTATCAAGAGTAACAGATTGTAATAGATTAAAATTAAATAAGAGTTGCTATAGTATAGTAGGTATAACAAAACTTTCCTTAACTTTGCAGTAACTTTTAACTATCCAATTTTTCCTTGTCACTTACACTATAAATTTTCAGATGTAAAATAAACCATATCGCAGTATACGAAATCTTGGCACTTTTATTTAACATGTAGTAGCAAGATCGGTATTCGTCAAACCTCTCTTTATTAAAAAATTTACATTCACCTTACGACTCAATAAATTTTTGCAACTCTTCAAGGGGGACAGTATACTCGCCCTTTTGTGGGTTCCTTTTATATCGATCGATATTTCGGTTATAAATTTAAAATAGCAATTTTGATGACAACGAGCTTTGGCAACAACTAAACAGATGGATACATCAACACAATTGTACCACCACATCCTATCCTTCTTTCACGCATACGGAGGAATTCTTACATTTTCATTTAAGTACCTCCTGATATAACAAATAAGTGATATCACACTGTTGTGGAAACGCATGGATTATATTTGAAACAAGCAATTTAGTGAAATTTCTTACTATTATAACAATAAACAATATGAACACTTTCCCCTACAGGGGATATGCAGCCTACCGCAAGGAATTATACAAGTCCCCTGTTCAACGGGTCTCTGTCCCTGTAAACTGTCGATAGTAAAATATTAACCATGCAATGAGTGTTAATGGTATTCTCCTTAGAGATGGGAGGTCTGGAGTTGTCCTGAAGACAGTTCCATCAAAGATACAGATGGTGGCATCGCATTGGCATCACAAAGAAAAATTAATAGAATTCCTGGTGCACAAAAAAACGAAAGTTAGGAAAGTAACGAGTAAATGATTACTTAAATTTTCTAGTGACAATCAATCGAGAACCTTAATAGCAGGTTCAGAAATAGCCTAAAATTTAAGTGTCCCCTCAAGTTAAAGGTTGACGTGTTTCGGCATTTCTTTGTAACACGGTGCATCTCTAAAATATTAAGGGTGGGTCCTTTTCAAATGAACACACCGTATATAAATATAATACAACGCGTTTCAATTTAGGATTAGAATTACTTATGGAGTGCAACGCAAGATAAACAGGAAAGATCAACACTCACATATTAGGTGTTTTCTTTTTGGACAGCCATAGGGTTAGTCAAAGTCACAATTATCACGTGATTGAAGTGCCTTTCGTCAAGCTTGCATCGTAAGACATTTCATCATCGTGTTAAATTTCCGACACCGAAAGGATTCGAGGTAACGTAATCGAATATCCCCCTAAGACGTTTGGGATTTCTTTCGTGATTTCATTCACAAATATTCCCAACTGTTTTTAATAGTTCCTGGTCGTAATAGAATTTCATTAACTACTAATTAATGCATATTCTTTGTTTCAGGTAAGCAGCTAAAATGACAATTTTTGTGCAAACACGCGTGTACGGTAAATGCTTTTAACATTTAAAATATAAAAATTGAACAATTAGTACCAAAATTTCTTTCTTGCGGTATATACGATAACATTTTCCTGTATTTGAACATACGAGAGCAATACTAAACTACCATTTCAGTGGTTTTAGATATATGTACGTTGTAATTGATATGAGTTAACTCACCCCTGCTGAAAATTATTTTATTAATTTATCGCAATAACATGTGCATCGATGGTAACTAAATTTCAGTTCTTCAGACATCTCAAGGAAATCTTCTGGAATTCCGAGAACTTTGGAATATGTTTACGAGAAGCTATTTGCTGGTCTTTTTCCCGGTTAACACACTTATCTAACCTATTCATAACGGCGCCAGGATAATGACTACACTATTTCACTTCTTAATACATACTTTTTTGCACGTTCAAACATACGATTGGTTGACGAAAACTGGTGACCACTCATTAGAAAATGAATAGTTAATTCGAAGACACTAACTATAGCTACCCTTTCTTAACTAAAAGTAGAAAAAAATTATGAACGATATAACAATTTTTATTGTGGGCAGCACAGCCATTGAAAAACAATGTAGAAAACTTACTGGATTTCAACATTAATGATGTGAGATGAGCTAATAAATTTCTATTCAACTTCCGCTTGGTTCGTTTTCTGTCCATGTCTACTACACCGGTTGTCTTAAGTTGGCACATACGGAACAAAATTCGTAAAAGGTGAATTGACATAAAGTAGAAAACGTTGAAAGTTGAAACAGAATGAATTTTTTGAAGTATAACATTCCCAATATTCTGTATAAATGGTCATATCAAAATATGTTGATACAGATTATAAACTAAATAATCCTTGGACACCAACAACTTGAAATGCCATTTTCATAAAATTACAAAATTTAAATCGGGCTATCAATGTATTTTTATGTATTTACTTAACCTTCTCTCGGTACTGCCAAAAAGAAGTTTTCCATGTATTGAATTCACCAAAATCTTCTTTCCTTAATCTAAAGCTAGTATCTGATTTAGAATTTTTTGGATTATTTTCTTATACACTAAGTCTTTATAGTCGGCGTTTGGGTTCAAAGACAAAGGAAACCAACGTTGTCCTATATGGTAATAAGTTCTGTGTCAAAAATTTCTCTGTACCCTAATTTGTCACTATATTACTCAATAGAGCATCGGATACTGTGGGGTTTCACTGTTGCAGTACCAAATTTAAGAACCTCCGCTTATGTTTTCGTCTTGAAATACCGATTATTCCCTGTAACGCTATATGTATAAGTATGTATCATGAAAATATAAATACCTGGTATTTTAATAAACGATACAGTCGACTGACGTGCACAAGGGTCGAAACGGTAACAATGACTGGTTAGATTCACTCATATGTTTCTTAATTTTGAGGTAAGTTGTTATGCGAATGCGACCATGACATCATCTTATAATTTGATGTAGGTATATTTAATATGAATGGGTATGTATAATCACCTCCCTCTTGTTTGGAACGCAACGTCGACCATAACGCTGTCAGTTTATATCTATATCCCCGAGCCTGAGTTTTCATTTGATATCATGCTTCGGAAGTATGACAAGCACGATAACTCTCCATTTTCTTGTTAGATTGACGTTAAATTTCCAATAAAAACATCATGAGGAAAACGGATGATATAAACGTCGATCGTAAGGGGATTTGTCAAAAACTTTTATGTATATACCTCTCGTTTCCGCAAGTTTGACTAATTATCCACTTGAAGTGCGCCATCCCTTAAACCCATTTGTAGCAATTTACATTATCTAAAAGATCTTGGAATTTATAAGTGTTTTACGTTTATAAATTAATTTTGAAGTAATCGACAAACTAGGCCAACTATATAGCTACTCGTACATAATACAAAAATCGCTTAATTTCGTTTATCTTGGGATATAAAAAGTAATTTATTTGGTCCGTATCAAAAATCAATTTAGGTCAGTGCGAATTTGGAAAATTACCAAATCGCCTACCGAAAACAGACAATTTACGATTTTCCTCAAATTACATCAATCTGTAAAAGTTTTTAATCGATTAAATGATACCTAAACGCCTATAAGAGAACGTACCCCAAGAATTTTACGACTTTAAGAAACATAATTACTCAACATTCGATAACTACACATTCCGGTATTAATTCATTAAATTTTCGTTAATATTCGTCAATCATTCCATATTAAACTGAGTGTAGGTAATTAAAGCACCCCACATATCTTAAGCTTTAAGTGAAAGTGGTTGATGCTGGTATTGCAATGCGAAGTAATCATGGCAGTTTCGATTAAAGCTTAAGATATGTGGGGTGCTTTAATTACCTACACTCAGTTTAATATGGAATGATTGACGAATATTAACGAAAATTTAATGAATTAATACCGGAATGTGTAGTTATCGAATGTTGAGTAATTATGTTTCTTAAAGTCGTAAAATTCTTGGGGTACGTTCTCTTATAGGCGTTTAGGTATCATTTAATCGATTAAAAACTTTTACAGATTGATGTAATTTGAGGAAAATCGTAAATTGTCTGTTTTCGGTAGGCGATTTGGTAATTTTCCAAATTCGCACTGACCTAAATTGATTTTTGATACGGACCAAATAAATTACTTTTTATATCCCAAGATAAACGAAATTAAGCGATTTTTGTATTATGTACGAGTAGCTATATAGTTGGCCTAGTTTGTCGATTACTTCAAAATTAATTTATAAACGTAAAACACTTATAAATTCCAAGATCTTTTAGATAATGTAAATTGCTACAAATGGGTTTAAGGGATGGCGCACTTCAAGTGGATAATTAGTCAAACTTGCGGAAACGAGAGGTATATACATAAAAGTTTTTGACAAATCCCCTTACGATCGACGTTTATATCATCCGTTTTCCTCATGATGTTTTTATTGGAAATTTAACGTCAATCTAACAAGAAAATGGAGAGTTATCGTGCTTGTCATACTTCCGAAGCATGATATCAAATGAAAACTCAGGCTCGGGGATATAGATATAAACTGACAGCGTTATGGTCGACGTTGCGTTCCAAACAAGAGGGAGGTGATTATACATACCCATTCATATTAAATATACCTACATCAAATTATAAGATGATGTCATGGTCGCATTCGCATAACAACTTACCTCAAAATTAAGAAACATATGAGTGAATCTAACCAGTCATTGTTACCGTTTCGACCCTTGTGCACGTCAGTCGACTGTATCGTTTATTAAAATACCAGGTATTTATATTTTCATGATACATACTTATACATATAGCGTTACAGGGAATAATCGGTATTTCAAGACGAAAACATAAGCGGAGGTTCTTAAATTTGGTACTGCAACAGTGAAACCCCACAGTATCCGATGCTCTATTGAGTAATATAGTGACAAATTAGGGTACAGAGAAATTTTGACACAGAACTTATTACCATATAGGACAACGTTGGTTTCCTTTGTCTTTGAACCCAAACGCCGACTATAAAGACTTAGTGTATAAGAAAATAATCCAAAAAATTCTAAATCAGATACTAGCTTTAGATTAAGGAAAGAAGATTTTGGTGAATTCAATACATGGAAAACTTCTTTTTGGCAGTACCGAGAGAAGGTTAAGTAAATACATAAAAATACATTGATAGCCCGATTTAAATTTTGTAATTTTATGAAAATGGCATTTCAAGTTGTTGGTGTCCAAGGATTATTTAGTTTATAATCTGTATCAACATATTTTGATATGACCATTTATACAGAATATTGGGAATGTTATACTTCAAAAAATTCATTCTGTTTCAACTTTCAACGTTTTCTACTTTATGTCAATTCACCTTTTACGAATTTTGTTCCGTATGTGCCAACTTAAGACAACCGGTGTAGTAGACATGGACAGAAAACGAACCAAGCGGAAGTTGAATAGAAATTTATTAGCTCATCTCACATCATTAATGTTGAAATCCAGTAAGTTTTCTACATTGTTTTTCAATGGCTGTGCTGCCCACAATAAAAATTGTTATATCGTTCATAATTTTTTTCTACTTTTAGTTAAGAAAGGGTAGCTATAGTTAGTGTCTTCGAATTAACTATTCATTTTCTAATGAGTGGTCACCAGTTTTCGTCAACCAATCGTATGTTTGAACGTGCAAAAAAGTATGTATTAAGAAGTGAAATAGTGTAGTCATTATCCTGGCGCCGTTATGAATAGGTTAGATAAGTGTGTTAACCGGGAAAAAGACCAGCAAATAGCTTCTCGTAAACATATTCCAAAGTTCTCGGAATTCCAGAAGATTTCCTTGAGATGTCTGAAGAACTGAAATTTAGTTACCATCGATGCACATGTTATTGCGATAAATTAATAAAATAATTTTCAGCAGGGGTGAGTTAACTCATATCAATTACAACGTACATATATCTAAAACCACTGAAATGGTAGTTTAGTATTGCTCTCGTATGTTCAAATACAGGAAAATGTTATCGTATATACCGCAAGAAAGAAATTTTGGTACTAATTGTTCAATTTTTATATTTTAAATGTTAAAAGCATTTACCGTACACGCGTGTTTGCACAAAAATTGTCATTTTAGCTGCTTACCTGAAACAAAGAATATGCATTAATTAGTAGTTAATGAAATTCTATTACGACCAGGAACTATTAAAAACAGTTGGGAATATTTGTGAATGAAATCACGAAAAGAAATCCCAAACGTCTTAGGGGGATATTCGATTACGTTACCTCGAATCCTTTCGGTGTCGGAAATTTAACACGATGATGAAATGTCTTACGATGCAAGCTTGACGAAAGGCACTTCAATCACGTGATAATTGTGACTTTGACTAACCCTATGGCTGTCCAAAAAGAAAACACCTAATATGTGAGTGTTGATCTTTCCTGTTTATCTTGCGTTGCACTCCATAAGTAATTCTAATCCTAAATTGAAACGCGTTGTATTATATTTATATACGGTGTGTTCATTTGAAAAGGACCCACCCTTAATATTTTAGAGATGCACCGTGTTACAAAGAAATGCCGAAACACGTCAACCTTTAACTTGAGGGGACACTTAAATTTTAGGCTATTTCTGAACCTGCTATTAAGGTTCTCGATTGATTGTCACTAGAAAATTTAAGTAATCATTTACTCGTTACTTTCCTAACTTTCGTTTTTTTGTGCACCAGGAATTCTATTAATTTTTCTTTGTGATGCCAATGCGATGCCACCATCTGTATCTTTGATGGAACTGTCTTCAGGACAACTCCAGACCTCCCATCTCTAAGGAGAATACCATTAACACTCATTGCATGGTTAATATTTTACTATCGACAGTTTACAGGGACAGAGACCCGTTGAACAGGGGACTTGTATAATTCCTTGCGGTAGGCTGCATATCCCCTGTAGGGGAAAGTGTTCATATTGTTTATTGTTATAATAGTAAGAAATTTCACTAAATTGCTTGTTTCAAATATAATCCATGCGTTTCCACAACAGTGTGATATCACTTATTTGTTATATCAGGAGGTACTTAAATGAAAATGTAAGAATTCCTCCGTATGCGTGAAAGAAGGATAGGATGTGGTGGTACAATTGTGTTGATGTATCCATCTGTTTAGTTGTTGCCAAAGCTCGTTGTCATCAAAATTGCTATTTTAAATTTATAACCGAAATATCGATCGATATAAAAGGAACCCACAAAAGGGCGAGTATACTGTCCCCCTTGAAGAGTTGCAAAAATTTATTGAGTCGTAAGGTGAATGTAAATTTTTTAATAAAGAGAGGTTTGACGAATACCGATCTTGCTACTACATGTTAAATAAAAGTGCCAAGATTTCGTATACTGCGATATGGTTTATTTTACATCTGAAAATTTATAGTGTAAGTGACAAGGAAAAATTGGATAGTTAAAAGTTACTGCAAAGTTAAGGAAAGTTTTGTTATACCTACTATACTATAGCAACTCTTATTTAATTTTAATCTATTACAATCTGTTACTCTTGATAATAACATATTATAGTGTCGAAACACGTCGGGTTACATTTAAAATAAGAAATTAGTGGAACTACCTGAACCTATTACAAATAATTATGGAGCTCCACAAAGTAAGTTTAGAGAAAGTTATACAAATCCCAGAAGATTGCTTGTGAAAATTTTTATTTTTCCCCTGTCAACTCTCATTAAGATACATTTTTGTTTGATCACAATACGAATAATGAAATTGATTTTCATATAAGCTGAACATTTTCGCAATTTACGATCTGTTGCTACATTTATACATTCAATTTCTTATACGGTTTAAAACATTAGGGCAAGATATTCTTAAATAATAATAATATAATAATAATAATAAATAAAACAGAATAGATATAATTCTGAAATAGTTTTCCCTAGTTCAAGCTTAATATTCGCATTTTGTGGAATAACGCGTCACACAGCGTTGAACAAAGCGTACACAACGAATTACGTTACTGGTTTTCACTGTCGCGGTCGGTATGAAACTCTCATTTGTTATCTATTTACAGCGTTTCTATTAAATTAATTAACTACTAATTGTATTTGGTATGGTGGTGTGTATACGTGCAATAAAAGATAAATTTGTGGTCAAAATAGAAAGAAAATTAAATAAATATGAAGGGGTAGAACCGCATCAAAGGACGAAATTTGATCCCAGTGCAGAACGCTCCGAGTTGATAGGTGCAAATCTAATTCATTCCCCTACAGGCCTACATCATAGTTACTTTTAGATGTGCTGATTTGTAGTTTGATTGGATTTCATAATGCTATGTATAATCTGAGAACTCCTGTTCTATATTATATGCCCTGTCTCTGCCATAAGGTATCTTCAAATAGACAAAATTAAAAGTCAAAAAGCATACTTTTCTTACTGAATTACTTGTGCGGGTGAAAACCCCTTGAAAATGTGTCCTTCTCCAGTAATACTTTCCAGGCGTCGGCGTCGCCATGGAAAGAATCAGTGTTACGTCAAAAAAAAAAAAAGTAAAATCCAGCATGGATAATACGACGATCGAGCGTTATTTGCATTGACAGCTTTGGAGGAAAGTATCCGCTAACGTCCATCAAATTGTTAAACCCTTAGTTGACTCCAAAAAAATTTTTTTGTTCCTCTCTTTCTGTTTACATCTGGCGTGTATTTGTTCTTGTGATTAAGGGATGAAACTAAATCACGACGCGGTAACAAAAAAAAGTCTGCATTATATATCACACGATCGCAGCACACCGCCTGGGGCGGCATAGTTGTATGCAAATCAAGTTCGAAAGAGCGCCGGGATGGCAGTGTATACCAGAAAACCTCTTTTCCCAGCATCATCTTCTGTATTTCAAATCTAGATTCATTGCGGCTTGCTTTTACAAAGAAATATCACAATATTTATTTATAATTATGTTATTCACTTTGATATTATTAAAAAAGTCCATTAACATTCTTTCGAAATTTCGAGTTTGCGAAACTTGCAATTAGGGGTTGACACAAAATGGTATCAAGTTTAAAATTCATTCATTTATTGTGTCTGTGTGGAAATGAAAATCTTGTCGTCTGTGGAGGAAACTTGTTCATAATATGAGGCTTACTGACCGCGTGACAGCGTTAATGAATTGCAAAGTATGATTCTCGAGTGTGAAAAGATTTACAAAATTAGGAAAGATAGGCTATGATTTCAACATTTATTCGATAAACATAATGTTCTCACCAATAACGGCGAAAAGTTTGCTAAGCAAACTGAGAAAAACGGTAATATCGTATTGTTTCCTGTATTACTAGGTTAAAAGTTAACTTTAAACGTTGAAGGCCTGATGAAAACAAAAAGTGACATAGTTAGGTATTTACACCTGAACATCAAAACCTCGATTTCATCTGAAGAAGAGACTGAGCGAGAGTTGATCCTTATACAATAGATTTCCTCAACTTTTCATGACTTCTTGGAACCCTCTTGGTTGGCTGCAGGCCTAAAGATCCCTTTTGAACCAATTTTAAAGGGAGATATTTTTCATGTGACTACATTATAAACTGAACTTGTATTTGTGAAAGATTTGTCTCCGTGGAAAATTAATATTGAAAACTAATCACATATAATAACCGAGACGTGTGTATATGTTTGTGTTGCTGTACACTTTTCCGACAGTCGCCGAATCCTGACGAATGCGGATGTGATATTTTAAAACCAAAGCTATTATAAATTTATAACCTACAAATTAATTTGTCAAAAACTTTTATGTATATACCTCTCGTTTCCGCAAGTTTGACTAATTATCCACTTGAAGTGCGCCATCCCTTAAACCCATTTGTAGCAATTTACATTATCTAAAAGATCTTGGAATTTATAAGTGTTTTACGTTTATAAATTAATTTTGAAGTAATCGACAAACTAGGCCAACTATATAGCTACTCGTACATAATACAAAAATCGCTTAATTTCGTTTATCTTGGGATATAAAAAGTAATTTATTTGGTCCGTATCAAAAATCAATTTAGGTCAGTGCGAATTTGGAAAATTACCAAATCGCCTACCGAAAACAGACAATTTACGATTTTCCTCAAATTACATCAATCTGTAAAAGTTTTTAATCGATTAAATGATACCTAAACGCCTATAAGAGAACGTACCCCAAGAATTTTACGACTTTAAGAAACATAATTACTCAACATTCGATAACTACACATTCCGGTATTAATTCATTAAATTTTCGTTAATATTCGTCAATCATTCCATATTAAACTGAGTGTAGGTAATTAAAGCACCCCACATATCTTAAGCTTTAAGTGAAAGTGGTTGATGCTGGTATTGCAATGCGAAGTAATCATGGCAGTTTCGATTAAAGCATTTCAACAAGACCAAAATGTTTCTAATACTGTAGTGCTGCAGAAGAAATACCGCATCCGTTCTGTGACGCAGTGATTTCCCACGAGACATTCCCAGCCGAAGAAAATACAAATTATTATGTCTACTAAACATAGCGACTTATTTTATCTGAACAAAACTTAAATTCACTAACCGGCAGCAATTAATTATCCTGGTTTTGCGTACACCAGATTTAATTTCGAAATTGCACCAATAATCGTAATCGTTCTGCAAACGCATTTATCATTAACGAGAATTTTATCGATGCGATTTCCTCATTGGCGGTCTTCGGTCACCACTTAATATTGCATTAAGATAAATAGGTCTTTACAAAGATTATTTAATTACTCGAAAGAGAACTAAATATAGCATAAGATAATGGTTTCAAGTCAAAAGTGGAAAATCTCTACCTTCTGCGATATTTTTTCAGAACATGTCATGGATTTCAATCATCCAGTCGAATGAATCTCCCAGTTAATCGTTATTCTAAACAGTTTAGCGATTAAAACTATCTTATTTATTCTCTTAGTAGCCATGCTGAGAGTTTTATGCTTAAATATTTCATCAAAGACGGTGCAACGCCTTAACTCTATGGGTAACCTCTGCTCGACATTAACTTTAAGACCGTTTTGATGAGCTAATGATGCACCACGCGGCAGGTAACAAATACCATGCTGTTAACTTTTGTAGTAGAAGGTTCATTGCCAAGAATATCAAATTTTGAGCTCCGTACTTTGATAGCCAATTACATTACGGCAAAGGCTATCAACTGTATGTGTATGATATGTAAAGTACATAAAATAAATGAAATATAATTTAAAAGTGCAAATCGGGTTAAAAATGTGGCGTATTACATTTAATTCAACGCTTTTCTATTTTGGTGTACAAAGACGTTGGAAACAACATGAAATTTTTGGTAGACTCTTCATCCTTAAAATATGTCATATGTAATTCTGTAACGATATTATTGAAGAAGAGCCGTAGATGAAAAAAACCACTTTTGCAAACTAAGCCTCCCAAAAAGGTAGAGGAGGTTCTTTTTATTTATGTTTCCTTCTTTGCTTTGTTTTCAATCTTTTTTGTTCATTATTTTAATAATAACTTAGAGAAACTATTTTAAAAATATTATTTAGATCGCTTAAAGGACCGCTTAGGTACCTCTATGAACCACTATGTTCTACTGCGTTAATTGTAATTATGTAAGTATCAAGTTTGGAATATTTCTCCTCTGATATCGATGTTGACAGCTTTGTATTAAACTCTTTATTTTCAATACCGCAAATTGTAGTTTCTATAACCACCACTTTTTGATACATAAAGTTCGATATAAGTACCACATAAATTATGTATACCTAGGTACTGCTATGAGATACACGTCACTTTAACTGGTTCCAACTATATACTCATCTCTTTTCTAACAGTTTCCGTACCGCAAATTATGAACAATATCGTTCAATCCAAACCTTGAACTTTTGCTGAAGTGAGATTCATAAAGATTTGTGCATAATTATTGCAGGATCAATTATCTTTTATTTACCGAAACCATAGAGTAGGTACTACTCGTTGCCGAAACCCTTTTGAATGAAAATTATTAATGCTAATGACGAAAAATAACAATTGGTTTTCTTAACTAAAGCTTTATTTCTTGTCCTAATAATTCATTTCGAAGATATGGTTGTTACTTACATTAATGAGAGCCATTAGTGAGTGGCTTTGGTTTAGCTAAGAATGGCAAACTTTGAACCGCGTCATGAATACAATTTTTAATTTTAATTGCCAACACACCTTCATCGTCGTCTGTTACTTTAGCGCACTCATCGCAAGCACTGCGCATTTGAGCTTTATTACTATCCGACAAATCCGTCTTGTAATAAATATCTTCAAGGTACCTGAATATATTTGCACCACTGACTTCGTTATTTGAAGATATTATCTGCCTCTTTTTCCAAATGCAAGCTAAATACTTTCCCATCATTTCATTATTAACATCAACAATTCTATGGACGTATGGCACTATGTCTTTCATTGTAATACCTTGCAATTCTAGGCATTCAGTTTCAGGTCCGAAAGTAGCATGACGTTTTTGATGACGCGGTCTAGATTGTACCTGAAAGGTTTGTGATTATCTCCCCCAAACAAACAAACTAAATTAAAATTTAATACTTACACCAACGCCAAAAACAAATAAAAACACAAAACAGGAGGTCCACTTCATTTCGAAAGTGCAAGTAAACTAAATAGATCTCCGCTCTGCTTTATTGTATTATATGTATACAAAGTTCAGGGTCATTTTTAGCAATCACCGAGGGGAATTACCGTGATAATATTTAATCTTCGTACGTTATTGAGAAATGGAACATAATCTACGAATCGAGCGTTAAACGTAAACACTAAATACACAAGGACCTTTTATCGGTTGTGCTAATAATAGAAGTGGGGACACACCATAATAGCAGTATTAATATAATAATAATAATTCATCTCGTAAGAACAAATTGAGTGCCGGAAGGAGGAACGGCAAGTAAATATTATACCTTAATAAAAGTTGTTAAGATTCACTTGGTGCTGCACCGCCGAGAGTAATCATCATTCCAGAAAATATAGATTTAGTTCAGTGAGTGTACCCATTGTGATTTAGTACGGTTGAAAAATGTGACACGATTAATTGTATCTCAAAGTGCCAAATATGCTGACAACCGGTCACAAGTACGTCAGATAGTCTGTCGCGTGACTAATTTGACGAAATTCAATTTTTGAAAAATAAAATGTTTTGGAACATAAAATCTGGATTCATTACTTTAATTCAGAGCCAAAACGTCAACATATGGAATAGCGGCGTAAGAAATTAAGAATTCACTTGTAATGATATTTTATTTAAATCTATAACTGTATGGCTATAACTATCTAAAAACTTATTGCAATACCATACACACTGCTTCCACGAAAATTTCGCGACACGTCTTTATCCAAAAAGGCTATTTTTTGGGGAATAATCTTTGTCAATATATGGTCCACGAAAAACCAAATCTAAAAGTTCGGGATGCTACAGAGAAAAACGAAGAAAAAAGTTGAGACAATGTTCCAGTTTTGAAATGTTAATACAACTCCTCTATTCTTCAGACTTAGCTATGAGTGATTGTTTCTTCCAAAAGTGAAATCTTCTGGGACCCCGTTCTTTGAACCATGAAAAAGTTACGTTTGCAGTAAGTGAATGGCTTGCAGAGCAAAAAAAGAAGATTTTTTTGCCAAAGGTATCTAGGCTACAACGCAATATCTGTTGCTGCTTAGTCTGTTGAGTAAAAAAATTATACGATATCCATCGCATGTTCGACTTATTGATGTGACTTTATGTTTCAATTCGGGTTATGAGATGCCCTCGAGTGACAACGACGTTGTATATTTAAGAGCGACTGGGATTTTCATTTAATGATTACACTAATTTCTCGTAATGTATAGTAATCTATGCTGGAGTAGATCGTAATTTCTTTTTAATTAAACGATATTACCTTGGGATGAGGTTGCAATGGCAACCGCTCATCAGCGTTAATTAGATAATGTCTACTGAGGGTGGTAATCTGTTAGCAAAATTAGCTGGAATTATTTTTCTGAATAGCTTCTATAAATAGATTGGATTACGCGAATTAGGTTCAATTGTCGACTGACGTTTGTGAGCACTTATGAGCTTTTTTTGAAGGCAATTACCGTATGATATTTTCATAAATCAACTGATCGGTAATAGTCGTAGTCACTTTGAGTTAAAAATTACGTAGATGCGTGGATAATGAGTTTAGATTCATTTGATGTAGCTCCATTTAAATCAAAGGATTTAAAGGTACCTATCTACACTTTCGCAAAATATAATTGCAACAAATATCATAAAGTAAGGTCTTTGTTTTAGTATAAGGGGGTTGGATAATTACATGTTAATGCATTCCTACTTTACTTTTGGAGAATGGTGCGATTAGTTGTCATAATTACCGTCATTGAACAGATTTTGATCCAAAAATATTTCGTGATATGCAGAGAAGTGAAGAGGACTTCGGATATCTATTTGGAAATGCCAGTGGTTCTCATTGATCGTCAAAAACAACCGGAAGCATGTATTGATCGTTCAGAAAGACGTTTGCGTATGTTTTGAAAATCATTGGCAGGAAGCGCCTCTCTTTAGTATGAATAAAATAAATTTATGCGAGGTACACAGCTTCATTAAACGATTTAAGCTAGCATAATGTCAATCTCTATGTAAATCTCCGGAATGTGCAACAAAGTTTCTATTGTATAGAAGTTGGTGGTCCAAATTCTGAACATTTGTTATTAAGTTATTTTGTCTTTCTATTCCGTCTATGATTTCATGTTATAGAATGTTACTTTAATTTAATGCCATTTACGTGCTTTTATTGAAAGTTGTAAAAAGTTGTAATTGGAAGGCTATTTTAATGATGCGATTCGAACTCCCTCCAGATTAAATGTTTTTGAGGCGTTAATGCTCCCCGCTAGGGGGTCGCAGTTTAGGGTTCGAATTGTGTGTTAAAAAATCTCTCCTTCGCACTTGTTACATTTACTTGAAAACTGTGAACTGGATCATTTCAGTGTTCCTCAATTATTACTTTATTTCTGTACCGTACCCGTAATACGTAAATATTGCTATTTAATGTAAATTCAAATATTGTACCTACACACAATAATGTACCAATATTGCGTATACAATATTAGACAGTGGCGGCTCCTCAGAGGAGGCAAGGGAGGCACGGCCTCCTCGTCGATTTTGATAATTTAAAGGCGAAAAGGAAGATTTCAAATCATACCTACTTCAAATGTATAAAATAAAAATATTTAATCGCTCTCAATAGAAACTTTTGAACGAGGTACATGCCCACTACAAAAGCAAAACTAAAATTTCCCGAGTTTCGACAAAAGAACGTTTTCGGTGGCCGGCCGCACAGTTGATTCCTATGTATCAGAAGAAGAGCGTCCGTTAAATGAAATTTATATCGTGTAGACGTGAGAGAGTAAACGGAGGCCCCGAGTGGATCGGCCTCCAGTTAATCTAGTATGTTAGAACGAGTGCACCTGGAATCTTTGCGGTCAAAGTGAGACAGAGGAAACGGCTGTTATATCTGCTTACGGAGGCCGGCCACCGTCATATATCGTAATTGTTCGTAAAAGCATTCGTTGTGATCGTGCTCATAACAAAATATTTAAAAATGCTACTGGAATGGAAATAGAAATACCGAGTTTTAGTTTTGATTCTGTAAATTAATACATGACGTGTTAATAATTTTTTTGTTATTTTTATTATACAGTGTGTCTGCTTAAGTTCGCACCATATGGGAAACTTTTTATTATTAATTTTACGAAAAAAGTTATTCTTTATAAAAAGTTCTGCATGTTTTAAAATTTAAAATACAATCATCAGATATTGAATTTTTCAGTCGTGTACGCGGTTTGTCAAAGAATATGAATTTTGCTCAAGAGTAAAGTACCTTTATTTTTGACAATATCGAAAATTGTTATTAGAAAAAGTTAATCAGAACTAAAAACTACGTTCAAATATGGATTTACATCCTGCTAGTCAAAAATTTGTTTGTCGGTACATCCTAGATTTCACTTGCATTGTTATTGTAGACAAAAATAGGAACAAAAATTTTAAGTAGCAGGATGTAATTCCATATTTGAAAGTAGTTTTTAGTTCTGATTAACTTTTTCTAATAACAATTTTCGATATTGTCAAAAATAAGGGTACTTTACTCTTGAGCAAAATTCATATTCTTTGACAAACGGCGTACACGACTGAAAAATTCAATATCTGATGATTGTATTTTCAATTTTAAAACATGCAGAACTTTTTATAAAGAATAACTTTTTTCGTAAAATTAATAATAAAAAAGTTTTCCATACTGTATTAATGAGTTTCTAAAAAGTTGTTGGGTTCGTTCAAATAAGTATTATTGACGAAGTAGAGCTGAGTGAGATGGCCTCCCCAAAAACTAAAGTCACGAGCCGCCACTGATATTAGATACTAAATATTGAAAATCAATATTTAAGCAATATAACGTACATATTTACAATATTTAGTAAATATTATCTACTATACAATATAAGGCAATATTTATTTATCAATAACATAACAATACTGTTTTCAATATACTGGATATTTAAAATGACATATTTAGGCAACATGAAAAATTCACAAACAATAACGTTATGATACTTTCTCAAAATCCGTCTAATGTTAATTTCCGCCGATTTAGGGATATCAAAATAATCAAAGTATAATATGCACGTCCTCCTCTCTATGTTATAGTGTTCAACTTTAATTTCCCAAATTATATAAATTTCCGTAACTCAGTTGTTTCATGGCTGACTTCTAACCGGGCTATCGATGGTTCGAGTCCTACTTGAAGCGAAAGGTTTATTCAGCATCACCGATCTCCACAGGGTCTACACGAAGAAGGAAAAGAGCCACCGGAGCACATTGAGCCCTCGTGCTTCAGATCACCCCCTCTCTTACTATTTTGGGACACATTACAAAACAATAATGGGCCATTATTGCATAAATATTTTCCCCAATATTGAAATAATATCGATTAGTAATATTTAGCCAATATGTCAAATTGTTCACATTTCAATATTGGGATAATATTGTACATTCATATTCTACCATTAAAATGATGCCAATATTAAACGACTATTATATGCTACATGGGGTCATAGTAGACAGATAATTAAAAGGAGGATCTAGAAATCGTGAAAAAAAGATAAGCTCCACTTTTGCTCGCTAATTAATACGACATTAACATATGGTACTGCAGTAGTAACCCAACTTGTCGTAGAAAGAAGGATTTTTGTGCATTAATGAACAGATCTCAATAAAAGTTGTTACGAAAGTCTCATCGAACGTTAATAATATTGAAAAAGTTTTAGAAATGCCTCGAAGTATGTTACCCAACTTTAATAAAAGTAAAAGTTCAAACACGTTTGATCCCTTTTGTTTAACTTTAACCCTTCAATAACCATTCCTCAACACGCGATTTTTATGCACGAAGGGAGTGCGTTACCAAAGAGAAAGTTTTATATTTAATCGCAATGGACTAGTCGTTCGATCTAAGTATAACAAAATAATATACCTAATTGATTACAACTGGCAATGGTGTACACTTAAAATGAATGTCAATGTCGCCGCTTCTGTTGATATTTTGTACTGTTATAAAGAATAAACGTTGCGTACAGTTTTATTATTTACAAACAATCCTGAAAAACTATTCATGTTATTGCTGAATGTTAGTTGCGCAGATCTTCAACTAGTTTGTACATTTCTTCAGAAAGTGTTACATCAAAGGCGTCGCTTTTCAAAGTCTCATATTTTTTATATTTTCGAAAGTCAAATGCCTTTACAATATTAATGTCGTCTTTCTGGAGTACTTTAATATTCCAAAATTTGAAAGTGCAACAACACTAAAAACAATTTCAAATTTTTTCATATTTGCCTTTATCCTGTTGGCTTCTTGCATATAAAATCTTCATGGCTAGACATTTAGTTCGGAGTACCACACGGTTCTATTTTGAGCTCATTATTATTTATATCTCCTACTAATGTCACTCAGGTTCGCGACAAATGCCGATGATACTCAAAGTTCTTGTTCCTGTTTCTTTCAAAACGCAAACATGCATGGTTACTTTTGCGGTAAGGAACATTTTGCAGTTGTTTAAATCTAAATTGCACTTAAATTCAATTCTTTGGTATGAAATTGTGCATTTATTATATCATCATGCGGAATTAATAACACAAGCTGTACGTTGCAATGTAGTGGATGTCGGAACAGGGCTTTAAGTGGTTCCACTTTTCCTGATAGACTGTTTGATTATATTTATAATGCAAAGTTTATGTAATGGACGAATAAAAATATAGTAGAAGTACTAAGGCATTAACAAACTTCGTTACTGTGACTTTGAACAACATTTCATGTAACAACAGTATTTCTTCGAGTTTACAGTTTGTATAACTTTTGACAGAATCTAATTGATATCGTCACTGTCTAAAGAACAAAGTAACTAGGCTCTCGATTACAATAAATAACGAGCTTTCAAAGCACGTAGGGTTTAGCACGAACTGCGGGAAAACAAAAGGCGTGCAAAGAATACGAGAGTGACTACATTTCTAAATGATCTCAATACCTTTAGGGTGCAAAATAATAACAAGAACATCATGACTGTGTTTTTAGTATAAAACTTGTAATTTGTGTAAGACATTGCTAATTTGTTATTTTCCTATTTTGAAGTACATACTTTAAAGCTTATTGCAGTAAATTACATTTTTTGTACGAATGCTGAATATAAATTGCGTGTTGTGAAGCTAATATCAGAAAGGCAAAGAAAAAAAGAGATCAAACGTGTCATAATTTTCACTTGCCTTAAAGTTACACAATAGGTACATAAGTATAACTTTCGGTATTGATTTAATTAAACATTAAACTATGTCTTTTTTGTATTTAAAGGGAGTTTCCTATACCTTAATTTTAGTTTTTAATGCACTAGTTTTAAAGAAATTGCTTGTGCGTTATTGTTCAGGCATCGTTACTTCTCCCTTACTTTCCTGTATCGTCTTTTCCTGCATTTTGTACGATTTGATATTTAAATGTTTCACGTTTTTATCTTAATTTTCTTCGCTGCATTTTTTCCTCTTTCCCTTTTTTTTATTATGACTACTACTAGGTGGTGGTCGCTACTCGCTAGAGACTTCCTTTTACTTTCTTACTCTGTTGACTTCCTCTATTTTCGCATTTGGCTATGTTCACTTCAAGTTTCTACAATACTCCTATTTTTTCTTTGTCTTCCTTTCCCTTCTCCACCACCCCATCGTCTATTCCCTTTACTTATTACATTCTTCTTCCTAATCTCTCTTTCCTAATTTTCTATTCTTTCATCCTGTTTTATCACTTGATTCTTTCATTTTCTATTTACTTTCACTTGTTTTACCGCTTCCTATATTTTCCTTGAAACATTTTTTCAATTCTATTCATTTCTCTCAATTTGGCCAATTATCCTCACTTATAATACTGTTTAACACGTTATCTTCAGATACATTCGTTAGTTTTCTGGGCAGCACGAAATTTTTGTTTGTAGGAGTAAAACCAGATACTTTTCTGTACACGGACGCCTCGGCAAGTGTCAAGATTTGTTCTTTAGAAAGCATTACATTTTTTCCTATTCGTAGTAGGCGGTAACTAAATGTGTGCCAGGTGCCACAATAGATATTGGAAGGTTTACCTCTCCCAAAGTGTAGTCTTTATCCCATTAATTAACCTCTCAGCCCTTAAGATCTTGTTATTTTTGCCTTATACAATCGCAAGCGGAACTGAAACACAGTATACATATATGGGGTTACATGAACGAATAAATTAGCAGTGTGTTTAAGACTGTACGAATTTTATCATTTTAACAATTCTTTGACGTACTTATAGTTGAGCTTCTGGTCTTGACTTTCAACATAATCATAAAGTCGCATGGATTTTTTGCTGAAAGAAGGTAGGTAATACTGTCTTCGCAATTCAACTGTTTAATTGGGTGATTCATACTATCTTATGTCCCCATTTGCACTCGATCTTTAATCGTTATATCTCTAAATTCTCAGTCGAATTACGCAATGTATTTGTCATTAGAAGTAATTACCCAAGGGAGAACGGGCGTTACATTAACATCAAAGTCAATGTACAGTAGATTTTGCAAATGAAGTACACAATTAATTATATGTAGGTATACATAGGGTGGGCCACCGAAAAGGTAACACGCCTGTTTTGGGACACTTAGATAAGTTTCTTAAAAAAACGCTCGGACACGTCGATTTTTTTTTTGGGGGAAAACTTTTGATGTGAAATTTGACTTTGTCAGGTCAACCCCCTAGCCCCAGCAACCCCTAACTCAAGAATTTAGATAGGGAAAGGGAGTCGAGCGACCCCTCATTTGAAGCGTCTTTTAATTCTCTATTCGACAGTATGAATGAAAATTAGTTTTATTCAATTTTTTTTCGACCCCATGAATAGCACCCCCCAGATTAACTAAGCTGGGGGTGTTGTTTAGGAAAAATCCTGAAACACGTCACCTTTGACCTTTTGAACGGCACATTTTGATGTCAAATTTGACCTTATCAGGTCTACCCCCTAACCCCAACAACCCCTAACTCAAGAATTTAAATAGGGAAAGGGTGTCGAGCGACCCCTCATTTGAAGCGTCTTTTAATTCTCTATTCGACAGTATGAATGAAAATTAGTTTTATTCAATTTTTTTTTCGCCCCCATGAAAAGCACCCTCTATATTAAGTAAGGTGAGGGTGTTAAGAAAAATCCTGAAATGTGCCGTTCAAAAGGTCAAAGGTGACATGGATTTTTCCTAAACAACACCCCCACCTTAGTTAATCTAGAGGGTCATAGTATGTAGAGGGTGCTTTTCATGGGGGCAAAAAAAAAATTAATAAAACTAATTTTAATTCATACTGTCGAATAAAGAATTAAAACACGCTTCAAATGAGGGGTCGCTCGACTCCCTTTCCCTATTTAAATTCTTGAGTTAGGGGTTACTGGGGCTAGGGGGTTGACCTGACAAAGTCAAATTTTACATAAAAAGTTGTCCCCCAAAAATAAAAAATCGACGTGTCCGAGTGTTTTTTAAGAAATTGGTCTAAGTGTCCCAAAACAGGCGTGTTACCTTTTCGTTGGCCCACCCTGTATATACCATTTAAACTCAAATGAAATGATTTGTACAATGATATCCTCAATTCTTGCGTTATATTCCGTTTAGAGATTTCAACGTTGCTTTTGTCAAAGGCCTCGTTTTCTAAAAAAATGGTGCCTAAAGTACCGCTTTTGTTTCCGTTTTGTCTGTCTATTTATCCGTCTGGGGCTATTTATGCGGTTTTCAGCAGCAAATTTTCCTAGAAATCGCAGTTGAATGCACTTTGTTGCTAAACAAATGAAACACTAATATCTTCACGCGTGTCAAAAGTAGCAAATCCCTTCTTCGAAGGGCAAGGAATAAACTTTTAAGATTTTATTACTGTGTTCATAGCATTTGTCGACATTACGAGTAAATATCAAAAAACAACGTGATGTGAAATCAGTAAATTTGATAATTTTGCATTCCTCAAAGGGCAAGAACAAACTAATGTCTACTGGATATTGTGGTAAACTACCATGGGTGATACTCAAGTTCCCGGTGAAACGTAATTTTTGAACTTCCCTTTTAAGGGGCTGACAACTTTTGTCTACTGTACTAAACTTCGCCTTGTAATGTAAATTTATCTTGTACATACATATCTATTTTCTCATACTAAAGGCATTATGCCGTTTTGCGAGAACAGATGTTTATATTGATTTCAATTGAACGAATTTACCAAAGCAGATTTTATGGATTGAATTTAAACCTTTTCGAATTAAGGTTTCGAATAGTGTAAAACTAGGTCATCGATTAGATGGAAAAAATCTAGATGACACGGTTCGACAGTTACGGTGGCACGACCACCCTATATTAGAAAATTAATTTTTGTGTATTATAATCGCATGCCACTACACAATTATAACTGTCTTAAATAACAAATTAACTAACCTGACCTTAAATTTTGGTACCTATTAATTCATGACCACAAAACATAAATGTAAATTTTATTTAATTAAATGCAAAGTTACTAAACGCGATGGGTAAGCTCTCAATTACATTGGACACAAAAAAAAGTAAAACAAACATTTAAATTCCGGTAGCCAGTTCACCTTTCCTTCTATGTTGGCTTAGAGGCTATCTATATCGATTAATAGAGAAAGCACGCACGCCGACTTCACGCAAACAATGACGTAGCTATATTATCCGTTTACTAATTCAATAGCCTGCATTAAATTGATCCTAATTTATGTTTTTGTGAAAGAATTGGTAGCAAACTTATAAAAATGCAAGGAACGCTATACGCTTCTGTAGAATCCCACCTTAAATGTGGGGAATTCGTTCCCGTGAACATGAGGGGCGCAAGGAAATAGGTTGACATAACCTAACAAAAATTAAAGATTATAACTTCTTGCGTGCGTCGTTCGCTCGTCGCTCATAATATAAACGAAATTACTGGAGTGAAGCTTTTAAAACTGAAATGGTGGTAATGTATCATGAAAACGTCATAATTTATTATGAAATATCGTCAACGCACACATTTTCGAGATTGGATGGTAGAAAATGAAAGCATGGATGATGTAGTGTTTTAAGAGCTAACGTTTGAAATTTGACTGTATTAGAACGGTTGTAATACCTTATTGATTGACGATTCAGAAGAAAGGTAAAGGTAAAATAGAAAAAAAAATTATGTCATATAGTTCATCTTGTTTGATGTGTATAGATATTTGAAATACTTCTTCCTTCTTCATAAGGTTAGTTTAACTTATTGATGATACAATTTACATTTATTAACGTTTCTGACGTTACTGATCAGCTTTTTAGTTCAAATTTTTATTATTTTCCTTGCATTAAGCATAAATGAGAAAATGTGAGAAAATTCGACGGTCGCTGATTAAAAATGCATTTTCGCTTGGCCTTTCAACTTACATGAGTTACTTAAATTGAAACACTGGCTGAAAGAACGATTGAACCACTCCCAGAAGTTATAGTGCACCGACTCATCTCTAAGGCGAATACCTTTGCAAATTAGGGGCAAACTCGAGCAAACTCTTAAAATGTCAATTGAGCAAATTGAATCAGTCGATGATTTAGACCAATGGTTCTACAATATGTGTTATAGAAAAACCTGATAAATCGTATGTATTGATCCTACAGAATTAAATGAAAACATAGTTCGCGAGGTTTATACAATACACTTTTTTGAAGAAATTAGTTCACAATTAGCCATTTTGTTTTGATTTGATAGATGACAGTTCAAGTAGTCTTTGAACTTTTAGTACACCGTTTGGTTGATGCAGGTTTAGATTAAGCTCAGTCACAGAGGCTTTTTTGACGACATTATTTATGCAGCTAGTAAAAAAGAAGAGCTTAATAAATCAGTAAATCAGGTTTTGGCTAGAGCTAGGGAAAACAATATCAAATTTAACCCACCATAATCATCTAATGCACATTGTAATGCCAACCTACCTCTTTCCTTTCATTAGTAATAGTGTTTATATAATTCGTAATATAAAAAGAGTAATGTACCTATCTGTAGTGTAGTATAGTGAAGAACATAGAAAATTGTTTCTGTGATAAGTACTGCATCCTTTGAATACGGTGTAGCAACCACAAATATTTAAAAAAAAGCAATTATTATTACTATAATTATTCCATTGCTGATTCACAATTGAGGATCCAAATAATTTGCTTCTAAATGTTAATTAAAATTTATATAATACTCTTAGAAACGAAAAAGTAGGATAAAATTGATTGGTTTATAAATAAATAATTTTTAATTAAGCTGTCTATTTCGTCGTTTTAATTGTCACAGATTAACCGTTCACGTCTTTATCCCATGATCGATATTCGCAACAGTCGGTTAAAATTTTAATTAGGATTTTATAAGGTCTAACTTTATTTTCTTTACTAGCTTTATCGATCGATTAGAGTCATTTATTCAATTGAAGTGGGTGGCGAACTAGAAATAATTCAATGTGAGAGTAACTGTGTATGTAACTGTATAGTAAGTAGCAGTACTCGATTCGATTGCCTTACTGTCCTAGTAGTAAATACATAAATGACAGTATTGATATTGATTAGGTGCTGCTAATGAGGTACAAAGTTCAACTGTAGGATATAAGTAGAATGACCTACGTAATTAGAGAAAATCTATAGGTTCACCTATATAATGGAGTGCTATTAAATTCATTAATGTGTATCGTTTAATTTAGTCATTGCTAATAAACATAGTAGAATTTTTAACGGTATATAAAAAACTAGGGAGTAACTTGTACAATTAGATTGCTGAGCAAGCGGATCTTGCCCTTTCTCTAATTTGTTTTCTCTGCTACTGCTTGTATTTATGTTTTTCTTAGTTTCAAATTTGAGATGAATGAAGTCGCTATTATAGAAATATGTCAAATTAGGATACAACAAATAATTGAAACACCAATTGAAACTGTGCACTTTCATTTAGAAATGAAAATAAATTTGTTCAACACGAATATCCAAATGCCTGAATGCGGATCACAAACCAGCAAGATTTTTTTTTTGTGCTCAATCTCATTTCTTGACTATGATTCTGAGAACAATATTCAATGGAATAAAAGCACACGAGTTCTCTGTAAGGCCTCAGACGCTTCGTGTGCAGAAATTTGCTAAAAAAATTCTTGTCTCGGTTTTTGGAAATTCTTGTGGAGAAGTATAAAAAGTATAACAGCGATCGATCTCATTCTTCCAAGTTTGTGTCCAAGGCAATTGATTATAATTACACAATTTGAGCGAGCCCCACTGGCATCATCACTCATCACATTCGTACCTACAAGAAGTCATTCACTAATATGCGTTTATGGAAAAACTAATAAAGAAAGAGTTATACATGACAGTCTTAATTCTGTCATATTAAAACATATTAAAATAATTTCCTGTGTATTCGGGGATGTTTGATAAAAAATAATTTGCCAAGACATGGCGAGGCGAAGAACTTCTTTAATTTCCATCATAATTCTAATTTCAAGAATTTATTCTTATAGGGAACCGCCAATTTATGCCTTTCGTTAGACAACGTGACTTGAAATCGCTATTGCTCGCGACATAAACAAAAAAATATACAAACACGAAAAACTCGTAAATAACAAGAATAGGGGAGTATTAATCAATCCTATGAAAACCCGGTTTGGCCAAGAAATTATTTCATTTAGCTTGTCAAGGAAATTAATTGTTAATCAAACTTGTTAATGCATATTAATAAATAAACTAATTATAATTTCTATCCTCAATTAATTAAAACGCATTAGGTATTGCCATTATGCTGCTTTTGAAGAACCTAAAGTGCAATTACTTCAGCGGTTTTAAACGACCGTTAATAAGATAATGAAATTTATAAAACGCAGTGTGCATTCAATCCTTTATAGGATTTGGTGTGGCGACTACAAGAGAAGCCTCAATAAATCAACTAGGATAAACTGAATTTCACCAATCAATACTTTTAGTTAACTCCATTAACAGATTGATGGTAAATAATTATTGTCTACTCACAAACTGAACTAGCTTAATCTCATTTAAAATTAATCTCGGTAATTAAATTATTGTAATTAATCTTTACTTTGATTATGTTCGATAGCATTACCAGTTATTAAAAATTAGTCGAGCGTTTGCGGAAATTGAGGAGGAGATAACATCTCAATTGAATCGAAACTAAGGAGAATCTCTCTTATTGAAATACGTGTAATCCAAATAAAATTTATAGGTATGTTCTCAAAATTTATAACTTCAATAAGTTGAATATGGATGTAAAGTGCTGACTTGCTTTTTTCTGTGTGACGGAGTTCAATATCTTTTTTTATGTTACACTCAACAACTGTCTGCTCTTGTAAGCGAGATTAAAAATCATCACTATCGAAGCGCAAATTTTGCATGTTAAAGTTGTTTTTACGTGTATCTCTCTCAAATACATAGTATAGATAAAATTAAAATCGCCCGGTGCCAAGTTTTTATGGTAGTTCAACCTAAAAGTATTTGAAATGCATTTTATTTTTTCTTTCTGAACGTATTTGATGAGTTTTTATATTCACAATAGTAGGCATGTGATCTAACATTAATACTGCCAGTATGATTAACGTTCGGTTCTAGCAATGTTTGAACTTCAGTAGCGCAACGCATAATATTGTAAGGTGTTTCCCACTAATGAGAATAGAAAAGCAATCGACGTTCATAAAGAACTACAAAGAGAGCTCCAAAAAAAGTTTATCACTCAGACCAGTTTTTGATTGGCGCAGATCCTTCCGGAATGGACGTATAGTAAATTATCTGATTTCCTAACTCTGCTGTTTAGTTGAATTTTCTTCAGGATTTGTTTAAATTTTTGCTTCCACGTACGTATTGAAATTCTTTTTATTTGTCGTTTGTTGAAATAGAATCAACGAAAATCCAAATTCCCCTGGAAGGTAAAACAAACTCAAGAACTTTGGAAGTGAAGGGATAAAATCCGAAAATACTACCAGTATTTGAAACCACGTTTCGCCAACTCTGTTAACTATTTACATAGAATTAATATAAGTGGACTGTTTGATGGATTTGTTGAGAAACAAGCTCTAAACACCTCCTTATATAAGCCACTGGCGGTTTTTTGAAAGACCCCTATCGATAAAGTACATTTTCTAAATTGTTATAAATGTCGCCCCTCATTCCCAATACTATCCTCGCCAGGAGTGTTTACCGCTACGTCATTAATGTCTGAAATTAGCTATCCAATTTGTTTATACTGCCTTCTCATATTAATCAGTGAATTAAATAAAGATGGTGAACATTCGCAGTGCATTTGCCGAAATCGACATACGGTATTGAATAAGCAAATGTAGTAGAAAGAGTAAACCTATAAACACGAAATCAATTTGTGTTATATTCATATGAATTTAATTCTCATTTGACTAATATAGTACCTACTACATAACCTCGAACCTCGTGTTGTTTATTTATCCTTTGACCGTTTCTCATTTCCTAAATTTACTTCTTTTAATCATCATTTTTGTTACACACTTTAAATCAGTTCTTTTCAGAACTATTCCCTTTGTTATTCATTTGCGCCTTTCTTACTATTCATTTTATTCTGTGCCATCCTAATGTCCGCACAGGGTAAAACCTTGCACACGCAAGCACAGCAGTTCGTGTTAAATTTACTGCAGTATTTCGAGAGGGAGAAAGAAAACGGGGGTCCCCTGATATCGGTGTCTGCTGTCCAAGAAGTAAGTATGACATTAAGTGTTTATATCTTAATTTATTACAATTACGAAATTACAGCGCGTGGCAAACGCCTTGGGTATATCTGAGAAGACGGTGAGGAATATCAAGTCTCGAGCTGCAGCTAACCCTGTTTTAACAAGTCCGGGTAAAAAACGACCACGCAAGAAACTAAAATCACACGATCTACCTGAGACATCCAAAATGGGCATAAGGAATACGTTATACAACATGTATGCACAAAGTGAGTAATATTACATCACAATGTTTTACAGATGTTTGACGTACTACATTTATTTACAGAAAAGCATGTCACAGTTGCAAGTTTAAATACGGAAATTCGTAATAGTCACATATTAGTAAGCGACAGAAGTCTTCACCGTGCAATCCAGTCGCTAGGATTCAAATTCAAAAAAGACTCCAACCGTAGAGCTTTATTGGAAAAAAGTTACATAGCAGAAATGCGAATTAAATTTCTTAAGCAATACATTAAAGAAATCAATTCACCGAATCGTCGGCAAGTTGTATTTATGGACGAAACGTGGATCTACTCCAAAGGAAATCCAGGAAAATCATGGCAGAATGAAGACATTAGGAGTGTACGAAAACCTGAAGGCTACGATGGCAAGAGATTTATTGTTGTTCACGCCGGATCCGCCAGAGGATTTGTGCAAGGTGCTGCTCTATTATTTGCGTCAAGATCGTTAAAGGAAGATTATCATGGTGAAATGAATGGAGACATGTTTAAAAAATGGCTTATTGAACATTTGCTAAACAATTTAGAAGAGCCTTCGCTAATTATAATCGATAATGCACCGTACCATTCAATGTTAGTTGAAAAGCTACCAACTTCGTCCTGGACAAAAAGCAATATGGTTTCTTGGTTAACACAGAAGAACGTCAGTCACGATCCCACACTATTCAAAACCGAGCTGTATGGTCTAATTAAGTCACTTCAAATACAAAAAAGGTACGAAGTAGATGAAATAATTAGAAGCTATGGACACGAAGTATTAAGATTACCGCCATATCACTTGCGAGTTTAATGCCATAGAATTAGTATGGGCACACGCAAAGGGATATTACGACAGGCATATTGGACGAGATGGCTATAAAGATGAAAATGTAATTGCTATGTGGAACGAAGCTTTACAGCAGTGTGACGAGACTGTATGGGCAAATTGTGTGCGACATACTGAAGAAACCATAAAAGAGTGGTATAAACGGGAAGAAATGTTGGACATCACAGTTGACGAACTAGTTATTAACGTGGGAAACTGTTCTGAAAGCTCAGATGTAGAAAGTGACTCCGATTAGAAGTCTTAGAACACTTTTGACAAGCAAGTTTCTACAACCTACAATTTGTAATAAAAGTGTATTTCATATTTAATACAATTTCTATTAGTAATGTATTTCAATAATATATTTTGTCGTAAAATACTCAAAGTGTTAATTCACACATCTCCTATAAAATGTAATGTTCAACATTAAATGTCATCTTCGTACGAATAAATACTTCCATTTTATTTACTAACGTAACTTAATATGCATTTTGTGTAATTACAGTAAAATAATGTTCCCAATCTTATTGTTGGCCAATATTACTGAATTGGTAACGACAATAAGAAATTATGATTATGAAACGTAGTAGCCTTGCGAGGTGTAAATAATGCAGCTCGACAGTTGAGTTCTTCGATGCAAATTGTTTAACCTATAAATTGAATTCTATAATTATCAATTGTTTGATTGTTTATGAGCAACTTACGACACAAGTATTCTCCTGCTTTTATAGTTCCGCTGCAATTACCTATTAAATGTTCTCATTTTGTTGAAAATTGCAGAGTTTGTAATAGAACCTACATAACCTGCAGACTACAAAAATAACGTACCGGTACCGAACACCTGTTCGATTTCAAGGATATTGTTTTTCGACCGTTATAATTACGATAATTAAGGTTCTCTAATGTTTACAAAATAAATCACAAGAAATACGTAATTACATTTTGGAATTATGCAAGTCTGCCTGAAATTACAACTTTAAATGCTGCCATCTCGGAGTATATTTTCTAATCAGAATTTATTATAAGGAAACAATTTTGACTCATGTTTTTCATATTACACCATATGATTGTAAGTGATGACGTAGCGGTAAACACTCCTGGCGAGGATAGTATGAATTATTGGGTACAAACCATAACGATCTTTGGAATTTTCACGTTAGGAATTTCAAGGAAAAATCTTGTGACTTCGCCAGTAGGTACAAAGTTTTCTGGAATAATCCTTCTGGATAAACGTTTTAAATTGAAAAAAACGTATTACCAATAAGTGAAAGCAAATTCACTTGGTTATATTGTGCTGAGCTCCAGAAATGATCCAGCGTGTCGCGATACCCTCTTAAAAGTAGCAAGAGAAGTAACATCCGCAAGAAGGCTCAAACGATCCTGGCTAGGAGATTAGCGACTGCGAGGACTTCTTCCCGAGATGTCAAGCCCATATTTTTCTTAAGTTAACAAATCATCTTATAGAATCTACTGCTATTTTGATTACTAATCCATCAATAAACAAAAAAAGCAGACAATGGCGACGTGAATTAAATATGTCAAACCTTATAGCCTTACAACATACCTACTATAGTATGAATTTTATTTTAGGATTAACTTTATTTTTTAACAGATGATGAGTGATAAATGCTGATCAATAGCACAGGGTGATTGAAGGTTTGTATGGTCAATCATAATTGGGATTTAAAAAAAAAAACGTCGAGTCAAGAATTCAAATCAGAGCAGGTAGAAAGCCGTGACTACGCATGAAAATTCTCACAGTATACCTTGTAAAAAACTATAGGTAGTAAGGTACCAATATATGTATACAAAATACAATACAATAAAAGTATCAAAAACTTTGATGCGGACTCTTTATACATGTATGTATATACTCACATTGAATGTGTGAAATTTCACAGTAATGAAAGATGATATAATCGAGGAAAAATTCAAAAGTTATAAATGTACCTACTTAGCCTAACGCAAAAATAGTATTTCTTTGGATAAACTTGTATAATTTAATAAATAATAAAATACAACTCATAACCTTCCCTTAATATTTATTATTTTAATTAAAGCGACATTGTTCTCATTATCAAGCGATCAATGACGTTAATACATTGACAAATTAAAATATAATATAAAATTTTTCAGGAATACCAATTGTAAAGAATTACAACTAAAACAATATTAAGGGAAGGTTCTGAGTTGTTTTTTATTATTTCCACCCCCTTTGTGAAACTCGAACAACCACTCATGATGTCTGTATAATTTAGTTGTTTCAAACATCGCAAAAGCAAAGAGGAGAAATAATAACCGTTGAGTGAAAGATGATAAAACTAAATTCGCATAGGTATGTATTTTCTCGCAGAAAAGTTAGTACTTACACTACATATAACAATTATACAAAAGCTTGCAGACGACGCCGT
This sequence comes from Pyrocoelia pectoralis, assembly GCA_036250285.1. NCBI lineage: Eukaryota > Metazoa > Arthropoda > Insecta > Coleoptera > Lampyridae > Pyrocoelia > Pyrocoelia pectoralis. The sequence goes on along the minus strand of CM070079.1, from coordinate 2,859,280 downwards.
TATCATACGACTGATAACCGGATTTTAACTTTCAAACTAATTTTGAAATTAGATAGTTGGCGTTTTTTTGCGTATAGTTCGGTTCATTTACATTGACGAGTTAAATTTCCGAAACCCACGAAGTTTTAGGTAACGTAAACTCGAGAATTTTCCGCGTTTCTGTTTCCGATTTCGTTCACAAATAACTTTTGAAACTTTTTGTATACTTTCTAATCGCCATGCTTGTCGAAATTGACTAATGCATGTTTTTCTTTCAGGTGAGTGACACAAATTGACCTTCTTTGTGCAAGTATAGGTACCGTGAGTGCCTTTAAGGTCTGTATTTGAGCAATATCAAAATTGAGTACCGAACTTCGGTGTATCGATAAGTAGTAATCTACCTCATAAATGGGAAAACAATACAAAATACATAGTTATATTATTATCAGCGCGTACAGCGCATTAAGTTTCATGAGTGTGTAGAGTAAATTGACATGCTGTTAGCATTTTGTATTAGTTACGCTGAAGAAATATTTGTGTTAAGTACAAAGCGCTAATTTCAACTTTTCTCCTACGCTATACTATTATACTAGTTTAATATACATTGTTCCTGTTTTCGCTTCTACAAAAAAAATGTTTTACGTTAGGTAACGGCCTCTTTTTTCTGTCAATCTTAATTCTTTAAAATATTACAAAATAAGAGCACTTTCTGATAGATACTATTCAGTATTCATCTTCAGCGAGGGAAACGTACGATATAATTATTTAGCAAATCATCTAATCATTACCTACTCCTTCCTTTAGAGATGTTTTGTATCTATTATAGCATTTTGCAAAAGGAAATAAGTTATTTATTACTAAACTCCTTAAATTCGTTTCTCAACACTTCCTTTCAGTTTTCAGATTCAATGATGAGATTACCACAACCTCTCCTAAAGGGGAACCGTTATTCGTACTTGAAGTTCTTAACGCTTTTATTCCCAGATTTCGGTGATTGTTTTATACTATAAATACTATTTTTTAAATTATTGAACCACACTTCTAGTTGGCTCATAAATATTTCTTCCTCTAAACCGCCATTAAATAAACTTGTACTTACGTTAAATTGAAGTAGGTTTAGTTTTTCTGCTGCTGCTGCTCTGCATATGATTCTAATAACAGGGAGAAAAGTTTCCTGAAAATCTCACCTTTAAGAAGTTTTCGTATTACCCAATTTCAGTTAAAGCTTCAAGTTCCCCTTTTTGATTGTCTTTCTCCAATCGTTCGAATATTAGAACGTATTATGACAAATACTTTTACCATCACTGAGGAACTCTTTGAAATGGAAGACCCCTTCTTTTTGTCACTTTATTTCATTTTTGTAATCACATACGGAAATGATTTTTCCTTTTAGGTGTACCAATCTTACGACAAAGTTCGGTATCTGGCTTATTTCAAGAAACATCAAAAAATGTTGTTAAAAAAAATAGAAGTCTTTAAGGGCCATATTTCGAAATTATCTTGAACTATACAGGGTGTTACATAACTCCGTTACAAGCCAGACATATGATTTTTTAAATGAGAGCCCCTGCATATTATGCCAAATTCGGAGTACCCACATTTTTTTCGAATCTTTTGATAAAAGGGTTTGCTACGTTGTGCGGAGCCGTTTAAAAGTTATGGACACGTTTATGTTAAAATCGTAAGCTAATCGAGTTTCGTAATATGATGTTAATATCCCCTCATTCGATTAAATTTCAATTATTTTCTCTTTTGTGTACAGGGTGGATCGAAACTCAGGTCTTCTATTTTCTTTCTTCTTTTAAATGGAACACCCTGTATTTAATAGGACAAATAGAATCTTTGATTATGTATTGATAGCTTTAATTTTTATTAAGTATTCCCTATACCTACCCAAAGTGTATAAAAACAGAGTTATTTTGTAATATTTATTGTACCAATATATTGTATAGCATTTCATGGTCTTCAGTACTATTACTTTTAACTCGGATGCTTCTCTCGTTCAGCCTAATGTTCAATTTTTTTGTCCATTCATGGACTTGCCTAATGGCTACCTGAAGTTTGTTAGTCGCCTCTTCGCAGATGTTTCCTATTGGCAGTGTCATTCGCAAAGATCACAATAGCGGTGTTATTTTGTGATTTTCGAATATCATTCGTACACAACAGATACAAGACAGTACCTATACGCTTCCTTGTGGGACACCTGCTCCCATTTTTCTTAAGTCCAAATAGGTAGGGTAGGTAGGTATGTCCTTGTTTAATTGTAAAACATCTTCCTAATCCTTTATGCCATATTTTGTCGAATGCCTGTGCAACATCAAGGTTATGATTTTGTCCTCAATTATGATCGTGATCCTGTAAACTTGAATTTCGGTTTCTATGCTCAAATTAATGATGTGGAATTAGATTTTTGGCATCAATAATGAGTTTAATTCTTTTGAGTAGAAATTTTTCGTACAATTTCGATGTAACAGGTAGTAGTGACATCATATTCATATTGCATACAAAAATGTTGAAAGGATCGTTGATTAAAGAGACAAAATTTTGATTTGCTTAATAGACCTGAACGCAATTAGTTAAATCTTTTCCATTATGCGGCTTGTCCATGGCGGGAGCGACAATTACAATTGTGCCACCGTAAGTTGTTCCCCCAGGATCTTATCTTAGGCGTCGTTTATTTCTTATACTTATCGATGATTTGTCACTTGGCTTATCGTGTAGTGTAATCATCTTATCTTTGCAGATGACCTTAAAACGTTCGCTTCTGTCTCTAGTATTGCGGATTATGACGTCCTGCAATACATAATATACAAAACTGGTGCATCCAAAACAGTTTAAAATTAAGTATCTCTAAATATAAGGCAGTTACTTATTTCAAAAAACAAACCCAGTAATTGTCTGTTGAGCAATAAATAAGTAATAAGTAAAGAGAGATGGTGTAAGTACCGAAACGAAAAAAATGTGGTACGTTTGCACCCCTTTTCGTAACGAGAGGAAAAAAAAGTTACATTTTACATTCTTAAAATGAAATGTTAATTAGGTGGAAAGATAATGAGTATTCTACAAGCAAGTCTTTCATCTAATTAAAGTACACATTTTTTTCTTTTCTGTATCACAAAATATTGGTAACACTGTAATTTCTTATTTTATATCAATTACCTATGCTTTTAATTTGCATACGAGCCTAAGAAAAAATCTGATCGCATACCACAATCGCTAAACATAATTGTAGAAATTGGGGTGCAAACATTAGGAAAAATTGGTATAACGTACGTGTTACGTTAAGGTGAATATGCTAACTGTGGCAGGTGTTACAGGTATTACGCCCTACGATTCTCTCGTTAACACAGTACAATGTACATAGTACTTAAATTAGTGCCACCATTTCATAACTCCTCTAAGATAATGTGGAGCATCCATTTACAAACAATAGATAGATAATATCAAACAAACAGGTTCCCCACTTTCAAATTAAGCCATTGTCTTTGTCTGTTTGTATCGTATCGAACCAATTAATTTATAATGCGGTCCTTTTAGATTTCGCACTGTTTGAAATGCTTTATTCAATAAACTTGTTAAATAGTAATTCAATGCCGACGAAAGTTCTCAAACCGAAATATAAACAGATTTCCCACAAAGTATAACATAAAATATATAGAGGGTCGTTGACTCGCAAAAGCTCGTAGGGAAAACCGAAAAGGATAACGCATTAGTGTAATGAAAATATTTACAAACCTTTTACAAACTGCACAAATTTTAATGCTGAAAGCGTTTAATTAATTTCAATCGTAATTAGAGCTTTAGAAACCAATTTCTTCGTGTAAGCTTTTGTAAAATCACATCATTATAAGCGATCGATGCATGTAAAATTTCCCTATTTTTACGATAATAGGAATTTTCCGGTTGTTGACAAAACGTCAAGATAAAAAAGAATCGAAAGAAACCCATTTACGTTTATGCAGTAGGGTGGGTTATCAATTTACGTATAATTATGTCGCATTTACTTAACTGCAGTCCATTAACCTGCGTACCCATTTAAAATAAGGTCGTGTTTATTGAATGTAAATGAAATACATGAGCTTTTTGTAAGACGTCGAAAAACCTGTTCGATAAAAATAAGGGACCGGGTAAAAACATTATGAGGGTAGATTATTATGAATTTGCAAAAAGAAAACTTTTCGTAAATACTCGTCATTCAGGGCACAATATTGGTTCTACCTTCGATGACCCCACACGAACCCTAAAGAAACGTATTGGGAATACTAAAAAGTTTCCTAGTTTGGAAATATTTACGAGGTAAAATGACTTTTTAAAATTCTATTAATGTCGAAATTTAAAGAAAATACGTGAGTTCTTTATGTAACGAAAACGTAAGTGTACAATCCAATAACAACTGAATTTTTCTTTCATCCTTTTAGAGTTTGTTACTTCATTTTTCTTACAAACTGTGTAATGGTGTTGCATTATTTCTTTTGTTTTTTTTTTAAATCAAATCTAATGACTAATTCGTTTGCTTCGTTATCAAAGTTTACTAAAATGGCGTGCACAAAAAGCAATCCATTTATTTCAATGCCAACTTTATAATTAGGAAGTTTCATCGTTAGATATTAATTGCACCACGATTTCATTATGAGTTTGACGTTTTTCATTTTTACAGCTGGCTATAGATCCCTTTCTTGCATTGCTTGATATATATTGTTCAAACCAAGCCTGGGCGCAGAAGATCCGACAGTGATATCTAATTTTTTACAAGAAGTCATCTCCGATTACTTGGAAAATCTGCCTTTAACTTTACAACAAAGCCTGTGGTTCCAGCACGATGGAGCTCCCTCTCATTTCAATAGTCCCGTAATAGAGCATCTCAACGAAACCTTCCGTAATAGATGGATCGGAGGGGGCTGTATTATGGCCGCGGAGGTTTCCTTACCTTACCTAATTAGGCTTCTTTTTTTGGGGGCATCTGAAGAGTCTAGTTTACACCAGGAATGGAATAAACGACACACATACGGAGCTGGTAGACAGAAGTACGGCGGTTTTCGAAGAGATAACGACAAATCCTGAAATGATTTTAAATGCAACGAGTTCCAGCGGTGTCGTGACGTTATAATTTGGAACAGCACCTTAAAACATTAAATTGTTTAGGTGATGACAGTTTCTGAAAAACGCAGTAATGGTCATGGCAAACAAAGTCATCTATTAAAGCATAACTCGGTAACTAAGACCAAAGAACGCGAATTTGGATTAGAAAAGGAAAGCAAACGGACTTTGTCTAAAATCGATTATGATGTTATACTATGTCGAAAAGTATGTAGGGCCATAATAAAAACATTTATGGGTAAAAAACTGTTTAAATAACCCATACGGCATTAGATCCATCGCCTTATATCTTTCTAATTGACCACATTGACTGTATGTCTAAAATAGCGTGCCTATTAACATAACCATAAATGTCTAGTATTCAAACTTAGAAAATAAATTATAAATCCACTCAAATTTCTCAACAACTATTTTACGTTTTACGTTCAGGGAAATGCTTGAGAGTAACTTGACAAATATACTTAAAACCACAGATGGAAATATTTACATCTGTGTTAAAACGTAACGCTTCTCAAATCATTTTTCTGTTTATTATACATATGATATTCATGGGTAGCATAAAATTCTTCCCAACTGAAGGAACTGCACTCAGCACTAATGATCACATAAACTTTACTTAACTGGTCGCGGAAGGCCGTTGCAAAAATGGAAGACTCTTCTGCAATTCGTGTTCAATTTGCGTCATAACAGTGTACTAGGCCAATTATAATTTTATCACAAGAGCCTTCGCATCCAATTACGTTGATTTAGTAATTATTACAGTTATGAAGTGCTCTCCGTTTCAATTACAAAGCAAAAAAAAACATTAATTCAGGTTGAATAATTCCTATTTTTATACTCACGCTACCCTCGTTTTTAGTTTTAATTAAAAATACAGCATTCAATCTTACTTATTCAATGTCAAAGATTGTGAAGTGTGAGTTACATTTCAATGCTATACGCCTGTCGCCTATGAAGACGTCACGATATTATGGATGAATAGAGTGTTGCATGATCGAGCTTTTTTTTATCACAATATTCACATGCCTAAATTTCCATCAAACCCGTTACGCTTTGAGAACATTCTCCAACACGTAGGTAAAATGAAATGTTCATTTATAAAAATATTTGCACATAACGGTGAAATTGTCCTTCAGTCAATGAATACATTGTAGAGTGTACGGAATACAGTGTCGGTCTGGCCAGGTCGGCTGGTCGGCTATCGCCGAGGGCCCCGCGGTCCGAAGGGGCCCATCGAGCCCATATTAAAAGTATGGGGAAAGAGTTTAGAAAGATATCGAGAAAAATTTCGAAAAATATAGAGAACAATTAGGACGGATATTGCAAAAAATTTCGCAAGATATTTAGAGTTATCGAGTCACCTTAAAAATAGTATTTACTTAATCAAATATTTATCTTTCGTTCAACCCTCTGCAGTAGGGAAGAGAAGGTTGAACGAGCGCGCGCGGCTGGGCATGCGCCGAAATATTAGTCATCGGCAGCAGGTAGCAGTGAAGAACTAAAAAAAAATTATTCATTTGATCAATTTCTTTAAAACTTTATTAGTTATGAGGCCCATCTAATTTATATTTTATCATGTTTATTGGTAACTATGTATGTAAATGATTTAGTCTTTTTTTAATTTAACAGTAAAAAAACGAACATTTACTTTTTTTGTATTTTTATTAACCTTTATTCTTTCATTATAATTTATTTCTAACATTTTTGGTTGAAATTATAAGTTGAAATTTGAAACTATTCAGGGGTCGAAATTCGAAAGCAGAGTTTTTTGTTTTGAAGATCGCTATTAATTTTTTATCGGAGGAAGGGGGCCCTCGAATATTGCCAGCCGAGGGGCCGAAGGGCCGCCAGACCGACACTGACGGAATATGCGAGAATTTTTAGCTTCAGGACTTTATTAGAAGTAGTTACTAGGTAAACACACACGAAAATTCCCCGTCCCAGGGTGGTGAGCTTAAGGGTGGAGGGGGGGGGGGGGGTATTTTTCGATTTTTGGATTATATCTCGGAAACCATCTCACTCCTGACATTTTTTTTAGATATTTGAAAGAAACATCATACGGAGCCCAAGTCAGAGCAATAAGGTGAAAAACTCTGAAAAACCGCATCAGCAATAATCTGTGCGCTTTATGCATCTCGCAATTTTCATGCAGCAACTATAAATTTTTAATGGCGCTTCCGTAGATTTCTCCATTTATTGTATTTTATTTATTTTGTATAATATTCAATCACCTCAACTTCGTCAACATTTCAAAAAATTGTAGCCATCCATTTCCCCGATGAGGATTGCTCAGGAGAGAATTTATGATCCCATCGCGCGTATTCTTGCTTTGTGGGAGGGTCACAATGAAGTTTCGTTCTCAGTAACATTGCGTGTCTTCATCTTGCTCCAAATCCAATGAAAGATTGGTAAAAAATGACACGCAACCTCCCCTTAATAAAGTTGTAATTTATGAATGGAGGAGACGATGAAACATTAAAAAATTTTTATCATAGCAACATGTTTCGGGATGACACATCCCATTATAAAGCCAAATGATTTAGTTATACATCGAAGTTATAAAACATTGTTTCTAAGGGATCCACAATTAACACATCACAAATTAAATTTTAAAACGAGGGTACAGTTATTCAATATAAATAATACATAGATTAACAAATCAAATTAAATTAAAAAGGCCCCACAAGCGGGAAACCTGAATTGCCAGAAGGGCGATGGATGATGGGGGATGAATAAAATTATGGTACAACGTTGGTGAAAGCAAGTGAAGATGTGTGTTTAAATTACAACTTTATTAAGGGGAGGTTGCGTGTTATTTTTTACCAATCTAATTCACCCCTTCGAGAACCTTTCGAATCCAAATATGGTCCAATGAAAGAGTTGTCACAAAACCTTCCCCATGCACACAATTTATTGAGTAGTTGATCCAATTAAGGAATACGATATAGATAAAGTTTCTAGATTAAATTAATTACTACGACATGTTTCGACACTAATTATAATTATCATCATCAGGTATAATTAAAAATTGTAGGGACGGACGGTTGAATTAAATGAACGTTAAAGCATTAATTTGAAAAGTGAAAAAGAATTTAAATCAAAGCAAAATCAAGAGTTCAAACATCGTAGAGAGTCACGCGTGCTGCTACATTTTTGATGTCGTATCTCGCTTGTTTCATGGCTTAATATGAATTTGCCTTCGTCACTGCGTTAGCTTTGCTGTGCATTAAGTTGATTTTAAACAGTACATAGTCCCCCGAAATTGTGTCGAAACGTCCCCGGTATGGACGTGGGTTACTGTTGAAGCATTGAGTATGGTGGAGTTGTATTCTGTCAAGACGAAAGCATAGAGCTGATCATCGCTTGTAGTGTCACTCCTTCGCTATGGGCGACCAAATAGCGTAAGGTTGGTTTTTACACTGGTTTGAGGTGGCCTCTTCTAGATTGATTCGGTATCGGGGCCTCGAGAGCCTATTCCTTATAAAGGTACAGGTACGTTTTCTGCGTCAGAGGTATGTATGACGGGTTTATTTTCACTACGAACGGTGGCCCCTGAGAACTTTGAGAGTGGAAGTTGTGCCGCGTAGCTTTTTTGTTCTACGATGGGTTCTCTGTCCTCTTTTCCAAAACATTTTCGCCTCATCGAATTTTTAGTCAATATAGTAGTAGCCGATCCGGTTTTAATAAATTCTGTTAAAAGTTTTTTAAATGTTTATTAAAGCCAAACCTGTAAACGAGATCATAAAGTATAGTAAATTATACCAAAAATGTCTTCATAATCTGCTATAAATAAGAAAATTTAATTAACTGAAGAGTATTAAATTAAACAGACGGCATGTCCTCTGAAAATTTTTTTTTAAATTAAACAAGAATTTAAAACAAACTCTTGTAACCCGTGTAAAATGTAGAAAGAGAATGAGTAATTTAAAATTATCTCCGAGAACGAAAATAAGGTAAATGTACAAGTTCAAAAAGGATGTAATTTTTCTCAATTATGGTTCGTATTTGGAGTATGAAAATGAAAATGAAATGAAAAGTAAAAACGTACTTAAACATATTTAATTTAGCGAGTAGGCAGATGAAATATTTTACGTCAGAACTTATTACGGTACGGTTGTACAAGGTGGCGGGCATTAGGTGCTGTATAGTTAAATAATAGCCTAGAATAATTAGATGCTTCACTTTTATTCTAATATTTGTGTTGGAAATTATCTTGAAGGTGTGAAGAACTAAACACGTTCAACGAAATGTCTGTAGGTATTGCACGAAAAAGGAACCCAAAGCAATTTTTTTTTAAACCTTTAAAGATACCTTACGTAAACTTCTATCTTATTAAAAATAAACGGGGGTACACGCGATTCTTGCGTTTTGCGTGCTTTGGGGGGAGGGGGTATCTGTGATTGTAGGTTGTAATAGCTTTTGTTTTAAAATATCACAGCTTGTTGAGCTGGCTTAGTTGCTTGAAAAAAGAAAAAAAATTTACATTTTTGTACCTTTTCAGATTTTTGACCCTATAGGTATCTGTAATTTAGCAAGTTATTAAAGTAACTAAAATAAAGGATTACATTTACTTACATTTGACGTAAAAATCACAAAAATGGGTTGATATTTGGTAAAGATATACGAATTCGTTCCTACCTACTTAAAGTAAATTTTTACCAATTATTTAAAAAAATGTAAAATGCAAACTTTTTGGAATAGATTTGAGACCAAAAATACATAATGGCCCTTTCACAATGTTAATTACGTCTTTGCACATAGTCTTTGCCCAAAAATTAACGAAAATATAACAAATTCCGTGTGAACTTCATAAGGATAGTTTAGAATGAATTTTGAATGTAAAAGAACTCAATTTGGACACTGGCAACTTTTTGGGAATACGAATGGCCTTAGGGAGAACGTTTTAACATTCATCTTTAACTATAGTAAATCTAAAAATACCATAAAACATAAAATGTACAAATAGAAGCTGGTCTAACGTTGCATAACATCTGTTTTATAGAAAGACCTTCTCTACCTTAAACAGTTTCAAATTTTTGTTTATTTCACTAACTAAAGGCCACCATTTACACGTAGGTATATGTACAGCAGTAAATATGGATTTTACTTCCTCTTAATTACAATATAAGTTGTATATTTAGAAGTATAGTCAAAGTATAGGTATTCTCTTTGGTATAGTGTAACGTAACAATACACTTGCCACCTACTTTCATCAATAAGTTAAATATGTAGACAAAAACATTTTTCTCGGTGAAAACATTCGACTATAGATGTTACCTACGACATCGTTCATCGTTCAAAATCTCTATATTCGAAATAAGCACACAAACATGTACATTTCGAAAGTTACCGAAAGAAGGTATCGGGACACATAAATTAGTCTACGATGAATGCTGTTACTACTTTTTACATAATTTTAACCATGATCATGTTAACGCGAGGCATAATAGAATCATTTTTCATCATTTAAATAACTTTTCAACTTGAAGTAATTAAATTTCCATGTTATCGAGAAAAAGTTTCCAATACTTCTCATTTTGAAAATTTTCGCGAAAATACTTTCTGGCATTGTTTTAATGTTCGAAATGGGTTAAGGACCTCGGACAGACAAACTTTGCATGTTTACATCAAATTTTCACCCAAAAATAAGCACAAATAGCGAATTCTATTTTACACGTAATCTCCATAAGGAAACTTTGAACGTATTTTCTAAGTAAAGAAAATATATTTAGACACAAATACCGCTTGAATAAGATGACGGACTTTTATACTAAAATGTTTAAAACTTACTTTGAAAAAAATTAGTGCAGATAATTACGTAGTTTGCGGGGTATCCATAATTGTAGCTTGTAGCATTAATTTGTAGGTTATAAATTTATAATAGCTTTGGTTTTAAAATATCACATCCGCATTCGTCGGGATTCGGCGACTGTCGGAAAAGTGCACAGCAACACAAACATATACACACGTCTCGGTTATTATATAGTGATTCTTAATACCTATTTGCATTTAAATTTGAACCCAAATATCCTCTGTTGTATAATGTGAAACACTATATCTTTAGTTAGGTTAAAAAGGGTGATTTTTGCCTAATTAAGAATAAATGCCGTTGTCAAATCAAAGTAAACTATATCTTTAGGTTTGTTAAGTCGTTTTATTCAACACAATTATTCATCAATATAACTTTTGGTCTTATTCTTTATTACTATTCTTGCTATTTTTTCTCCACAACACTACTAATCCAATCTTACTTTATAAATTCTTGTCCTGTATTGCTTTATTGATATATGTAGATATATTGGGCAAATTAAATTTCATCCATTTTAGTTTATAATGCCAGGGTTGGGTATCAGTCCTTTAGGTGTTACACAACCAAGTTTATGTCCTGAAATATGAAGAAATTTAGTTTAAATCTGCAACTGTTGCGTAATCGATTTATTTAACCGTAATTAATAAATTCGCCTAAAAACCTTTAGAATTTAGAAATTTCAGTTTCAGGGAGGATATAAAGCAAAGAAATAATCAGGATTTTAAATGTCAAAACGAGATTTATTACAAAGACCAGAAACTACCGAAACGGTGAAATACGCTTCTTATAAGTATATTGTATGTAAGTTGATGTCTCTCATCTCGTCCTCATTCCTCCATCACTACTAAATTTTCTAAATCCCCTTTTACATTCCGAACGAACTTTCTACGTAACACGTTTATTAATTTTATTGTCCTGGAAAATTTGAACAAAGACGGCAATAAACGAATAAAGTATTATAAAGAACAGATTAATGTATCTTTTATCCATAATAGTTATCAAAATAATAAAAAAGGTAGGTGCACAAGATATCAAAAAAACAGAACGTTTAGATATCGTTTAGCTTATTTGCTAACACTGCTAATTGAATCAGCTTCTCCAAAATGATGTCGATTTCCATTGGGAGAGTAAGGGAGACGTAATAAATTCTTAGAATAAACGTCGACCCCTCCAATAGTTTCTAATTTTAGAAGAACTTAATATGGCTTTCAATTCAACAAGAAAAATAATGCAATTAATAAAGTTTTCGATCTTGTAGCAGTTCCAAATGGATACCCGTAGTCAAATTTCCAGATGTTAGAAAAAGGCAAAGAATACCTAAGCGATTACCAAAAGTGTGTGCCCAAACAATTAATTTTCCTGGTTGTTGGATAAGTACATGAAGAAATATTCTTGGAATAAAATCTATCCAATTGCGGCTTCTAGGATTATCTAATATAGCATTTATAGCAAAAATAGCTCACTGAGGAAATAAACACTAAGAAAATTTAGGTTATTTGCTGTTCGTTCACTTATATGGAGAACTGAAATGGCATTCTAATAATATGACGTTTGAACCCATTTTCTTTCAGATATTTTAAGGGATTGATTCTCCACCGTAGAGGATTGTACGTCAAAGGTGTCGCTCATTTTATAGTTGAAGCGGTAGCTCAAAAAAGTGGCCAATCATGATTAAAGTATTGCATAATTAACCTATAAAAATCAAAGAAGAAAGGTTTTAAAAAGTCGACATGAGCTTCGATCGCGCCCCATTTTCAAAATAGGGACCCTCTAGGTCTAGAAGATGATATATTGACAAAATGCGTATCGTTTTCATATAATTCGGTGTCTCTGAGTTCAAATATTACTTTTCGACTTCGTATTTTAGTCGAAATTATATTTCGGGTTCGTTATAGAGATAAGTACATAATTATACATAGGTACAATATGATGATGAGAACTAAAATATAACTGAATCGCGTTCTAAATTATCATATTATATCTTACATCAAAAACGTGAAATATTTCATATTTAGCATTTTTTTATACCTACACTGAAAACGTGGCGAAGAATCCTTTCGTTTGTCTTAGCGCCGGCCCTGGAACTGTGTGAAATGGCCACAAGTCAATTTTTTTGTGTAAATGATGGATTTTGTTTCTATCAGTAACCTTCATCTCGCTCATGAGGGCTTTTTTTTCAAGGTATTCAAATGCTGCGGGATAAGTTAGAAAAAAGGGAAGATCTACAGAAATTTCATATCATAAATAAATTTATATTATTTTATTCTTCATTGTTCTATGATTTGATTACTTCAAGTTCCATATTGTTTATCCTGCGATGGATAATGAGAGGTGCAGTTTAGAGTTTTCTCACCTCTCGCTGTATAATACAATATCGTATCCCTCTTCAATAGGAGGCGTTTGAGCAACTCCTCGACGCCGACGCACAGTGGCGGATTACGACCTCAGCGGCCCCTAGGCACTTATCAGTTCGCGGCCCCCTAACATGAACCACGGAACCAAGAATGCATAAAACCGGACCCCTAAATATCCTGATAAGGAATTTACTATTGCTCATAATTTTTTCTGCATTATATTATAATCTTGGAATCTAAAATGATCTTGACCTATAATTCATTTAATATTTTCCCACTATACAACTTGTATGATGGATATTAAATTAAAATCGACTAAAACAAGCAAAACCTGGCCTGGTAAAATTTGTGTATTCTTTCCTACAGGCCGTTTCAGATCAGTTCAATTAGGTTCAGTTCTGATCAGTTCAGCAAAATACAATAAAGAACAAATCATCGTTCGCATAAAGTAAATTGATCCGGACGACAATCAAATATTCTTATAAAAAAAGATATAATTGTGCCAATCAAACATTAATCATTTAAACAATATGAACAACTGCACCTTACCTTAGAATACAAGAGAAAAAAAAACATTTAGTCATAAACTCATAAAGATTATCATCCTTGTTTCGCCGTAAAACAACACAGAGTATTATGTACCTATTTTCGTAGTAACCTATTCAAAGAATTGTTTAGTTTTTCGACTTCGACGAAACCATAGTAAAAATTGTTGTAACTTGTAGGTACAATGATTTTTGAAAATACGTAATCTTATTCTTAGAATATAGATAGTAGATACAGTAAATGTAGAAGGAAAATTGGATTTTTTTTCTTTCGTAAAGTTTAAAATTATTACAAAAGGTTTTGGTATTTGGTTGACATTTTCGAAGAATAAAAGTAGATACAGCACAGCCTGTGTTGCTAGATCGTGGGATTTCTCATTTTTCGTGAGAATTTCGAAGATTCAAAACTGAAAAAGGGAAAAAGATAAATTTTCGTCAATGGTTTGCGTTGCGGCCCCTTGGAGCTTGCGGCCCCTAGGCACGTGCCTATCGTGCCTAATGGGTAATCCGCCACTGCCGACGCAAGAAATGCGTCTGTTCTAGATATATGTCTATGCTATTATCAAATGCCCATAAAAATCAATAATAATCAGCATGTACACTTATGATTCATAGTTTTAACAAAAAAATACACCAAGTTAGAAATATAGGGGGATGAGAGGGTTCCGCTAAACTTTTTCTTTCTTATAATTGTTGTATTTTATTTAGTTCAATAAGATCATTACTGTGATGAGGAATAAGATCATAATATTGAGTACTTCTATTTCATACTTAAATAATAGAGCTATGTATATTAACAAAAAATAAAGGATACATAATTAAATGAAAAATTTGTGACAATCAATGACGAACAGCACATTAAAGCAATCGATTAAATAAATATCACATTCCAAATATAAAAAGACAAGTAAACATTGCAAGTCATTAAGAAAATAGTAAAGCACTAAAGCACCCACCTCCTTAGGTACTTTTAAGTGATTAATTAATCATTATTCATTATATTTAAAACTCTGATAATTTTGAACTTACGCCCACAGGTGTTCTATTTAGAGTCCAGCCGGTCATTAGTTATAAATTAAGTTTAATCAACAGAGAAATAATTAAATTTTCATAAGGGTTGACAGGGTGACATTAAATATGTAGCACGAGCAATAATTAATTTTGTGTCTATCGTACCTTCTTTATTGTTACACGCAAAATAACATTATTATCCGTCCTCTAAATTTATGCCTATGTTTCGACTTCGGCTGCAACCTTCCCCAGTTATTGGATTTACGGAAAAATAATTTACGAATAACCGATTAATATGCTAATTGCAAAATAAATGTATGTATAACAAAACTGGACATTCATTGATTACTTAGTCGTGGTTTAAGTGTGTGCACTGTTTTCAAAGCATAAATTTAAATGTTTTAAAACACGTTTGCTACGAATTTAATTACGAATTTCCACGCGATTCGTACCATATTTGTGACGACTACTATCAGAGTAAAAAGTTTAGTCACCTCATTTTAAACTGTTACCTATTAAAAAAACTATTGAACCGATTACTATCAGACAACTTTTATCTGAATCACTATTATTTATGTATAAGTAAACAATATTGTAACAATAAAAGAACGTTTGACTAGTTTATTTGCGTGGCCCTCCAGAATATAATTCACCAAACACGACGGATGGAGTCTGCAATTACATCCGGAGTACCCAAAAGCGATAAAACTCCTTTTTTTACGGCTTATAAGGGTGTAAAATGATTTTCTTAAGAAATAAATACCTATAGAAAATTAACACCCTTTTCTGAAGCTTTTAGTTACAAATCAGAAACATTTGCACATTTTTTTTTATTAGTACACTAGCTTTAAGTTGGTTTTATTTCACTTTGGTAAAAGTTTGGGAAACGCTGATCCAACCTACGTATCCCAATATTGCAAAATTAAGCGCGAATGAAGTTTTAATAATCAAAAATCGAACACTATATAAAATTTTTAATAAAAAATATTTCTATTCGTTCACAGAAGGCGCCTCTATACAGCTGGAAAAATTTCGGACCTACTCCTTACTGATTTTAAATTAGGCAACATACATATCTCAATACTCCCTGAGGGCTAAACGGATTATGCGTAATTTACCTAAATGTACTTGAAAGTTTCATTGTTTAGTTATACCTATAACTTTTATATTTTCTTGGAATTCCCGCAGATTGTAAGACTACCTTTTAATTAATTTTACTATGTTGGACTACTAAAATTAAAATATTATAGTAGGTATATATTATGTGCGTCCAAGAATCACAAAAGAATAATTATTTGAAAATTCGGAAAACACTATAAACAATTTGATTTAGTATGGAATAATTAATAAAATACAAAGCAAAATAAACTTTGACAATGTTTAAGAATAATTATAACAATTAACCACACATTCTAAATAAAAAATAAATGCACTGATATCATTTTCATTATTTCTGTACTTGGGCAAACAAACATACCTATTAATTTAATTGATTCTAAAGTATTTTACTTTAAAATGCGCTAAAATCCCATTAAAATTTAATTCGTATTAGATATAATTAACAAAAAAATACCATTAATGGTATATATACATAGGTATATATATTATATAAGAGGTTCACTAATCATATGTAAGTTACGTTTCATTGTGGTAAAAAATATTATTTTGACTGTGAAATGTAAGCTATATCGGACATGAAGCTTTATAAAAAAATGATGCAAAATTCTTGAAAAATTTAGACAGTATAGATAGATGTGCACTCAGCAAAGCAACAATTCTTCAGTTACAGAGTGATTTATGGAAATCAGAACGCAAGAAACGCATTACTGCTTCTAATTTTGGAAAACTTTGTAAATTAAGACAAACAACACCTACGGCAAAAACCGTTGCGGCACTATTATGTATGTAGTACATACGTTTAAAGGAAATAGTTCTACATGGTTTGGTTTGCAACATGAACATACAGCAATTCAGTTAATTTTAATCCCAATGCTCAGTAGGTAGTTGTTAAAAAATCGGGCCTATAGTTGATGAAGAATTACTATTTCTTGATGCTTGTTCTCCAGGCGGCTTAGTAGGAAAAACTGCCATTGTTGAAATTAAATGTTCCGAGAAAAGCGGCAATTTGCATCCTATTGAAGCACATTTGAAGGGTAAATTAGAATACTGTGAATGTAGTAATAATAATAAGAACCTCACTTTGAAACAAAATGACAATAATTATTTTTACTAAGTAGAAGGTCTATTGCACATAACCAAAAGAAATATATGCTACTTTGTAGTCTACACTAAAGGTGGAATACATCAGGGGCGTCATTTAGGAGGGTCAGGGTAGGGCAGTTGACCCCCCCTGGAATTACTACTACCAAAAAAAGGTACGTTAAATTTATAAAACTGACAACCACGCCCTTTTTCCAAAAAAAATTTAAGACATCAACTCAAGATTTGTGCTGTTTATATTAATTAAAATAAATTTTAATAAAAAAATAAGGGTTTTTACAATTTGTCTATAGCGTTTTTTAAATTTACGTCGGAAATAACCCCGGTTACGCAATATTTATTTGTCAATTTGGATCTTTGTAACAGGGTCATTAAACAGGTACTTTTCTTTTGTCTGTATAATCTCCTTAGAAGTATAATTCCACTACCTGACCGCTGTGGCCCGGGGCATTTACGAAATTTTCGTTGGTACAATTTTTGTACATAAAATTTATATTAAAAAAAACTTTTGACCAGGATTACAGTTACAACTTAACCGTTGGAAACGATTGTTAAACGAAATATGGTTCTTAAGCACTGTAGAATTTGTCCGTAGAATTTAATTTTCGGATATTGACTGTCGTTTGGAAAATATCTCTTAAAATAGATAAAAGATAAAATAATTTTTGTTACCTCAAATATTTGTTTTTTTTCAAACAAAATTCTAAGGCAAAATTTCATTATAGTAAGGAATATATTCCCGACCTTAAAATTTTTTCAAGTTTAATTTTAGAGCTGTAATCCTGGTCAAAAGATTGCACTTTTTCCAATTGCATGGTGTGTTGCCTACCCTATGTATAGAGGCGCCTTAATGAGGAATTATTAACTTTGTGCTCATTAAAGTTGCATTTACGATCTTTTGTTTTACCGCATTTAATTACCGTCCTTTTTTTTGTTTCAGGTGAGTAGACCAGCTCTTTTTATTACGGAATAAATTACAAGGCTTGGTAAGTGCAACTTTGATCGAGCGAAACTTGTCGAGATAATTACTTTGTGTATACAACGCCGCTCATTAGTTTAATAATGTAAAACATATTCAATTAATTAAACAACTACTTGTATCAGCTATCGGGAAAGTTTGAAGTTATTTACTTGTAACGATCACTTATATACTTTATATACTGTACAGTAACTCTCCCCCAATTTGAACAGGGGGTGATTGAAAGTACAAGGTTTTCCACATTCACTTTTTGACATATAATATAATGGAAGGGAAACCGAATTAAAATTTTGCAATTTACACATCTTTTTATTGATCGTGTGTGCTTTTTGTTACGATAAGTAGCAAAAGGTTCAACTCATTTGCATTATAAAAGCATGTTTACCGTTAGCAAACAGTGTCCTACTAACCTAAACCAATCTATTGAAAATATTATCAGTTATTCATACAAGAACCTTCTAGACCAATCTTAAAATTCTCATCTCCTTTTTGTTAGGGATGACACTATTGGTATTCAGGATAAAACTTGAAGTGACAGTCAAGAAATGTATTTATGAATAATTTAGGGTGAATATTGATTTATTTCTGACCTAACTTGGAATCCATTAAATTTTTCTAAAGAATTCCTTACAAATTACATTCAACTTATAGGTGATAGAAGAGGTCTCTCACTTCAGCATCATTTTTTAAGATTAGGTTACTGTTTGTCTGTTTCTTTGGTATTCCATTCGCGACATGGATGAGATTTTCGTACCTATAGGTACTACTACTCACATGCCGTACGGTTGTTGTTCGTGTCTTGAATGCTGTTGACATCCTTATGAGAACGTATGCCTTTGTCCTTTTCATAAACCTATTCCGTGCTACAACCCTTATATGCTTTAGATGATAATTAAATGCATCATTTTTTATGGTTTTGGGTTTCCACTCTTTCCCTTGGTTAATATAATTGTTATTACAGACTAACACAAAAAGATCAGCTAGAGTCTCATTTACAAAACGTATTATCAACGTGATACTCAAAGTTCTGTGTTATGCCCAAGGGAAATTAAAGTTGTTCTAAATAAACAAATTAATAGCAATCGAAAATAGTAGTTCGCAAAGGATATTGCTTCATTAGAAAAGAGGCATTGGCATAATTATATACTCTAGTTGTATCCTTTTTACTAAACTAATCGCTATATATCTTTAAAACTTAATCATTAGGTATAAGATTATAGACGGAGAGCTGGCATGCAAATTCGGCCATGATCTAATATAGTCAGGAGTTATCAGGGGAATGGATGACCCGGTGGTGTGTATGGTAAATTTCGTGAAGCCAGAACTCTGGGGTGATAAGGGGAGGGTGGGTGGACGGCCAAAATTGCAAAGTTTTTTTTTTAAATAAATGATCGAATATAGTTCTGGGTATTGGCACAGCTATAGCCTTTACCTATATAAACATTACTTAAAAACTCCCAGAACAATAGGGAAACATGAAACACCGTCACAAGCAAGCATACATGTCATTTTTCGAAAAATTTTTTTATGATAACATATAGTGCTGGCAATTTTTTTACATATTTTGCATGATCCCAATGACACATAAGCAAACTTACAGAACTCAAATCCTACAAAAAATAACGAAAATAAATATAATTATGTGCACATCATACAAAGTGGAATTTATAGATATCTGCGGTTGTCACAACATTATTATAAAATGATCAAATATAATTGTAGGAAGTAGCATATTCTTAATTCTATATTCACGCATGTAATAACAGAATCAAAGAACTTGGAATATTAATATATTAAATATTTCGATGTTGTACAGGGTGTACAATTAAGAAACGAGGCCGGCCATAACTATACTATAATATACTATATACTATAAGAGCTATTGACAAATTTTTTTTAAATTACTCTTATTAATTTTCCTTCAAATAGCGGGAACAAAATATTTGGTACCATTTGAATTTCTTTAGAAAAGTCGACCATTTTGTTTGAATATATAGTTTTAAATACATTACTGAGGAAAATTGTCAAAAAAATGGGAATTTCAAATTTAAATCAGTGAAACGCCATCTGGTGGCAATGGTAGCAAATTGAAAATAATTTCCAGCATTTTCTCTTGGTCACATTTATTATAAAAATTTTTATTCCACTGTTTTATCTCAAATAGTTTCCGAGTTATGGCCGGCCTCGTTTCTTAGTTGTAGTACACCCTGTACAACATCGAAATATTTAATATATTAATATTCCAAGTTCTTTGATTCTGTTATTACATGTGTGAATATAGAATATGCTACTTCCTACAATTATATTTGATCATTTTATAATAATGTTGTGACAACCGCAGATACCACTTTGTATGATGTGCATGTGCACATAATTATATTTTTTTTCGTTATTTTTTGTAGGACTTGAGTTCTGTAAGTTTGCTTATGTGTCATTGGGATCATGCAAAATATGTAAAAAAAATTGCCAGCACTATATGTTATCATAAAAAAAATTTTCAAAAAATGACATGTATGCTTGCTTGTGACGGTGTTTCATGTTTCCCTATTGTTCTGGGAGTTTTTAAATAATGTTTATATAGGTACAGGCTATAGCTGTGCCAATACCCAGAACTATATTCGATCATTTATTTTAAAAAAAAACTTTGCAATTTTGGCCGTCCACCCACCCTCCCCTTGTCACCCCAGAGTTCTGGCTCCACGAAATTTACCATACACACCACCGGGTCATCCATTCCCCTGATAAATCCTGACTATATTAGATCATGGCCGAATTTGCATGCCAGCTCTTAGACTATTACTAGAGCTTGTGTTGCGTAAAAATGTAGACAGCGTCGTACACAATGTAGATTCCCAGATGAGAATTCACATGTGATTACGATCCTTAAAATATGAGTGGTCAACTGAATAGATTTGCCGCCATATCACTTTTACATCAAAAAGGGACCAATAACTCTAAAATACACTGTAAGAACCCTATATTACACAGTCGGTTCCTTGGTTATTGCATGTAGGGATTCGGGAGGCAAGAAAAGGGAAAGTAAAGGAAATAAGCCAAACTTATTATAATTAAAAATTATATTACCCGACTAAATAGGGAATCGAGCTAAATGTGAAATTGTTTGATGGAGCAACTGAATTCACATGATGAGTAAGGGCACAAGGCAATGTAAAAGCCGACAAGTTAGCCCGACTGGCCTCAAAACAACCGTTTTATGGTCCAGAGCCGGCTCTTCCACTTACAGTATCAACTGTAAGCAACCTAATAACTCAAGACACCCAAGCCCAACACAGGGCTAGGTGGAACTTGATGTTAGACTGCCGCCACGCGAGAGAGGCCTTCAGAGGACCATCTCGCAGTCTGGCGCGCTTTTGTACAGGGCTAACCAGAGGAAACCTGCGGCTACTTGTAGGTATACTTTCTGGACACTGCAAACTTAACAAGCACATGCACCGCATGGGCCTGGTAGACTCACCATCCTGTAGGGGATGCTACACAGAAGACGAGACGGCGCAACACATATTGTGTGAATGTCCCGTACTTGTCGAATTAAGACGATCCATGTTGGGAGAATCCTGGCCGGACATGGCTAAGATTAGAGCCGCTTCCCCGTCCAGCATCCTCAGGTTCATCTCACGTGTGGGATGGCTTGAGTGACGTTGCGGGGTCGGACGACTCTAATCAGGGATGCAGCACAAAGGGCCCGAATAGATGGCCTAGGTGCGCGTGGGTTCTCCCACCCTCCCATCGAAATCCAGAATCCAGAAGGGCACATCTCAGACTTTCAGTCAATGCTCTGAACAGTCCGTTAAGCTTTGGATGTGGTGTGGGATCACTACATTCATAGCAAACTAAAAGAAGCGGCACGGAAAAACTGAAGGGTAGGCAAGGGGGATTCACTTCCACTAGTGTTACACAAGTCCAGAATGGCTAACATTGAGAAGCTCGTGGTCAAGGGAGGTATCGTTTCATACAAATAGGTAAAATTAGTAACAGTATGGGTGCCACCATAACCATACTATATGCAGCAGGTGTTATTTAAAAAGTTACTCATTTTCACTTGTAGGGTGAAGTTAATTAGCAAAAATATAGCAAGTAATGCGAGCACCAGCTCGGCACCAGGACGTTGACTTAATCGATGTTTAAAATGAATCTCAAGACCTTTAGCTAATGGCAAGAGATACCTGTACGGACTTTAAGTAAATACACAGCAGTCAAAATTTAGTCAAAACGAATTTAATAATAAACTTCAGAACACACTGCATTTAAAATTTATAAATGATAAAAGGTTAAAATGAAAACTTGCGTATAACTTAAGGTTAGATTCAGAATTGGACTAAGCAAATGATCGAGAGATTTTTCAATCGTTATTAAAGAAAAACACCATTCAGCAAAAGTTCACGACGTTTCATCATTATTTCTGCTTTTAACAGGATACAATAGCTAATAGATACTATTAACTGTAAGTACTGCTCTTAGTTAGGCATCTCTTCAACAATAACTCCCAAAATACCGTCAAATTGTTTGCCTAATCCTTGGCACTCAGAATCTTTCTATCGTTGAAGAAGAACAACGCATATTTTTTCCTTTTATTAATAATATATCCACATTCGTTTGCTTCGTATCCCATATTGCGCATATATTGTGAAATTTAAAGTGATCAACTACCATACAGCAACAATAAGTACATAATAATGCTATTTAATAAACCATAGGGGCAGAGCCTACTCTGATAAGTCCTCTTAACATCTCAATGTATTTTATAACTGACACATTTATATTTGGAGTTCATTTCAAACAGCCACACACCTTTCGTATTCTTATTCTTATTTACAATACCGATATTATCTCTAAAACTTACGTCTAGAAGAATATGTAATTTTCCAATTTATTTCTATAAATGGTAAACGAAGGAAAAATTCCATCGATTTCGTTTATTACGAGTTTAACTTTTTTTATTCCCCCATCAGCCACTTGGGTATTTTCAATTTATTATTACAAAAATGTAATGTAAGCTTCGTTCCACTTATAAATGGTAAATCGATACTAACATCGTCATTTTCAGACCGATTACAAATAAATTTAAAGTGTTCACGTGCACTGGTACCGACATGAAACTCTGTATGGCCGGGATCAATTCAACCCCGAATAAATTTTAATTTTGCCCTACGCCTTATGTTATATGTATGAATTGGGTAGAACGCTTTCTATAGCTCAAGATTAATGGTAAGCTCAATATAGATTTAATAAAAGCAAACAATGGAAGAGCTTGGTAAAAAATGAAAAATATTGCTTTCTTAAAAGGGCGATTTGCATTTTTCCGTTCTTGAGTAAATATTGACTATAGTTTATTAGTGCCCTGCAGGAGTTGGGTGTTTAAAACAGTAGGAAAGATGCATTCATGTAATGGGAAATGGGAATTACTTGTATTATAATAATAATTATTATTATTATTACTACACAGCTACTAATGAAGTGCCACAACGAAAGTTTTGATAACATTAATTAGAAATTACTTTTAACGTGAAGTTCTTACATATGTAACTCTGTAAGGTAAGCTTATGCATTTACTATGCATTGCAATTAGCGTAATAGTGGTGACGCAATGAAAAAATGAGAGAAAAGTCATAAAGTGCAATATAGTTATTTTATGATGCGAGTAGTTGCAAAACAGTTTCTGGCCGTGTAATGCGCAAAACTTTTTCGGCCGCAAAATTTTTTTAATTAAAACAAATTATTAATTTATCGTTAAAATATCTCCCGCTAGGGAATTTATTTTCTTCTATTGGCGGTCCTCGCCCTATGGTGTAATGATTTGTCGACCGAAAAAGTTTTGTGCATTACACGCCCAGAAACTGTTTTGCGTCATCTTTATAGCTTACCTACTCCTCAATTACGTGATATCAATTACGATTTATTAAACTGATAGAAATCTTCAGCTATATAATAGTCTAATAGTTATTTACAAAAAAGTCAGGAAAATCTCACATTACTGAAGAGGAACTAAATTGAAATACGAGGCACTTTGTGGCGAGCATTTTAAAGCTCCGAGTCAAGTAAGAGATTTTACTGACGTGTTTTGTATTAAATTTTTCCGGGAATTTACAGATTTTAGACAAATTTTTTACAAATTCCACAAAAATCAAGTTTGTCAATGGTAACTATGGTTACAATGTTTTGTGTCTTGTAAAGTCTTTACAGTATCTACTAGTTCGGAAAATTCAATTTTCCTGTGCGTAAATAAGCAGGAAAATGTTGTTTTAAGACGATTACCGGAAGAAACAGTGAAACAGAATTATTATTCCTGAATTTATAAAAGTTATCAGCAATTATAGCGACAGCGTCGATGAGTCAATGGTACCAATCCAAAATCTTTCAAAATCCCTGTTTCACTTTCTTGCCTAGATAGGAAAATGTCATTTTCAAGACGATTTAGGCGAATAGAAAATCAGGTTTTCCAGACGGAGGTCGAAAAAATATATTACATGCTTTGACAGCGAACAACCAAAGACAAGATTTTTTTAATCATTCTTTTGTATACGGTTGATAATTCTATCATTTCTAATTTAACTTACTGGAACAATTTCATAACGTGATTACGTATCTGCTCGTAATATCCTTGAAAGCTTATATGCCATTGAACAACCAAATCACAAGGCACCGCAAGGAAATTTTAAAGAAGGTTTTCAGCTATAACATCGTCAAGACTGTTAATCTTCTTTTTCTTTTCCTTTTGAATACAAATTTGAGTTGTAAAGGTCAATGGTAGAGCTCACGCGATGTACTCTCCAGTGCTTATGAGCAAATTGATCTTTTTGGCAGTTGTAAATGCGTGTTTATATTAATTTGCATTGATACTTAGTATGCACATGTTTAATTTCAGTCATGAAAGTTGAATTTATTCTCATTAAAATTTGAGTGGGCCTGTAATTCCTTTATACTCCAAAAGTATTTCTTGAACTGAGATAATTGTTTCGCTTTCGATTACAGAATACATTGTAATAGGTGCAACAGTAATTTATTAGTATGTTAGATACACAATATGTATCCTCAGCAGATATATATAAATTGTGTGGTTTAGTCTTTAATTTAATTATTGCAAAAAGTAACTGTCGATTAGAAACATCTAATGAATAATCCAATTACATATTCATTGATTTTAAGAGGCACAAACAACAGCAGGTACCGGTTTCTGTTTTATACGCTCTTTTTAATCGAAATCTAAATAAGAATACCTCCTTTAGTTGAATCAATTTATTCGTTCGACGTTCGACGCATCCAAACCAAGACTTTATTGTTTTAATTTGCACGCGGAAAAGTTAAACTTAAACATGAATATGGAAAAATTAATGTTTCTTCAACAATTCAGTCGAAATTCAATATTCATCAGTTTTCTTTTTCCAAAATTACAATCAAAGTTTGCCACAAAACGAAAGCAAACAAATGTTAAAATTACGTTCAGATGAAATTATTAATTTATCTACCTTAAACTCATAGAAATTTTCCTTCGCTCAGTTCGTTTCACCGCTTAAAAACAATTAAATTAGTGCCTAATCGATACAGCTCAGAGAAATGCGAACAAATGCAAAATATAACGGATAATTTAAATTGGAGCGTAATATTTTCCCTATAGCAATAGGGTGTGACCTTAAAGTGCTTAACGGATCTTGTTACGTAATACGACAATGTCGGGCTATCGTAGCTTTTATATAATTGAATTAACGTTGTTGCTTTTGACAGGTTGCTTTGACCTAAAGTAGAAATAATATGAAATTGTATTTTAAACTTTACAATGCAAGAAAGCTACTTTTACCCTTGTCACCAACTCAAACCGAGTTGATTGTTCTGCCATATTGAAAAATTCTTATCTACGCGTCATTGTTTTCACGGCTCTTTCATTTTCAATTATCTACATTTTTGATCTCTATACTTTCTACTATAAAAAAACAGTAAAGGCCTTTTATGTATTTTTTGTAATGTAATGTACCGTGTTTGATGCATTTTTCTACAATTTAGGTTAATACGTTTCCAGAGTTTACACTTTCAGTTTCATGGAGGGTGTAATTAAGTTTATGAATAATTGTAAATATGAAATAGGTAGTAGAAAGAGGCTGTGGGGGATCGATCTCTAAGCATGTTACTCTTTACTTATATTATTGAAAACACTAAAAAGTACATACTTAGACATAGACTTTCTGCCAGATTGCTGGCACTTGAGGATTTTCTTTGGTCTTCTTCTTTTTTGCTTTACCCATCTATCCTTTGAACCATGGCCATACTATATTAATTTATTTTTCTGTATGTAATTTTTCTAAAAAACACCGCAATTGTTGTTCATTTTGTTAACGACCACCATTTGGACAGTTTTCACCATCAAAGGTATAAAATCCATCGTTGGCTTTCATTTCTGTATGTCACAAAGATATTCTTTCGAGTTGCACATCGATATATTTGGGACATTGCCTTCTTTTTCCAAAATGCACATTATTTCTGACTAAAATTCTTTGTACGGTTTTATACGAAACCGCAAAACAGCGACCTGCTTTTGACTAGAATTCTTTCGTTTTCGGCAAATTAATGCAAGTTATACTCTCTTCACAGTCTATTATTGCGCTATAAATGTTCACCAACATTTTGAACTCTGAGTAAGTTTACAATTTTACCTGGAAAACCGTCCAACTAAGCTATATTCTTGGGAGTAGGTTCCATACGTTATCCAGATAATAGCTAGTATTTATGCTGCATTTTATTATTATTTGCCATACACTCTGCTTTTCGGTAATTACGTGTTTAACTACCGAAATCGCTGGTACCATGTACGGACCCAGTACCTTATTATTGTAGAAATCGCTTGTCGCTTGTATCATCTCATCTTTGATCACCTTACAAAGCTCTTATGTTGGAAACAGCTGTTTCCTATCATTTTGGAGACGTCTAAGCTGCTGTAGGTATTCTATCTTTGATTACGATCTTATAGCCCATTAATCACGTTCAAGCTGATTGCTCAATTTCTGCAAATATCTGTGACCTCACGATCAAGTACCTGTGCTAATGTTTCACTGTTGCAACTCGCTTTTTGGCAACATTTTCTTTTCCTTAACAACGAGAACCTTACTTTCAGGTAACAATATTTTCTCCTACACATGAAGGACCTCACATTTTACCAATGACAATAAGATTTCTTCATATATAGAAACTTATTTTCAGGCCAGAATAATTTCCTGTAAATGAGGGAAACCATTTCTGTACTACCAATGGTTGCAAAAAATCCAAAGTAAAGAGATACTAATTCTCGTTCAGAAAAATGTTGCTCAAGAGAGAAAATTAGGGAATGCCCAGAATACAAGAGCGTTCGAACACTCCCACAACCTTCGGTAGCCTTAATTCTACATTAAGATGTTCAGTGATTTTATGGGAATTCTCAAAAATATCTTGAATTGTTGTATCTGCTGGTACCATCAGACACCATCTTTATATGGTTAACACACTGTAAAACGTCTGAGCTCTTTGATTGGAAAGTGTTTGCAACGTATTAACGTATTTACAACGTACGTGCAAGCTAACGAAGTTGAAAATTTAGCAATCGTATGATAAACAGAGGCTTTTTGGTACTTCCATGTAGTTTTCCTGTTGCTGCATTTCTCTTTGTAGAGACAAGAATGAACTCGCGAACTATATTATGTTTGTGTTTCGAATCTCAGGTACAGAATGAAAGTCATTATAACACATTTGTCTGGATAGTGCTTCACTTTGAAAGCACCTGTCTATTGCTGGACACTATTGCTTTGCATCAATCGCCGTCAATTCAGCAAACCTAATCAAGTTGATGTAGATGAAAAATTTGTGAGGAAAATTTGAGTACCTTAGTCTAAGATGAAGATCTCTCTATAGAATTTTAGACGAGGATGAGACCTCGGTAAACGATTACGACTTCTGCAAAACAAGGATCTATCCAATCAGTTCATCGCTCTATAGGCCAAGAAACCGAAGATATAATTTTCTGTGAGAAAAGCATCGGAACGATAACGGGAAATGTCTACAAAGGCTCTCTGACTTAAAGCACAAATTGTTCAAGCAGTAGTAAATGAGTAATCTGGTTTTATGGAACCCAGACTGATCTTTTTCTTTCAAAAATTAAAAATAAATACTTGCCAAGGTGTCGTTTTTTCTCGATTAATGCCACAGAAAGTTTTCTGGAGTTGTATTTTGCAGAATTATTAAAAGATTTTTTTTAGACATAAAGATAGAAAAACTACAGTATCAGCGAACATCTTGACGGCGCAACAGACGGAAAAAATAAAGTGCCTCCTGACTAGAGACCTCATGGCAAGAGAACCACTGCATCTATTTTCAAAAATGCACACACCCACTTTGTAGCAAAATCTGAAATTTTTTCATAGTTTTTCACGAAAACTGGACCATTTGGTAACAAAAAAGTAAGAAGGGTGGTATTTCGTGATATGAATACCGTCATTACCACTATTAGAAATAAAACAAAACTTTCAAAATTTTTTCCCTTTATCATTCAGTTACCAATTTTAAACATTGAAGGACGTAATGTTTTTCAAACAGAGCAAGCTAACGAGAGATAAATTCACGTGTCTTCTGACAAAAAAAGGAATACCTACTTGCAGGTGTTGGTAATTAGATAAAAAATTGCAGATGACGTCGAATCGTACAACTGATAAAACAATTTGATTTAGTTCGCGCGTATTTCTATTGCGGTGCAGTTGCTTTACATTTTCGTGTTACATTTCGGAAACCAACGGATTTTTCCAGGTAACGCCTTTTTTGGATTTCATTCTCAAATATTCTTCTAAACTTTTTCTAGAATTCTAAATCGTTATAGTTTACGAAATGAGTAATGCATATTTCTTTGTTTCAGGTGAGCAACCAAAATGACTTTTTATATGCAAACATCCACCTACGGTGAGTGCTTTTAAAATTTAAATTTGTTTATTGGGGTAGATACGCTTTCGTGTGTATGTGAATTTAAAAAATACGTGGGGAAACAATGCATAGAAGGTGTGCTGAATTTCAGGTTTAGTATTATTTTATTATATTATTAAAATTTAATTCAGAGGTTGAAATGAAAATTTACTCAGTACATTACAATAATTTTGATAATTAGGGTAGATATACGTTGTTCGAAAATAAGAAAACCCTATTTACATGCTACGCAGGAAAATTTATACGCAATACTAAGTTTAGGTAAAAATTTTACTCCTTTTGTGAGGAATAAAACTTTTTATCGCTGTTACGTTATTAATATCATTCGTACACTTAGGTATGTACCTACTGTGAATTCTTGTGGTACATATCTAGTGGTTGGAGTTGCTCTTAATGGGGTGGGAACAATAATTGTAAACAATTATATTATAGTGACCTTTTCTTTCTTTTCTTTTAATTGTAATGAGGTAATCAATCTAAACTTCTATAATATGCGCTTTATAGAGTTTATTTAGACTTCATAGGGCATTTAATCGGAAGTTTCTGAATTATATACCTATACAAGATCAGTCAAAACGAAATACAAATATTTCAGGTGATAAAAGTTTGGAGTTAATTGTAGTTGATCGTTTACTCCGTTGAAAATTTAGGACAGAAAAACGCAGTTTTCCCTTCCCTCTTTGAGTGGCTACATCTTCGTTATTTCAGAATTTCGGAAAGTATAGTTTATATAACAAATAAACATTAGTTTTCAAAGTTCTATCATCTCCTGAAATGTTACTATTCCTTTTTGACTCACCTTGTATACAAAAAATCAAAAGACTATCTAGATAAAAATAGGTACATAGCACTCAGATTTATAGTTCATCGACAAACTATTTAAACTTTTAAAGGATAATATTATCTCTACGTTAGTTGTAATTAAAGACGAATCTTAATCAGAATCACCTTTACAATGCATCTCATCACATTATTAGACCATGACCGCCCTTTATAAGCCTGAAGAAACTAGTAACGCTTGTCCATCTCTTTCCTTATCTTATTGTCTTATTTATCTATCTTGCCAAGGATCACAAAAATGTAAGTATATAAATTAAGGGGGAGGTTACAAGCATTCAATGGATTCAAGCACTTCCGATTTAATTCAACAATAAATCGCCCAAAACACACACAAAACACAAGTTTTCTATTTAAAGGTTATTGAAGTAATAATGTTGCGCTTAATAATGAAAATGATACCTGGTATCTGTTTCTCTTGGATGCTAACATACTTTTCTCAAAATTTTGTTGATACTTTCAGAGACATTTTGTTACAGCGAAGAATTAGCTAATGTATTATAATATTATAAATAGATAATAAAGGCACGCAATGGGCCAAACGCACGGTATTTGATCGCGCCGAATTTACATAATTACTTCTAATGTACTGTTTCTTCACCACTATTATATGCATGCGAATGTTATCGATTAGGTACCAGTTATTAATAAACAAAGGTGCGTGGGGTCACAAATCTATTTAAATTTATATCATTTCCGTAAAACTGAAATAATTAAGATGAACACTTCCTAACAAAGTTAAGAATTGTTATCCTCACCTTTAATGCAATTACCGTTGTGCCAGGAGCAAAGTTACAACTTTATTGACGTCGCTGTCGCCGTGATGCTTCGAATCGATATATAACTTCTTTAAAAAATACTGTAATTGAAGAATAATTGTGTTAGAAAGTAGACTTCAACTAATCAGTTCAATTCAATTACACTGCGACAGAAACTTTTCTCTGACACATATATTTTTTTCTTTCTGAAAGTAGTAAATCAATTTACGAAACTTTTCGAAATGTCACACGGATCAGAAGTGTTTCAATTACTTTCATTCTCTTGGGAGAATAATTTCTTTCTCAAAACTGTGGAACAAGTAGGTATATTATGTATATTATACTTATACCTTACAGTAGTGTAATATTATTACTTTTTTTGCAATCGCTTGTAATTTCGGTGTGGCTTTAACTAGAAGGGACGTTTAAAACATTATCTTTTAGATGCTCTCATCGTGTCGACATTCACCGTTTTGTATCATTTAATTAATTTTTCCATAAGTAGGTACGACATTACGACTAGACGAAGTTAAAGTAAACGGAATATCAGTCGTATCGAAACATCTTGAGAAACAAATTTTTGACCTGTTTGGATTTAGACAACAACAATTTGTCAAAAGAATCACATTAGTTCTCAGCTCTCATATCTACACATAGTCAATCACTGTTAGATCACCTTTAATATTAAAGTTATAAGTAAAGAACTTTTTTCTACAAACGTCAAAAAATGACAAGGTTTGTGCATCGATAACAAGATAACAATACACGAAGTGACCCTTTTTTTCACTTACCTACGTTACCATGACAGCGGCCCGAAATGACGACGCCAGGCGCGAAGTACTCCCTGCACGCAAACTAGATGAGAGTTTTGTATTTTAACGTTAAAATAATTGTCAAATTCTTCACGTTTCGTTTGCGTTTGTAGGAAAAATTTTGTTTGCAACTCGTGCGCGAAATACTTTTGGTGATCTCGACTATTTCAGTTCTCTTCAGTTCTCGATCACCAAAGTGGCATTTCGCGCACTAGATACAAAAATAACTATTAAAGCTAGCATTTGCATTACAAAATACAGACAAGAAGCGTGAAAAGCTAATTTTTAGCTGTGTTTACAGAAGAAACGTATTTTACTGCTGTAGATAAAATAAAAAAACAAAAAGAAAACAGTCGGAAAATTAAGTTGCTGAAAAGTAAACAGTAATAATTTAAATAAGGCGTAGAGGTATAAAAAATTATAATTAATTTCTATTCGTAACGTTACCGTTACCCAATTTAGACGGCTTTTAGCCTATTAGTAACCTTTCAATCTCAAGAACAATATTTGCAATTTCTTTAAATTAGGTAGTATTGGCGCCCATGCCAACTAATAAACTACCTCGAAGTATTTTAGAATCGGTGTTTCTATGTATACTACTAATACGTCTTGTATTAATGAAATGGAAAATCCTATGTTAATAGTTACTCCAACATTTAGCTTGGTGGGAATAATTATAAAGCACGTAGTGTATGAATCAAGAAGAAGGAAAATCCTCGTCATCCTATAATCATCCTAAATTTTCATTAAGAAAGGCATGTTTCTGTGCTTTTTAAGGTTGTCTACTTCAGTCTGCGTGTAAGATTTTAGTTGACAGGATATTCATTAATTAGTTCAAATATCGATACGATTCAAATAGTAGTAGAACGCCATTACTAGTCAATCGAGAATTACGCGACATTCCAGTCAAAGGTGTCGAGTATAATATCGAACGGAAATTTGCTTATTCGAGATTTCTTAATGTACGCGAAAATACGAAATTACGCTCTGTAGAATGTAGATGTACCACACACTTATAAAAACCGTAACATATTCATATTTCATTTCTTTCATTCATTTCTTTGTGCGAAGCTTTAGCAATTTTCATAGAGTATTAGGTTTGCCCACATTTGCATTAACAACGATAATATGGAAATGCATAGGAATCCCATGACTAAAAGTTACTTAAACAGAACTACTTATCTAAATAAATAAATAAATCAAAACTCGCCTTCTCGCTTCTGTATTTATAAGCAAGTAGAATAATTCTACTCTTCAAACTTTTCAATAATGCATGAAACTCTAAATTTAGAGCCCCGCACGAAATTGTGTGCGAAAATAGTCGATTTAATCTAAAATTAGTTGAACTTTTCTTGTAAACTAACCTAAATTACTACAAAAAGTCATAAAGTCAAAAATTGCTACGTGTTACGTGCCTCATTCATATTGGCAGTTGAATAAACCATCACGTTTATCGTATAGACGATTTTATTCTATAAATATTTACTTCCGTAACTGTGGTCGAGACATTCTCCTCAGTCATAAAATTCGGTAGTTAGTTTTAGTGTCGTTTACTATAAAAGCGTCGTTTGCTGGGTCATATATCGGACTATGACCACGAGACGAGGAAACTGTTCTACACGAATACGTTCTCGTCGCCTTCCTGCTAATACATTTTACTACCACTTGCATTTAGTCGTTTTATTACTCATGATTTAGTAACTTCTTGTTTTATTGGAAGGGATAGATGGAAAATCCACAGTAAAGCTTCAGTTAATCTAAAAATCATGGTTCACTGAGTAACCGGGCGCAAAATGGGAACTTGGGTTGCTTCAAACAAGTTAAAAACTTATCTGGCCATTTTTCAAAAACCTTCGGTAAAAGGAGGGGTGAGTCGCAATTTCTAGGGAGATAATAAAATTGAAAAAGATTTACGCATTAATTACGAGATATTTCCAGACTAAATGTAACATTACGTATTCGAGAATCAAGTGTGCTATTAAATGGGGCTATCACTAAATAAGTATTATTTATACCTAATACACAACGAACAACAGTAAAAGATTTCCATATGCAGAACATTTACCGCACAACGCAAGTTATACCAAAATTTCTCACATTCTGTTAGGAACATCCTCAATTCTTTCACTGTAACCCCTACACTTTTCATAACAACAGAGGAAGAAGAGCTTCTTGCGGGCTACAAGATTGATCCTTTCCTAAAAGTCAACTCTTCGCACAGACCATTTCCAAAGTGGAATGGGGTGGTGCACTTGATTGGAAAGCGATCTGAATCCAACATCTTTAATTTCTTCAATTTAATAGAACAAATAGGAAATGTTAATGAGATTAAATTTAGTAAGGATTTTCCATACGTCGTCATGTACAGTTTCGGAAAATTTACAAAGTTTATTATGCTGTGAAAAGGAGAACTTCTGTAGTTTGAAGCCTTTTCGTTCTATTCTTTTTCTTCATGGTACTTGTCTCGTGATCGCTGGTATTATTTTTGAAAGGTTGGATTGTTGGACCAAAATCATAGATTTTCTTTGGACGGCCTGTGGACTCAGTGAAGCGTATACTGCGACTGTTGAACTGGAGCACAAATCTAAAAGCCCAACAAGCCACCAACATATTTAAAATGTCGACTTATGTCGTAAGGCACAGTGTGTGCCCCTGTACTGCCTTCACCGCCCGAATTACTTTATTTCATTATGTAACAATGAAGTTAACAAAAATGACTTTTATGAAGATAGCAACAGTGATACAATGAAATAAACTAATATAACGAAATATCGAAGAATCCTTAGTGTTACCACCACTTATTTTGATAAATCTTTACATATCTTAGTTAAAAACCATGTGGTAGTCTAAAATGCATTAAATTCGCTTATGTACATCGACGCAGAGCGTTTTTCCCACGAAAGTGGTACACAAAGAGAGATTTTGACATCTTTTGACCAAAATCAATGTGATAACATTCATTCATTGGACACCAATCTAATGGGTTTGGGCCTTTTATTAACGAAATTGGTCCATAAATAACAATTTTGATACGTTTTAGTCATAAAACACATCGAAGTTAAAAATGAATGAAATTCGCTTATGGGAGGATTGGACGTTTCCCCATGAAATTGCTGTGTAAAAAACGATTTTAGACTAATTCTGCTCCATAACTTTTGACATGGACCACGGATAGGAATTATATTAAATAGTTCCACATCTAAGCAACGTTTCCGATCCACATGAACCCCTACAACTTTTGTCCCTGTTTATCTAAGGAGTTGAAAATCAATAGCTTTCTGTTTTGATCTATAATTAATCCGTATACCAAATTTCTTATCAATTATACTTGATACCTAATTTAGAATACAATAACCCCATCAACCTCGAGGTTTTGTGACACTGATGCACGATGGAAATCTTGTAAACGACTGCAAGTTTGGAGAGAGAAAAATTTGTGTCTGCATGGTAACTACAGGGTGGAGAAGACAAGAGTCTCCACATTCAGCGCATATAGCTGTGCGTACCACCTTTTGATTAGAAACAAAAACATTCTCCTTTTTTTTCTTCTTCCTTTATCACAAATTTAGAACCTGTTTATTCTAAACGATTCTATCAATTATTTTTCTTGGCCTTTCCGGTGATCTTTTTTCCTTCGGTCCTCATTAGTCGATCTGGCGTTATTTTATTTATGTCGTTGTTCCACCACTACTTTCTTTTCAGGACCTCGCTTCCTATGTCGTCTAGATTGCCTCCGCCTAGGAGTTCTGCTGAGTAAATTAGGTAGGTTCGTGGATTCTACAGCTAGGTTTCAAGTTGAACCTCAAAATATGGTTAGCCAATACGGCGAAGAAAACTCAATCCAATTAATGAATACACGAAACCTCCCCCATATAGGTAGTTTATTATAAATTATTACAGAACAGTTGTACCCGTATTTTAGATTATTCAAAAATGAGCTGTTTTTTAAATAATTTTAGAAGTAAAAAAATAAAAAAATATGGAGAAGGTTTCCACTTTCTTCGTTGCATTGCGAGTTGGGCGGGGATCGAAGCTCGGGTAAAGTAGTAGTCGTACAGCCTCGAAACGGAATCGATAATCAATCCAAACAAACAAAAACCTTGGAGGTAAAAGAATTTCTTCAGGCAATGGTTTACAGGAATGCTTCTAGAACCGTCCACCTGAAGGATTGAAGCAGCTAGAAATCATTTGACTAAATATGTAGATATTCAAAGAAGTTATGTATCTAGAAAAGCAAAACTGTTCAAATCCCTGAGTACCTTTCCTTATTCTGTAAGACATTCTTCCTAATTTTTAAATAAAATTATCTATTTTAGGAAAGCGGGCTATTGTTGGGCGAATAACGAATAAAACGGTGGGTGAAGAGAGACGTCTACTCTCTCACCAAAGAGAATAGTTATAATAATACTCTTTGCTCTCACGTATTATGTTGTAATGTTAATTACCGTGGAATTTTCTCGTAAACGGCGTTATTCTTTTGTTGTTTTTATTGGGTCTTGTTGTTTTGTTATTTCACCCTTGCACCTCATAATTTGGCAATTATTATTTCTTTAGCAAGCATGTGTAGGTACTACGTAGTATAAATTATTATTCGTTATTTATTGTGAATGGAACATGAAAAGAATAGCTAATTGGATAAAACGTTTCAAGCTAAAAGTGCGACGTTAAAAGTTAAATTTTAGAACGGAGATGTTTACTTTACCACATCATGTTTACTTTAGACGTAAATATTCCATTACACTGTACATTTAAACACATTATTCGTGCTAATCGAGGAAATTCGCTAAGCGAATCCGAAATCTGATGCGTAGAGGGCGATGTATTAAGAGATTTCGCAAACCGTACATGCAATTAAATGTCAAAGGGAATGCCTAGCCTATTCCCAAATACAGTGGTAGGTATTTAACTTCTGTCTATAATATCTTGTGAAAAAGCTCGAAAAGCCCAAATCGTAAAGCAATAGCGGTAACTTGATCTTATTTTCGGTAAAATATTGTAAAGAGATAGTGAGTTATAACAGTTAAATTTGCATATAAAATACAGTTTCCTAATGTTTTATAAACTTTTGAACATGTTTTCTGGATGCTCTAATATAAGTATAAAAGTTATGTATGTAACTAGTTCAGATGGGAAGCTTTAACTCCTTAATGTTAAGTTACTTACCGTTAAACTTTCGAATACATCTTTGGAATACAAATTAAGTGTGAAGATATTTTGCTAGTTTAAGAGTTTTTTCTTTTCGAAAATGTTTGGACGTGTAATTAGTGAGATACGTGATATGCCTAATCATTGCCCATAATAAAGTCCGATGTAATTACTGGATAGTCGTTATTTTATAATTATACATTAGTGACAGGATACAACGGATTATCTCCTATTAACAATGAATCAGATTATTAGTTGCAATTATTATTGATACTGAACACGATCATTTGTAAAGCTTGAGATATTATTTATTACACATAAAACGTTTTCAATAATTTTTATTTTTAAAGAGAAAGCAAGAGAAATTCTATTGTTTTTTGTTACTTTACACCAGTTTGCTATAAATTTTTGATTTTTTCCTTCCTTCAACTTGTTAGCATTCAGGGATTCGTTTTTGTTTACAAAACTCTTGCAAACTAATTATATCTACTGATTTCAAAATGTAAGTGACATAAGTCCTGTAATAAATTATATCTATGTTTTCCAAGTGTTCCCGTAATCTCACTGTGTACCTACGTTACATAAATGTTAAGAAGTATATTATACCTACTATGTATACCTATACATATTACGTGGTACAGAAGGACAATGAAAGGTAAAGTAAAATTAGTTTTGCGAACCTTAACTGGTGTCACTTAAGTTCCTATTTAAATTTATTATACTTCTCTAGACACAGGAGCAAGCAAGAACAAATTTTAATAAATAAAAGAATTGAATTTAAGGAAAACAGTATGGTCTGGAAAAGTATGGAACCAAGTAAATATCTTTAAAACGAGAAGGACGGTATTTATGAAATTTTGCAGCCAAGTTCAATGACGCAGAACGCATCTGATACCATATTTTTTGTTACTCCTGTACTTCCAGTTTCACCGGAAATACCCATAACTTTCTTAATTTAAATGGGACACCCTGTATATTTTTTGCACATTACAGTTTACAGTTAAAGAATAGGTGAATTTATTATTTACTATCTAGTAGGTAACTGTTGCCAAACTAATTGACAAAAATAAATAGTAACAAAAAATATGGCATCAGATGCGTTATGCGTCATTGAACTTGCCTCCAAAATTTCATAAACATCGGCCTTCTCGTTTTAAAGATATTTACTTGGTTCCATACTTTATTCCAACCCTGTATAAAAAAATGAATCGCTATTTCCCTACCTCTTTTCAAACTATTTCTGTTTGTATACTTATGTTTCAGATTTTGCCAGTAATGCCCTTATACATATATAAACAAGGGTAATACGCATTTTCCTATTCAAAGTAGAACATAACTAAACGTTTCAACACAGCAATTATTATTTATCAAATGTTCTTTTCTACTATGTACTACATTTTTAAAGGCGCTCATTGGTTATGTATTCTTTATCTCTAATTGTAATTGTACATTTATTCGTTCATCCAAATCCTTGAAAACGTATATTCCCAGTGATTCCTTTTACAATAACTATCATAACTTGTGCATATTATGAAGAATCCTTGAATGTCCTTAGGCGCCTCAATGCCTATGATTATATTCATAAACGCCGCCGATACGAGGCCATCTCAGCTCATTCGTCCACGTTCTGTGATATTTGTCTTTAGCGCATAATACCACATAATACTTTATAATTATTAACGCTATTCAATTTTACAGAAATTAAAATTTTTTTATATTTCCTACTTCCTACGAGTATTTTAAGTTCAAACTTCTACCTTTTAAAGTAAATATAAACCAAGCATACGAACGTCTACACGGATGATTAAATCAATCCTTTATTTTGGCGAAGTTAATTTTGACAATTTCATATTTGATGACATTTTCATATTGTCGAACATCTCTTTTCATAGGTTTCTCTTGCAATTAGAAATATGTAACGTACCTACCTCAAAATTGAAAATTCCGCTGAGTGAGATGGTTTCGACTTTCTCGATCTCGAAGTTGCCTCTTTCGTCTTTTGAAATTGAAATTGTCAATCATTCTTCCTTATAAGGATATTCTATTTAATATCGTTCGATCTTATTAAACCTAATGTTGAGGGAAATTCGTGGAACTACTCCAATTAAGGAACATAATCCTTTACAATGGTCTATCGGTATTATTTCACTTATTGCTTAACTTTGCGTAGTGGAGCTGACGCAGACTTGCATGTAAATATCAGTGCTATGGCACTAGCCGCATGCTATACATATAGGTACTTATGCTATACTATATTTACGATTTAAAGAATAGCAGACGTGGAAATTCAAAGTGCAAAATGATGATTAACCTTGCGCTGAAATTTACAAAACTTCTCCTTAGGTTGGTAGAAGATGCGTGACAAGCGATCAAAGTAATAGAGGCAAAAAAAAAGAAAAATCATACTGAAACGTAAATCAAATGCTTCCTTCAGAATAAAAATAAGAAACCTTTTTAAAACCATGTCAGTCATTTATTTTGAAAAGAAAAAGAATAAACCCTTAGGTACATCAACTTTT
This sequence comes from Pyrocoelia pectoralis, assembly GCA_036250285.1. Taxonomy (NCBI): domain Eukaryota; kingdom Metazoa; phylum Arthropoda; class Insecta; order Coleoptera; family Lampyridae; genus Pyrocoelia; species Pyrocoelia pectoralis. The sequence goes on along the minus strand of CM070079.1, from coordinate 2,820,265 downwards.
CAACTACACGCCTTAATAAACTAAAATTGATCATCTTTGCAGTTTGAGACTTTGAGAGATACTTTAATAGGTTGTTCACTCATTTGAAAGTTAAGTGACGGCAAAATGAAGCGCTTTTCTAATACGTAGGGTAATTAAATCTCACTGTGAAGGGTTATATGTAAATAGAACGCTAATATGGCGTTTGAAGTCTAATTTAAACAGGCGGTGTGTAAATAAAGCGACTAAAGGATGCAATATAAAGATTATTGAGCGAAGTCGAACTGTTATTCAAGTAAGTATACAGGGTGATTCGTTTATCTCAGTGGGAAATCAGATTAATATAATGCAATTTCCAACGATAACAGTGATACCTCTGATTTTGCTTTATAGTTTGTTGCTTTTCGGAATCATTTGACTGCAATTGTAATTTTTTATTGACTTTTGTGTTAAATTTAGTTCTTTTTGGAGTGGACTAAATATTCAAGTGTATTAAAACTGCATAGACTGTCACTGTTGTATAGGAATACTGCGCGTTCCATTGCCTGTTATGGTTTGTTTAATAAAGTTTGCTGAAGTTCTATGTTTGAGTTTAAAAAATGAGTAGATTTTATTATGTAGGGCTTTAAAAGAAGCACGTTTTAACAATACTGACATTCGCAAATAGAAATGGGAAGATCTAACACTTGATGGTGTCACTGCAATGTCATCTTACGATTTCAGGACCAAGAACAAATATTAAACTCAAATAATCACTTCCTAATATATTACACAGAAGACCAAAGAACATTTCAAATTAATTTTATAAATACCTATATTGCTGACTTCTCTTATACGAAAACACAAACGTAACTATTCATATTATGTCAATATCAAGCAAAGTAAGCATTAACATTACATACTTAGCTACAACACACTCCCATGACGCATCAAGTTAGGTACACTAATATTTCTAAAAATTTCATAGAAATTAATTTATTGATAAAAAATCAACACAATATATTTCAAGAAATGTGGAAGAACTGAAACACTTGTGGTCGTTGAACACAGCACAGCAAATACCAAAAATCACAATTGTAAAACGTACATTTATTGATAAAAAATCAACACAATATATGACAACTACCATAAATAAAATTGCCACATATTCCTTATTTTTTTCGAAATTAGTGATCCCTTGTCTGTTGAATAAAAAGCCTTCAAGTTAAATCTTATTTGATTTTTTCATCTGTATTAGCTGTAATATACCCATCGTGGATACTTTTTCAGTAATTGTCAATTACCTATACATCAAGGCTTTACATGAAATTAATGTAAAGTGTACTTTAGAGCTTTGCGTTGCAAAAAATACGAGTATAATGCTCTTTATGGTCAACTGAATTAAATTTCGTCTGATTCCCCGACTAATCAACATTTCACAAAAGTGGTTCAGTAAATCACGACAGCTTTCATCTTTATAGTTATAAAATAGACGAATTTTCTGTTATGAAATGTACGTATTCATAAATGGTGAACAAAACGAATCCCTCTAATACGCAAGCAAACAAGGGCAGTAGTAGTAGGTATATAATGAGGCTTTAAAACGCATAATTACGACTTTCCTCTATGTATTGTTTGTAGCAGAAATGAAAATCCTGTAATTATTCAAAAAACGACAATGAACTACATTCGTAAAGATTCTTTGTAGATCCTAACACTCAAAATTTATTCATCGCTTATTACTTTTCCTCGTTCCAGTACAAGAGTCCTTGACGTGGTCCATTAAAGCAGTACGTTATACTTTCTGTAGCATAAATCAGTGTTGATTTATACGGATAAGGAATAATAAAAAAGATCTTTACTGTAGTGGCAATCTGTCTACTACGCTTTTAATTTTTTGTATCCATTAAATAAATGGTTGCTCGTGTAAGTTAGTACATTTTCTAAAAATTGAGGACTTTCCTTAAAATGATTGGGTTCTTTCCAGATTTTACAACTTTTAAATTTTTAAACATTTTTTACTTTTACTAAATTTAAAATTAAAGAACAAGACGTTACTTTTTTTTTAGAACAAAAGCAGGTAAAACCTAACAAAACACAAACTTTTAACATAGAAATTGCTTTACCTAAATTTCGTTCGCGCTCTTTCATTTGTAAAATCCGTTTGCAATCAAGTACCTACTCTTCGTAATACCCTTCATCGCCTTTATCGAAAACTCATGACTAAATTATCGAGAGCACAATAAACGTCTTTATTATGAATTCTAATCGAATTCACTCAATATATATCTACAAAGGTTTTACCACCCTAAAATTGTTATGTAAGTAATTTAAGTACCCGACCTAATTTTACGGCGAATGTATTTTTATAACCATTCGTAAATGAACAATGGAATCAATGCCCTCTTTTTTTGCTATTCGTAACATTCACTTACCTTAAGATTTATTGACAAATATTACATTTTTATAGACTTCGCATTTTTCTTTTACTTCCATTCTTAGCGCTTATCGAACTATAACGACACATCTACAGCCACTGAAATATAAGCAACCTGGAACGCGCACGGTGCATTTAACCTGTAGGAAATAAACCGAGCGTGCGATAGCAATAACGAAGGGTCATTGTGTCCTTGTTGTACTCATTCACAGTTAAGCTGTTGAAGCATTTTCATTGTTTTACGATTAATCAAACTAGTTTTTTATTACGTATACGATACAATAAAAAAAAATGAGTAAGACACAGACCGAATGTCCCTACAATAATTCCCTTTCTGTCGGCTCGGCTGTAAGTTAAGCATAAGCGTTCCAGGTTGCTTATATTTCAGTGTCTACAGCTGTCCTTTAATCCAATTAACGCAGGAGATGAATTGATAGAAAACTAAATAAACATGCGGTTTGAGTGCGAATTTTTCAATTTCTAGTTACTCGTTACGAGTTCCTAAATGTTATAGACTTAATTTCCGTGTTTCAGGGTTTAAATTTAAAGTTTCCTGTCTCAAATCTATATTTTTATTTCACAGGTTTTAAGTTTTAAATTTCGTGATGCGTTCAAATTTCAGATTTAATTTAACCAGTTCGTAAGAGGTTTCAAGTTTTCACTCGTTTCAAATTATTAATTTGCAATTTCACGTTTTGAGTTTTAAGTCGTTAGTTTCAAGTTTCAGCATGACAATTTTAAGCTTTTCAATATTAGTTCAAGGTTTAATCCTCCTGGGATGGGTTCTCAATTTCCGTCGTCAAGTTTCATAGCTTTCATTACAAATTGGTGGTTTAGAGTCCTTAGCTTTCAACCTTAAAATGGTTAGATTTGTAAGTTTCAATTCATTATTAGGATAAATAGGATTTAGAGTTCAGGTTTCAAGATTGAAATTTTCAAATAGCAAATTTCATAGTATTGGGTGTATTGCGTATTAGAAATAAACAAGTTCGTTGCACTTCCCGAATGAATGAATATCGTTGTCTTGACAACGGTTCACGATTGAATAATAATGTAAATCGTAAGGAATATGTAGATTGTAGCAGTTAGTGTAATATATAATAATATAAATTTAGTGCTTAGACTGGAAGATGGAATGCAAGAGTGGAAACAATTTTAAAGCTTCCAATGTCAAGAAGAAACCAAAAGATGTTCTGTTACAGAAAATACGTTTCAAGGGAAAAGATCATGGATCGCAGTTCTGGGTATTAGGCATAGAGCAATTGTTCTATGGTATTAGCTCAGATATTTTATACGACCATTTGTTAATCAGCTCTTCTGTTTTAAAAACTATCCCTACATTTTGAACAATTCAGAAATAATTACTCTCTTCCTCGTATATAGCAAGCTAAAACCCAGTAATTATTCAAAAACGAGAATAAGAGAAATTAGTGGAGATTCTTTGTCGATTTCAAATTTGCAATTCATCGTTATTCTTTTTATATAAGTCGTTCCATAACAACAGCCATTAACGTCCTCCATTAAAACAGTACATTAATTCTTTAGAAATACAAATCGGAGTTGATTTATAATTTCAGTAGGGAGAAGCCATCAAAACCAACCCTTTTAAACGTAGACAAATTGGAAAACTAATTGATAATAATTAAAGTTACTAGCTAGTGCGCAGCCGGTTGTAAAACCAACGAGTATATAATACTCTTTACTAAAACTTAAAATTTTAACGATTGTTCCGTATCGTTAAAAGTTAGAAAGGGATCATAACATTCCGTATGTCGACTTTACAATGTAAATTGAAAAAACCTGGTTAGTGTAAAGGGTTTTAATTAAAAAACAACAAACGAAATTGACACGCTTTTTCTTTATAATCGGAGAACGGAGTTTCGTATTCATCCTCTTTATGTAATCCGTTTTACATAATCTAATCACAGGAAAATTCTCGTCGCACAAAGACAGTAAAGCAAACCTTGTGAGGCTGCGGTTTTTTTAGGAAGGTTATACTGATAAAACTGCTGTTAGTTGGCAGTCCGACAAAACACGATTTTCAGGATTGGCAATCACCGAAGTTTCCAGTTGCCAAAACCGGTGCCTTAAAGTCTCGCCAAAGACGGATCTTTTTTTGTTTGACTTTATTCAACTTAAAATTGACTGTTTTGTACCATATTTAGTTACCCTTAAGGTTATTGGCCCAAAAATGTGTGGAAATAGTGTAAAATGTCGTAAAAGTATATAAATGGTGTATTGGAAACAATGTATTCTGAGTATCAAAATGGGTGAGCGTAAAGGAGATTCATTGTCTGTATACGTGGGTTATAAATTTTATTATCGCTATAATATTTCAATTTTATTAAACATAAACCGTTAGTAGAGGATAATTGGTCATGTTTTTCCTCCCTATTATTCGTAAAACAGTTAGGTACTTTAGCTCAATGGGCGGGGGTGGTGCTAATTACAACTATTCGTTTTTTCATCAGGTAGGTATATATGTGTACTTTTTCGATTGCCACAATCGTACACGATCATTGTAAAATATGTATACAGATCGACGTTTTCAAAGCATTTTTACACTTAACAATTTTCGAGAGATAAGTGTATGAAATTTGAAGTAGGTACCTACATAATGACTATTTCTGTCAATTCCTCTAACAAATTTAAAATTATACAGGATGTTAATGTTTCCATATTACAACGATTTATGGTAGATAATGGGGCTCATCATAAATGTAGTTGGCTTCATAAATGGAAAATTATCATTATCAATAGCAATATGAAGATCTCACATATATATTTACGTACTCGTATTTAAAATAATGTTAAATACACGTTTTCATTTATTTACCGTAACGAATTTAATGGCTATATAATCATTTTTAAAGGTCCCGCAATTTAAGGATGGTGTTTGGATGTACTGTTCTACCTTCTACTATTCGTACCCAAACTTCGCCACGTTTAGATCTCAGTAATGAGAACCCGTAACCGTAATTCTCTTACTGTTGGTTTACAATATCCAGTAGTTCACGCTTTAACAAGTTTTCTTCAAATTGTGCGTCGTTTGAGTTAAACCAACCATTAGTAGGTATGATTTTTTCTCCATGCACTTGCAAGTAAACTCCAATATGTTAGAGATCCCTTTTAACAAAGCCATTTACACGTTCAATGTGAACAATTAATTATCAGCGACTTGAAAACAATGTATGATGCTTCAAAATTAAGGCCTGAAGACTAAAAGTCAACTTTGTGCTAAATAAATTTAAAATTTAAGGTTGAAGCTCAAAACTTCAAACAATGATGAATGTTGAATATATTACTTCCATGTTTTGACTCCAGGAATTAACTTTGAAAATTAACGCTGAATTTGAAATGGATTTCTATTTTAAAATATTAAACATTAAATATTATCTAAAATTCAAGGTTGAAGATTAAGAAATCGAACAATGACGTGAAGGGCTTAACTTAAAAGTTTGAATCCTTATAATATTGAAGCAACGTATGAAAAATGCAATATATCTGACATTTTTAAAATAGGAAAGTGTTTGAAAACTTCTTTTGAAGTTAATTATGAATTTTAGGGGTAGAAGAGACGGTACTACAAAAAATTGAAATACCTTTTGAATTGAATTTATGTCTGCTGTTGAATCTTCAAGTTGAAATAGAATGCATGTTTTAGTTTTGAGAGTAGATATCAAAATTAAATATTTTAAGTTGCAGTCTAAAAACGGAAATTCTCATTTGAAATGTTAAAGCTTCACAGTTGGTAATGATCTAATGAAATTTAAATTTCGACGAACACAGAACGATAGAGCTTAAAGCTTCTTAGTACTACTTTAAATGTAATGATTTTAGATTTTTCTCCTTAATAAAGGAGCCTTGCGGAGGAGTTTCTAGAAGGCTCCTTTATTAAGGAGAATAATCTAAAATAATTGAAGCAAAGGAGTAACGTCAATTTAAAATAATGTAATGTTTTTGTACGCTTGAGGTCATTTTTGAGCTTGCGCTACCTGTTCCTTGGGACTTAATCATCCACAGATCTCTCTGATTTGATTCAAGTTTGGTACACTCGTCACATACAAATCTAAGTCAAAACGAACGGTCCAACAGAAGGTGCAGTTTTCTTAAATTCTGTATGCATGTATAAAGTGCACGTGCAGTAACGTTTTAACACGTAAAATGGGAAATCCATTGAGATCATTGTGAGAAATGGTTCCCATGGGCCCAAATTGAATTTTACATTTATGTTTGGTATTGGGTAGCGTTTTTTGACAATTTTCATTTTAAATAGGATTTTAATGTTTCCCATGATAAACACTTTTTTTAACTTGACCATTGCTTTCGTTGCTTTTTATCTTTGGCTTGGTTGAAATATTCTTCATTTTCCATTCAAATTGGAATTTACAGTTCATAATCTTGGTTGAAAATGTGATTTGCGGATCAATCTGAAAAAACTTTGATTGGAAACTAGAAATCTGTAATTCTAATGACAAATTTCGATTTTGCACTTCGTGAATTACAAAGTGGTCTAAAATTCTGAGGTTTGAAATTAAATTATTTCCTTTAAACAAAAAACACCCTCTCAAATTTTTGATATTCCTTATTCCTTATAGCTTAAACTTTGTCTAAAGAGATAGTTTAAGCCTTAAACTATCTCTTTAGAAAAACTAACAAAAAAAAGACGTAGGTACTTTTTTAATTATCGTCGATTTTCTGTGAACGCGCATATGGCGTTATGGCTAACTTCCCTTGCGTATAGCACATTCTATTTAATATTACAGGAATTCTGGTTCCGCATTCTCGTAATTTTCTGTTACAATTCATAATTTGCGCTACACTATTGAGATGTCTGCCATTAAAATGTATAACCCAATGCCATTTTCAGACAGACAAAATGTATGGCGCGATAGTACATAATAAAGAAAAAAATGATCAAACATGTAGGAGCTAAGTTTAAATATATTTTATGATACGCAATTGACAATACGAATGTGCATATAAATTCATAAATATTCAAAGAATTTTGCCAGGCACGTACAGTTTTTTCTTCAAGACTTCAATTTAAGAAACAAACTGTACATATTATATTATTAAAGATGCTCACTTTACTATTACTCAACTTTATAGTCTTGCAGAAGGAACCAAAGGTAATGTTATATTAATGAAACGGTTAATTTGCACGTGTTTTAAATAAATAATAAAATTAGGAATTAAAATTAATATTTAAAACACCCCAGAAACGAAGCGAGCACTATGTATTATAATATGCATATTTTACATTGTTAATGCGTATTTAAAGATTCATACAATTTCAGAGTGACACATTACAAATTCTTGCACAGGGAAACCAAATGTTTCTTTAGTAATAACAACTCAATTACATGCTCGGGTAAAAAATCACAGTTGTAATGAAACTGCAATAAAACACAATATGATGAAGCATAAGCAGGCTCCCCACTTTAATCCTACACATAAGAATTCGCAGAATAGTATAAAATGCATTGGAAATATGCAAATTGTTGAACCAGTTTATATCGTCTTGCCAAATAGGGTGTCGTTCTGGGTTGTAGAGTACATATTAGACTTGCTTTCTTGCTCACAAGGGTAGTCCTTTAAAAACGTGAATGGCAAAAATTATAGCAGAAATTTGAAGAATTTTGTAAAACTCTGACGCGCATTCCACCTTTTCACTTTCAGCTAGGTACTTAATTTATTTGCTTTCAGAAATTTAATCAAGCAAAGTGAAAAACAGACGATACGAATTTTGCATAAATTGCCATTAATTAAAAACCAAAATGTGACTTTGTATAATATTAAGGGGAATGAAGTTGAAATTGTCTGTGCAAATATTAAATGTAGCTAAAACCATCCGACACCCACAATCTTCCATTTGATGTGTGTCATGTACACAATGGCATTAAATTTGCGAACACCAAAGTCGCATATTATAATCGTAACATGCAAACTAAGCTAATAGGATTAAGCTGTAAGAAATGGTGTACAATGGCAATTATGTGAACATTTCATGTCCGTTTTTAAACGAATAATTCGGTTTATGAAATCTATTCCCTTTTTTGTACGAGAGTCGCTTTAAAAGCATGGGTTTACAAGAGTTTTCATCTCCTAAACTTTACTTTTCAGCATGGTCTTATTAAATTACATTATTGATCCAGTTTATTGATTAGTATGTGGCTTGTAAGTTGGTTTTTGCTTTTATTGATTATTCATTTTTGGATTTCAGTGACGCCGTGTTTACTATCTACCTTAAGTTCATTTCATCTCATTCCGTATCAAAATTTTAAATTTATACATTGTGAATTCAGAAAAAATTTCTCTTTTTGAAATTATAAGAAAAAATTGTTGTCGCTATTTAAAAAAACAATTTTTTTTTGTTCACCAAAAATGACTCAACAAAAAAAATGTTTTTTGCCCTATAATATAGAATACATAATACTCAATAATTTTCAATTTAAATGTTTTTTCCTAATGTTATTAGTATTACTTATTAGGATATTAGGAAATATCGTCTGGACATTGCAAGCCAAACCACCCTGTATGCAAAATTGCACACAAAAAAAGTTACTGGGTGATTTAGTTAAAAATTTTAATAAAGTTTATAAATGAAAATGTTTATTCTGTGAAAATAACCAGTGAGGATCAATAAATTAACGAACCGAATTTTAGAAATTGCTAATGAGTTTCGACAAAAACATTCGGTATTCCTTGTTGAAACGATGTAGAACTTGTATACAGGAAGGTAAATATCTTGTTTGTTTATAAATTGTAATTTAATAATAAAGAAGTTTTTAATATTTGTGAAAATGTAGAGTTTAAATATTCAATATTTTGAAATTGACATTTTACAGGGTGGCGCTATCTTCCAAACTAAAATGTTTACAAAGAAATACAAAGAGACGCCCAGTGGCATTCCATATTTTGTTAAAGTATAACCTTAAAAAAAGTTGGGGGGTAAAAGGAATGTTGATCCCCTCTGAAAATCCATAACAAATAAAAATAATTGAATGCGACTGTTTCCAATGTATTGGTTATCGTCTACTATTATAGTATATCGTATAAATTTTCATACATTAACGTTAAACCGTTTTAGAGCAATGTTAAAAAAATTTATTTAAATTTTTAACTAAATCGCCCAGTAACTTTTTTTTTATCAAAATGTAAACAGTTTTTTTTGCGAAATTTGGGGAGCTTTTTAGTCATCTAAGTTCAGCTAAGGGCATCCTGAGCTTAAGAGCTCCCTTGCACTGCACTGCACGGGTTTGCACTTACAATGTAGTTACGCTGCTGTAGGGTACTAAAGTTATTACCATTTGAACATGATCAAAATTATGTCTCATAAAAACTGAGAAAAACGAATGGTACCTACCTAGGTATCTTTTAGTTACTGTTACTGGTGTATACGTGCCAGACGAAGCTTTGACAAAACAAAAATGGCCGAATACGGCATAATTAAAATTGTTCACAAAATTAATTGATCCAGATTTTCTTGACGAAATATAGTTGGCAAATGAAGTAAAAGATCATGCAAAAAGACTTACCGAAACGACTTGACCTATTCAACCTGCCCAGGGGCCATCTTTGGCGATTTTAACTCACTTTAAAAATCGATCATTGTAAATTTATCACATGTTCATGTCCGAAACGCGTCAAAACAACCACTTGTACGACATGAAGGTAACCTTCTGACTCCGATTCCCCGAATTTAAAATATCGCGATTTTACCGAAAAGAAGAGGTACAAATTACATTTCATAATAAAAACATTAACGGATTGCACTACTTTTAAGGCGATTGTAAATATTAAAACGCGACAACTATTAATAAAATAGGAACAATATTAACATCACCACCGATTGGTAATCGATAACGGTCATACTGAAGTGCGATTGTGCAAGGTTGTACGATCGATTTTAAATCCGAACACTGTTAACCTGTTACTAACATGTTACTTTATTTACGCAAATATACTTAATTTTGAGTTGTGTGCAGTATACACATTGGTGGCCCCTTTCATTTCTTAGTTTTGATTAATAATGTATTCATGGGTTACACTAGAACGAGGTCCTTTCCCACGAAATAATTTGCGACCCTAACTACGGGACAAGTTGATATTTCATCCATTTTTCTTGCACTAAGCGTTATTCTGCCTGAAAAACAATCTGAATTTGATCCAGTGGTTGGATGATTTATATGGAAATTCAGTTCTTTGGAGTAAATTGGGGTGCCTGTTTCCTTCCATTGTTTTAGATCCATCCGTGAAGATGGATATGTCAGGTTGGGTTGCCACCTCCGCATCGAGAAAGATGTGGCAGTGCCTCCCTAAATTGAGGAATTATGGAGTCTGACTTCCTCTCTAAAATAGGCAGTCACTTGATTGCCTCTCCTAGAATTCGGGAGTGTTCTGCCTCCATACCTCTGTTATTCAACAACCCCTTTGTTTTTAGACATAAGGCTGTCAGCATGGTCAGCTGTATCACATGAAGATCTATTGCAGGCAGAACCAGAAGGGCTTACATGACGGCTATGGCAGTTGTTTGCATAACAAAAAAATAGTAATGCCAAAGGGACAAATGCTTCAGATTTTTCGGCATCGGTTGTAAGTGTGTTGCTTCGTGAGGTACGGGTAGGTAGTTCGTCGTACTGATTCAATATTCGTTTTTTCACATCCCTGGATCGCTGGGTCTATTGCGGTTATGTATATTTTGTATGACTCTATTTTATATTCGTCAAGCTGCTTTTTGATTCGGTGTGTTAGGTTATTCAGTAGTTTCGAGTTTCGCGTTCTTTGGCACGTTCGCACTTGGCTCTTCGTTTTAATGAAATTGTTTATGTTGTTGGGGGGGGGGGGGGGGGGGTAGCCGTAGCGTGGATGCCTAATTGAGATTTCAGCTGAAGAGGTTATTGCTTCAGTGATTGAGTGTGTAATGTCTGCTCCCGTGGTTTCAATGTCTTTGGCAGTGTTTAAATTGATTGGTTTTTAAGACTTGCATCTAGTGTCATTTGGATGGTGTCCCAATTTACGGTCCCGTTGATAGGGGGCTAAAGTCTAGGAGAATGTTGATAATATTTCCTGGTTGGGTATGTTCGGAAGGATAGGTTGGTAGATTTGGAGTAGCATTGGTATTTGGGGCGCTTCTGGTTCTGTTGGTGTAGGTTTGTGCTGTATTGTTTAGGATCTCGCAACGTACGTTTTTGTTGAAGTTCAATGTGGTGGGTTTATCCCCTATAGTTCGCTGTGTGTTCGCCACCACAGTTTGCACATTTTGGCCTTTCTTTGTTTAGTTTTAGACACTCGGTATGGTTGTGATTACCTGCACATTTCACACATCTCGAGGGAATGTCTTAAAACACCGTATTTGAATAAATATTAGGCTACGTTTCTTGCTTTCCATGTTGCCACTACGCAAATTTCGCATTGCTTTAGGCTCCAGTATCACTTTTCTCGTAGTTTCTAAAATCGTTGCTATTTTCCATAAAACACTGGAAACTCTAATAGGATTGGCCTAATTCTTTTATATAAAATTGAAATAGGATGAACACTTTTATGCGAAAATTACACAATATCTAACGGTTTAAAAACGTTGTATAAGCTGAAAATACTCAACGATCATAAAACCAACAAAAGAAAAATTCGAGCATTTTGTTTTCCTATATGTAGCAAATAAGAATGACTATTGGGTTAAGGTCTCCTTTTCCATTACTTTCTACCAAATTGGCAATTTATTTAATTTCTTACTTTTCTCACTTTGAACGACGAAAGGTAAGGATCGAATCAATTCATCACTATTAATCATGAAAGTGTACCGAAGGATCTTTCACATAAAAGCTTATTCAATGTTCTAATTTACACAATTTTTCCGCCTACTTTATCACAGAAAAGAAAAATCGACACATCGAAAATCGAAGAACCGTTCATTAAACAACCCGAACTTCTTTTAAGAAAAAGAAAATCTTTTGTAGTAAAAACAAACATTCAATAGAAGCATTTGTAAGTATTTAATTTGTTGGTTTTGCATCAGCAATGGTGAACTGGGCAGAGTTTTTCTTTGCATAACGGTGGAAATATTTGACTTCCTTAGGATTATGGCATATTCGTAATGTGAAAACAAATGTTAATGTTCCCCCAACGAGGCCTGTGATAGAAGCTCTAAATTGTGTTTGCATTAAAGCGGTGTTTCATTTATTCATCTCACGCGTATAACTTTTGGATACAAATTAAATTTCCGTTTTATGTTTGCGTAATTAACTTCGTAAATGAAATACGGTTCATAGCTGTGTTTATATGAATGTTATACAATATTTTACTGCGATATTATTCACTATAATATTTCGGTACTAATTTAGGGTTTATTTCAACATAAACTCTTTTATATTTTAGTTAGAACATTTTTCCCTTTATTTTGTAATTGTATCTTTAGAGGAAATCTTACTACACCAATTGTGTTTGTGTATCATGTGACAAACCAGTGCTATAAAAAGTATACTTTAAAAAATTTCTCGAAAAAATAGCAGCAGCAAGTACTAATAGTGAAGTGTTGGAAAGTTATTAAGGAGATATAAAAAAAAATATAGTGACACGCTTCATATGTTAATAGTCAAGTGGGTAACCATGGCTATAATAATAATAAATAGAGCATTGTCCATCAAAAATATTTTGAGTAGAACGTATCTCTTACGTTAAGAACGTTTTAATAAATTCCTAACGTTGTTTCTTAATTATTTGTTTGTGAGCGGAGGTTTACAACCTGTCCATTAAATCCAGTGCAAACTCAACAGGTTATGGGCCCAGGACGTGATATTGGTACGTGGTTGTAATTCTGTTCATGCTTGTGATTTTTTTTTTTAAACTTTCCGGAAGTGAAAAACAAACAATGACGTCTGTTAAAAATGACGAAAAATACAACATTGAGAAACTGAAAGGAATGGAAAATTGGTCAATCTGGCGATGGCACATTGAGATGGTCTTACAAGCGAAGGGCGTTCTTGAAATTGTAGAAGGTAAGAAAATTCTGCCTTTATCAAAAGATCCGGTGAAACCCACAGAAACAGAAATTAGTACTGAGAAAAAATGGCGTGAAGACGATCTCATAGCAGCGACTACGATCGCCGGTGCGTTAACAAAGGACGTCGCTCAATTGGTGCTTACGACACGTTCGTCAGCAGTTATGTGGTCAACGCTGATGAATACTTTTGAACATGGAAACACTCAGCGCGTTCATATGATTTTAACTAGATTCATGACGGCGATAAAGAAACCGGATAAGTCAATGGCAACATATATTGCATCTATGAAAAAGGACTTCTTCGATTTAAATAATGAATTCGATCGTCAGGCAAAAGAAGATGCAATGGCTGCTGGAGGGAACGTTAGTCAGGCAGTTAAACTTCAAATACCTGAATCCATACTGCACTATCGAATCCTGTGTTCAATAGGTGATGAGTACTCAGTATTAAAGGACATATGGAAGACAAGGCCGCGAAAAGAGCAAACACTCGCAGCTCTTTCAGAATTGTTGTGTTCCAAGGAACAAGAATTGGACGCTGGTGCGTTTATTGAGAACTCAACAGCGTTCTACACGCAAAAGAATTTGCAGCAGAAAGGAAAGTCGTTCGAAGGCTCCGGTAAGAGCAGTGACAAAGCTAGTGAGAAATCGGGTAATGGTAATAAGAAGAATCGTTATTCGGGGTACACGTGTTACGAGTGCAAAAAGAAAGGTCACTTAGCAAAATATTGTCGAAATAAAATTTTGGACAATAAGAAAGTGAACAACGAACAAGCAAACAGTAGTGCGTTTGTAGCAGAAGCTAATCTAAAAGACAATGCTGATCGTTGGGTGTGTGATTCGGGCGCAAGCGATCACATGACGGGCAGCTTGCATTATTTTACGTCATACGAAGCGTTAAAAACGTCTCGTATCATTGGGACGGCAGCTTCAGGCAGTTCGTTACATGCAGTTGGCATGGGTAACATCAACGTATTGATGAGAATTCGTGGACAGCAATGTAAGGCTACGTTATACGACGTTCTGTACGTTCCCGGCATGGCCTATCATCTGTTTAGTTCAAGAAGTGCATCGAAGCACGACGTAATCAGCATTGTTAGCCGTAAGCACGTTATACTCAAACGTAACGGTAGGCTCGTAGCGACGGCAACGTGGAAGGACAACGCATACATTATGGACATGTGTGTTAATGTATCAACTCATCCTGTGAAGGTGTTGCTTGCAAAATCTAACGAAACCTTACAGATCTGGCACGAACGACTTGGCCACCAAGATAAACGCCACGTAAGGAATGTTCTTGGTCGTATGGGCATCAAAATCGATTACGAAGCGACGAGAGAATTTTGCGACGGATGTGCGCTAGGCAAAGCGCATCGTAAACCCTTTCGTGCTCGAAGAAACTGTGCAACAGAAGTGGGGGAATGTATCAATGCTGATGTAAATGGACCGATGTCTGTCGAAGGGTTTGGTGGAAAGCAACGATACTATGTTTGTTTTAAAGACGATTTTAGCAAGTATCGGCGTGTCTTTTTCATCGCAAGGAAAAACGAGGTATCGGAGTGTTTGCGAACGTTTCTAAGTGAAATGAAAACCGAACGTCACAACGCAAAGGTATTTCGTTGTGATGGTGGTAACGAATTTGACTGTGCAGAAGTGCGTACCATATTAAGTGAAAAAGGGATTCGGTTGGAATTCTCAGCGCCATATACACCAGAGCAAAACGGCGTGGCTGAACGTGAGAATCGAACAATTGTTGAGTCAGCACGATCGATGCTTTCTGTAAGTGGTTTGCCAAAGTCGTTCTGGTTGTATGCATGTGCAACCAGCGTGTATGTATTAAATGCTACTGGCAAGTCGATGGTTCCAGATAAAACTCCTCGTGAATTGTGGACTAATAAGAAATTCGAAAATCTTGACCATATGCGTGTTTTTGGTACCGGGTGCTACGTGTACGTTCCAAAACAGTTTAGAAAGAAATTTGACGACAAAAGCATATTTGGTCATTGTGTTGGTTATGTTAACGACAAAGACGGTTACGTTGTATACTTACCATCACGTGGAAAGATTGTTCGTTCACATGACGTGTTTTTCAAATGCGAAAAGGTGTGCACAGAAATCGATAATTCGATGACAGCTGAATATCGAGTGGTGCCACTTAAAGCAGAATTGACTTCTCAAATCACAAAATGTGTTGAGAGTTCAGTTGCGGAGGAAGACAATAACGATGCTTCGGAGGGAAATGAAGATGGAAGCAACGTCGACGACCATGAACAATTCGATATGGCGAATATGCTTGATGCGCGTGATGCGCCTCGTAGGTCGGAGAGGCAGCGTCAACGTCCGGCAATGTACAAGTCAAACGAATTCGAAGTTGATACTACAAATGATGCGTTGTATCAAGTAAGTGTTGCAAAAGCAATCGTAAAAGTTGATGACGGTATTACACCCTGGTCATACGACTACGCGATGAACTCGGCTGAAAGTGCTAAGTGGAAAGCAGCGTGTGATGATGAGATAGCATCGTTGCATGAAAATAAGACATGGATGTTGGTAAAAAGACCAAATAACGTTAAAGTAATTGATTGTCGTTGGGTTTTTCGAGTTAAGCTTGATGCGAATGGAAACGTTTCGCGTTACAAAGCTCGTCTGGTTATTAAAGGCTACCGACAGAAGAAAGGAATTGATTACGACGAAACGTTCAGTCCGGTCGCGCGATATGACACTGTTCGTGTGGTTTTGGCTGAAACAGCAATCCATGGTTGGCACATGAACAATTTGATGTGAAGACGGCGTTTCTCTACGGTATGTTGGAGGAAGAGATCTTCATGACACAACCCGAAGGATACGACGACGAAACAGGCAGAGTGTGTAAATTGTTAAAAAGCTTATATGGGCTTAAACAAGCCCCACGTTGTTGGAACAAGCGATTTGTAGAAGTTATGAAGAAGTTCGATCTTAAGGCAACATATGAGGATCCATGTCTCTTTACACGACGTAAAGATGGAATAACTTTAATAGTGGTATTGTACGTCGATGACGGTTTGATCGTTGGCGATGATGCTGGTGAAATTGGAAAGTTCCTTCTGGAGCTGAAGCAGCACTTTAGGATAACATGTGGGCCATCAGACAGTTTCCTAGGAATGCAGATCGACAAACGGAGTGATGGAATTTTCCTATCGCAGCGTGCATATACAAAACGTATGCTGGAACGTTTTGGTATGGCTGATGCAAATGCTGTGTCAACACCGTGCGAAAGAATTGGCGATGGAAGCAGTACAAACAATGATCATGAAAAAGTATTTGACGATGATACAATGTATCGATCAGCAGTCGGTTGCCTGATGCATTTAATGACGGCGACTAGGCCCGATATCGCATATGCAGTTTCATTTGCAGCTCGCAAAATGCAGGAACCGACTCAGGCCTATTGGAATGGTGTAAAGCGAATTTTTCGTTATTTGAATGGAACAAAAGGTTACGGATTGTATTACTCCAAGAGTGGTGGTGATCAACTGCATACATTTACGGATGCGGACTATGGAGGATGCAATGAGACAGGCCGGTCAACTACAGGCGTTCTGGCTATTTATGGTAGCGCATCGGTAGTATGGACAAGTCAACGACAGCATTCAGTTGTAATGTCAACAACCGAAGCCGAGATTGTGGCAGCAAGTGAGGGTGCAAAAGAGTTGATGTGGCTCAAACGTGTTGTTTCCGTTATTAGTGGAAAAGAAGTCGGAACACCAGTGCTGTTTTGTGATAGTGCAAGTGCAGTGAAATCAACTAAAAATCCAGAGTTTCACAAACGGACGAAGCATGTGAAACTACGCTACTTCTACGTTCGTGAGTGTGTACAAGACAACGAGATCACAGTAGAACACATTGCGGGACAACATCAACTGGCGGATATATTTACAAAACCGCTTGATCGAGTTCGTTTCACAGTATTGCGTGAAGGTTTAGGTTTAAAAGAATTGTAAAATTTAATAGCAGTGTCACATTTTTTTTGGAGGAAGTATTAAGGAGATATAAAAAAAAATATAGTGACACGCTTCATATGTTAATAGTCAAGTGGGTAACCATGGCTATAATAATAATAAATAGAGCATTGTCCATCAAAAATATTTTGAGTAGAACGTATCTCTTACGTTAAGAACGTTTTAATAAATTCCTAACGTTGTTTCTTAATTATTTGTTTGTGAGCGGAGGTTTACAACCTGTCCATTAAATCCAGTGCAAACTCAACAAAAGTAAAGATAAACATAGCAGTGAAGAAATCTCCAGGAAAACAAGATCGTCTGCTGTACCACGAGCGCCTCCTTCATCAATGGTGCACCCATAATATCATTTTTAAGACTGCAGCACAAACCGTAGTTGTTTGTTGAAGAAATGTCAGTAACAAATTGGAAATTAAAAAAAGTCAAGTAAAATTTGGGCAAATAGTTTTGTGGTCTCTGTTTGATATTTGTAGATATAGGTATTCAAAATTTTATTGAAAATCGAAATATGTAATAACATTCGTGTTCCTTCATTTTAAGACGTACAACACCGAACTTCGTTCATTACTTTTAACGTAAATCACCATCACCAAAATCACGGTGATTCTGCGTTGCAAAGCACCGGCAATTCCATCATCTAGGTAGGTACATCGGAAAAAGAGTGGAAACTCAGACTTGTTCGGCCTCATTAATTCTACATTATTCTATGGCGTGTAATTATAGGGGGCAGATTATCAATGTTGTGGGTACTTCTTTTACACGATTTAGGTACTACATTCCAGTTGACTGTATTTAATTGAGATAACGACATATTCTCCACAGCGAGCAAAATAGACTTTCACGTTAAAGTGTTGTACTTATTACGTTAAGATTAATATTGTGATTTTCCCTTCTTGTATTGTTCGCAACCCCTAAAATTTGCTATCATTTCAATGCTTTTGATTACACTTGCTAATCTCATACAAATAAATTTCAACTTTTTCGTTAAACTTACATACGATTCGGGTTAGTTTGAAAAGTTTACATCAATGTCAAAAGTTCATAGTTCACACCAAACTTCTTCGTCTAGTTAATCAACCACTTAAAGTTTAACATTGTTACCATGCCTGTGTCGGTTGTAAGAGAACAACTGAGTAATCGGGGAAATACAACTGTTCTGATTCTTTTTTTACAAAACTTAAACACGTAGACCGGCGAGGGATGTTTTATACGACAACATAAATTACAATTAACGTCTGAAATTTTTGGCGTTATATGCAATCAGCGCAATGAATTTTGTAAATTAGAATTTAACGCCGCTCAGTTGACAAATTACTTCCTCGGGAATTGCGACTTTATCATTCGAATACATTCGTGCGAGATTTTATTTTCCGGTTAATAAATTATTGACGTTCTAATTTGCCAATAATTGCTGTAATGTAAATGACATTAATTTAAGTACGTGAACATCCGTACGCCATTTGGATCGTTATTACGAAACTGCCACCGTCATAAATCGTTTAAGCTAGAATATCAGATAGTCGTTAAATAACGGCTTAAGCTTTGGGTTGTTTTAAGTTAGGTGATTAATATTTTTAATTTCTGCTATTTTGTAGTTAATTTACTGTGTAAGTTTGCACCTTAATGTGTTTAAAGCTTACGTCACAGATGAGCCTATCGACTATACGAAACTTTCAAGCCAGGTACAAAGAGCTATTTTAAACCTTATAATATAATAATAACAATAATTTTAATAATAGTAATGCCAATGCAATTTAGATAAAGGGAAAAGATTATTGCACCTAAATGTGTGGTCTTCAGCTAAATTGTTTTTCGGAATTTTCAATGTCGGAATTACGCTACTTTTCTCTATCCTCTATTCTGTTGTGAGTTTTTTGTTCCTGGAGTTTTTCTTTGAAGGGTGTCACTCGTGGCAGTGTGGTAGCAGCGTATATGTGTTTGATATTTTATCGGCAACTATTGCATTGAAATTTTGAATTTATGCTGAGAAATACTTATATAAATTGCCATTGCGTTTGATCGATGGAATCCACTGTTGAAAAATGATGTAATCCGTAATGGCGTGCGAATGTAATATTTTTATTAAAAGAACGAATGATATCGATCACATTAGGTCATCATCATCACAGTGGAGAATCAGTTAAAGTAGGTACATAAAATTACGTTACATTACTAAGATTCTTACATCCTAATGACCAAAATACCTAGGTCACTAAAATGTTGAGTAACATGATCACAACTACACTACTGCTGTGTAGTAGTTGTGATGACATGTTTCTCTAAGTTAACCTTTGGGTCGAAGGTGTATTCACAGATTTGAATGATATTACACCTTACATAAATCAATGTAATTACCGTTTTTATTACAGTATGATAGGGTTATGATTATTGTCTAATGAAGTCTCTAAATTCTGGTTTGTTCCTTTATGTAAAGAATATTTCTTTACAAGAGCCTTCGACGTGAAAGAAAAAAAGTTGGAACTAATGTCTACAGCGTGTTCGTAGACCTAACAAGTTATAGATAATGGAAGTGCCCTAATTTTTCTGTGTGGCGGCGTATCGATCGTTGTACGATTTCGATTAACACCACGACCCGTAGTACGTTTGTGTACAAGATAAATTGAATAACGTTACATAAGTGATTATTTAGGTCATGACGTCGTTATTCCGTAAAATCTAGCAGGTCATTGCCTGAAAAAAGCTCTAGCATTTCGAATCGCATCAAAGTAGGAAACGGACACAGTTGAAAGTGTGTTGCCAAGAAACATGACAGGTGTAATAGAGTACGGTCGACCTAGTGCGTAAGTTTCAAACGTTTTCTTTATTATGAAATAGAGGCAAGAAATGTAGAAAAATCGCTCAGCGGAGAAATTTCTATCTACAATGCCAACTGAGGTTTGTGTTTCGCAAACTGATGGCTTCACATTACTTTACCCTACCCCTACACGACGTTTAATCACAAATAAATAAGTTAAAGCTTTTGTAGCAGCAAAGAGCCCATGTGTTATATAAAATTATGAATAAACTGAAAAATTGCTTGGTTTTTAATAATTATCATCAAAAGTTTGTGTAATTTTTACCAAATCTCTTCCTGCCACATGATTAAGATTAGTTATTTATTCAATTGCAACCTTTCAGTCCTTGAAATAATTGAGTGGCATCTAAATAAAATGACTAAGTAAATCTACGGTAGGATTTAAATAAGCTCATGGCTTTTACAACATAACATGTTAAATGTTAAAGAATTCTGTTTAGCGTGAAAAATTTGGAACATTTTTAATATAACAGGGTACTTTTAAAGATATTTTCGATGGAGCAGTAAATAACTCATCGAACAAATTCCTTATGTTAATTACAATCTAGGTTAAGCTTCAATGAAATCTCAAGATTGCTGAATCGAATGGTTTAATCCTTTATTATTCACACACTTCGACATACCGAAACGAATGATATGAGAGAATGGAATTCGTTCATTAAAGATTTTAATTAGATATATCGACCCTTTCGTTCTTATAAGAATAAGCGCGAAAAGTTCTATATTGTTGCAAGATACATTTTTATATTATTAAAGCTCAATTTGTTCGTAAATGTTCTTTTTGCTACAGAATTGTCATACACTTACATTGTTAAGGCTAGACAGACGGTACATAAACTTGCAGAATTCTTAGTTGCCCAATTTAAATATTATTTGTAGGTCTTCGAATGAACTAGTTTGCAAACACAAAGAAAATGAAACTGTCTCATGGTATTATCTGTGTATCTTTTTGTTTCTTTCTTTATTGTTCGTTTTAACATATAAATTGCATAAATATTTCGTAATGCCGTTTTTTCGTTTTAAGATAAATATTTTATATACTGTGATATGTAGCTAGGAATCAATCAACCATACAACGGTTTCGTTTGGTGCTGAATTATTAATTGGTGGTCTATCTAGAAGCAAAACTTGCTGATTTTAGTTTATAGTTTTCCCGCACTCAAACTCAATTTCGATTGTTTCGTCTCCTTTCACTTTTCTTGATTTCATACCGTGATCTTTATCCTTTATACACTTCTTTTAATCTTTCTTTCTTTGGCCATCTGATGTACATTCTCTTAACACGACCAAACCATGTTAGTCGTTTTCATTCGATATCGGCTTATAGTCTCATTCAGTAATTTTTGTTGTTTCCTTTAACATACCGCTTCTATCCGATAAACGCATTTTGTTATGTTTTTTTCCCTTCATTTCTCCATGATTGACTTCTTCATTTCATTTACGTGTATCAAATATAACTCCCAATCCCTTAGAAAATTAGCTGTGAAGATTGGTTTAAATGTATCAGAAATGTCGATTTCAACACTGAGGGGAAGAAGCTCTCCGGACGACCAAAAGGAATTGAGAACGTCGATCTGCAAGCGTTATTGCATGAAGATGATACGCAAACACAATATCAATTTACGGAGGCATTCAACATAACTCGCCAAGGTATTTCCAAACGTGTACATGCCATGTGGAAAATTCAAAAGGAAGGAATGTGGGTCCGACTTGAGTTAACCGAGGGACAGATCGAAAATGGAAAAGCCACAATTTTGCTTTTGCTACATGAAAGAAAGAGTTTCCTAAATCGAATTGTTACTGATGGAGATAAGAAGTGGGTGTACTTCGAAAATTCCAAATGTGAGTCAAGTTAATCCAAACAAGTCAAAGAACGTCAATGAGCTTTTAAGTGAACACTTCGGCGCAAATTGGAAAGAGACGTTAACTGCATTACATTTGAACTACTATAAGCTCTAAGTAATGGTAATGGATGACGTAAAACCTTGTAGAACTCTGATTTTTTATATTTACTGGATACTTTTTTATGTTTAACCAAATTGTATTAAAAAATCAGTTAAAATTTCCAAAACTATTTTTCGACGGTTACTTACATACTCTTTCTTAACATTAACTGTGTACAATTCGCATTAATTACCTTTGGATTCACCACACATTATTGCTTTCAAATGAGTAACTATTACTTTCAAAAACAACTAAATCCATTTTTACTTTAAAAAGCTTCTATATTCATAAACATTTTTTAAAACATTTTGCGCTAAGCAGTATTTTGTGTTTGATTTTTAGGTGGTGTTCTCTAAAATTCCTTAGCTACTAAATTGAAATCGGTTCTAAAAAATGTGTACCTCATTTTAAAAACTGTTACTTACGCAGCTGTAATTATATAATTCTTAAATCATTTAAAAGGAATGGCGAACCTCAATCTCAAATCTATATTGTAGTACTTATAGAGGAAAAACGGGAACGTTATGCTATCCACGTCAAAGAAATTAATCATTCCTTACATCTAAAACTGTTTAATATCCGTTTCCCATTTTTATGTTCCTCTCACGTTATTTACTGTATCAGCTTTGTATAAAATCCGAAACAGAAGAAAGTTAAGAAAAATAATACCATTCCTCATTTGTCAGTCGACTTATGTACAAATAGGTCAGGGTCTAAAAAGAAAAATGGTGCGAATGGCGTATTTAACTAGCATTTTTCGGTTTCATTTTAACCTCGAACCGTCTTCGTTATTATTTCTTTTAAATATCGATTAAATTGTGCTTCTTCTATCTTTTAAAATTGGGAACCGCACATTGTGGTTTTATTAAAATTTGTCATCTCTATGCACATCGGTGAAGGGTTTACGATTCGTGCAACTGTTGTATTACAGTATAGGCATATGTCGACATGGTAACTCTATTTACCAGCAGCATGTCGCCTACATCGCAGTTATGTTTAATAACTCTACTCTAATAACGTCATCTGCGTACTTTTAATAGCTACTAAATTTTATAGTAGATACTTTTAAAATGTTGCAACTTTGTTTCTTGTAGTTATCTGTAGCACGAGAGAATTCATAATGATCGCTGGAAATCGTCACAACCTCCTTTTAAGATAAATATCGGCGAAAGTAATTTGTGCAAATAATTGGGGAAGAATAAATTCCATTATCTTATGCTTCAAAAGTATCTAGATTCAATTTTAAAAAAAATAGAAAAAACATATTGCACATCCGTGCTGAAGCTACAGGATCTGGTACTTTTCATGAAATTTTTTATGGTTTTCCTGCAGATTATCTCATCAAGTAAACTCAAATTATTGGCATAGACCTTTGATTTAAAATATTCCGATAAAAAGCATTCACATTTAAAGCCACAGCTCATACTTTCCAATTGGAACAAAAAAAACTCCATACTTTGATATCTCTAACCATTGACAAGCCGCATTACTGGCTTTTTGCACAACAAACAATTGACATCGAATCAAAAGCCGTACAAAACTTTAATCCTATGACGATGCATCCGTTTTTCAGAAATCCCATGGCAACCTTTGAATCTCCATATGCGACAACTTTTTAATATTGAGGTATGAAGGTAAAAAAATTGGTTTTATCACTAAGGTTATTTTTCTCAAAATAGATGGTCCATTTCATAACGTTAAAAAAAACTTTGAACGTTAGAATTGAATTTAGTACGTGGAAAGATGCAAATCTTCTATCATTTTTGCTGGCAATGCACTTTTGGAAGCGTCCAACGGCTCGAAACCACGGCAAATTGATATTCTCCTGTTACGAGTGGCGGCTTGTCTTGCCATCCTGGTAAAGTTATTACCTGGCCTAACCAAGGAGTTGCATAATTCACTGAACTCATTTGATACATGTAGATAATATATCACAAGACCTTCCCCACGATTCGTTATTAAATTTGAAGTTAAAGTTTAAAAAGTTGATAGTTAGAACGAGGATTACAATATGTTAATAATTATAACATGTTTCGACATTACAGTCATCATTAGGTAAATGTATTGTGAAAATTACAGCATAAAACACATCTAATAGTCAAGTAAACATTTCTTTCTTTGTAAATGAATAGGATTTAAACATAACATTGAAAAACAAATTTTATTTAGTTACAATTAACTCTTTATTGACGCCAATTACTTTTACGTTCAAATATTGACATTTCTTTAAGGAATCTGTAAAATACAATTCAACATTTAACCAGATTAACCCAATTTGTGCAAATCTTGATTACCTACAAAAAATTAACATGTTTGATTGTGGTTGCAAGAAGAGAATAAATTCAATAAAGGATTCAATATTTGAAAATAGTTTCATTTCGCTGTGCAGATTTTTCTAACATAATTAAACCTCCTCAACCGCTTCAAATGACTTTCAAGAATTATTTTCCGATGCAATGTAATTCAAATCACTGGGTTGATTAGTCATTTGATGAACTTGCAGTATCAAATGCAGTTTTAACATTATTCCAAAGGATTTTAAAGAAAACGTAAAATTTCGAAGTAACAAAATCAAAATATATGAAACGGCACCTTTTTATATTTAAATTCTCGCTACTCTTGTTCTCCAGTTGAAATCATTGATTATTTCCTCTTAATCTTCATAGTGATGTTATGGTGATTGTTAATGAATTAAATATTTGCTAGATGCAACGTTTACATATTAATCAAATGTCGCACGTTCGGTTAAAATTAATTTTGATGAAAGGATCATTCATTTTGTTTAAAACTTCAGTTTAGTCAAATCTTTGATGTTTACTTTCAGCCTTTGCTATAAGTACAGTCACAAAACATTGTACCGTCGAAGGTGGTAATATGGTAAATGTTGAACTTACAATATAAATGTCGAGTCGCTTACCCTCTTACCACTGCCTTACTGGGGCTTTGCCCCGAGCGGAATAAGGTGCAAGGTCTATAAATGGCTTCACCACCGTGGTGTATATACAATTTTTTCCACTACTAGTCAAATTTAAGACACAAATTAAAAATAAAAAAATTTCTTGTAAAAATCAAGTAGGTAGCACAGGAATGCAAATTCCCATTATTAACCTAGGTGAATAATATAATAGATTATTGACCACTAGGTCAACACCACAGGTGGTGTTGACTAGGTAGAGAAATTAAACTTCTCAGTTGTCTAGGATACGCAATAATTGTCAACTTCACAGCTAGTAGTGGAAAAAATCTATTTTAAATAAGTAGCATCACATCATAAGATTATGGAACCATCGTACGTTTATTGACTTCCTTTAGGGAATGAAATATTATCACAGTTAATCATTAAATAATCCGAAAAAGGAATTTTTTATCATTACTAAGTTTATAGAAAGCGTTTGAGTGGTGGCCCTTTTAAACAGTTTTCCCTCTTAACATAAGCTCTTTTGATCCTAGACAGAAACTGAGGATTGGCAACAGTTTGCAATTCAGAGTGTAAATTCCTAGTTGGTATTAATTTAAATATTAGAGTAATTAACTGGCATCCATTTAACACATTACACCACATGGGAATAAATGGGTATGTGCTTTAACTTCAGTGGTGAGGTACGCTTTGATGCCATTGATTATGTGCCTAATACATACTTGAAAACTTTACTGAACTAGTTACCCAGTTTATTTTGATATTCATTAAATGCTTATGAGTTTGTGAACCACTTTGAAGTTAGATTCAATATGCAATTTCTTTTGCAAATAGTTTGCTTCATTAGAATTGTACCAACTGTATTTCTTTGTTATTCGCTCTTTATTTAGTTGTTTATTACATTTTCTCGAATTTATTTCACTTGGACGCTAAATTGCTAGAGCGTAAACGTGTTTACTTACTTCATAAATTTGGTACGTGCTGTTAATATTAAATTAGCAAGAATTCGTGTCATTCTGTATCTGTATGTCAAATACTCAAATGAATAAGGATAATCGAAAACCTAGTTTTTCGCGTAGCACATTTAAATATGAAACTGTATCCTTCATCATCCTTCGCTCTCTAAATATTTAATTTTCAATTAAAACCCGTATTGATCCAACGTAACGTCACTATCCGGAGGATACGCCACATTAAAAAAAATGTACAACACGAACACGAAGACCATTTCTGACGTAATTCTAGCGTTACACAATCCTCGTTACGAAACTTAACTAACTCCTTTTTTTCTCTCTTTTTACAGTTATCGTCACAAGCGTAAAAGATATCTTCCCTTTGGAATTCACTCTCTCCGCTCATATTAATGGTGAGCCGAAGGGACAATTTAATGGTCCAAAATTACTAGATTTAACCTGCCCGTCGCATATATTTAGAGGACTTTTAGAATCGGCTTCTACGTTAAAGTTCAATTGGACGTATAGTGAGAATAGAACTTTAGAAGAAAAATTCAACATTACATTTATGTAAGTACAGTTTATTATTGTTTTATAGTACATATATTATACCATATAAAGAATCGTTCTATAGTATATACTAATGTAGTTATCATGTATGTCTACATGTTTGCTTGGTTTGCGTACCTAGTTCCTAGGGTAAATTTTCATTGAGATAAATTGGAAGATTTCTACCCTATTTTGTCTAACTACATTATTTGACTTGTCACGTACCATATTTATGACCATGACGAATGATGAGGTACAGGTGATTAATATGATCACAAACTACAACATTATGTACCTAGCTATCAACAGCACGTTATTGAGCTCGATATTTATATTAACAGGCACCCGATGAGCCTGGGTTTCTTCGCCGATATAGGTACGGAACGTTGTTGAGCCCAATTTTATGTAAAATACATTTTCTCTCGGCGTTACTAGCCCCTGCAATGCAAGGTTGTCAATAATTTTAATAATTTTAAGTGATATGCGCGCACATCCATTAGAATACACAAAAATTCTGCATAGATTTACTGATTTCAATCAAACTTTGCACAGGGGTATCTATCGAGAAGCGTCAGCTTACAGCTTCAGACTAGGCCAAAAAAACCCTTAGGCTGTGCAAATGTTGGGAAGAAAATTGTAGCACAATGCAATCTTAACATATATGGGGAAGGTTTGAAATTTATTATAATTTTAGCCATGTTTTTGTTGTATTAATTGTCATCCCATTTGGGATTTAATATCATAATCGATACTTCGATCTTGATCTTATTATTATTTTTTTTTATTATTATTTTCTCTGGGGGTGGTCCCGATAGGTTCCCGCACTGCGACCTTTTGGTCTATTGTGCTCCCCGGTGTTGTCTACCCTTCAAGAATACCTGTATCTTTCACAAAGTCCAGGATTTTCGTAGGGCGAATCTTCGTTACTTCCTCTTGTGTAATTTTTTCATTTCCAAGTAGGAGTTCCCTTGCCTTTATGAATGCCTCACATTGGCAAATGACGTGATGGGGCGTTTCATCTGCCTCACCACAACCCCTGCATGTCGGGCTTTCGGTCAGTCCCATGTTGTGCAGGTGTTTGTTCATGCGACAGTGGCCAGTGACCATTTCTGTCGCAAGTTTTATCTTCGTCCTGCTTAACTTTAAGATGGACGTAGCTAGGTCCCCGTTTGGGGTTTCCAGGAAGATCTTGGAATGACTCTGTCCTGGGATTTTCGACCAATGTCTGCAATGCTCTTTCGTGAGTATTGCTTGAATCTCCTTTTTGACTGTGTTATAAGTAATCCCACAAGCCGGTTCGGGTCCTATGAATGGTTTTGCGCTTGCCATTCTCGCAAGCTCGTCAGCAACCTGGTTACCTGCGATTCCCGCATGCCCAGGTGCCCACACTAGTGTGACTGAGTTGCACTTACCTAGTGCGTTTAGCATTTGTGTGCATTCAAGGACTAGCCCTGAATTTACCACATATGAGTCTATTGCTGCAATCGCTGCCTTGCTGTCTGTCACTATAAAGATTTTCCTTTTAATAAGGTTCTCTTTTAATAGTTGAGCAGCCGCCGTCAGGATTGCATATACCTCGGCTTGGAATACGGTCGCTTGTTGTCCTAGGCTTACAGAAATTCTGCAGCCCCGTCCATTGCTCCCGTATACTCCAGAGCCGGTGCCCTTTGTGGTTTTCGAGCCGTCTGTGTAATACACGATTCCATTCAGCTTCGCTTTACTGGAATTGCTCTCCCAGTCGTGCCGAGTGGGGATTGTTGTCTTAAACAGTTTGATGGGACAAACTGTTTTGGGTATCCTCTCAGTATTCATACTAAGGGTTTTGTCTTTGGAGATTTCGTCAAAAATGAGCGAGTGCCCCGCCCTTGACGATCCCTCCTCGCCGTTAACTCTCAGCCGGTATGCCTCTCTGAGCGCCTCTGCCCTAATTGCTAGGTTTAGTGGCGGTAAGTTCAGGAGGGTCTCCATAGCTGCCGTAGGGGTGGTTATCATTGCCCCCGTGATTCCAAGGCAAGCCCTACGCTGCACCTTGCTCAGTTTCTGTATGTTCGTCTGGGTGGAGGTTTTATGCCACCACACCAGTGAGCCATACGTAATGATCGGTCTGATCATTCTGGTGTATATCCAGTGGGTCATCATTGGAGATAAGCCCCACTTGCTTCCGAACGCTCGCCTGCAAGCCCATAAGGACTTTGTGGCTTTGTTCGCTGTCTTCTCTAGGTGCGGTTTGAAGGTTAGCCCTTGGTCAAGCGTTATTCCCAAGTATTTACCTTCTCCCACAACCTTCACCTTGGTGCCATACATTGCTATGTCTTTTAGCTTTGTCGGCCCTTTTCTTCGTGAGAAGAGAATGAGGTTCGTTTTTGTTGGATTAACCGACAGACCCTCTTCTCCGCACCATGCTTCCACTAGATTTAAAGCTCCCTGCATCACAACTGATACGGTCTCTTCAAATCTGCCGCGTACCACAATCGCTATGTCATCGGCATAGCCAACCGTGGTGTAACCAGCCTCGCTTAGTCGCCTCAGCAGTCCGTCCACCACCAGGCACCACAATAAAGGAGAGAGAACTCCCCCTTGTGGACATCCTCGTGCGGCCCTGACCACTACAGAGTCGTTATTAAGCGAGGCTGTAACGTTCCTATGTTTTAGCATGGTATGTATCCACCTGCGCACGGTAGGTTGTACTCCCTTGCTTTCCATAGCTGTTTTAATTGATTCTAGAGAGGTATTATCGAACGCCCCCTCTATGTCTATAAACGCCCCTAGAGCTACCTCCTTACAGGAGATCGCCCTTTCGGCTATGTCCACTACTCTGTGGATGGCGAGCTCACAGGATCTACCTGGTTGATAGGCACATTGGTATTTACTGATGGGCTCGAGTCCCAGCACCTCTTCCCTAATGTGTCGTTCAATTAGTTTCTCCAATAGTTTTAGGAGAAACGACGTTAGACTGATAGGTCTAAACGACTTGGCTTGGGCGTATGAGTCTCGCCCAGGTTTCGGTATGAACACGACTTTTATGTCCCTCCACGCTATGGGTATGTATCCTAGGGCAATGCTTGCCCTTAGTAACGTACAGAGCGTGGTGGCTACCAGGTCGAGGCCTTGTTGTAATAGAGCAGGGAGAATTCCATCCATCCCTGGGGATTTGTACGGATGGAAATTCTTCACTGCCCACCTGATTTTTGTAAGGTTCACTATCTGACGAGCCAAAACCCAATCTCCTCTGTTCGCCCTCGAAAGGGGTTCCAGAGTTATTGGTTCGCCTACGTCAGATTTTGAGAGGGTCTTTGATCCCGGGAAGTGTGATTGAAGCAGAAGCTCCAGGGTCTCCTTCACGGTCTCTGTATAGCCCCCCTCAGTTTTCTTTAAGGAACCGATTCTGCCCTCTGTTCCTCCTCGTAAAGCTCTTTGGAGTCTGGCACCTTCTGGAATTTGCTCAATTTCCTCACAGTGCCTCCTCCACGAGTCGCGTTTTGCCTTTCTTATGGCCTTATTGTATTCGGTGAGTGTGATTCGGTATGAATCCCACTCTCCCGTGTTTTTTGCTCTATTAAAGAGCTTTCTAGTCTGTACCCGCAATCGAGAGAGTCCCTCATGCCACCAGGGCACTTTACTTGAGGTTCTCCTCTCTTTCGTGGGACAGCTTGCCTCATAGGCATTTTTGATGGCCATGCGGAGGTTTTCCTCCATGGCCTCCAATTCCGCCGAGTTATTAACTTCGGCTGGACAGTTCTCGAGGTTGGCCTTTAGGTTCTCTCTATAGAGGTCCCAGTTGGTTCTTCTCGGGTTTCTATAAACGGCCGTAGCCGCTTCGTTTGACTTAATGTCAAAGCGAATGTATCTATGGTCGGATAGCGATGGCTCCTCCGACACATGCCATTTGTGTACTGAGCTGCAAGCAGTCACAGTTCCAAATGTTATGTCAATTACCTCCCTTCGCCGAATATTGATGAAGGTTGGTTCATTGCCTACATTAGCTATCTCTAGGTTATTATTAATAATATAATCTAGGAGAGACTCGCCTCTTTTGTTGATGTCCGTGCTGCCCCACACTGTGTGGTGCGCGTTGGCATCACATCCGAGGAGGATTTGCCACCCTTTCCGCTGACAGTGTTCCACCAGTTTGCTAACCTCAGTGGTTGGTGGTGGATTTGGTTGGTCGTAGGGAAGGTATGCGGATCCGAGCACAAGCTCCCTCTCGCTCCCGTCCCTTTCCACTGTCAGCATTACTGCCACTAGGTCTCTGCAACAGAATTCCCAGAGTGGTAGTAACTTAACGCTATCTTTAGCTATGATGCACGATCTGGGATTGATTTGGGTTGGCTCAACAATGCGCCGCGCCCCTTTCAGTCCCAGACCTCGTATTTGCCCTTTGTAGGTCCAAGGTTCTTGAACCAGGGCTACATCAATATGATGTTTACCCATGTATGCGCAGAGGGCGGCAGACGCCGCTCTGCTATGGTGTAGGTTTATTTGCACAAGTTTCGCCATTGAAACTGTGCCTACCTAGTACCTACTGAGGTGCGGAGGTTGACGCAGTTGGCTGTGGTTCCTCAGAGGGTCCCTCAGCCACTGTTGCCTCCTCGCACTCCATTTTGGTTTCCTCCTCTCTCCCCACCTTCGGCTTAGAGAGGAGTTTAAACGTTAACCTGGTGAAGTTAACGTAGGGTCGATGGTTGCACTTGGCCCCCAACTTGTCCCAGGAGGTTTGGTCCATAAGGACAATCAATGTTTGTCCCTTGGGATCCTCCCTCCTGTCCACCACACGCCAGTTGCTGGTTTCTACGCCAGCGTTCTGGATCTGGATCCTTTTCAGGATCTTTGCCGGTTCCTCTGGGGTCCCGGGGATCCAGGCGTGTGCCCTCACTGGTTTTGGGAGGTTTTTGGCTTCGACGAATCGAAGCTTGGCTCCCTCCCACGGAGCTGCTCTCTCCAGCTCCGATTTTACCCATCCCACCGATGTGAGGTCTGCGCATGTAATTAACAGCGCTCCCCCTCGGTGGCGACACTCCGTGAACTTGGGCGAAGGCGCCCCAGTGGTCAGGGTGTCAATTCTGTCGAGGATCCAGGTCTTAATACGCCCTGTCTCCTCCTCCGACAGCGTTCCCTCCAGGTCTTCATGGACAAAAGCCATTCTGAAGCCCGTTCTTATTACACTGGGAGTGAACAGTCTATAACATTTGGGCACAACTCGAATGTTTTCGGTAGAATTAGATTCAACATTACCACTTACTGCTCAACTTTTTTTTAAGAATCACTTATATGCGAATGGGTTTTGCTGTGTCCGTAAGTCTCAAACCATCACCACCTTCGCACAAGAATTTGTTGCCATTCTTCTAAAGCAGGACGCGCACTGAATCCGCTCAGCTCGGCTCGGCACAGCTCAGCACAATCAGCAGTTTTGCTATACATGGGAACAAATGAAGTCCCGCGCACTGAATCGGCTCGGACCGGTACGGACCTTTCCGTTCAGTTCAGCTCAGCACAGATTGCTCGAGGTAGCAACTTTTCCGAACGGGCGGATAGCTTTCAATAGTTTAGTCAGTGCAGTAGGTGCATCGGCCTTAATAGAAATTAAAATTATTAAAAGAAGATCACTGTACGCCAATGCGTTTTGTAAATAAAGACTAAACGTTCCGTAAGGACTGAATCAGTGCGCGGACGGGCGTGAATGCTGATAGTGCTGAGCTGTGCCGAGCCGAGCTGAGCGGATTCAGTGCGCGTCCTGCTTAAAGGCGTTTACAAACAAAATTTCACTAAAAGTTCATTGAAAGCTTTCACGTATTGTCGAACCCACGGTTGGATATGCATTTCGCATTCTCTTTATTTTATAATTGCTCGTGTCCAGGCGTGTATCAATTCACTCGCACTCTTTCAAATATGGAGAGTTGTATTGTGTTTATTAGAGCCGAATAGAAGAAGGATTGCTGTTGAAACCGCGATATCAAAACTAGGTTTACCAGTATGATGATTTCTGGTTTTTTAGATAAATTTAAAAGCATTTTTAAACGTATTAATATGTTTTTGTAATTTAAATTTTTTAACGTCAAACGTCAAAAAGTCATCAAATAGATTCACTCCACCAACTACTCCCCCCGTCGCTAATTGGTATGTATTTATTTTAAAATGATCCTTCCCGGCCCTTCTAGTTCAGTGATATTCCCTGACGGACATTTTTTAAGACTTATGCCTCCTACCACTTCATTTCGTGCTTACAATGCGTCTCATCACTGTTTGGATTTTGGAATAGTCATATGGGGCTACATTAAGTATTGAATGATTTGCAAATTCGCTTATGTCAAAAAGTAATGCTTTTCATTTTGTCTATGAATAATTTATTACTTCGCCTTGCATTAACATAATGTGGAATTTGAAGGATTTAAAAGTGCTATAAAAAAATAGCGATCGTACCGACCTAAATCCACTCTCGTTTTTGGTCCTTGTATTGGTATTCTGAAGAGCTACGAGGTCGATCATGAACGTGATTTTTATATTATTTCGAGGAAGTAAAAACTGAAACTGATACAACTTTTGGAAACTTTCGAAGCTTTGACATATCAATTCAATACAACGTTATGTAATAAAAAATCAATACATAATTTCTCACTTCATTTTGAATGTAACGACTTTGTGTCTAAAAAGTAGGCAAAGCTGTTTTATCAATGTAAATGTAAACTATCAATTGGCCTAAGTGGGTCCATTAAATGTATTATAACCACACTCATTTTGTAAATGTAGCAAGTTGTGACTGATACTATTGACAAATCGCCAACACATTTGCGCTTGAAATCCGAAACTTCGGTCGTGTTGGTTTTTTGTTTCTCGAGTAAAAACAAACGTCCTCATTCACGTTATCGTATTACTAATTGGGGTTAAATAGGTATTCATTAAATGACACCTTTAACAACAGCCGATTAGGTAAATACTGGAGGTGGATGACGTAGAAACTTTTTAACATTTTGGCGTTGGGTTTTGAGATGACACTAATTATGGATAGTGGATACGACACAAAATAAACATTGAATTACTACTCGCGCTTCGTTAATTACATTAACTATTTGCTAATATTCTAACTATATATCAATAACTACAATTATACCTGAATTAATGTAGTAGGTACCTAATGAAGGGTTAAGTTGATAATTAAGTATGTGGCCCTCGTAGTATATAGGAGTAAAGTTATAAATAGATAAAAATATAAAGAATGCACACTGTTCTTTTAATGAACACATTATATTTAAGTAAGCTTCAATGACCTAACTACACATAAAATGGGAACTAACGGCCCCCTTTATGTAATTGCACAAAAACAATCCACCTACATCAGAATCTACAACAACTAAAATAAAAAAAGAACCTCAATTGCAAATAGGAAGTAATTATTAGTAACTGTAAAGACAAACAGTATAATTTTACATGAACTTACGAACTAAGCTACACATTGCAACAGTTTCATGACAAAACTGAACCGTATTTGCTATACCATCAAGTATTTGAAGAAAATTGAGAACATTCAACAATTTATTATAGGTACACTGTACTTTCTAAGATTCACTCTTTTATGATGACTTTATCATTGATTTTATTAACAAAATTAATTACAGTGTTGCAATTTTAGAACATTTTCATTGGGAGATGCCTTATGCATATCATCACATTAATAAATTTCGTCTTCATTTTTTTCTTTATACTGCATTATGATTATGCACTTACTGTAGAAGGTGGTTCAACGACAATTTGGCAGCGTTTTGGAGAGAAAAGGGGTGAAAATTGTTTTTTTACATTGCATTGATCCTGCTTGATATTTGCAAACTACAAAACAAAAGATAGACAAGCTAAAACTTTAAAACTAAACTTAAATACATCGTGCAATATAATTTTTTCTATCTAATGTAACAGTTTCACTTCTCTTTCTATAAGAATACTATTGACAATAAATTTTGAATTTGCACACATAGAAGATATAACTTAAATCAGTGTTTTAGCATTGAGTAATACTCAATGGTTTTAGTCAAAATGCCTACAGCAATTAGGATATTTTTAAAAAAATAATCGATTACCTAATTAACATTTTGTTTGGTACTGATGAATAGCATTTTTAAAGTGCTTTCCAATAAAGATTTTAATAAAACACTCTCAACCTCCCCTTAACTGTTTAATGAAGAAGTGGTTTGGTCAACGAGATCACTGACCTTCGAAATGATTTAATTAGCTTAACGTTCATATAAATTATTTCAACTTTACACGTTTACAGTCACCCTTTATTCAACAATTTTATTTGTCAAGGTTAGTCCTGTCACCTAATTGCGCCACCTCTAGTTTTACCTTTTACAACAAACTTTGTGAATCAAGTTTTTTCGTTTTACCATAATATGGTTTTACATACTAAATTTTTAAAATGTTTCACACGGTCAATCAAGGGTCGTTTAGGCCTTATTATCATTTTCGTTATTGGTGTTTAACTATTCTAAATATGTAGATAGTTATTATTAAATATTGTTATATTTCACGAGTTTTTTTCCTTCAGGTGAATGTGTTTGTCAATCTATTGTTAGTCACATTTAATCTATTGTTTTTCGCTATCATAATTGTAATCTTCACCTCATGGACGGATTGAATATGAAATCAGTCAGATTTCGAAATATGTCGCCATTTACCGTTTAATTATTTCCCTTTTAATGTTAATTTCGTTACCTACGTTTGTTTACACAGAGTTACAACGAGGTACGATTACGATTTACCAACGTCATAGTTTCACACCCAGTGAACTGTATATAGAGTTCACTGTTCACACCAAATGATTTCCATTGTCAGCAGTTTAAGTACTTTAAAAAACAAATCTTCATATCACTTCTTCATTAAACAGTTAAGGGGAGGTTGAGAGTGTTTTATTAAAATCTTTAACCTAAATTCCCCCCTTTATGAGTATGGAAACATCCACAAATGCGAGCTTTCCAATGATATACAGGGTGGGCCATTGAAAAGGTAACACACCTGTTTTGGGACACTTAGACAAGTTTCTTAAAAAAACGCTCGGACACGTCGATTTTCTATTTTTGGGGGACAACTTTTGATGTCAAATTTGACTTTGTCAGGTCAACCCCCTAGCCCCAGCAACCCCTAACTCAAGATTTTAAATAGGGAAAGAGAGTCAAGCGACCCCTCATTTGAAGCGTCTTTTAATTCTCTATTCGACAGTACAAATGAAAATTAGTTTTATTCAATTTTTTTTTCACCCCGATGAAAAGCACCCTCCAGATTAACTAAGGTGGGGGTGTTGTTTAGGAAAAATCCTGAAACACACCACCTTTGACTTTTTGAACGGCACATTTTGATGTCAAATTTGACCTTATCAGGTCAACCCCCTAGCCCCAGCAACCCCTAACTCAAGAATTTAAATAGGGAAAGGGTGTCGAGCGACCCCTCATTTGAAGCGTCTTTTAATTCTCTATTCGACAGTATGACCGCAATTAGTTTTATTCAATTTTTTTAACCCCCATGAAAAGCACCCTCTAGATTAACTAATTAACTAAATTGTTTAGGAAAAATCCTGAAATGTGCCGTTCAAAAGGTCAAAGGTGGCGTGTTTCACGATTTTTCCTAAACAGCACCTCCACCTTAGTTAATCTGGAGGGTGCTTTTCATCGGGGTGAAAAAAAATGGAACAAAACTAAGTTTCATTCATACTGTCGAATAGAAAATTAAAAGACGCTTCAAATGAGGGGTCGCCCGACCACCTTACCGTAATTTTTGTTTTTGTTGGGGGTTGACCTGACAGAGTCAAATTTGACATCAAAAGGTGTCCCCCAAAAATAGAAAATCGACGTGTCCGAGCGTTTTTTTAAGAAACTTGTCTAAGTGTCCCAAAACAGGCGTGTTACCTTTTCAATGGCCCACCCTGTATTACACATGGGGTAAATGAAATTTAAAAAAAAATAGGAGTCGAAGGGGTGAGTTGTAGAAGATTTCTATGTGAGTCATTTTCTAATACCCATAAAAATAAGATTTTCAATGTGTTGAAAAAAAACCTCCCCTCGAAATTATCAGTCCAGTTTTCTAATAATAATAAGTTTATTAGTTCATTATTGTCACAGAAAACATTCGCAGACCTCACAGCATAATCTTTACATATCTAGGTTTTTAATACAGATAGTCGGGAATCAGCACCTCGAAATTCGATCGTTTAAAAGATGTACTGTGCACTCGAAG
Organism: Pyrocoelia pectoralis; assembly: GCA_036250285.1. NCBI lineage: Eukaryota > Metazoa > Arthropoda > Insecta > Coleoptera > Lampyridae > Pyrocoelia > Pyrocoelia pectoralis. Next base: position 2,783,474 of record CM070079.1, on the reverse strand, counting down.
ATATACATTTTAAAAAATATGTACAGTGTGGGGAATGACCTTACGGATTCAAATCCGGAGGGCTCCATGAAATTCGTGATTGCAAAAAAGAATAAAAAAATATTTTCCGATTATTTTGAATTATCTTTAAAAAACTATTTTTTGTGTTTAACTCGCGATTGTGACGCCATTTTTTAATATTTTTTCAAAATTCTTTCACCATACGAACGCCTAATCATTGTAGATTGTAACGGTACATACATAAGATTATTATTTTTTATATAGACTTTGTCAGAGTATTTAAAAGGAGGGGCGGTACCAAAACTGACGTGAAAATTTCAGCATCGAGAAAATTTTTGAACGGTTGAAGATAGGTATATGATTAATCGAGACGAAATATGCCCAAATGAGTACGACAGTTTTTGGTGAAAAGAAATTTTCACTATTGCTAATGGTTTACGAGATACGATTTTTTTTGTGGAACGCCGATGCGCACCGACCGCACAGTCGTTTCACGCCCCTCACAATACGAACCTATTATACAATCTAGCCCTACTGTATTAACGATGGGCATTACTTATCACAAAGTAGCCACTACTTTGTGTTACTTATGTGTTGTTTAGTGTTTTAGTGTTTAGTTATTTGCAAAGAAACGCTTGAAAATGAAAACTTTTCATTACTTCTTCTTCCATCGCCTTATTAAGATTACCAAAATGATATTTTGTGTATACATATAGATTCAAAATTTAATTCTCTACAACTTTCATTATGTGCACTAAGTACGTAGAATCAATAGTTTTCGACTTATTATTGATTTTATTGTGCAAAACGACCAGCGATTGTGTCTTAGAAAAGGTTTAAATGATTATATCTCTGTCAATATTAATCGTTTGGAAATGTTTAAAAAAAAATTATTCGTAATTAAATTCTCTACAACTTTTATTTGAAGCGTTTTGCGATACGAATGGCCATTCTCGAGTTATAAGCGAAATACGCGCGGTGCGCGCACGTGTTACCCCTTCGCCGCAAAACAGTCGACATTTTAAAAAAATCTATCTCGGCTCCTATTGGTCGTAGAGACAAAACTAAAACATGAAAATGTGCGGAATTTTGTCAGCTACAACTTTCTTAACGGTTTTGTTTTTGATAAGAATTTAAAACTCTACAACCACAACATCTAGCCAGTTCGTGATACTCGGTCGATCGCTATGCGCTACTCCTTTTGGAATAAAATTTTACAAATGGACTTGGTTTCTACAAAATATCGTATCAGAAAACGACGATTTCAATGTTTGTGGTCTACATACACCATAAACCCTGATATTCCACATAAATGCATACTCTTAAGGCGGCGTCGTAGATACTGAATCGTCTATTACTCTATTCACAGCAAAGTCCCTGGCAAGCCGTTAAAACGGCTATGCGGTCGGTGCGCACCGGCGTTTCACACAAAAAATCGTATCTCGTAAACCATTACCAATAGTGAAAATTTCTTTTCACCAAAAACTTTTCCACTCATTTGGGCATATTTCGTCTCGATTAATCATATACCTATCTTCAACCGTTCAAAAATTTTCTCGATGCTGAAATTTTCACATCAGTTTCTTTACCGTCCCTCCTTTTAAATACTCTGACAAAATCTATATATAAAAAAATAATCTTTTGTGTATACCGTTAAAATCTACAATGATTAGGCGTTCGAATGGTGAAAGAATTTTGAAAAAATATTAAAAAATGGCGTCACAATCGCGAGTTAAACACAAAAAATAGTTTTTTAAAGATCATTCAAATAAATCGGAAAATATTTTTTTATTCATTTTTGCAATCACGAATTTAATGGAGCCCTCCGGATTTGAATCCGTAAGGTCATTTCCCACCCTGTACATATTTTTTAAAAAGTATATCTTCGAGTGCACAGTACATGATCGAATTTCGGGGTGCTGATTCCCGACTAAGACTATTTTGGAGTTCAAGTTCTTAATGAACTAGGTAGTGGCACAAACGGCTTTGTATTAAGAAAAATAATTATAATGCGGATAACTTTGCTTTATGTAGAATTAATTTTCACAAATAAAAGAATAATTGCTTCAAAACGGAATTATCTTAAATATGCATCCAAAAATACAGTAATAGTGCAATTGAGAGATTCTATCCAATTCGATGAAAGTTGTCAAAAGGTCAAACGTTCACAGATCGTGTGTGGGTAGACAGGAAAGTTTTATAACAAACTTTTAAACGATTTTCAAGGGCTACGTTATCATTTATCGAGTGGCATTTCCAGATTTTTCGTATATTGACTGTACATACTTACTACAATGAAAATATTTTAGTCGTTATAAATTTATGTCAGCAATTTACTTGTGGTAATTAAAAATTTCAGTGTTTCCAAGACGTTTATCAAAAGGATAATTAAGTAGTTGCTCATTTCCCTTGTACAGTGTTTTAAAAAATGATCATAAAAGTAAACCGTTAAAATCCTCAATGTGGATCGTTTAATTATCAAAGAAACGAGGTGCATCGTTTCCGGCCAGAAAGTCTCTTCCCTTCGAAACTTCGTGTGGCGGTTCGAAAGTTGTTCGTGCATTCAGTGCGAAACGGAAATGAAATAAATTAGTTCTCAACTTATCTACGGATAAAATCAAAGCCGAAGGTGCATAAAATACTGTTTTAAGGATCGGACCGAAAAAAATTCACCGGTTTTTGGTGCACATTTTTATTCTAATATTTAAGCACATCATTAGCAGTTAAAGCACGAGTTTTGCAAAATTGTACGTCATTAAAGAGACGAAGCTTTAAATATTATTTTGTAGATGTCAAATAAAAAGTTATGGCGCTTTTTTATTAGCACAACTTTGTGAAGCAGAAAATTGTCGTTAATAAGATTTTTTCTTATTCCGTTCTATTAAGTGAGAGGATTTTATTTTGAAAGCATACATTTTTTTGTGCGATTTTATTGTCGGCTGTTAATAGTAATAGGTAGAGTATTTAATTTCAATACGAAACTTGTATATTAATTATTTTGCTTCTACTTTGATGGCACCTAAAATATAGTAGGATTCCTTTTCATTTATCTTTAATAGTCGGATGGAAAAGTATTCCTTTTCGATCGACAAATATTATGTACGTAAATTTAAAAAACATTTCAGATTAAGGGTACATAACGATTTTCGATGTAAAGTTCTCTCGGCCATCATAAGGTAACAGTCAGGCCACAATGGGCGACAAAGGGTGACGGAGTGTTCAAAAATATTCATATTAAATTATTTTTCTTCTACGTGCCTTCTCAATGGAAGGTTGGTAAATATTATGTTATATTCGTTTCTGTTCTGCGTTAATTTAACGTCTCTTATGTGGAACCGTTCCTCCATGAGGTTCATATATCTTCCCTCGGCCTTTCTTTCATTATTAACTGCAACAGTGAATATTTTTGAATAAGTGTACGAAATACAGTTCTTCTTTTTATGGTGATTAAAAGTTCGTGTTCCTTTTTCACTCCCCCTTCTTACTTCTTCATCTTCTTTGTCGGATAGGCTCCTATTCTTTAATTTTTAATTGGTTTTTCCACTGCTTCGTAACTAACTGGTTAGATGTTTCTAAAAATATTGTTTTGATATTATTTTCTTTGAATCCGTATTGAGTGCTCACGATATTAACTTTATAAGTACAAATTGTATAGGTATATTATTGACGGCATATCTGATATTATTTAGGGAGCTTCTTCTGGCTATTTTTAAAATTTGAATTGTCTCCGGTATGCCATATTTCCTTCAGTATTGATTATGTCTATTGATTGCCAAAAGCTTTTTCGCTTCTTCTCCGACGAAGACATGGAGATGCTCTATTGTAATCAGCAAGTGGCCTCCTCGATAGTTTGATTTATGCAACCTTCAAGGGTTGGTTCGATTTTTCCTTAGCCCACTCATTATGTTTACCGGCTTCCTTCGTAGTACCTCCCTTCTTTCTCCATCTTCAAGACCAGCGGCTTTATTCCATCAATTTCCCCCAATTTCCTGGTCTTGATTTCCTCTTTTATCTGCCCCTTATTTATTTCCAGTTGTATCATTTTGGCCCCCTCTCCCCTTTCCAGCAACGTGTTCACTCCTAATATATCTTCAAAGAATTGTTTCTACCTTTCTTCTATCTGTTTATTAACATTTAAAAGTTTTTCTTTGTTATACGTAATAACTCAATCTCTTTTTCTATCCTCATTCCTTTCAGCATGCCGCACATCTTTTTCCATTTCCTTCCCCCTTTTTTCTAGTTCCATGTCTTTCTGAGCTCTTTCTTTATCTTTCTACAATTTTTTCCACTATCCTACTAATTTTTTTTATAACCAATTTTACCTTCCTCTGACTTCTTCCTTAATTTCGGTGTTTACCTTCTCTTTATAGACAACACACTTTCCTGCATAACCTCTTTCGCACTGTCCGAAATTACTATTTCAAAATTTCTCCACATAATCTCGATATCCTTTGCTTTTCCTTCTTTCTGCTATACTCTTTCTTCTTTCTCCACTATTTCTACTCTACTCGTAGAATCTTGAATGTTAAAATTTGGAGGAAAATGTTTTGATTGATAATATAATACAGTCGAAAGTTCACGTTTGTTGTAGTCAAAATCGTTTAACGAAGAGAAAGGATTAGCGGGGAATAATAATTGGTTCTATAAGTTTATAGCAAAACATCTGAAGTAAACGGTTAGACAGCCTGAAGCAACACGTTCGTGCATAATGTTGGCTTTAACGAGAACTTCGAAGTAGATGGTGTTCAACAGAAAATGTCGTATTGCCAAACACCTTTTGTGCTTATATAGTCTCGTCTTTTTGTATCGGTGTCTGAACTGCACTTTTACCAAAAACTTTTGTATTGCCTATCGTGTGGATTGTGGAAATTTAGTTGGGCAGCATAAAGGATGCCAAAGTCTTAAAGTTATTTGATTTTTGAACCGGTTCAACTAATTAAAGTTATAGTAGTACATAAACAATATTTATTTATGATACATTGCTTTTGTATAATTTATCTATTGATGTAACACTAAGTTCAAGTCGTTTAATATCACGTTGTCCATTTATTTCACACACCCGAAATTTATATTTATGAACATTTTACACGATATCGAACTTCGGCGCACTAATCATTCCACGTAAAAAAGGTTTCCGTTTCCCACTTTTTCTATGTAAGCTCGGCATAACTAATTTATTTATTAATATATGAATGTGTAATACAGAAATGTCAATAAATCTCGACTGACTACACTAAAAATAAGCTGTAAAGCTAATTTCGCACCACTTGGTGAAGAGGTTTACTTCTCATTGAAAATGGCCTGATTAGGTTACCTTTGCTTACTGAATCCAGTGGATTGTAAAAAGTGAAAACAGCCCTCCAACAAAAGTGACCTACAATTCATTTGACGTAGCAAGTAGTGTGTAGGATAATCGATTATAACTCCGCAACGTGATTCGACCTTTCACCACGTCTACTTAAGGGGCCCTCTAATGTGGGTACATAAGAGGTACTTAGATGAGAACGACTTTCGTAGCTTGAATTATTAACCAACTTTTTAAAACGAAAGGAGATCTAAGTGCAATAAAAGGAACTGATTAAAGCTTAAAATATCGTAACTTCCCGTCTTTTCATCCATTACAAAGGAAATATAGGCAGTACGTTCGGCTCTAAGGTAAGATAAACAAGTTTATTTGAATTCCTGTGGGATGGTAAATGCCTCACATAACTCACCAGTAATTCGTACACAGTGCTGAGTGAAACGTTACCAAGGCAACGGGATATTTTATGACGAAATTTTGGCCATTTTCGCTAAAGGGCTAAGATACTGACGGTTATTGTTGTTTTGCGTGTAAGATAGATGGAGATCTTAAAATGGACCCTTTCCCTTAAGATGGTCGTTATTCAAATTTCTAATCTACTTGCTTGCTCGTTATTCATTTCTCAAGCACATTTAGAAATTCGGACTGGATTATGTACGTATAATGGTCTTACCAGTCTAATACGGTTTCCAATTAATTTTAATCGAATCACATCTTTTTCAATTTATTTACTCATTAACTGTGTAATACAACCCCGTTATCTGAAAGGTATTTTTTTAGGTCAGGTTTACGTGTTAAGGATAGAAATTTCTTGTAGCAGTTGTACATGACTGCACGTCACTTTCGAGGCTTTGGTCTACAAGGCGATAGGGTCCATCGTTGTGTTGTGGGTTGACTCAAAATGTGGTGTTACGTTGAAATAGAAAGTGAATCGATAAATAAAATCTCACTCAACCTTCCCCATAAATATTATGTTAAATATTATGGGGAAGGTTGAGTGAGATTTTATTTATCGATTCACTTTCTATTTGGTCTACAAGGTGAAATACTACATGTTCGCACTTAAATTTATCAAAATATGTAGTTACAAATTATCATCGTGTATGACACGATACTGTAAATAATGATTCGATAAATAGTGTAAACGCATAATTCACCCTTTAAATTGCCGAAGCGTTGAAGAGCACAATATGTGAATACGAAGCTTAAAGTTTTATTTTTCACCTGTAAAAAATAGAATTTGTTCGTCTGAGTAAAAAGTAAGAAGAACTGATCAGTGTGACACTGACAAAAACTACTAATGTTGCAAAACGCCAGTTAAATGATTCCAATTACAAAGATTATTGATAAAGATTTTTATGTAATGTGATGGTTCTGTAACGCTCCTTACACTGGTGTTGTGAGGTTTTTTTCGATTTTTACACGAGAAGTTCACCGTTTTGCATATAATTATAGTATTTATTGTTAACATTTTTATCATCGCATTTATTTTATTTAAAATTGTATCACTTTCTCGGTACCGCTTTTTGGATCGGGCTGGAATAAAAACCAGTTTGAAATCGGGTTTGGCGAGCTATGCGAAATTCATAGATTCTCTCTTCGGTCCGAGGCGAAACATTTTAGATTCTAGTTCACTTCGCTCAGAAGATCGAACCGGACCTAACCGATTCCGTTCCTACAAATTACGATATTCCTAATAATTAAAACACACAGAGCATGCTTTAGATGTACATCTGCTTCATTCCTTCATTCTGGGGGAACTGGAACACCACCAAAAACCACACCGATAGTCTATGGAACCGTATATGCGTTTCAATAGCAAAACTGTCATCATCAGCGAGTAACTAATTGTTGTGGAACGTGTACGGTTTATCATTTATGATTGGTGCTTTTGGTGTTTAGTGTATTGTAAAAAGAAATGCTTCAAAGAGGTGAGCTTTAATGGAGGAGAGCGACTAAAAGCAAAATATTGACTATATTCTGAAACAAAAAGTATTGTCAATCTGAAAAAATTCCTGCAAAGATTTTTGAAATGTGTATAGAACAAAAGGTGCTATTTACAACTCGTTTATCAAGGTGCAGTTGTCAATTTTAGTTCAAACAACTAAAACTGAATAAAACCGGAAACGTCAACGAAATGACATTTCAGTACAAGATAATAGTGACGCGAAGATGAATGAGCCCTTTCCCTTCTATCTGAAATGAAGATACTTAATTCCATAACAAAAATTTTAACTTTAATCAAAGTAAAGGCATCGAAAACTTCCGCCAACATCCAAAATGCAGCGCTTCGGGTTGAAGCGAAGGCCAAAGGAACCATGTTTGAAAAATGGGTCATATCTTGGAAGACAATGTACCTGGATTATAAGGATTTGCTACTCGATATTAAACACGATGTACGCGAAGAACCTATCAAAGCAGTATGTTGGGCATCACTTCTTGCTGCACTAAGTTTCTGTGCAAAACATAATCCAAATATGATTAGTTACCGGGGAAGCTTCATCGGTTGTGCAAATGAACTGTTGCTTGTACATCCCTCTCTGCAAAAGGTGGAAGCCGCCACTACCATAAATAAGATTCGTACTTATTTTGCCAAAGATCTTGTAAGACGATTAAATTTGGGAATTGCGTCAATTATATGGGTAGACTACCACAATCGTTCATGTAAGAATAGTGAATCAACGTGCGCTTATCTGCAAATGTATTTTTATGAATTTCAACATCATATTATTGATGTTGGATTTTTTGATAAATGGTGGTTTTTGAGCAGCTGTATGGAAAATTATGATATTAATTACTAATGTGTGTATTATGAACAGTGAAATTGTATGTCTTTTTCAAGTTAATCCTTACTTTTCAATATCTTTTCATGGCAAAAGTCACATTTTGATTTTAAAAATTAAAAAAGAAAGAACAGCAAGCGACCGTTCAGATCCACACGAAAGAAAAAGAGGATTTATAGCATAAGCTACATTCTGTCAGGACCTTTTGAGCTGCAGACATCTTTTAATTTTCCTTCGAAAGCTCGGTTTTCCCACTACAATTTTGTGGTGTTCTGTAATGGTCTCTTTAAAAGCTTATCCGACAATTAATTAGGTATACCGTGCTTTTTTTATGTAAGTTGTTTATCTTGCCAATGTCAGAACACTGCCACAAGTACAGGGAAATAACGACGTTAAAACAGTGCAATTCTTTTTTTGACGATATAAAGACACCAGATTAAAAACTATTTTATTGATATTGCTGAAGATGGTGACAAGCGACCTTGAAATATGTTCAAAAATCAACCCTTAAATTTGTTCAAGGTTGACTACACGACCTTCGAATTTCTAGATTATGTAAACGACCTTAAAATTATTCAAGGCCATGGGAGCTTGTTTGTAAACCAAACTGGTGGAGTTTCTAACGACCAATAACGCAAAGAGAATCACAAAAAGTGGTGGGAGTGAGGTGCCTGGTCTACGAGTATAAAACGTTCAGGAATGAGCCCTCCGACTTTGAAAGGTGCAGCACTCTTACGCATGAATAAGATTTGATTAGAAAAGAAGTAAAACGCCTTTAATACACATGCTGAAAGATTTTCATCTGCGTCACGTGATTATACGAATAAATCTGAATGTAATTGTTTTTTTTTTTCAAGATGAAATGTTTATAAGACGTAAAGATGGATGATTGCTTAATGGCAAAAACCATCTTTTTTATGGAACTCGAGGAATATTTCGACAGAATTAGGTTTTTTTAAATTTTTCTCTACATTCTCCTTCGAATTGAAAAGTTTTCTAAATGTTCTTTATCGGATTATACATCTCAGTTGATCTACGTTGCTCAAGAAAGCACAACTCAATTAATTACACAAATCTTAAATTGAATTTATAAGTTAGATTTGACAAAGTAGAAATTAATTTTATTATAAGATAGGTAAGCAATTAGCTAAATTAAACGTAAATTATTATTTACCTTTACATTTTATGTACCTACAGTATAATAGTACATTTACGTAGGTATATCCTCAAGTCTATTTACCAAAAATATTAAATTTCAACCACACAGGTTTATTCTCTAAATTCTAATTGCTCATCTCTTGTTTACCAGTAGGATTAACCTCCTCTGAAATTTTAATCGTGTGGAAAAAGGTATTCAGTATGTGTTTTACGCCATTTGATAATACGTTTCCATTTGCCACTGTATGAAATTCTTCGGTCATCCAGTTTATTTACTCATTTTAGTTTTAGTTCATTTATAAGGTCATCAAACTTATACATTCTTTAAAACGATGGAAAATTCAATTTTCATCATATACCTATATAAACGAATGAGAATGTGAGGGAAAATATTGAGAAACACCGATTATGTAAATGTGCTTCTAAACGCAAGGAAATTACGTAAATTGCTCGAATACGTTCATGGAAACGTCAGAAATGTATGTGTTCATGTTGTAACAGGATCCCCCGGGATTACGTAATATTATTTTGCGTAGGTACGTTTACGTACCTATGTCTTTTATTTTTCAAATTCAATACGCGAACACGTTTACTTTTATTTCAGTTTCTGATATCTTTGACAGTTCATTTTGATTGTAGGTATCTATTGAAAACTATAACAGCTTTTTTTTTCGTTTCAGGTTAAAATATAGAAAATTGGAGGACAACGCCGTTATATATAAAAGAGTTTTCGTACGGCAAATCATAAAAGGTAAGATCCTAAAAAGTTTCCGAAAGATTAAACTAAATGCAAGTGAGAATAAAAGTAATGTTAAGTGTAGCAGAAATTTGGTGAGAAACCCGAACGGTCGATTATGGATACTTATTTGATGTGAACATGAAATTGTTTCTGTTGGGATTAAGTGGCGATGCGACGATACCTACTAACCGCAACGGTGAACGAAGTCTGTTCCGGAATATAAATTGCATGCAATATCAACTGCAATTGCACGTTTGGGTTCTTCAAAAACAGAAATTATTTTATTTGTAATTTAACTATGTACATAATTAACATTTGTTCACGAACAACTTTCCTTAGCAAAATTCGATTCATTTTGTAGTTGTAGAAATATTTCATGATAATTGCTTCTAAATCACACTTGTAAGTAATGGTAAGTTAAGTAATGATAATAGGAAAATCACATTATTTTATTTATAATAAACGGGGGTACACGCGATTCTCGCGTTTTGCGTGGTTTGCGGGGGTACCTATCTGTGATTTTAGGTTGTAATAGCTTTGGTTTTAAAATACACACCCGCATTCGTCAGGACTGTTGCGCAGGACCAAAAAAGTGCACAGCAACACACACATACACACAGTTCTCCGTTAAGTAGATTAATTCTATTAAATTGCGCAGTAACTTCTGTTTGACAATGCCATTTGCATTTGTACTTGATAAAAGTATTGATGATTTAGGGCTGACAAAAATATTAATTTACATATAAAATATTTATTTAAATAATAATAAATGGAAAACTGAAGATCTCTTAGCAATGAGTAGGTGTGAGCTAAAGATTACAACTTCTTTCTGTATAAAATGCAACTGTTTATTGGAAATCCAAACTGAATAGCTGCATACTGTACAATGAAGACGCAACACTAATAAAACATCTTCTATGCTACTATAAGACACTAGGGGCCAGTTGTATAAAGCCTAGTTCAACCGGCGGTTAGTGTAAAATTAAATCGGACAAACTAGAATTGACGTCCGAGCTACGGTTGAATTGACGGTTTTACCACCCATTTACCAACCCATATATCGTCAGATCAACCCTATACCAGACGTCAACTCTAGTTTGTGCGATTTAATTTTACACTAACCGCCGGTTGAACTCAACTAGGCTCTATATAACTGGCCCTAGGCTGCAAAAGATACAAATTATCGCGTTCGGGCAGCGCAATGGTACTGGGGTAAGCACAATAATCAAAAATAGCAGCAGTACATCTAAATTACAATACCGGTCTCAGTATAGATACTTACTTATTTAACGATATTATGTGCCTACACATCACTAATTTTTTTATTAAGTAGAAAAGTGTATTTAATGTAATTAACTTGGGATTCTCTATCATTATTTTCAAGCATACATTGTACTATGCTGCATTGCTGCAATTATACTTCTCATGAGCTAAATATTCATTGAACGTAATTTTAATACCTCTTTTTGTTTACCCGATATATATTTTATTACAATTTTCGCAACTAATTTTATTTCTTGTTCGTGCAATGCAAGGTAATTCAGCCATCTATCATATTTCTGAACGATATTACCACAGAATAAAACATATTACTTTGTTATACCTACTGTAGTTCTAATCATTAATCTAAAACGTAATAACCCCATTATTTTTTTACAGTTCTCCGTTGATAACTTTCCCCCATTCTATCTGCGTGTCATTACATTTTCCATCAAACAAATTGAACTCCATATAATGTTTAGGAGTTTTACTCGACAATTTGAAATTTGGTTTCATTTCATTTTCTTTGAATACGAAATGTAAACGATCTCTGTTTGTGTATGTTGCTCATACAAAAATCTACGGCATTAACGGCGGTCAAACTAATGATTTAATTAAACATGTACAATTTTAATGACCCAACTTCTCATTTAATTTTCGAATTAAACGTTCGATAATAATTGAACGAGTTTTTTTCATTGTCAGCACAATGGAAAGGCCGTACTTATTTTAAGTTGTGTCATTTATTTACGAAATAGATTCGACCAAATGAAAATCGACGTTTATCGATTTTGAAAATAAGCGTTGTAAGATGGAAATTTCGTAAATAATATAATTATTTTCTTTTCAGATTGTTGGTTATGGTTGAAAATGGACGAAGCGGCCGTGAGTTGGAAGGACTTTCCGAAAAGAAATGATTGTCAAGTGTGGTTTCCGGGTCACGAAGAACGAAGAGGTGTCGCGATTGTCCTTATACGTTTAAACGTTCCATGTGCAAGGGGTTATCTTCATTTTTCTGGCCAAAACACATCGCAACATCAGTACATTCGTAGTCATAAGCAAGCTCATTTATGCGGTAAATTGGAGGAACTTTCGGATACGGATCGACACATTTATTTTCCGTCATCGCACACCGCCCCATTTTTACATTTGCATGGAAATCCGATGTTCGCATTTTCATATAGGACTGTCGATTACTGTTACAACATGACATTTTTAACTAGAAACGGTTCGTTCGAATTAAAACCGAGTGACGATCTCGAATGTACGTTTAAAATTTATTTACCTTACGGAAACCGCGTTGCGTTAACTTTACAAATTGGCGATAGTACATCGACAGGTACACCCGATACGGCTATCGATTTACAAGAGCACAAAAGTGGTGACGTAAAATGTGAAGGGTTGTTAACGCAGCTATTGGATGGCGAAAGTGCTTGGTGGCATTGTACGAGTCCTGGGGACGCCGAAAAACAAATTCAAATACTCTCGAGAGAAAATAAAGTGGTGCTAAGAGTTTCTGTGAGAAGTTCCAGCGGTAGTGCTTTGGGGTTGAAAATGATTTACAAAGCGGAGACGGTTGATGAAATTGTAGGTAGATGCGGTTTTGGTTGGATTGCGTTAAGGCAGTTTTGTATATCTGCTTTTGAAACGTCAAAGTTACCTTGGACTCAAGCAGAAATGGAATGCGCTAGAAAAGGGGGACATCTCATCAGTATAAGAAATGAACACGCTCAAAATCTCGTTAATAATTTACTTCTGAACAGGTTAGTTTTATATTTTTAAGCTTTAAAAGTATTAAACGAAACCTTTCACTCGCAAATTGTAATCCTATTAAAGGTTGCTTTCCGCGCTGACGTCTTCAAAAATTACATTATATAAAACGAACACAAAGAGGATTAAATGTGGGTACTTGTAATTGCACAAATAACTGTTAAGCCTTACAATGTGGCAAAGGGGAGCGAAATTTTAATCTCGTACCTATTTATTATCACGTTCTACTTGCATTCCACTAGAATAAGCAACATAATTTATTTCAATTCAACTTTCGTAGGAAATGTTCATTATACAATGAGCTGAATTAATGTGCTATGTCAACGTTTCTCTTCATAGATATCATCCATTTGGTACTTAATATAGCATCATATCTCTTTTGCTTACTTCATTTTGTCCGGTCTCTTCGATTTTGTCTTCTGGCGGATTCCATTTCTGAGAGATTTTCTTCAATCGATCAACTTTATTTGCTTAAATAACATTATTTTTACAAATGATTCTTATTCGTTTCGATCTCTCCTCATTTTACAAACTAAAATTAACAAAATAATATATAGGTAATGAATGAACAACACAACCTTCCAACCCTCTATGAACTAACATCTCTATAATTCTCTCTTTCCCACTCCCATCTCTTCCGTTCCTATTTCTTCTTGTCTCAACTGCCTCTCCTCCCCTAGAATCTTCCTACAGCCTCTCCTTTCTACTCTCAGTTCGTCACATTCCTCCAACACATATTCAATATCTGCGCCCTACCTTCGCCACATAGTCTGCATCTTCTTTCTTCGACTTCACTCCAGAATTTGTTGTTTCTCTCCTCATTACCACATCTATACCTCCCAATCATCCCTTCTTCTTGATACTCAGTCCACTGACTAGATAATTATCTCGGCATCCCTTCTGCTATGATTTCCCCATACCTCCCGTTGTATTTCCTCCCTTCTTTCTGGCATTTGCGTATTCTCTGTCCTTTTCCACTATCTCTTCCCTCGTGGTGACTTCCAACCCCATCTCTCTTCTCCTTTGCACCTTTCGCCTCGCATATCCCACCCTTCCGTAATACTTCCGCCTGTTTTCTTGTCTGTACTTTATTCTTCCTTTATTTATTTCTTCCCAACAGTGTTGCAGCAAATCCCCTCCTCTACCCCTCTCTTAGAGGTTTTCTTGTACTGCTTGTGTTTCCTTTTCGTTTATAACAACTTGTAGGATTGTCAATTTTAGGATCATGTCCGACTTCGTGCTAAGTGTATCAAATTTTCCAATGTGTTTTAGGAGTTTGGCATGAACTTCCGATCCACCAGACCAATTTTAAGTTAGTGTTACTTTATTAACACTGGACTTGGTCTGAGTTTCAGTTCTTATTGCTTCCCTCCAATCCAATAATTTTTGCCCAATTTTAAATGAATTAAATACTAACGAGCTAGTTTTCTCCATTAATATTCCGTTCAGTCGTTACGTCTTTTCACTAAATATTCACCCTAATACTACTGGAAACTTGTAGAGATGGGGAGACGATTAAATGGGGAAAGAATTGCAGTTTTACGACCTCAATTTAATAAGCTTTTCGTTTTTTGGAAAAAATGCATGGCTAACTAGATATCTCAAAAAAATCATTTTTTCGTTTTTTGTTTAGTGCCTATAGCTTCAGGCGTACTAATAATTAAAATTTTTATTAAAATTATGGTGAGCATCCAATATCATGCTCTTTTTTTGTAATTGATAACTTCATCTCATCATAATTTTTAACTTAAATTATTATTATTAAGTCTGAAGATCGAGCAGGTTGAAAGTAGTCAAGATCGTTTCGTTACATTGTTCACTCCATTTTCAGATTCAGCCTAAAACCTATTGATTCTACGAAACCTTTTACTGCGAAAATTTTAATGTGTATGTTTTGTTACCAAATATTTATATAAACTTTATTTACATTATAGTACAAAGGGGTGGATTGTAACAACTTTGAGACCGTTTCATACTCATAATTTAAATTAAAATAAAATAAGTGAATATAATGGACCTTTTCTTAAAATTAATCAGAACTAATAACAAAACATACAAATGCGTAAAAATTAGCTCAATTATCATTTCGTCGATAACATTTTTTTTACCATTGGTCACTCAAATTTGAACTTGACCATTAATAAATAATGCGAAAAATGAGAGCCGTATCCTTTAGGGTTCAATTGTTGACTTTTAATTACAGTACAACTACTTAGAATCGAGTACCCTTCTCAAAACATTCTCAAGTGTGCTTCATCGACCAATCAATTCACTTAACATTATGTTTATTAAGTCAACCTAACTTTAATTAATTAAAGAGGATGTTGACATAACAACCTCCCTACAAACTTCAACAGTTATTTCCCATGAGTGACTTAAAAATTATTTTAGCATTATACTACGCAGGTGAAAAATATAACAAGAACCTGTCTTATTAAAGTTTATAGAAACGATCAACGAAAACTCGTAACAAAGGAAAATGTGCGAAATTGTTTAATATTCCGAAAGAATTGCCATTTTAGGAATAAAAGCAAAGATTTTGCGAGTCCTCTTCCATTTTTATCAAACGCGGTTTGTATCACTATATTAATGAATTTTTCTTATTGCAGTCCCGGTTATAGAGATCACAACGCTTATTGGATTGGAGCAACAGATAAAACATTCGAAGGGGATTTTAGATGGTCTGATGGACTTCCATTTTCGTATACAAGTAAGCATTGAATTAATGATCGCTAATGACTTGTTAAATAACTAATTTGATTAGATTGGTTTCCTGGTTGGTCTCAACATGGAAACTATAACCGGCAGCCGAACGATGACGGATTGAGCGAACAGGATTGTGTGGAAGTAAGGAGAGTCTATTCGTTACAAACGTCTCCTGCCAGGCTTACTAATGGCTTTATGTGGAATGATCGTGATTGTGCCGCACCTAATTATTTTATTTGCGAGAGACTGCAGAGTGAAGGTAAGTTATCACATACATTTGCATATACTTGCTAAAGTTTACTAAACTAATAATTATCTAAGCAAACTTTTTGATTACTAACTTCTGTAATAAAACTGGTAGTTCCCCAGTAATTATCATGACAGAAATTCGTTATTTCCCTTTAAAAAACCAAAACTGATTGTTTTAGTTTTGTAGTAGCATTTTCTTTCTTGCATTTTTTCGTAATTTTGATGTTCTTTTATATTTTGTGTTTCTTCTTCTGCCAAAGTTGTTGTACCGTGTTCTTTAATTAGCTACTATACACCTGAATATTACTTACTCTGTTTATTCATCAAGATGTGGTTTAATTTACAGGATTATTTTGCAACATGAAGCTACTATATCTTAGAGCCATTAATCGGTACTATTTAATACAGTTCAAAACAATCTTTAACATCCAGGCGGGCTAAACGGGTTTGAATGTGAGGAGCTGAAAAATCAAGACCTAAGTAAAGGTAAAACTCTTCGTAGCAAATGAATGCGCAAGAAAATGAAATATGTGTACATGCAAAATGTGTGCTGTGCGCAACAGAGGGGAGGGATGTGCAATGTCAGAAAAAAGATACAGAAAAGGGTTTGTGTATACAAATTATTTCCATGACATTGATCAAATTTGTATTGTAATCCATCAAGTGTATTTTCATCCCGTAAGTGTTATTTTTCCCACTTCTATTTCTAATATTGAGTTACTCGTTTTTATTTTCTCTACAGGGCTAGAGCTGCTTCCTATTGGCATTCCAAGCGTTTTTTAAACTGTGCATTTAACCGAGCTAGAATTTTAAATGTTAGCTTGCTTTGGGGTAGGTGTTCCTTATCCGTATCTATGAAACATTCTTTGAACTGCAGCGTAGAGGAAAAAGTTCCTTTTCTGTTTTAAGGAATAACATCTCCAGTTTCTTTGCTCATTTCATTATAAACGCTGAGAGCTCATCTTTTTTTTAATTTCACAATGTTTTTCGTCACGAAGTGAATCTAATGAAGGAATTTGTGTGAAAAAGTGCGAAGGGAGTCCTATATTATGTTATCTAGATAGCTACATAGCTATGAAAACAGCAAGTTAGAGAATAAACAAAATTTTATTTTTAACGCCCTTAAATTTTGTAAGCATAATTGTTGTGAGGGCGAGAAACGATACATGGATGGTATGAGTAATATAATGCAAATATACGTACCACGATTGACCTTTTCAATGAATTTTAGTATTGTTAATGCTCATATTTATAAGATAAACCGGCATGAAGTTCAGAATTTCAAGTTCTGAGTCGTAACGTACTCAATACCATGAGATAATTTAAACAATAAAAACAATAACAATAATATAATTCATTGTCACTCAGCCATTTCCGAGCATTAAACAATCTAGTAAAATTAACACCATCTTATACCATTTACAAAGGAAAATGTGAACGAGTTCCTCGAAACACTTTAAAATTAATATATATTTAATAATTATTTATCCGTGGCAGCAAAATATTAGATAAGAATTAATAATAAGTGACCTATAAAACCATATCATCGCCTTCAAGATTATTATCTATCAATCTAACAATTTAAAGTTGAAGTGGGAGGGTATTAGTACTCACAACTAAGGCTCTTGCGCATCAGGAGATTTTTACATGTAAATCTGACAAAATAATAACAAAAGTATCGCATAATAGCACCACATAAATAAAATTGATTATGAAATAGTTCAAATAGCTGCTGAAGTCAATGGTGAATAGGAATCAATACCTATTTTTTTGTCATCTGAACGGTTTTACTAATGTTGTCGATTGGCTTCAGTGTCTTTACTGGTAACATTCACAGTAACACTTTCTGTGTTCACAATATAATAAACAGGCGAATGTAGATGTTTGGACACAAAACGTTGAACGAATGGACTTAACAAGTTCGTGTCAACAACGGTTCTCCTTTGTTTTGTGAGCCAACTGATAGTAAGTCCTACAACTACAACAATTACGGTACTGAACATAGGGTAATACCAAAATGAAACTTTGTATAACACAAAAACATTATCTTCAACAGTGGTAGGCCTGCAATCAAATGTTTAACAACAGTATTGTTCTATGTCAAGCACGTACAATGAGGTAACATTACATTTTTGCTCCGACATCGGTTTGTCTTCATTGGGAATCAGTAAATTGTGGGTACGGTACCATGTGTTTCCGAGGACCACCCATGCTGTAATGGTCACTCCCGAAATCGCACCAATTAGGGCGCCCTGAATTTTAGGTGATGAAGGCGTAATCCACTAATAATTGTACAAGTTACCTTCGTATTTGCGCAAGGAAAGAGTATAGCTAGAATGAAGACACCGGCCAATGGTCCACCACTGATACTTAGGATTGCTGTTGCAAAAGGAAAAATTCCTCCCACTCGCCCAACCAAGAGCGCCAGTAAAATACATAAAACTCCCAAAATGGCAACAACCACTTTAATAATATTCGTATTTTTATGCTGTGACATCTCTGAAGTGAATGGTAAAATGAGATCTCGGTGTAGAGAGGCCGCGGTTCCATTTAAGGATGAAGATAAGCTACTACAATTACGTTCAAGGGTGCTTATCATATCACTATTTCGAGTCCAACTTTACCTTAGTGCGGCACTAAGAATACCTGCAAAAAAGAATCCGGATAATCCGGGTAAATCCTTTGTGATATCATTTACGAAGTACGGCACCAATTCGTCCGTTTTTGCAATTTTTTGTGATCGGAACACATCACATTCGGCATATTTTGTGTATATCACATTTCCGAGTAAGATCACAACCGCTTTCGTCACTATAATGCCAAATAAATGTATAAAGATGCACCTAAAATCGCCGCATTAGATCTTGTCATATTTCTGCAGGAAACACCTTTTGATATCAGAAAATTTCAATAGGGCCAAATATTTTTGAATACATGTTTGATTTACGGCTACTATAGATAGACCTAAAAATGCATTTCCAAGCAATGGACCCCACAACGAGTTTCTTTTAGTAAGATCCACACTCGCACTAATAACATTGGAAGTGTTGGTATATTGAAGTGGTTAGATACTTACTCGAAAATCTCCCATCTTTGGGTTTGGGCAGCTGCACTCATTGCATTTCCTAACCCCCCAACAGATTTTAATCCAATTACAAGAATGGAGAGTACTGAACCTAAGATTACCGAAAATTGAAGGACATCCGTCCAAATAACTGCTTTGAAACCACCAACAGTTGTGTACAAGATGCACACCACCGAAATAGTTATAACAATAAAGTGTACCTCCACACCTGACACTATATATCAATATATATGAGAAGCTCACATTATCAGAGACCTCACCTTGTGACATTGCTAAAGCTGGAATGTAAACGACAACCGGCGCGTGCGACAACATCGTTACTAAGTTTAATAGCGAAGTTAGTAGCCGCACATTTTTATGGAACCGCAACTCTAAATATTCAAAAATACTAACGACTTGAAGCTTGAAAAATATTGGTAAAAAAATGAAGAGAGTTGCTAGAAAACCGGCTATATCTCCTAAAATTGTCCAAACATAATTTGAACCAAATTTGTAAATATCCGCTGGCACCGCTATTATTACTGTAGCCGAAACATTCCTAAAACACTACGAATATTAACTTTTCAAAAATGTATGCTTACGTTGCTATCAAAGAAAGCGCAATCGGCAGAACACTGACATTTCTCCCACCTAAGAGATACTCTTCAGTTGTATGTGCTCTATTTTTGGACAGTCCAAAGTAAATTCCCACCACGAAGCTAATTAGTAACGTTAATGAGAATACAAAATAGTCAATCCATGTTAAAAATCTTTTCTCTTCCTCAAAAAGTTGTGGCCAACTTTGATTCATATTAAAAAGCAAAACCTACACAGAGGTAATTGAATTTCAAACAAATAAATGTGATAAAGGTATCAAGAAGTACATAAAGATAAATAGCTATCAACGATAACCCATATACGTGATAATTTGGTCTTTAAAAAACGGATGTAAAATTGTAAGACAACTACTTTCGTTGACTTTTACTCAAACTAGCTCTAGTATTTGGGGACCTTCAAACAACAAATACCAATCTTCCTTTGTACTTTCACGCTTAAGCGAGAGCGTTTGTTACGAATCTTGAAATGTAAAGGAAAGACACGCCTGCGGCCTTGTCGTACACCACACCAGTGGAAAATGTCCAGAAAAGTTATCTTAAGGCTCTGTTGATAACATATTATATGCCATGGAACAGTTTGTAACGATTGAACTCAAGAAGCTGTTCCTATTTTAAAACAGTTTGTCTGTTCCTTCATAGCAATTTTATTCAAACGAGCTGATAGACTTCGCCCTGCGACCTTCGAGGTCCTTTAGGTATCTCTTTCTATGTGGAACTCCGCACAGTGTTGAGATTATACTTTTTCTAAAATCGTCCCCCTCATTCTGTGCTCTGATACAGTTGCACCACATAACAGCTACCGTTTTAGTGTGTGACATAAAAATGCTTAGGAATATCAAACGTACACCAATTGTATAAATTGAAATGCATGCTGTAACTTTCCTCTAGTGGTATACTTCGGGTACCTATGTGAGCCGGTGTGTGTTTGCACCACAGTTCTTGATCAGGTGTTCTTTGTTTTCCCCACAGTGCTCTATAATCTCTATCATATCATTCTTTCAAGGGTTCAAGTCTCCAAAAAAGTATTTCAATACTGTGACTACTTTGTAGTCCAGTCATTTTAAACATGAACATTGCAAAAAATCCTATATTAGGTTTGACTTTTTTATGTTGTTAGGTTCAGTCCCAGTAGTAAATACTCAATTTTGCAACTTCGAAAAACTTGTGGAAACTGGGGGGGGGGGCGCCAAAAACCGCGATTTTTTCGGACTTTTTTCAGTTTTAGCCTCGTAGCTCAAAAACTACGAGTTATAGTGCAAAGGATACGATTATCTTTTTTAAACTAGACTAAATTTGCTACAATTTGAGCCTAA
Organism: Pyrocoelia pectoralis; assembly: GCA_036250285.1. Taxonomy (NCBI): domain Eukaryota; kingdom Metazoa; phylum Arthropoda; class Insecta; order Coleoptera; family Lampyridae; genus Pyrocoelia; species Pyrocoelia pectoralis. The sequence continues at coordinate 2,762,513 of CM070079.1, read as the reverse complement.
CCGGAAGTCTGTAAGTATAATAGTTTCCGAGATACAGCTTTTCAAAAATAGGCAATTTTTCCCAAAATCTTTTTTCAACGTATCATCCATGTTTCGAGCCAGATATTGCCATAACGACGTGCCCTACGACTCTTGTCACGGAGAAAAAAATTGTAGGACATTTTATCACCTTTTATTTAAGCATAGATGCATTCCTGTGGGCCTAACAGTTCTCGAGAAAAAGACGGAAAACCGGAAAACAGTGAAATCCTCCACATATATGTAATAGCATTAGTATGATTAGAAGACATTTTCTGATTATTCTTATTTAGCCTAGCGAACGAACGCTCAAAAAGCGCTTGTAGACAGACTTTTTGATCATAATGATTTGATTTCTAAGATGTGTAATGCTATTACATTGTATGTGGAGTCGTAGCGATTTCACTGTTTTCCGGTTTTCCGTCTTTTTCTCGAGAACTGTTAGGCCTACAGGAATGCATCTATGCTTAAATAAAAGGTGATAAAATGTCCTATAATTTTTTCCTCCATGACAACGGTCGTAGGGCACGTCGTTGTGGCAATATCTGGCTCGAATCATGGTTGATACGTTAAAAACAGATTTAGGGAAAATGTCTATTTTTGAAGAGCTGTATCTCGGAAACTATTATACTTACAGACTTCCGGTTAGGCTCAAATGGTAGAAAATTTAGTCCAGTTTAAAAAAGATAATCATATTCTTTGCATTACAACTCATAGTTTTTGATCTACGAGGCTAAAACTGAAAAAAGTCCGAAAAAATCGCGGTTTTTGGTGCCCCCCCCAGTTTCCACAAGTTTTTCGAAGTTGCAAAATCGAGTATTTACTACTGGGACCGAACCTAACACCATGAAAAAAGCAAACCTAACATAGGATTTTTTGCAATGTTTGTATATTTTTGTGTTTAAATTGACTGTACTATTGGTTGTCATTACTCTAAGATATCTTAATGTCTTAGCAGTAACAAGGGAGCCAAGTATGACCTGCACTTTTTAGATTTACTTGACTTGTCCTTCTCCTTTACCTTTTTGCCTGTTTTCCCTCAGATTACTCGAGAGTTGGTCTTTGGCTACATCTTCTGTACTTTTGCTCATATTAATATCTCTCCTCTTCATGGGTTCGCCTATGTTTTCAGTCTTCCTGTTTTGAGTTTCCCCACCTGATGTCATTCTGTGACTTTGGAAATTCATGTGCTCTCGTCTACACTTTTCTATATTTGCCTCCTTCTCTGCTTCTGCTATTTTCTTTTATTCTGTTCCTCTACGCCCTCATTGTGGAGGATTTGGGGGGGGGGGGGGGGGGCTTTAAGCGCTCGTGCTCAGGGCGGCAAAAATTAGGGGGCGGCAAATTTGAAGAATACATATTACCTGTTTCGACAATTCTTAATATTGTCGAAACATGTAGTATGTAATCTTCAAATTTATTCTTCAATTTGCAACTTTAATCAACTTCAGCTTTAACTTAAATATGTATTTGTCTATGGCGAAGGTTTTGTGAAGTTATTTCCTACATTCTACGTTCCACCCCATTTAGTGTTCTGATTAACACCCTGATGGATCCAATCAATTTGAAATAAATTCTATTTATTTTTAATAAAAAATGTTTTCTGGACTTCAGACTTCCATAAATAAGTTCTATTCCTGTGGTGAGGGATGTGATGGGGCGGCACTTTTCTTGTGCCCCTAGGCGGCAGAAGCATAAATACGCCTCTGCGATTAGGTACAGTGACAAATTTCCTTTTTTCTATGTTTTTTTAGTTAATCGATGATTTCGAAGAATTCAATTTAATTGTTTGACACCCTTCCGTGCTTGCTCCAATGTAGACCTTCCATCTTGTTTTTTGTACCCTTTTGAAACTACCTAGATATTTGAATTGGTCAGTCCCATAATTCCAATTTTTTCTGTACTCATACACTCGATTTTCTTAAATTTATGTCTATCCAATTATTTGTGTAGTAGTCTTCCTGATCCTGAGGTATAACTACCGGGTCGTCCACAAATGTAAGTAGGTATTAAGATTCCTATACCCCCACACTTGCTCTTTCATGGTCTCAGTCTGCTCGCTAAACTATTTTAAATAGCGTAAGTGATGAAGGGTGTGCCGACAATAGCAACCATTTTGTTGTAGAAATTGTTTCACTGTTTTTATTTCCGATTTTCATAGCTACCCTGTTATTTAAGTTGAGTTCTTTAGTTGCCTTTATTAGTCCTGTATGTATTTCCAGATGTTCCACATATTTTTCCTCTGGAACTTTAGATAAATTGACAAATGCTAAGTGAATGTCTTTATTTTCAGTTTTCTCCTTTCTCAACGGTGAACCCTGTGTCATATTCTCAGATTGTTCCTATTATAATATATTCTTCTAATGTCCTTCTCATTACTCTTCCGTACAAAAAGTATGATAGAAATAAATTATACTTCTGCGCCTATAAGTTTTACATTTAGGGCTACTTACTCCTTTCTTGTGTATTGATATGATATACAATACATACTAACATACTGCGCTGTCCATTCTTTTACAATTATTGTGATTAACTATACACAAGCCGAATTGGAAATAGCTTTCGTGCAAACATTACTTCTTTATGATCTTCCGAATCCACTAACCATTTTCGTAAAAGTATTTCATGAAAGAAAACGACGTTTTAAAAGGAGCAAATATATTTAAATTCTGATATTTCCACTTATTACGTCATCTCTTTGAACTTATATGCGACAGAATGAACACAAAATTGGAAAAAAATATATTTTTTTAATTTGACTGCCTTTCGTGCGTTACATTCGGCAATATAAAGAAGTTTCTTCATAAAATTTTCCATCCGTTTTAAAATTTATGGGTAGAATTTTAATATTTTCTCGTTTATTGTTAATAACGATGCGCTAACAAAAAATGTTCATTTGAAGAAATATTAGTATTCGAAAATGGCCATTGTAGATTTCGTTCGTTATACACTTTGATACAGAACGACGTTTCTGAATAATTGCTTATTGCCTCCTCACGATATTCTGTTGACATGATTATCCGAATAGTTGAATAGGTGGTGCTTCAGTGATCAAAGAATATCCAGAAAGTGTCTCGCCAAGGATTATTAAATTCCCGTTACTTATTCGTTTGCCAGAGATTAGCTCTTTTGAAATTGCCTCTCAAACTCAACATTAATATCATGCTAGACTGATATGTGGTTGGTTTTTAGATTTTTTTTACTATTTGATGGCATATTATATGTACTTGCAAATATTCTACATTCCATTTTTGGAAGCAGGGTGTCTATTATTATTGCCCTTTATTTTGTTATATTATAATAAACGAAACAAAAGATTCTTATTTTCCCTAATTAAGTAAACAACCTCATTTAATTACATACATGACCTTCTCCTCCACTCAACTAAATCTATTTCTGGCTCCTTGGCATCAGCTTGTCCCTTCGCTCCATCACCCCCTTCATCCACCCCACTCCCAGCCCGTTCCCACCTAAGATCACCTTTATTCCTCTCCCCTCTTCTCTCAGCTCTTCACATTCCCTCATTAAATGCCACACACCCTCTCGTCCCTTACCGCACATTCTACACAGCCTTCTCTCGTCCTCCCACCAGTATCTATTTTCGTTCTCTTCATTACCACATCTAAAGCTCGCCACCATCCTTTTCTCCTTCAACTCCATTTCTCCCATCAGATCTCGACCTTCCCTTCTTCCATAATTTCCTGATATCCGCCATTATATCTTCCATTACATATTCTCGCTCTCCTTTCCTGTGCTTCCACATCTCTATCGCTTCTTACCAACTCATCAACCCTCTCTTCTCCCTTCTATCTCTTCCCTCGCATAACCCACTCTCGCATAGAACCGTCTTCTCTCTTCCTGCCCATACCTCATCCGTTTTTTCCCCCTCTCTCATGCACTCCTTTACTCCAACAATATCTTCCCGCTTTCTGATCATCTCCTCATATTTTACCGCCCTCCCTCCTGTCCTTATCCTTATTTTCTCTAATTTTACCTCTTCCCCTACGATATACCCTGGTGTCTCCCTGTCCACCCCTAACGTCCACCTCCAGTACTTCTCCTGTATTCTTTCTATTTCTTCCCATTCCTTCCACCGCCATATCTCCGCTCTATACCCCATCACACTTTTCACTCTTCACCAAATAATATTTGGATAAATGTTCTCACATCATAATATTAATTTTTACGCAATGAAACTTTGCAGAGGAATATAAAATATAATATTTTTTTAAACCAAATATTTACATTTACTTGTGTGTTAGTGTTTGTTGATCGAGGTCCGCAAACAAATTTTGGTAAAAAACATAACATAAAGTGTTTTTACTTTGTAAAAATGAGCTTTTCATGTTTTTTAAATATCATGGCGCTGACATTACAATTACCGCTTTTCTTAACGAAAACGACGAAAAAATGTAATCGCAACATCTAAAAAGTAATTTTAAACAAAGCATACAAAGCTGTCGTACAGTTTTTCAAAAATAAAAAACACCCTTTTCATTTCATTACTTACACAACGAAAGTATGGAACACCTGTTGTTTTCCATAAACTTAAAAACGCGTTATACCTATACGAGTAACTACATACTTACAATTCTTCCAATAAAGAAAAATTTCATTTAAAATGCAAGAAGTTTAAATTCTATTATATTATGCGTATTTGTTTCAGAGCCTTTAGAAGACAATTGGCCTCCAGACTGCAATAGAACAATTATCCTTTCACGACAGCAATCGAGAACGTCAGTAACGAGTCCTAGTTTTCCACGGCAATATCCTGACAATGTATTATGCGAGACGGAAGTTTCGGCACCTTCGGGCTATCGCCTAATTTTAGACTTTGAGGAATTAGTTCTGGAGAGCGAACCGAGGTGGGTAACTTTTGATTTATTTGCGCGTATTACATAATTATTTTCTTGCATTCTCTCTCACAATATAGGACTAATCTAGAATATACGAACTGGCGAAGGGAATTAGAAAACCTTTGACTGTTAGAATATATTATGAGACAAAGGCCTCGTCTGGGTACAAACATAAATCGGATACGATAACTGGTTAACCAAACGACTTTTAGCTGTATCGTTGTCCTATTTGAATATGTAATTGAATCTCAAATTTAAAGGGAATGTATTTCCAATATCGCAGGCATACTAACAGACGATGAAAGTCTAGGTAATTATTTTTACTGCAGTTTCTGATAGGTGAGTTTTCTACAGCCCAGGTAATTTTAGAGAATTTTCTGTTTCACGTGGTGTCACTGTATCCGTTTTAGCACTCCCACCCGATATTATATTTCGCCATTTTTCCTACAAGCTTTTTCTTCGTGTAACTATGTTACAGCTCTGATTTCTTGAAAAAATATTCCTCTCTTTTATAAATTCAGAATTGCCCTTGTTTGGAACTCTTGATATTATTCTTCTTTAGTTGACAGCCTTTTCCCCAAGAATTTCTTATAAAAATTGACATTATATAATAAGTATAGGTAGTCAGCAGCAACAATATCGCCAAAAAATATTACTATGTAACATTGTAACCGTATGTAACCAGTTTACACTATCTTTTTATAATTTCAAGAAACTCTGCGGTGCTTAGTGTCACAATTTTTATTTAGCTCTATATTTAAGAAAGGAGAAGAACAAGCTTGGAAATACCTTCAGTGCAAGCTCAAGGAACGAAGAGGAGGAGACTTGGGAAATGCAGAAGTTATGATCAGAATAAAGGTAAAGTGGCAACAAGGAAATGAACATTCGGATAGTGGCGACAGATATTACGGAAGTGTCCAGTTCTGATAAGAATTCAGAGTAACGTAATAAACATTCTGAATAGTTAAGTTATGTGTTCCTTCTAACATCTCGTTTCGTGGTGAATGTGTTTTCGCTTTACGTTTGAGTTCTCTTGATCTTTATGTTGATACTCTTCCGATAAACGTTAAACTGAACTTTACGATTAGATAATTTCGACATTTATAGTAGGTACAATGACAAAATTATTTAATAAGTTTATGGGAACCAATAATTACGCTATTATTATTTGAATAGTATTTTACACTTTTAAGTTGTCAAACAGACGAAAGAGATCGTTTGAAAACCAATTTTGTAATTTATAGCTGTGCTAACGTTTGCTGATAAGGTTATATGAACGTTCGTTGTGCATTAAAATCCGAATCTCGTGCCATATCTACCCCAACGTATGAAAGTGTATTTCAAGGGTGTTTCTAAATGATATTTAAAGTACATTGGTTCCAATTTCGTTTTCTATTTCAAGCTTTAGTTAATAGTAAAAAAACTTTCGCACAAATATTGGGTAAATAACAAAAATAAGCTGACGAAGTTGTATTTTTAGTAAGTATATTGATATGTGAATCATTCGTGCCCATCACGTCTATTCTGTACAAAAATTCAGCAATTTCTTCGTTAATGGATTCACAGATTCAGTTGAGCGTTCTCAAAGAGAAGGAGCCACATCATTCCAATGAGGGGTAGGTAGTAACAGGATCGCTCATTTATAACATCGAGAACGATTCTATGCTACGTTTGTCCTTTTCCACCATTTTTAAGCAAATTTATCCAGAGATGCCAGAAAGTATTTGCTAGCAGCGATGTTGGTATTGTAGTGGTTAGAGCACTAGACTATGGCACTAACGGCCCACGTTCGATTCCTGGTTCACCAGAAAAAAGTTTTGCACATTTTATCCACGAGGTCGGCTCAACTTGCATAAAATGAGTAGCTGGGGATTTTCTGTGAAGTAATCATATACGACTAAAGGGGTTTTCCACACTAACAAACCGCCATTACCAGTAGATACAGCGAAGTCCATTGCTCCTAGGGCAAGATCAGTAATCGGTAACGTTCTTTCCTCTTGATAGATCTGAAGTCAGTGCAAGGTTTATCTACATGGTTGATCCAGATCAGACACATGTGGGCATCGTTTACCGTCATGCAAAGCATCCGTGGCTAAGGCGAATACCGAAGGTTCTGATTGCATTAAATAGAAGTCGGCTATGGAGGAAGAACACAATTCATTAATAGAGCTTGATTTATAGATTTTTAAAATAAACTGCAGCCAGAATCATCAAATCAAGACTACAAAAAGGTATGAAATTCGCCACTAAGATACATTTATCTCAGACCCAGTTCATATTTGCTGTTGCACCTTGATGTACGAAGTACATTTCTAAGTGGTAATCTAGATTCTAGATGAAACCATTCAGACAGATTGAGTTTTTTTTTCTTCAGAAAACCAACGTTAACAGATTTTGGAACAAAACAGTTACTATGGAGTGTCTATTAAATAAGCAATTCATTCGACCGTTACGCTGTCGCTTTCGTGGGAAAATGTCTGCAGGAATTAAATCACTCGAACAAGGAAGCCAACTGATATCGTGTCCTGTATCATTAGCATCCAAATCTTCTAATTGGTCCACCAAGAAATCCATTAATATTCTTTGGTAGCGAACAGTATTAACTGTAATCGGTTTTATTATTTTCAAAGAGATGGTGGCTCCATATTAAATTTCAGAATAAATAATAACTTTTTTAACAGTCGCTCTTTGGTGTGCTAATTTCCAAATTCAACAAGCTTGTTTGTTGATGAAACTTCAGGTGGAAATGCGCTTCGTCAGTAAGAATAATTTCCTTTGAAAATTGATTGGTTCAATTCTTGTGTCAATTGCATTTTATAAGGATGCAAATGCAAATCCTTGGTCAAGATTCATTGTGCATTGGAGTAGAAAAGTTTCAATTGGAATTTACGCCATCCGTCTGAACATATAGTCCTCATTTTGAATCATCCCATATTAGCTCCGTATTCCATTTAACCTTCGGATGGCCAACCTATTTTTGGTTACACGGATGCTCAAGGTGGGGTCCAAGCGGACCCCAAGGTTTTTTCGCCCTGTGCCTCTATTTTATCTAGTTGTTCATTGTAAATTGAAGTATTTGTTTATAATAAGCATCAAAGTATATCAGACTAAAAAGAATAGCGAAAATTTGAATAAACCTTTACACAAACAAACAAACAAACATTTCGTTACATGGATGGCCAAGGTGGGGTCCAAGCGGACCCCAAGCAACAATTAATTAATTTCTAAAAAACGAAAATATTTTGACGCAAAATCGTTATATGAGGGTATGTATAAATGATAAATATTCAGCTAGAAACAACCTCAAACCGATTTTCTTGCTCCTAAAATAGCTACGACACAAAAAATAGGTCTTGGCCATCCAACAATTAATTCATTTCTAAAAAACGAGAAAATTTTGACGCAAAATAGTTATATGAGGGTATGTATAAATGATAAATATTCAGCTAGAAAGAACCTCAAACCGATTTTCTTGCTACTAAAATAGCTACGACACAAAAAATAGGTCTGGGGTCCGATTGGACCCCACCTTGGCCATCCGAAGGTTAAAATGTTTAGCCGACATTTTACTTGAAAATGTACACTGTAATACATAGATAATTGTTGGTTCAGGACCTTTTTTTATACGGAACTCGTCTTCAACTCGAAAATAAGTTAGAATCACTTTAATATCCACACAAATTACTAAGTTAAATTTGTCAGAAACACTAGCAATATTCCATTTTTGTGGTTAAGTAGTTGAAAGCAAAATTAAAAATTTTTCTAGTAAACAAAGCCTACTATGCAGTAAAGGAATTTCTTGTCGATGACCTGTCTAGTCTAAACTGTTAGTCCACTGCATCTATAGTTAATATAATTATATTTATTGTAATGTTGCTCTATAATATTTGTATTTCTTAATGTTAATGTATTGTGTTTATGTAGTTTGTTGCCTATATCTGTATATTTTTATATTTACAACTTAAATGTATGACAAGTGCAAAAAATACTTCAGTATGCAAAAGCACAAATAAATATGAATATGAATATGAATATGAATATCTAAGAACCTGCTTTAAATAAAACGGTAAAGAACATCATTTAGCCATTCGTGCAGAAATAATAGCCGATGAATAAGACACTGACACCCTTTCGAATGTATGTTTGTGGAAACAAATGAAAACGTTGATTTAACGGTGTTTTTCCGGAAGTTTTCCAGATTTGTCTTCCTAGCAGTAACAAAGTAAATAATGAACTCAGAATCTTTTACTGTACATGAAATAAAAACATTGATAAATTGGGGTATATAACGAAAAATGAAAATAAAGCTAATGTTCAGTTGCCGAGTGACGAGTGTAGTAAAGTTTCGATTTCACCCCCCAAAATCGATACCTAACGCGTACGGTTTCGTATATTTATTTGAATTTATGAAGCGTACCAAATTTATCAACTTTTTATTTTTCCAATGAAGAAATTAAAAAGTTTTATATTTCATAAGTTTAAAATTGTTTGACGTTTTCTTTTGTATAGCCGAATGGCCGCTATAAAGAAAACGTGATTTGTGGCCTTATTCAACTTTTTTTTATTACTTTTACTCTTTTTGATTTAACGATTAAATAACGTTGAGATGTGATTACGAGAGTCTCTTCAAGTTTCCTGTACACGTTCAAAATGAGAACAAGATGGCGCTAAATCTATCTATCTATGCAATTAATTAAAAAAAAACAACTCTACTGCCACGTAGGCAGTGTTGTGTCAATGCGGATAGGTAGTAAGAAAAAAGAGTTTTGTTTTTAACTTATTTAACTTATTTAACCAATAATGGAACGTTTTCTTAATTTGTGCGATATCACCAATATTTGTAATGTTGTGTAGTTCGTAACGTCACACAGATGTTGGCAATTTGGTTGTAATTTGCTGCCTGCTGAGGTTGCAACTTGCTTGTTATCCTGCCAACCCCCCAAGCTTAGTTGCCCTTACAGCTGGCGTTAGTTATTTTATTAAAAAGAAAACTACACTTTACCTTTATTTATTCGGGTGACGGGTATGTATCGTGTAATAATTCACTTTCAATTTATTTATACGCTCGGAGGTGGTCCAAGAATCGCGAAGTTCAAACTTGTAGGACCTCGCGGGGGTAGTATTATATCCTTTTAGTTGTAGAATTCTTGCATCCCCTGTTAACTTGCCATAATTCCGTATAGGAAAACTGTTGAACTCCTTCATTCCCGTACAAAGTGATATAATTCCCAGTGATTCATTCCCGTACAAAGTGATATTCCTGTTCTCTTCTTTCTCTACTAATAAAAATACCTATCCCCTATAATATACTTATTGTTCTTTTTATTTTTTGTTTTTTGTGTACATAAAAGGGTTGAATAAGTCAAGGATTGAGTGGAAGAGCAGAGTTCAGGTTACTCTGAACATCTGAACTACGCCTTGAGATTTTTCAACACTGCAGAACTGGATTGGTTGCCTGGTAACTATTATAAGCATAATATGCATTCTGCTGTGCTGAAAATAAAGCTGCTATTATTATTATTATTATTATTATTATTATTATTATTAAAGAGGGTCTTTAACCGTTAATTAATGTACAAAATTTCGAGTGTACTCTGTACGGCGCCGGCGGTCGGTGCGGGAGAGTTACTTCCGCGTACACGTTGACATGAGTTTCACGAAGGTAATACATTGAAGCAAATTAAAGAGCGTTTAGAAGTATACGCCGATGCTTCGCTTCCCTATAGTACCGTATAGAACTGGATACAGGGTGTCATTCTGCGCAAGAAACCGTTGAAGATGAAGCATATAATTGAGGGTTGGTTGAAGTGCTTACACAGGAAACGATTGTCCTTGCTTAGGGAGAGGTTCTAAGTAACTGTTAACATAAAATCGCAGCAAGTTTAAAATTTGCAACACGATCATGTTCATACATATAAATAAAGTGGGTGCCAATTATTCAATCGTATAGTAACTGGGAATGAAACTATGATTCTGAAACACGAGGGAATTTAGTTATAGAGAAGCGATTTTCTGGGATTCTGAAGGTTTTATTTGCTTCTCACTTGTAAATAACTGTTGCAAACTAATAAAAATTCTAGAAATTTCGATAAATTTCAAAAAAAATCGTATTACCTTTACACGTATCTATTGCTTTGGAAACGGATGAGCACAAGCAACATTTTCAAAGTGAATACAGTTACTTGATAAATTGACGTTTACAAGTAAGAAACAAATAAAGACGTTTAAATAAAGTCATTATATTGGAACATATACATATGTATAAGCTCTTTGGTATAATTATAGTATATAGTTTTCATTTGTTTTTCTTTTACAACGCTTTCAGGCCAATTCATTTGGGGTTATTAACTTTTGACTTAACTAAGACAATATTAGTATTAATGGATATTGGAAAACTAAGAATTTCACAAAACGAAAATGAAAAACATATTTCCATATCAGAAGAAAAATGCGATGTGACAAAAACGATTTGGAATATTCTCTTGTATATTTTCCCAACTATTCGATATACATAAAAGCTGAAACTTTTTACGAAGTTTACGTGTGAAGACACTTTCGAATCCCTACTTAGCTTTATAAATTTTGTTACAGTTGCAGCTACGACTATCTGGAAATTCTTGAAAACTTCGCAAATTCGTCAACCTTGAATAGTTCGGAATCAGGTCGGCGTCTTTGTGGCGATTGGAGTTCGAAATTAAAATTATTACGATATGTTAGTAAAGGATCGAAACTAAAAGTCAAGTTTAGTTCGGATTATTCGCATCATTTTGGAGGATTTAAAGCGCGAGTTTCCATGGAAAACGGTAAGTTATTTATTTTTCCCCTTTATATGTAACTTTTTTGTACATATGTGTTTGATGTTAACAACAACAAATTAATTATAGTTATATGTATGTATTTATTTAAATATGTTATATTTGTTGCACTGTTTGAGGTAGTAGCACTCACCACCTACCAACGTGGTAAGTCCATAGACACAATGCACAATGTCACAATGCTTCAATTAGGTTTAATGCATGTGTGTTATTTTAGTTTAGAGCTTCCATTGTGTACTATATTAGGTCGTTTATCAATGTTATCCTTGAAACGATCGCACATTTTTGGCATTTCCATTAAACAGAACTTATTCCTAGTTTATGTGAAGTATAAACTAGTCGGTATATCATTCCCGAAGAATTGTGCCACCTTTCCTTCTGTTTTCATTATTGATCCTCTATATACCTACTTGATTAACATATCCTCCTAATTTTGTCCTTTTGTACCTAAACCTGTAAAGTTAAGGGTGCATAATTTGAATTATAGAAGCGGCAATCAAATACGTGAATAGTCAATGAATTACCATTAGGCCAAATTAGATATTTATAATAACCGAAGTAATGGACTCATAAAATAATGTTTAAGAAAGCGTTTACAATGGAATTAAATTTAAAAAGAATTTGTCTTTTTTCTAACTTAATTAGCAGATTATTAGTAGTAGATATTATGTTCCCCTTTGGTTCAAATTGGACACTTTCTTATGGAAACCCCTTTATTTTAAGAGATAGAAAAAAATGGACGTATAATAGGTGTCTGCAGCTCAATTTTAATGAGGAAAATCGCTGGCGCAAACAGATTTCAGCTATCTTTAATCGCTTGGCCGCTAGCGGGCGTTTCTCGAATTTGGTCGATTTCTTTAATAACATTAATTTAATAACTTTCTTATTATTAAAGATAATTGGTTTTGGCTAAATCTTTCTTAGAGCATTTTTTACGTAGAATCCATTGCGATAGACAGTTTTTATACAGGGTGTTCTTATAATTCATCCATATTAAGCCATCCACCCATATTAAAAGAGATCTGGAACGTTTAAATTTATATGGCTTTTATTACAAATAGAATTTATGGGTATATCCCACAGTCCTAACTCCTCAATCCAATCTATACCTAAAATATTTATATTTTTTTTATCCGGTTTATCCATTTATGAAAGCTGCTTGCAATTTATTTCACCTAAAAGTGTGTCTCTTGAGGCAATGAGGCATGAAAGCTACTTTGTATGTTTGAATAACATATGGTTTACCTATAGATTATCAAATATCTTCGTCTGTCTGGTATAGTAATAATACACATTTTGCGAGTTTTTACTTGGTTTATAAATTTAGCTTAACTTTTCCTTTTCGTATTGCTTTTTATATTCACTGTGATGCAAGTTCTTTTTGTGTTGAAAACCTTTCTTATGTCCGATTTTTCCACAATTTTTACAAACATGATTTGAAAAATTATCATCTTTTTTGAAATATATCCACATTGCCGTCCCATCACGTCGGCTCTTGAAGGTCTCATCACAACTCCAAAGTTTTTCTTAGTTTGTAAGCTTAGATTGCCTTCTTCAAGGTTCACTTCAAAAAGAAAGTTTCAGTTTTTTCGTGGTTTTCGAGAAATTTTACAATTTTCTACTGAATTATTAATTTTATGGTAAAATTGCTTGGGAATAAGTTGTCGGGAACGTTCTAACAAAAGGATTTATTAAACGGGATTACGAACGCGGGAAAGTACAAATCGCGCAACGTAATAAATATTGGCGCCGGGAAAACTTGGTATCCAATTTGTTCTAGGTCATCTACGCTGATGCACACTTAACTCATTCCTCCTTACTTCATCCTGTTGGCAATTGCCCATGACAGGTAAAATTTAAACCCAAAGTATTCCAGAATTATGACAAACGACTTTGAAGCCCTACTTGTTAACGATCTGTCATTGTGCTTGCAATTTTGCTTTTTTGAATAACAACCTAAGTCCACTAAATTGGTGTAGGTACATCCAAAATTTACCACGTGTATGTCATAACTTCTATTGAATGGCCATCAATCGACAATAATGGTGAAAATAAACTCAATGTTACCCCACAATTTCATTTTGTGCATTTTAGCAAAATTAGAAACTGTATTCATCACTGTCACGACTACTATCACATAATTAGTACAAGAATTTCCACGCTACTGAAAATACGTAGCTAATGTAATTGTGGTCATATAATTATATTATACTAATTACACTAAGAGCTCGTAATATCATTAAATCATTTCAAAGGAAAACAAAAAAAATTCTATTTCTCTTCAGTTGGAAGGTTTTATGACCAACTTCCTCTCTAAAGGATAGCTATTTCACTTGACTTTGTTTACAAAGTTATTGCTTTATTGAAAAACAATAACTTATTTCATTTATTTAGCTCTATTAATAGCTCTAGGCTGCTACATATGTCATTCATTCATTACGCTTTAGTGATTCGATCCTAAACGCTTATTCGGTTAATGTTCATCAACAAAACTATTACTCATTATACTTGATACTATAGTTTCCTATAATGTCTTGCTTGATCATGACAATTACACGTGGTAATCAATATTAATGTTCGAATTATGTTACAGTAATGCAGTGTTCCGACGACCGCCTTCAAATGTTCAACAACTCCTGCTACCTCTTCGTCAGTTATCCGGAAGTGACATGGTCGACCGCTCGGCAAATCTGTATGGGAATCAAGGCCCAACTTACATCAGTTTTAACACCGGAAGAAGAGAATTTCATCAGCGCCAATATACGAAAAAATCCCGAGTATCGTACAAGCGCAATCTATTGGTTTGGTGCCCAATCTGGAAGTAAGGGTAAATTTTACTGGATTGACGGAAACACTATGAGTTACAGCGGTTGGCTGCCTAATTACATTCCGAAAGAAACGAACGACTTAATCAACCCAATTTGCTTAGGGGTACAGTGGATGGCGGCACCTAAGGACTCACTGCCAAGTGGATTGTATTGGAATCCAATTAAGTGCGACGCGGTAGGAGGTTATGTGTGTAAACGTCCGAATCAGATGCTCGGTTTCGGTATTAATTTTAATAAAACGGTTAACGGAAGTGAAGGACAGTTAACGACACCAAATTATCCAGAGTATTACTACAATAATTTGGATTTTTTTGTAAAAATTGTCGGGCCTGAGAGGACTCGTATAGTGATAAGTTTTCAAAAGTTGGACATAGAGCCGCAACTTGAGTGTTTGTATGATTATGTCGAAGTAAAAAGTAGGAATAATAAGGAGAGGGAACGGGTAAAATGGTGTGGTAAGCACGACACCGACATGCACAGGTTTGATTTTGTATCCGACGACCACGAAGCAATAGTTCAGTTTCATTCCGATTATTCTATTTCTGAAAGTGGATTCCTCCTGCACTGGTATGCCGTTGACGTATCTTCTTGTCCAGTCCAATCTCTCACTGCCAAGGAAGGGACGCTTATCAGTCCAAACTACCCATTGTTTTTACTGCCACGGTTAGATTGCTCGATAACAATTCTAGCACCAAGTGGAAGAAGAGTTTGGTTAGAGTTTAAGGATTACAGTATGAACACATCACCAAATCATGATGATAGCAACGATAAAGGAGGAAACTTGTTGGAGGTTAAATTAAGTAACCAATTGTCTGCATTTCAACCTTACCAGGTCGAGAGTCTTGTCAGTGAAGGTTCCTTTGTGTCAACCTCCGAAAAGTTACATATCTCACTTAAAACGGGACGTGCACCTCACGGAAAGGGCTTTAAAGCAGTCTACAAGATAATTGGCGCTACGGAAACGGAAAAAGTTCACCAGTTGAAAAATGATAGTGCGGGAATCTTAATGCATTTAAATTATCCAAACACTCCATCTCCAAACATAAATTTTATGCAACACTTTGTAGCACCTTTGGGATATATAATATCGTTGGAGATTCATCACGTCAAGTTAAACGATAGGGAGTGCGCTTCCAACCTTGGAGTAATCGAGATTTACGACAATTACGCCGATAATAATGGAACACATTGGTTTCTGTGTAGTAAGGAGAACGAAAACGCTCTTGTTCCCCAAGCCCCTATCGCCATATCATCGTACCTCAACACATTATCTGTGAGACAAAAAAGTGAGAAGGTCGGCATTCCTTTGAACGCATCTATAAAAGTGAGATACGACGATAACTTTAAAGTTAAATTGTTAAGTTTCAAGGACGATGCCTTGGAGTTTTGTAGTCGGAATCCATGTCTAAATGGAGGAAGATGCATCGAGAAGGGCGATAAACAGTTCTGTCAATGCTTAGGATACTACACAGGTGAGTATCCGTCTGCTTTTGGGAAACTTTCACCTGTAAGAGAGTAAATTTTAGGTTTATTTTGTGCTTTGACGCAATGCGAACTAGAGCCTTGTATATTTGGCCAATGCGAGTTGACGACGACCAACTATAAGTGTCACTGTAAACCTGGTTATCTGGGGGCAAACTGTGATCAAAAACAACGTCCTTGTGAAGGAAACCCTTGTGAGAGTCGAGGGGTTTGTGTAGAAAAGGGAAATACCTTTCACTGTCGGTGTCACGCTTGGTGGGAAGGTCCCCGGTGTGAACGTCGCATGATGCGGATTCCCTACAAACCTCTTAGTGAACGTATGCTGGAAGAGCCGTTCTGGTTGGGCCTTATCACCGTAACAGTTGTAATGGGCGTAATCGGACTGGTTTGGTGCGCAAAACGTCATTTTCCGGAAAAAATAGAAAAATTACTAGCCGAAGATTCCGACCGAAATGGTAAAATAAACCCAAGTAATATTTATATATTGAGATGCATATATTTGTTACAGTGCCATCCTTAAGAACATCACTTCGTGAACAATTAGCCGCCTCGGGTGCGTCGGCAACGACAGTAACCCCTAGTCCAGGTCCGGGAGTACCCCGCTCACTATTTGGCCGCCTGGGTATCCGCAAGCCATCAATCCTCAGCCTCACCAGCCCACGCGCCAGCGGCTACTCTCCTGCCACCGCCCGAACCTTTAGTTTGGACGATTTGCTAAAACCCCCGAGACGTAAGGCCCAGTGCCTTAGTTGTTGGTACCGACACTCTTCCATCACTCACATTTCTGTCTCTCTTAACTGTTTCTTGTACCCTTCTCACTCTGTTGCGTGTGGCTGGTAGGTTGCACAACCTCTTTAGCGCTATTTGTATGCACTCAACTTGCTTTAGTTTTAGAAGCTTTTGTACCAACAATCTCACTTAACATTAATTACTGTTTTCTTACTAGGTACGCCATCGCCAAGGAAAAGACGTAACAACTCAACTCCTACAAAGAAAAATGCGGCAGAAAAGAAGCAAATCCTTCAGCAGTTAGTTACACCTTCCGGTAATAAACAAGTTTCGAAGAAAGTAAGCTTAGGGGAATTAATACAGCTTACTGAACGAAAAGGTAAAGAGGGATGCGATATTAAGCTTGACGTTTTGGGACCAATGAAAGAAACGAAACTCTTAGTCGATTCCCCTTCCATTGTGTTAAACGACCCAAAGCTAGAGAAAAAGGTAACATTCGCAAGGCTTCTCAATAAAGTATCGGCAGAAATGAGTTCAGGTTCCGAAATGGAATTGGGAATTATGCATGCCAATAGATTGGGCTGCGCATTTGCGCGTCCTTCGAGTACACCACCGTCGCCGGCAGCCGATGCCCGATCTCCGAACAGTACATCCAGTAATCAAGGGAGCGACACACTCTCAGGTTCAGATCTTGCGCTTCCTTCCGCTTTTAGTTGTAGCGTTTCCGATTTAATCAATAATAGAAAGCACTCTAAATTACCAAACGGACGTCAGAAGCCAGCAAGCGCCGACTCGATTTTGGCGATGTTTAGAAACTTTTCGTCTAGTTCCGCCGGAATCAACCTATCGAATTCATTGAAAGTTTCACCATCTACAACACCGACGGCGTCTAGTCCTCAAGATGATATTGCCGGTGACGATGAGTCATCTACCTCTTCAATTCATACGCCAGTTTCATTTTCAAGTAGTGGTGCGCTTGAGAGCCCAGTGTTACACAGACAGTCCACCGGTACTATCGAGGTACCGGTTCTTGACATGTTAAGTGCACATAAATCAACGACCAGTGGCAGTAATTTGCTACATCCACCCACAATTTTATTAGAAATACCCAGCACAATCAACAAGTGCCTTTCACCCATCCGAGAATTACCAACCCCTCTTCCGTCACCAATGCCATCACCCGCGCTTACACCTCTTATGCATCGAAGTACCGCCTCTTCGTCAATCAACGATATTAGCGTGGACACAAGCGATGATCGAATTTCTATCGAAATACCAAATATATCAATTAGTGACGAAGAAGAAGTTATGCACTGCGTTCAAGATATAGCAATCGACCCGCAAGCAGAAGACGGATTGATAATGGAGGAAGCGGCCGTTCTACAGCAATTCACACAGCCCCAATTCATAGTTAAGGTCAGTGTTTTCGATGCACGTTCTGTAATTATTAACGTGGAATATATTACAGGTTCGCCCACCTTCTCTAGGATGTCCATCGTCGGATGGTACATGCTATCGACCAGCTCCGCTAGTTATACCCACTCTAATAATACAAACACCATCCCCAACTCGTCAAAAAACTCCTCCTCACCTTTTGGGTTCACCACCTCCTCACAGATCCGATTTCCAACCAGAAACACATTTCCCGTTCAATGTTAAACAACCACGTAGAATGCTGAAAGAGTTTGACAAACCGACATCCTTAGATTTACCATCTAACCCTCCAATGATAACAATAACTTGTAATATGAGCGAGGTGGAATCCGACGTCGAATCCGTTTCTCCCGCGCCAAAAAACACAGACCACCACGGTGTCTCATCCGGAGGCATGTGTTATCTAAGTCCATTTGCCATGGGTTCTCGTGGGGACCGTACAACATCGGAATCAAATTTGAGTTCTTCCGGATACAGTTCTATGGCAAGTCCGGGTCCATCACGTTGCGGTTCCAGCAATCCACTCTGTCCGTCTGAAATGGAGGATCCGGGCCCGCCGGGCCCCGGTTCTACAAGCTTGCATCCTTCACTGAACCGAAGACCCTCACCGTTACTCAAATCTACTTGCAATACAACAGAACACAAAGTGGAAAATCCCGATAATCAAGGTGGGAGAGGAAGATCCGATTCGGAGACACTTTCCGATGATCCTTTAATAGAATCGAACGATGAAGGTATTGGAACGGATCATTTAGACGAGAAAATTGAAGACGGCGAATTAAAAAGTGCGAAAGAACTCGAAGTGTTCATAACGACTGAATGTGATAATTCAAAAACTTTAATAGATTTACCGTCAATTACTAATTTAAGTCCACGGGTTGCAAAATGTGCAAGCTTAGAAGCCAACATCGATCATTTACTGCCTCCATCGAGCACGTGTAAGTCAACTTTACAGTTACCTTCCATTGTAGTGCAAAATGACCCTAGCACTTGCGATAAATATTTGAGCCCGATGAGCTCACGTAGTGAAAGTCCTTTAAGCGATAAAACCCTAGGCTTAGATAGATTTTCCCCTCAATTTTACGGTAGAAATAAAGATGTCCTTCCCTTCACCGATTCAGATGGATTATACGACTTCCCCAGCACGGATAAGATGAACATCTCATCTACTTCACATCAACACAGAAAATCGACAGGAAGGAGAAGAGAGAAAAGATCGTTAAGACAACTGAAGACTCTAAGCCCTACTAAAGTAGTTGTTCCTAATTTAGCTCATTATCATTTGGATGTTCCAGGACATAAAATTATTACTCCTCGTAAACCAAGTCCGAAAAGGCGCGCACGAACGCAACTTTTTAGTTCGTCGTCCAGTTCTGATAGTATTACGTCTACCAGAGATGTTCGATATTCCTCTTCTACTCCTAGTCCTGATACTATCAGATGGTCATCGTCGACCGATTGGCTTAATAATAAAGAACATAGATCTCTCGAAGCGTCTGGAGAAGACACAGGAGACGTAAGCGAATACTTTGTTCGTTGCCATTTTGTTATTATTTTTAATCTTAGTTTGGTTACAGTTTTTGCAGACGACGGGAGGAATTTTGTTGTAAAGTAAATTATCTTTTTGCTAGTGTTTACCAAATGAGTGCACAATGCACATTCTTGTTTTACCTTTTAGAAGCACCTCCCGTTTAGTTACTGTTTTCGATCCCCCCCCCCTCCCGAATGTTGAGTATGACCGGAGTTTATTTTTGTAGGAAGTAGATGCCGTAGCACACCCGAAGTCCATGGAAGATCTTCCTAAGCCACACAAAATCAGTCGACTAAGAGTGATCAGTAACCAAATACGGTAATTAAACAGCTCTCATTTAATTTCTTAATAACCAGATGTTGCAGATTCCTTAGGAGACTGGAAATTAGTTTGAAGAAAAGGGAGAAGGTGGTAGTGAGTCCTTGTGAAAGTTTGGAGAGCGAGGAAGATTCGCCGAGAGCAACGTCGCCTCTCCTGCAACCTAGCAACGAAAAAAGACCGGAAATTAAAAAAAGTAATAGCATAGGAATATTGCAATCGAATTTTAACAACCCAACCGTTAGAAATAAGCGCGGAAATTACAAGAAAGGGGAATTACTGCTTCCCCAAGAGGAGAATAGTTGGAAACACGTGGTTACTACGGGCAATGGATACTCAGATTAATTAATAACAAATAAATAAAACATAATTAAAAATAGTAATATATTCTAAACAACGAACAATCATTAACGTAATTTTTTTAAAAAGGTCGCCCGTAAGGGGGCGATGTAGTTGCAAACTGTTTACCCATGTGAAGTAAACGCCACACGTATTAAGGTTAAGTGAATTCTTTTATGTCAATCGTCTGCACTTCATTCTCAATATAATTCACAAAGCTGAACCCCGATTGAACCTTGTCGAGCATCACGAAATAAAAATGTCGCTCTCCATTTCTCAACAATGTGCAAACAATTGACTTAAACCGTAGAAGGCTATCTTCATATGGGCCTTATTTTTATGCTTAATCAATTATTAAACATAATTGTAATAAAAATTGAGCCTTAACTTTTAAGCTTAATTGTAAATAATTACGATGCTCAAATTTATTTTAATGTTATATGTCAAACTCGATGCAAAAGATGAAGAATAATTTTTATAAGTATTATTAAAGAAGGCCTACATGTATTCATACCTTTTGTCGATATTGTCGTTTGGTGTATTATACTATAGTAGTACCCTGATAGTGAGATGGCCATTATTTGGCCAATCAGTGACAGCGTACCAAGTGGTGTTCTTCAAAACGAATGGGGACAAAAAAATTAATCATAAAGGCCTGATCATGAGACTGATTTTTTTTACAAAGTTCAGCTATTAATTGTTATACACACGTTTCTGTATTAATGCACTTTTAATGTCTATCGTAAGAAAAATGATCGTTTTTACTCTTTCGCCATTTCGAAGTCGTAATATTAATAAATATACGGGTATCGTTATTGTTGGTACCACTGTGATAGCACAGGCCGCTCTGTGACTTCGGTATAGCAATTAATGTTTTAGCAATACTGAAGGGAACAAGGGAGGTCACTTAAAAACAGCACAACTAAAAAGCAATTGTTCTTAGCCTAAAGCACACAACGTAATATTCGTAACATAATTATAATACCTACTTGAAAATATATATATATTGTTAATACTTCTTACTTATACTAGTGATCAGTCTTTCACTTCTTATTCCAGTAAGTATGTCTTATTTGCTGTTGTGATCAAAAATTGAATAAAATGCTTGTTTATTCTTAAAAATAACTTTTAATTATCCCAGTTCAACAAGGTGAGTGTTATCAGAAATAAAAACAAAAAGTTATATGAAAATTGGAAATATCCGCTGTAGGCTGTCGTAACACATTTAAACTTGTTTCTCTTGCAAGTATAATCAGAACAGGTCCCTCTTATCATTTTAGTTTGTGTTAAAATAGAAGTTAATATCAGTCATTGTTGAAAGTGCATCCGAATAGGTTATTTTGTAAAAATTGTGCTCGTGTCCACTGTCCACTCATGATGAGATCTACTACTTCAATTCAATGATGGTAAGTTTCTTAAATTACAAAATGCTTTAAATACTAATATTGTGAAATTATCCCATGATCAATAAGCGAAATATAATGCCTGTTTTAGTTACCTTTCTTTCCAGTCAAAATTTGAAAAATCACCGTAACAAAATTTAAACCTTATAAATTATAAGTTTCATATTGTTTAATAACGCTCTTGTTTCGTTTCAACAAAACCAGTTAAGATTCATATTCATTAAAAAAGCGTTGAAACAAAATTTCAATTCAATAGTTAATTTAATTAAAGAATTAGTACGAATTCCATTTATAACTAGGTATACTCGCACAGATTAAAGGTATTTTTAAAACTATAATAAACTGTTTTTCTATTTGTTTGGAAAATGATATCTACTTACTGTGAATTGGAAGAAAAACCATATTTCATGTCGTCTTAGATACATCATAGATCATACATCACATTACTACCTAAAATTTTTATGGTGCGATCGATTTAATTAATAAAGAAGTCATCAATATATATTTTATAGTTATACTTATAGTTATAGATCATTGTTTTGCTCTGTAAATGGTTTGTTTACTGTTGGGCAATATACGGTATTATTATTATTATTATTATCAACATCTTTATTATTGCAATGCATTTTAAATAAAAACGAAAATTGGTACCTAATCCACCCTTTATCCCTTGTACTTGTACTTGTACAGTTCTTCATTTCACATTAGGATTATCAATGTACGAGTTCATTATTTTGAAAAAGTTACTACTTTTGTCTATAGATATGAATTGTACCGATTATCGCATATATAGTAATATTCTCTAAAGATTAGTTCAAAGCCATAGAAATGGATCCTAACAGATGAATAGGTACACAAACAATAGTAAAATTCTTAATCTTAGAAAACTCTATTAACCATAACAAAATGCAAAAATACTCGAAACCTCTCCCTTATAAGTACTTTATTAAAATTCCGTTTCAGCAGATGTTGAGTAACGATCAATATAAGATTTTAATTTGCATTTACATTAGCGACTAGCTAACGGATAAAATAATATTTAGTATCTTGAGATTATTAAAGGTTTTTTCCTTGAAATTGTTGTTCATAAGGGGGAAAATATTACAACGCTTAAACACTTTTTGTGATTAAATTAAATGACCAGTAAACTGGCACACAACTTTCCCGTGTTTACTACAATAGGTGTTTTCTTTTTGCACCGCCACAGGGTTAGGTAAAGGCACAATAATCACGTAATTGAAGTGCCTTGCGTCAGAAGACATTTCTGCCTCAGGTTAATATTCAACTTAAATAAAGCTTTTAAAACGAATAGGGTATTGAGAACTGAGTCAAATTATTTTTATAAAACGAATGGTGTGTATTGACAGAGGTACCTTAAGTGTACCACAAAATGCAAAAAGAAAACACCTTATGACGTATTAAATAATAGTACATTGTGTATCGAGTAGGAAAAGCGTAACATTCCCGGGCGATGTGAATATTGTTGGGCGACACAGAGTCGGGGAATGTTGCTTTTCCTACGAGGTACACATACTATTTTTCCGCCGATTGTTAAAAAACAGACTGAAAACATGGAAATTCTAAAAATTATTTTATGAAGAAAAGAATAAGCGATGCCTTGAAAATAACGAACGTCGGTATCCATGGAGAAGTATCAACATTGTAGTTATCAGCCGACGCGATTTGCAATTCCAATACTAATGTTAATACCAATAGGCAATATCCCCTCAATAATTAACACTTGTAATAATATGTAATGTGACAATAACTATTAATAGAACGAAATAATTAAATATGACTTGTTAAATGTGTTGTCATTACCTTGTTGAATGTGCTAATAATTACTGTAAGGAAATGAACATTTCTTTACAGTACAGAAATGAATATTTCCTTACAGTAATCGTTGGCTGCCTAGCAACGACTACATGCACCGGAATCTTGACCTTTTCCTTTCAAAATTCTTTCAGAAATGTCACAATTTTTGAACGATCGGCGGAAAAATAGTTTTTTTCCACTACTAGCTGTGAAGTTGACAATTATTGCGTATCCTAGACAACTGAGAAGTTTAATTTCTCTACCTAGTGGTCAATAATCTATTATATTATTCACCTAGGTTAATAATGGGAATTTGCATTCCTGTGCTACCTAGGTACATGATTTTTACAAGAATTTTTTTTATTTTTAATTTGTGTCTTAAATTTGACTAGTAGTGGAAAAAATTGTATATACACCACGGTGGTGACGCCATTTATAGACCTCGCACCTTATTCCGCTCGGGGCAAAGCCCCTCGCGAAATAATCTTGGTGCTCGGTCAATAATAACAGTCTTCACCACCTTGGTGTATAATATACTATTTTTTGCATAATAACTCAAAATAAAATAGTTTGTGTGTAGTAACTCAAAAAAATTAAAAAAATTAATATACCTAGGTATAGATAGTGTGTAGTATATAGTTGTATTCAGAAAACGATTTCTGAATTTCTGAATTATTTCCTGAAATAAATTATATCTACAGCGTATGTATTGTAAATATTTTTAATATTTTGTTAAATTGGTATAACATTTCAAAAAATAAGAAAAATGCTCGTACACAGATATCTGTGGCTCGTAGTAGATTTTGAGAAAATCGATTTTTAGTTTTTGACCAATTTTGGGCACCAATAAGTTGGCTACGTTTAATTTTTGTTCTTTACCAATTATAAGTAGATAGATATAAGTAATTTCCAATTTTCCAATTGTAATTAAGTTAAACGATTCTTGAGCTGTACCCTAAGAAGTAAAAACTTGGTAAATTGCTAATATTGGTCGCCATTTTGAATTTGGAAACAAACTAAAAACGGCGTTTTACTTCTAACCATGTCTACTAACTTTTCACCAAGGTAAATTAGTTTGGGTTAAAATTTGAATGTTTGCTCCTATAATACCGTCCCTAGTTTAGGCCACTTTGGGACGATTTTGATGAGAAGCTTGTTTTACAGATGAAGTGTTTTTATAGGCCTTAGTTTTAAATTTCATCAAAATCGGTCTAATAGTTTAGGCTCTACAGCCATAACATACGCACGCACCCACGCACCCACAGATAAACATTTTTCAAAGATGGTGGTTTTGGAGTCAGGGGCACTCAAAACGTCGAGGTTCATCAAAATCTCGAGTTCGATTTTTTTTTCGATTACATTACCTACTTTCCCTATGTGTATAAGTAGGTATAGGTACATTATACACGTGTGTATATGCACGGGAAAGTAAAAATAAATATTTTTAAATCTTCAAAGATATTAACTTAAAAATGATTATTTTTTCGAGTATTTTTGCATTTTGTCCCTACGCGGCTACGCCCTCTTTAGATTCAATCATCTTCATCAATGAACTACGCTACCCTATTAACCAATTAGGGCCGGTTGTACCTACATCTGCAGCTTAATTACGGGTTTTGTATAAATCCGATGCTTGCTAAACCAGTTTTGTACAATGACTGTAATCCATTTTCGTGGCTTAAGCTCCACTTAACTTTAAACTTGGCCTAAACTGCATTTGTACAACCGGCCCTTAGGATATAAGAAGTTGAAGCGGGTTGTCAAATAATGTAAAACCACTTTTAGTTACTTCTCATCGCCACAATGCATTGAATTTCTTTCGCATGGAAATGAGTGCACAAATAAAGATTTTGGACGTCCCTGTGGGTAAATCATAACTACAACGTGGTAAAACTTAAATTCGCTATTACACATTGAGGCAGTAGGTAGGTACCTATAACACTTTCTCCCAAGAAATACCTAGACCTATAAATATTAATTCCCAATATGGTAGATAAACTCTCAAGCCAAAGTATGGTAAGGAGTTAGTTTACTGTTATTAACGTTTTAGTTGTTAAAACAGCTCCTCGGGAAATAATTCGTGGAGAAGTCACCTAAATGTAGACAAAAATCTGGCACACTTTAGTGTAACATTTTTTTATTTAAAAAAAAATGCGCTGTAAATTATAAACACATAGGTAGAAGAAAATATTCTTTCTGCAGCAGTATTTCTATCTTACATCTTGTTAACCCTAGTTTAGGAGGGTAGTAAATGGTAGTAAATAAACAGTTAAGCGGAATTTTGTATTATAAGAGAAGTTTGTGTTCGTGGGGGATTTCCATCTCTGGTAACTCCCGCCTTGGTGTTGTGGCCGCTGACACCATTTTGTTCATTTTAATGTCACAGTAACTTTTCCGGGTTGACCATTTATTGGTTGGAAACGGATTATAACCACCATTATACTCTAAGTAAGTACATATACAAATTGCTCCAACTTGTTCTTTATTTTGATAAATAGAACACAGCACACAGCAGCCCCAAGAAGTGAATTCGTCATCTAAACCACCTTGACCAATCGACAAATAAAAACCGTGGACACAATTACAAAATAAAAAGTATAATAGTCCGGGAACCGGCCACCTATTTTGCAATCAATTAGTAGGTATACTTTTTATAGATACTTCGTGAGCGGTTTTATTTTAACGAGACGCCAAACTTTTTCCTCTGCGAAAATGTTCGCAAATGGGTCCTACGGGGGTGAGCAGGGGAAAACACGTTGATTTAGAAATTACAAAAAATTGATGAATATCATGGGAAAACGGGCCAATTAATTTGTGGGACAAAGTGGGCATTTAATTATGCAAATATTTAGATATCTACTAAGCTACAGAAAAAAAATCAGCTTAATATTCATTATTTTTGTTTATGTAGTAATATCTAACATGTATCTGAGATGGGGACACTCTTGATGGACTCATTTTTGTTGTAGAACAAATGTTATTTTGAATTACTTACAAAAAAACTTAACAGTTAGCTAAAAAATTAAGTGATATTAATCAATTTTTTGTAATTACCACATTAACGTGTTTTACCCCCGCGCACCCCGTAGGACCCATTTGCGAACATTTTCGCAGAGGAAAAAAACAGTGACTCTAGTTATGCTCAGCAGTGTATTTTCTCTATAATATTTTCAGGTTTATTTATTTTATGCACTTGTGAAAAACGGCACATACTTTCGCTCGATTTCTTTTTAATTTAATTTGACGAGGTTTCTATAAATTCAAGTAGATTTCTCATTGTCGAAGTTAACATGAATTATTATTTACGCATAAACTTAATTACATTTGAAACGTAATTAAATAATGTAAGAAGCCATTACTCTGGATACAAATTATTTTATTCATTAAATAAATACAATCCAAAAATGTGCTATTTGTATTTTGCTCAGTACTTATAAATGAATACATTTAGCACTGTGGCGACATCTAATGTATGGTAGCTCTAAACTAAACATCGGCCAATTCAACCGCCAATAAGAAGTGGATAAATCCATATCACTTCGAGGGGCGTTACTAATTGAATAATTAAATTAATGGCGGATTACAATCATGGCCGATATTTAGTTAGCAAAACTCCATTTTAACGTTATTAGAATTTAAATGTAGGTAATTGATACTATCCTCGCCAGGAGTGTTTACCGCTACGTCATCACTTACAATCATATGGTGTAATATGAAAAACATGAGTCAAAATTGTTTCCTTATAATAAATTCTGATTAGAAAATATACTCCGAGATGGCAGCATTTAAAGTTGTAATTTCAGACAGACTTGCATAATTCCAAAATGTAATTACGTATTTCTTGTGATTTATTTTGTAAACATTAGAGAACCTTAATTATCGTAATTATAACGGTCGAAAAACAATATCCTTGAAATCGAACAGGTGTTCGGTACCGGTACGTTATTTTTGGAGTCTGCAGGTTATGTAGGTTCTATTACAAACTCTGCAATTTTCAACAAAATGAGAACATTTAAGAGGGGCAATTCATTTTTGTAGTACCGTAGATGGCGGCACTATACACAATTTTCTACGTAATTTTTATCAAAATCTTGCAAAATTTAGACTGGAAAAGGACCCAGTGTGATAGTTCAGGTTGTCTTCTAGTGGTTGAAACAAATTGCTGTAAAACTTTCATTACAAATTAGGCGTAATTAAGAATTAAAACATTGCAAAAAATTTGTTGAATTTAAAAATAAGAAATAGTTCAGCGGGTAGCTAAAAGTTAACTGAATCATATACTAAAAGGCCAGTATTTAAATACGTACCATAAGCCCAAAATTTTCGAAAAAAGTGTCGAAAAATGGTGACGTCACAATTTACTGGCATTTTATCGCACAATTAGTGCAGCTATTATCTGATAGATGTCGCAATCTCACAATTTAAGAGTGATCTCCCAAAACGAAAACTGTTAGTGAGTTTCATAAAGTTCTAAGAAAGACGAACTTATAAACATGGGATATACGTACGTGTAGATCAAATTAAACTGACGTGTAGCAACATTTACGAGAACCATCGGCGTTATGACATGAAACCTGATACTTGATTTTAAAAGACAAACATGCTTATTATTACAATTACAATAGTCATTTCATCTGTGTATAAAAGGGATGTCCTGTAGGTACTTTCTAAAGCGAGTATCTACGATATTTGAGAAACTGGAAAATTGTAATTGCTATGGTTACGAATTCATACGACATACTGCTATAGTTGTATCTAATTAATTGTCATTGAACAGCTCATGTATATCTTCAGTAAGGAAATCAATTACTTATTGGCCATTGAAGTTATTGTATTACAGGGTGTCTTTAAATTTTACGAATATTGATTATTCGTAGTAGTTCTATGTATTTGTAGCAGATACCTCATAATTGAAATCGTATGCATTCGGCACTTTTATAGACAAACTTGTAATACTCACAATCGCCGATATTTTGGACAAGTCCCCCATCGCACATTTTATTTATACTGCGAATGAAGTTACTGTTGTTTGTAATAAAATCGTTGAGTATTAAGTTATTTATTCAATGATAAAACAATAAAACATACTACATCTGACCGTTGATTGAAATATGACCGACAGTGGAGAAGCGACAAAGGCAATATTTGGTTGTTGGTTGTTGGTAATTCAAAAAAAAGCCTGTAGCTAAATAGGATAACCCCTCTTCTGATAAATAGGGCCATAAATAAATTAGCCCCCTTGGATACACTGAAAGTGCAGTGTAAGCTATGTTTGGGATTATTCGAGTAGGTACTTACTTATTTTATCGAGTAAAGTAATAGCACGTATTGACGTATTACTATGTAGTACTTCAATTTTATTTTCCATTGTTTTCCAGTTTTTATTTAAAAAAAATCTGTCACTTTATTTTGGTTCTCCATAATTTGGCCGATCCCTAATTTATGCCGTCCTGGGCACCAACCCTTAAAGCCACCCCTACATTCGCCACTGATTACATGACCTAAGGGTAAAAATAAGGGGCGTACCGA
This sequence comes from Pyrocoelia pectoralis, assembly GCA_036250285.1. Lineage (NCBI taxonomy): Eukaryota > Metazoa > Arthropoda > Insecta > Coleoptera > Lampyridae > Pyrocoelia > Pyrocoelia pectoralis. Next base: position 2,733,416 of record CM070079.1, on the reverse strand, counting down.
AGCGGGGTGCCCCCCCCCCCAAATATTCATTAAAGGCTCAATCACTGTTTCTAAACACAAAGAATAAGAATAATAATGTTAATTTTGAGATTACAGCTGTCATGGATGGACTGAGTGCCGATTTTTGGCTATATCTGGCTAAATATACGTCCTACATCTGAATATACGTCCAAATAAAAAATATCCTAAACTAAAACTTCAGGATGTATACGGGTCGATATAATAGAGAAACTAGGTAATAAAAATGATTACACAGTTCGAACGTCCGTAATAATCCGACACCCATTCATAAAGATAACAGTTTTACATTACATACCTAGTTTGAATAAGCGCAATAAAAATCTAATAATTTCATTTACATAGTGTCAGTATTCCGGTAAATCTAGGTTATCAACGTAATTGTTAAGCACGTCTTGTCTTATAATAGGTCCATTAAAATCGATAGATCAATTAAAATCGATCCCGAAGAAATACCTAATCAATCGTCTTGCGCGTTCATCTACACGTCTTAACTTTATTATTTAGATTATTATGGGGAAGGTTGCGAGTATTTGAATTCTTTCAAGATTATTATTTTAAAAAAATGCTTCTTTTTATGTTGTTTTTAATGCTTGCATTGCAAATATTTTTTTAATTTAGTGATAATGTGCATTCATGGTGACTATAGATGCATTTAGTGATGACGTAGGAGGGTAGGGATTTGAATTGTCAGCGATCCAAACAACTTGTTTAGCAACCGTTACTATCCTCGAAATACGCGAAATTGATCTGTATGTGTAGTGTACCTAAATATTATAAAGTTTTATTGGTAACCTGGAAAAATTAAGTAAAATTTTACAATTGTTGAACATTTGTAGCGGTTACGGTGTTTTTCCAACTTAAATATAAAAATGGCACAGAAGCATGTCTTAAAAGTGTCGTCTTTAAATTCCTATTTTAAAGACGAATTAAAATTAGTAGAAAAGGGCGAAAATGCAATGGAGTCTGGTCATGTCTTAAACATGGTTTACAATGAAACTTTAAGAGTGATTAAAGGTTCAGTTCATGCTAGCATGAAGGATAAATTATATAAAGTTGAGGTAAGTACCTAAGCTAAATACCAATTTTGCATGACATCATTTTGAAAAATGTAACTTCATATTTTATTAAAAATATATCTACCTACAGATCTTTTTGGATGAAGATAATACCATCAGCCATTCAAGTTGCACGTGTCCTCGCGGGCAGCTGTCATGTCACCACGTAGCAGCTTTGGGGTTGTTTGCTCATTATAATTTATCGGTAACTGATCAATCATGTGGTTGGTCAGCACCAAAAGTTAATAAAAATAATGAGCAAATGGTACAGACAATTGACCAAATGTATCCTTCAAAGGAGTATCGAGCTTCAAAGAGAAAGGTGACCGAACAAGAAATAAACAACCTTCAAGAAGAATTGGCTTCTTTTGGTGGTGCTGTAGGGTTTACCTGGCTTTTAGCACCAAATGTTCCCTCAAAAAATAAAGATATTGCAGTGAATATTGCCGGCCTAATTTTTTCTTCTGCATTTCAAAATAATCAACAGAAATGTGATTATTTTAAAAATAAAGTAAAATTATCAGAAGAAAAAATTTTGCAGATTTTTGAATTGACGACGGGGCAATCAAAAAACCCGCTTTGGTTGACTGTTAAAAAATTTCGCTTAACAGCAAGCAATTTTGGAGCAGTGCTAAATGCATGCCGAAGAAATAGTTATCCTCCTTCGCTTTACAAACGATTAACAGGTATAAGTGACAATTTATGTCTGGAATATGCTTTTTGACCTTTACATAATTTATAGGAACATATAATTTAGACGGGGTAAAATCAGTTCAGTGGGGATGTGACAATGAAGGTTCTGCCACGTTGGCATTTACAGCAGCTTTGGGGATGGCCGTCAATCCTGCAGGATTATACCTTCATCCATGTGGATACCTTGGTGCCAGCCCTGATGGTCTGGTAGGAAATGATGCCTTGATTGAAATCAAATGTCCTTTTAAATACAGGAACTGCGATTTAATGGAGGCACTTTCTAATGACAGAAAGTATATTTGCATATACAACAATCAAGAAAAGAAGTTTGTAGTCAATGAACAACATGACTACTTTCAGCAAATACAAGGTCAGCTGCATATCTTGAATAAAAAAAAATGTTATCTTGTTGTCTGGACACCTAATACTGCTGTTGTGTTAGAGGTATTAAGAAATGAAGAATGGGCAAAAAATATAGCAGTATTACAAAATTTTTACTTAAATAGATTTTTAGAACACTTACTAAACATAGAAATGTAAGAAACAATACAATTCCAATTTGTAAATAGTTATAATTCATTTATTAATTACTTTAGCATTAATTATTAGCAAGTACTATTGTATTTAAATTTTTAATCTGTATAAACTGGCTTACTTAGAATGACAATCTCAACTGTAACAAACCCTGTCCATATATTTTTGTATACTTTGAGAGCACAGGAAGTGAACGCTGCAATTTTCTATTGTATCCACACTAGTTTTATTAATGGTTTGGTTAATGATAACATTTACAAACTGTCAGCCTTGTTAACATGACTACACCTTCCAATTACAATTAAACCCGATTATTATTACTTCGTAGTACATATAAGTTTAAAATTCATAAAACAAACTTTTGTAGTAAACTTTAAAAATTAAGTTTTGATAAATAGAAATTGAAAAGACCTATTGGTTTTCCTTTACATAAGCAAAATATCAGATGTCTTCACTTTTATCCTGGTAGTATGTTTCAACTTCTTTTATTAAGGGAAACTGGAAATTTGTCAATCCACCACAAACTTGCCATATTTTCGTTGCTAATGGCATAAGATTTTGTGGAATAAGGTGCAAAATTTTATATGCTTTGCAACGACGTATTGCTCGCTCAACATGAATCCTTGCACGAGCAATATTTCTTGTTTGGATAATTTGGTGGGGTGTGAACTGTGGCTGACATAAAAATGGAGGTATATTTAGTGAAACACCAGCGGGCAAAATATCTGTAATTAAAAAACCCTTGTCGGCAAGTATAAGGTCCCCAGGTTCAAAAATGTTGAGTATTCCGCTGTGTTGGACAACTTTCTTATCTGATGTTGAGCCTGGATATAGTGGGCTTATATATGTGATAACTCCATTTGGAGCTACTCCAACAAGTCCTTTCAATGTATTACGGTGTTTGTAATGGCTATATGTATCCCTTTTATTTTTTAAGGAATGTGGGATTTCCGAATAAATTTCCGTGCAGTCAATTACCATTCGTGCATTGGGAAATACCGAGAAGCAATTTGGAAGGCATGCTTCATTTTTATGTCTGGATGGTACAGATTTCATCAGTGTGCAACATATAATTTCATGCAACAAATGCAACCACGTTACAAATATATTTGTCACTGTAGCACTACTACAATTAAAACGTAACGCTAAATCCTTATGCGGGGGATTCTGCCTTAACTTTAATAACGTTAAAAAGAGTTGATCAATATCACTTACACATGTCACATTCCAACCTAAATAATAGTTTTTGTCTATGTTCTTTAATAAATTAAACACGCTTAAAAATATTTTCTTATTTGGCAATCCAGTGTATAGCACTACTAGGTCATCTTTATCTTCGATGTGCTTAAACGAAAATGACATTTCTAAATGGTTCAGTTGTGATGTTAATTGAACAACTTCCTTTTGTAACAACATATTTTCTGCTTCGGCAAGTACGCTACTGCTTGTAGAAGGTACAGAAACCAAAACAGTTTCTTCCTCAATCTCCGTTGTAACATTTGTTTCATTGTTCCCTGCTGTAACTGAACTTGTAATTTTGATTTGTCTGTAACATGAAATTACACATAGGTACAAGTACAACAAATAATCATTATTAACATTACTTAGGGTTGCCCTTTGGTGGAGAATGAAATACCAATCTTTTTTTTACATTATGTAAAAACAATGTGGGTCCATTCTGTTTTACTCCATCTTTAAAGTGGCAACTACAAATTCTTGAACCATCATTGGGGTCTCTGTCTGCACGCCTACAAATATAATAGTTTCAGAAAATGGTTTAAACAGTGCAAAAAGCAAGTAATTCTAAACATTACAACCTAACCTAACACTTACCGTATTAATTTGATCCACCGCTTCCGTTCCTTAACATTTTTCGGGAAGGTGAAAAACTTACACATATGTTTTTCGCTGTAATGTTTACATTCAGGTGCAAAACACATCATTTTTTATTGAAATAAAGAAAGATTTATTAAGAAAGAAACACACGAGCTGTAAACGTTGTGATTGCAACTGCGTACTACTTTATGCAACTTCGAAATAGAGCTCAAAATCGGTCGTTAAGTTTTTGCATGTGTTTCTAGCCAAATTGTTTGGATCGCTTTACCGTTGCTAAGGGAACAGCTACGTCACACTAAACGGGTCTATAAATTACTGTAATTCATAACTGTTTGAGAGTCCTCTTTTCACAAAAAGCTCAACCACGAAAAGTACTGCATTCAGTTAACAAGCTTTAATTCAAATTATAGTGACATCTGTTATGGAAGTAGTTTGAGGGAAAAAATAACCTTTATTAACTGAACCGCCATCTCATGTAAAACCTTACTAAACACACTTTGAATTGCCCCTCTTAATAGGTAATTGCAGCGGAACTATAAAAGCAGGAGAATACTTGTGTCGTAAGTTCCTCATAAACAATCAAACAATTGATAATTATAGAATTCAATTTATAGGTTAAAGGTTAAACAATTTGCATCGAACAGGCATCGAAGAACTCAACGACTCAACTGTCGAGCTGCATTATTTACACCTCGCAAGGCTACTACGTTTCATAATCATAATTTCTTATTGTCGTTACCAATTCAGTAATATTGGCCAACAATAAGATTGGGAACATTATTTTACTGTAATTACACAAAATGCATATTAAGTTACGTTAGTAAATAAAATGGAAGTATTTATTAGTACGAAGATGACATTTAATGTTGAACATTACATTTTATAGGAAATGTGTGAATTAACACTTTGAGTATTTTACGACAAAATATATTGTACTTACATAATTGAAATACAAGAAATTGTATTAAATATGAAATACACTTTTATTACAAATTGTAGGTTGTAGAAACTTGCTTGTCAAAAGTGTTCTAAGACTTCTAATCGGAGTCACTTTCTACATCCGAGCTTTCAGAACAGTTTCCCACGTTAATAACTAGTTCGTCAACTGTGATGTCCAACATTTCTTCCCGTTTATACCACTGTTTTATGGTTTCTTCAGTATGTCGCACACAATTTGCCCATACAGTCTCGTCACACTGCTGTAAAGCCTCGTTCCACATAGCAATTACATTTTCATCTTTATAGCCATCTCGTCCAATATGCCTGTCGTAATATCCCTTTGCGTGTGCCCATACTAATTCTATGGCATTAAACTCGCAGTGATATGGCGGTAATCTTAATACTTCGTGTCCATAGCTTCTAATTATTTCATCTACTTCGTACCTTTTTTGTATTTGAAGTGACTTAATTAGACCATACAGCTCGGTTTTGAATAGTGTGGGATCGTGACTGACGTTCTTCTGTGTTAACCAAGAAACCATATTGCTTTTTGTCCAGGACGAAGTTGGTAGCTTTTCAACTAACATTGAATGGTACGGTGCATTATCGATTATAATTAGCGAAGGCTCTTCTAAATTGTTTAGCAAATGTTCAATAAGCCATTTTTTAAACATGTCTCCATTCATTTCACCATGATAATCTTCCTTTAACGATCTTGACGCAAATAATAGAGCAGCACCTTGTACAAATCCTCTGGCGGATCCGGCGTGAACAACAATAAATCTCTTGCCATCGTAGCCTTCAGGTTTTCGTACACTCCTAATGTCTTCATTCTGCCATGATTTTCCTGGATTTCCTTTAGAGTAGATCCACGTTTCGTCCATAAATACAACTTGCCGACGATTCGGTGAATTGATTTCTTTAATAATGCTTTTTAATGTATTGCTTAAGAAATTGAATTCGCATTTCTGCTATGTAACTTTTTTCCAATAAAGCTCTACGGTTGGAGTCTTTTTTGAATTTGAATGCTAGGCGACTGGAAATAAATGTAGTACGTCAAACATCTGTAAAACATTGTGATTTGTGATGTAATATTACTCACTTTGTGCATACAAGTTGTATAACGTAAAAACGTAAAAAGAACTGATTTAAAGTGTGTAACAAAAATGATGATTAAATTAAAAGAAGTAAATTTAGGAAATGAGAAACGGTCAAAGGATAAATAAACAACACCAGGTTCGAGGTTATGTAGTAGGTACTATATTAGTCAAATGAGAATTAAATTCATATGAATATAACACAAATAGATTTCGTGTTTATAGGTTTACTCTTTCTACTACATTTGCTTATTCAATACCGTATGTCGATTTCGTCAAATGCACTGCGAATGTTCACCATCTTTATTTAATTCACTGATTAATATGAGAAGGCAGTATAAACAAATTGGATAGCTAATTTCAGACATTAATGACGTAGCGGTAAACACTCCTGGCGAGGATAGTATGTTAGATGACTACATTAAAGGGGGTTAAATTGAAACATTTCGTTATTTGGTTTTTAATAAATCAATAAATGTTCTTAGGAACCGGCTTTTGCTTCATTGTGATTGTTCTCTCTGGATACAAATGGATGTTGAATTTAGAATAATTAACAAATTCTTTGATTTAAATAATTTATTCCCAGGATTAATTTATTTCGTCAAAATTTTGAGGCTTTGGCGGTTGGATCGGATCACCAGCTATTTGGTGATCGTGCCAACAATAGGTAAAGTTCTGGGAGTTATGAAAACAACTACTTAACCATAACTTACACTTACACACTACACTGAATTAACATTCAAGCCATCACGATCCACAGCAAGGGCTAAGGTTTCACAAAAATTAGCTGGTTCAGTCAACTTCTTGTCTTTGAACTTCAATTATCGTTTGATCAGACACCGATTCTTCCAATGGATCACTTTCATCTCTAATCACATGTAGGTAGAGGAGTTTCATCAAATTTAACCGAACAGGATGTAAATACTAGACTTTTGGATACCAAAGACAGTAGGTACCTACCGAGGTACCTATTGATAACACTGAGCCTGGAACGTTCCAAGCTCTACCCTCTTCAGATAAATGAGCAAAAGCAGTCCATCCAAATACATAGCTTAATTTTTGTCCTGTTTGAAGACATGGCATATCACACCTCAGCCGGTAGGTATATCATTTAGCTTCTCACCAAAACGACTTATTAACGCCGCTGTCCAAAATTAAACATCTCGCTTTATCTAACATTTAACCTATAGGAATAGCTACCGCCAGACCGTTCTGCTCTCGATTTGTAGGAACGATATAGGTACCTACTGTCATTTACTGTCATAGATATCCTTGAAACTTTTCGAATTATTTTCTCCAGTATTGTCACACCTCAAATACTCCATTTTCTTAGCAAATTTAGATTCAGTCATTGCCACAAAATTCCTAAAACGTATTTCAACTTTGCTCTTCTTTAATAAGGTAGGTAGATACATATAACCAGAGTATTTTTTTTTAGGATCAGATCGAAACAATATGTACCTAACAACAGAATTAAATTTCTCTAGCATAGGCTCAATTGAGCCCTCTGCATCCTTTAGTTCTCAGTGTTTTCTCGAATTCAACAAAAAAATCACTGAAGTTCAATCAATTACGCAACTTTTCTGAATTTGTACCCGCGACTGAATTCTACTGCCTTCAACGACTTACTCCTCTGGAAGTATCTTTAGATTTAATCATTTATTTCCAAAACATTGTCAGCAACCAATTGGACAATAATATTCCGTGCACTGGGACACCATGTACTTATAACAAAAGAACTCTCCATAATATGTTACTTTACTATTTGGAGATTTAGAAGGTAGTGGAAGTTGTCAAAGTTATTACAATGTTTGCTGCCTCATATATTTTCTATTTCCTCATGTCATCATCGGTAGTTTACACAGAAGATGAAAAGTAGCTAAGTTCTCGACTATGCCTTAGAAAGAATAAGTTGAATAACAGCAAACCCTTTCAATCATTTATTTGTATTTTTTAAGTTAACAATAATAAAATAAATATTTTAAATGTATAACTGAGAATACATAAAATTGGTCTAAAGTTAATGAGTAATATCATCTCAAATACACTAACCTAGAAAATTGCATTAGCTTGCCTGTAAACAAGTGGCGTAAGGATAGCCACCGAGAATATAACAATGAAAGGGAAACGTACAGTTTTGCGCCTGTGTACGGTAAGACAGTGTGTGCGTTACCCTTTAATTGTTATGGTTTACACACGCATTAAGAGCAACAGTATAGATTTTTTTAAGTATTACTGGGAATATCTTTCAGGAGGTACTTATTATCACAAAAAATATTAAATCCTTAATACTTCACTGTACAAGTGATGAAACATGAAAATGGAAGATGCTCACGATATTTTGGTACTACTAAACTAAATGAATCAAACACAATTATTGGCTAGTACTAAGTAAGGACAGTGGCTCAGGAACAAAGGGAGGAAACAGTTTTGAAATTCTTTTACTGTATTGAGTATATAAAGGAGCAAATGTTTCAGAAATAAATTAACTTTAAAAATAAACCCTCTTGGCTTTAAAATTTTTCCAGAGCCATTGTTCTAAGTGTTCCACAGTTATGTTTGACTTTTTCAGTTCTTCTAGATTAGTGTACAAAATAAAATAAAAATATAACGTTCATTGAGATAAATCAACATCAATTAGAGATTATATAGCTACACTAAACATTGCACAATTAGAATCACGGAATAATATATAATTTTGATTATCATAAAAATAGTGTCTATTTTTTTTTAATTTTAATTGGGATTGTACATCCAAGAGCATGTTATTAAGATAGTTAATGTTCTTTTTAAGTATAAGGTAAGGTACTTAATTTCAAACAACGTTCAACAGGATAATTATACCATCCATTGTTGTTCAAAATTTATAAAAGATACGTAAAATTCAACAAAGATTAATAATATCCTTTAGGTCTAGAGCAAGTAACTTATTATACTATAAGGTGATGACTTTAAGTAAATGTTAATTTTAAATTGTTTAAAACGTGGAAAGAAACATTTTTCTAGCGGTTTCATAAATCATTTAAATTCAAACTGGGACTAAAGGTATCACTAGCGATGAGGACATTCTCATAAATGTTTGTGGACAATGACTTTTAAAACATTGTAAAACTAACATCACAAATTCGTCACCGGAATATTGGAATGAAGTAAATTGAATCCATTTCTATAACTCTACTTTTGTTTTTAACAGTATAAAAATATAGAAATTTATCAAACAAAATTGAAATAAATTATAGTAACATAAATAATTGAGTTAATATTGATACTAAGTTAATGTTTACTGTTAATTTTCATCATCGGAACTAAGTAACATAGTTTTCTCTGTATAATTTTGAGAAATTGTCGAAACCTTTCCTACATTTTGAGATTTAGACGCATTTTCTACACTATTGTATGACTGCGTAACAGTCCCACCGCTAGGACTCATGGGATCATCAGGATCGTACGAAGAAATTCTCATTCCACGTCCATTTTTTCCCCCTAAATATAACCAATTTAACACCATTAATATCGCTTTCATGCGAAGAGGCCACATGCAGGCAATTGTTACTATATAATAACACATACATACCAAGCCATTTATTAAGAAAAAGTTAAGTACATTAAAATAATACAAAAAAAATTTAAAAACGATTATTTGTAAACATCTAAAATGTGTTATATATACAATATAAAGTGTAATTTTAAGGTACATTGTTTAATTACTTGGTGAAATCTTAATCGACAAAAAATACAATATGATCAAGATTGCACAGATTCACATTTAAAATTAATACTAATAATTTTTGGACAATAGTCACAAATATAATATCTACCTAATGTGTTAATCGGAACATCGTAAAATAAATTAATAAAAAAATATTTATAAATATGCATCATCCATACAAGTGCATGTAAGTGGTGCACATTACCACCACCCACAGCAAGTGCATGCGAAGCATGCAAGAAGGCACTAACTGCATCACAACTTCTCATACGGAAGGGTCGAGGTTACATCTGCAAAAAGCGACCTACATATAACATGCAGCACAGAAATAAATGTCTAATTTCAAAGATGATATATGACCAAAATCCGATTAACATCCTCCATTGTGCAAGGGATTCCCCCCCCCCCCCGTCTTCTTTATCATCCTCCTTGTGTCCTTTAGGACGTCAGAGTATCATTATTATTTACCCATTTACTCCAAATCTTTCGGGTTTTTTTTCCTCTTTTGTTACCTATTCCCCCTACGTTTCTTAAAAATTCCAATTCCATGTCACCGATTTTACCTTATCATGTTTTGTTTATGTTACCCACTCTATTTACCCTCTTGATTTCATTTGCAATTTCTGCATCTATCTATCTATCGATCTTGCAATCATCAGTTATCAGGCAGTCCAAGTTCTTCTCCATCCATTACATGTTATCCTGTTGTTCGTCTTTGGGTTATTTACATTTATGGTTATATATTTACTTTATTCTTCATTAATTATCGTCTTTACATTCTTTACCCCCTGTATGCACATATTCATAAGTTGTTTCACTTTGTTGTGTGGTTCCGATATTTCCATGCATGTGTGTGTGTGTATAATATAAGTTATAAGTATATCGTATCAGGGCTTGAATTTTTTTGTTTTTTCTTTCACCTTGCTAATAATTATATCCATCATGTTAGATAGCAATGCAAAGTATATATATATATCATGTCTTTACCCTGTTTTGTAATAAGACCAACCACAACATATGCATGCGAAACGTGACTGCTTAGCAAAAAAAGAAGAAAATCAACTGGAATCATGGGAGAGGAAAATGTTGATGAAGTATTTTAGGAGGAGTAAAACAGAGGATTCTGGATTACGATGGGAGGGTGGTCAGAAGCCCACGCGCACTTAGGCCACCTATTCGGGCCCTTTGTGCTGCCTCCCTGACAGAGGACAGAGGAGGGGTGGAGAGGAAGAGCAAACCGGGAGGCGTATGAACTCTGTGATGTACGAAGAATCACAATACATGTGATGGCCCCTAAGGGTTGGCTGGGACATGTACAGCGGCAGAGAGAGAGAATGCCAAAGATGGTACTGCAGAGAAGGCCCATGGGAAGGAGGTGGAAGAGAAGACCGAAGACGAAGTGGATGGAGATAGTGGAAAAGGATCTCAGAAAAATAAATGTTAATATGATTGGAGGACAGAGACAACGGATAAACATCGGTGGAGAACTGTAATGAACAATTTTAAACATTACTATGAATATGAAATGTGAAGCATATAGCGTTACGTTTAGTATCAATATGTACATAATTATTAAATATGTGTAATTATTTTATTTAAGGTCGACGCCTACAAGGCCTGTAGAGCTATTATAATGAATGTATACATCATGTACCGTTTAGTCTGGATCTTCTAGATGCCTTTGTTCCTCCTTGAAGTTATTTTCTCCTTTTAAGATTTAATGTACTTCCTAGCCTTTTTTGTTTCTACTTATTCGCTTGTCTTATATATTATTCTTTTAAATGTGTTCCATCTCTCTTCTGTTATAATTTTAGTTTAGCAAAGAATTAAACCCCTCCCTCCCCCGCTCGTTTGAATATCAACACTTTATAATGTAAAATAACACACAAAAATTAAGACTGGCCTACCAAAAATGTGCAATCATTTATCATCTTTGACCTAAGATTTTATTAATTACCACTTTGCAATATATCAACAGTGCATTCTCATAATTTAAAAATATTTTACCTGAACTGTACTGCGTATACTGTTGATACTGAGGATGGAAATTATGAATGGCATCCGTCATGATGTCCTTCGGATTCATGGTTTCCTAAACGACCTATATTTTACTAATTGTGCACCAATTTTTAACGGTACTTGCCTTTAAACTGCTCGAGATACTTTGCATGGTAACTGAACGTCCTCTTGAATCAGTCACACAACCTTGCGCATAAACACGATGCGGAAATGCGTAACGTAATGCAATTGCGGCGCAAAACATCTCTATGCAAATTAAGAAATTCTGGTAACCGGCCGAAACGGTACCTGTGGATGTTCGTGTTCCGTTACTATCTATAATCGGTGATATTATATCCGCTTTTTCTAAGATAGCCAAAGCAACGCCTAAAAATGAAGATATTAAATTTCGATTGATCTCATATAAAATTCCTTACCTTGCCAAAAGGACAGAAAAATCACAGATTTAACTGTGCAAAATTTGAGTACAGGTTCAAATGGTGTAAGTAAATCGCGAGTCGCAAAATAAAAAAGGAATAAACCGTATAAGGCAAGAGATATGGAGATGTTATAAATTATTGTTATATACAGGTAACCGCGATCTGGGCTGTAACAGAAAAGGGTGTAGATTAATTTTAATCTAATTAAATATACAGAGTAAATTATCAAAACTGTGTGTGATTACTGAATATTCATTAAGTACAGAGTGTCCCGAAAGAATGGAACATCATACATGTGGTTATCAAAAGAAAAAAGCTGTTCAGTATTTTTTGTGCATTATAAACTGATGTTCATTTGTTATTTTCGTTGAAAACAAAAACACATTTCCTCCCCATTTGGATACTTTTAAAATATATCTAGGTACCATTTTATAGAAGGAAAGAGTTTTCCTTCCATATCCATCATCATCTTCGTTGACAACGGTTCTGAACTGCAACCCCTAATATCTTTGCCTTTCAAATATTTTTCTACTTTTCTAATCTTCCGTCCAAAAATTCTTTTATCTTCTCTCTAAGTACAGTGTAATCTCACTAATCCGGCACTATTAAAAACCGTAGGGGGCCGGATTATTGGAATGTTCGGATTACTGGACTATAGTGAAAAAGTCATAGGTAATGAATAAAATAAAGCATTTCATAGAGGGAATAAATATGTAACTATAAACTATTCTCATTTGAAAAAAACAAATACGTAAGCACGTGCGCGTGATAAGGTTAGACTGTTAGTCGACGGACGATGCAGCGACCGAAGCGCGAAAAGCCACAGGCTGAGGGGTGCCGGATTACTGGACGTGCCGATCTATCGAAGTGCCGGATTAGTGAGATTACACTGTACTTGCTTCACTTCTCTTCTAACTGCTTTATATTCTGACCTTCTCTTCTTTAGTAATATACTTACTTCCTCATTGAACCATCCTTTACCCGACCACTCTGCATCTTCTAATACTTTCATCAAGATTTTTCTCTCACACTACTCATAATGCACAAAAAACATTTTCAAATAAAACCAATACTTATCGAGACATATCTGATATGCCATATTTTCAGGATACTCTGTATAAAACCGATCAATAAGACATGATACCTACATAAATTTTGATTATGAATTCCACATGTATAACTTAAATTATTAAATTGTGATTTCCAAAAATTTGTATTCAATGAAAAATGTTGAGTCTTAAGTTCATGCAACAAATTGTGCAACAGATCATGTGAACAAACGTTTCTTTTTTTTTACACAATTGTAATTAATGAAACTAAGGTCTTTTGTACATAAACTGAAAAGTAATTACCTTTTTTTTTATCGTTAAATTTTAATAATTATAATTTTTACTGTTATCACACTTTAAACATAAATTTTTATCTTATCTCATTATTACACAGCATTACTGAATAATCATACAAAAGTAACCATTGCGAAACACACTCACCTCCAATCACCGTCACGATAGTGATCAAAAGCTTGCAAAAAAATGGTAATAAAAGCCATTAAAGGTTTTACGAAACAAAACTGTAGAGTTGCCTGTTTACAAAATCGTAAAAATCCAATAGTATAAGTTTTCCCATTTAAGCAACATGTACCATATATGCAACTTGATCGAATAGGTTTGCCACGAATTTCTGACATAATATTTCCTTCGCCTCCCAAATATTCGTAACAAAGAGACAAAAAGTTATATATTACAAATGCTAAAATTGACAGACGTTAGATGCTTTACCACATTCAAACTATTCCCCTACCTTCGTAGCAATCTCGAACGGTAAAAAAGTAAACGTAGTAACTTTCCGAGTTGAAAAATAAAAGACTGATCCATGAATAGGTTGCGTATATTGGAACGATGAATAAAATTCGGACTATCCAACGTTGTTCCGCAGGGTTTGTGTACCACCGTAAATGATGATAAATCTGTAAAATAATCACATTTAACATAATTAATAGAAACAATTACTATTGTTTCATTATCCATTAAGGAGGTCATTATAAGAGTTTTCATTTAATAACCCGCTTTAATGTTACATATGTAAATAAGAGAAATGAACTAATTACAATATAAAGGAAATGCTTTACTTTCACGCGCTCTACAAATTACAAAATCAACTCATCTTAAGGCACATCATTGAAGCTATTTACTTATTGCAATTATTAAATGCACACTGACTACAATGTTTCATTAGGTGGCATCACAGTGACATATTGAAATTTTTTGTTTACTATAAGTATAGCCTATAATGATTTTCTCTTCTCACAAGCCACAGGACAGCGGACAACTAATTTAAGAGGGCGCCCATAATTTTTATCAATGATTAGATTGGCCCCATTTTTAGGTTATTTGTATTTGTACAATGAAACTTCCATCCAGTGTTTTTGTTCATTTAGTTATACATACGAAGCAAGCTCTAAATGATTACTGCCTACATAACATTTCATGTTCCTATCTTTCATTCATTAATTATTAAAAGTAAGAATAAACATTGGAGAATCTTACTCTTCCTAGTTTCTGTGCTCATCATCATCATAAAATATTTGACCTAATTACATCTTTCACAGGAAACTTGAGTTCATGGAAGTTAACAAAATATACACTTTGGAGGGCAGATTATGGCCTAATAAAACTTTGTAAGCACAAATCAAGGTAAAAGAGAAAACCTAATAAGATATTTTAATCTTGGAACTCTCTGCAGATGATCCCCATGTCTTCATCAACAGCACTCTGTCCTCAATCTCAAAGAAATCTCGGCTCACTTATCATAATTTCTTTAAGTAATTCATCTGTGAATGTTTTTGCACCATTCGTCGCTTCAATTCGGAGAGTGGACTCTACTTTTACTCCGATAGTAGATTGCCACCCTCACACTTAATGGCATGTATTATCTTAGACAGAGTATTGTTACTTAGAAAAAAATTGGGTGGATTGATCGCCCTTCTCGAGTATGAAAACCACAATGGCTCCCTTCCACACCAGTGGATATATCGCACTTCGAAAGACTGCATTAAAACTCCGAATGAAAAAATGTGGGGCAAGGTTCAACACTGGTCGGCATGGCACTTGGGCCTGGCTAATGCATGCAGTAATTAGTTGCTTTAAAGCTTGTGACTCTACCTGTCAAATATCGTTATGTTGCGCGTAGCCCCACCTGTTTCACAAATAATTTTGGAGGGGGCCCCCTGCGAATGCCAAAATGAACTCCTAGAGTTATTAAACAATATAACTAGTAATGTTTTGTTCATTGGTAATTCAAATTTGAATGATTGCATGACTTTTAATGTTATTAACGTTGAGTCAATTATGCCTCTTAAGGATGTTGATCAAATGCTTTACTAAAGTCGGAATATACCACATCCATTTGCTTATGAATGTCTAAACCATAAGATACTACTTGGGTGAAGTTCCGAGTAAATTAGTCTGAATTGATTGGTTCAGCACAGTCATGCTGACACACTGTCAGTTAGATAACACACTTCGACTTGAATTAATTATATTATAGTAATGCATTCCATAAGCTTAGAAATTTTGGGAAAATGTGACTGAATGGTTTGGAAATGAAACAAATCTAAAGTATGGCAGAAGATGATTCACTTGTTCAAAGTGTGTATAGTTGAGGGCCCAGTATTGAACCTTGTGGGACAGCCAAATGTAAAGGCCTGAAGCTTGAAGTAACTTGGAAGAACACAAGCAATACGGGCAAATCCAATTTCAAGATTCGTATTCATGATGAAGGATATAAAAATCTAAATAATCTAAATCTAATTCATTTTCATCAATGTAAGTAGAACCTATAGACGCACATCTTTTATTAATTTGATTGTACGATTTGTACATAAATATTGCCGCTTTCAATTGTGAAAATTCATAATTCATAATTAATTAGCATCCGCAACTAATTAAAACATGAAAATGTGAACATTTTTATCAACGTTTGCTTAGTACAAACAAACCAATTATACAAACATTAAAGTGATGCATCCAGAAATAGAATTATAAATTAAAATGAGCCAATTAACACACATAACAATTAATTTGCATCAATTGTTCTATATCTCGTCATTGACCTTATACAATGTTGATAAAATCATTACGAACCTGCTGGCATGTTAAAAACAGGGCAGCCCATACGAATGTTCCAGCAATGGCCTTAGCTAATGTCGTTTGTAGAAAAATCGGATCAGAGTCGGTGGTAGTTTTAACAGGCGACACTCCATCACTCGCTATATTCGTAGTTGCATTTCCAATCATACTCGCAGCAGTTAAATCCAAAGGTGTCGACGATAAGGAAGTCATCCTTTAAAAGGAAACGAAATTTATCAATGGACAATAATTTACGTTAGTGAAGTATAATTAACAAAATAAACAAAACAAAAAAGAATCAAATCAAGGTCAACGCAAAATTTAAAAGTACATCTTTAAAGGCCACTTGCTCAAGGATGTTAGCATATGTCACTTACCTATTTTTCAGATATCTAGAGACCTTAAGCTAACAAGCTTTAATAACGATACTCAACTTAACACTTTTATGCAATCAAACGCAATAATTAACCAGATCCCGCGTACATTTCGATTCGTTATAACCCTCAATTAGGGCTTTTTTTCTATGAGAAAACTGATAAAAATATTACAGATACACCATACTTCATAAATCACGAATAAAAGCGCGTGCGCATTTTATGTGTCAATAATCTGTCATTTTTTAAATACATACGAACCCAGTGGCGTAGGTAAGGTAAAGGTAACTAAAATATAGGCGTAGGTTTGATAGAGTTGGCACTGGCTCTTTTTATTCAAAAATGTAGCTCCTTCTTGCACCTATTTAATAAAAAAGTGCACAACTACTCCACTGTAGTAAACTAATAGAGAAAATGTAGCTGAGATTTATAATTACGGCAACATTGTTAACCAAGCCCCGCCCACCAAAAATGTACCATGATTTTTAAATGTACGAAGTCAGTGTATAATGATATTATTTAATTACAAAATACGAGAATGGATGTTAAACTTATTTCACTTAAAATCGTTAAATAATCCCAAGAAAAAACTGTTTTTATCATCTTCATAATAATTGTAGCTGCCCATAAGTAACTAATTTTCTTTTGATTAATAGCCACGACCATTCAACGTGGACTGTTATAACCAGATTTTTACGATCTTTGGAAGCAAAAGATCTGGACTAATGGGTACCTACCTATTCCATTATTATAACCGAAGATTCACCTTGTTTAGAGATGTATAAATGTGGGTTGGAAACTGCACTCTGGACTCTGATTATCTTTTATTACAGGTAAAATATATTTGTTTAAGAATATCAATGTATTTTTTAGCATTAATTAAGTAATTACTAATTACCATCTTCAGCAGAGAGAATGTCGCCATATCATAACAGACAGAGGGGAATTTTACTTTTACTCAAAGACAATTACAATCGATTTATTTGTTTTATACATCGATTTCTATACATCAATACAGTTTATTTTCCCCCATATATTTTACCAACCACCTTCCTTCTCTTCAACACCTCCTTCATCAAATCCTCCCCTTCCCCTCTTTCCCCTAGTATGTGCTTCCTTTTTCTTCTGTCCCGCAACTCTTCATACTCCACTGCCATATTTGTTTCTCTTCTTCACCTTCTTCCTTTCCCCACTCCCGTCACTAATCTCCCTCGTGCCCTCCCCCTTTTCTCTTTCCTTATTGCGAATTAGGCCTTCCAATAAAACTCCCCTAGGAACTTTTCCTTCCATTCCTCCCAAACCTTCTCCTACAGCCATGTTTCTACTAGCCCTACCATCTTATAAACTTCTTTATATAGTTCCAGAAATCTCTTCCCTTCCCTTTTATCCCTGCCACATTCCAGAACAACAATTTATTTTTCCTTTGTCTTTCCCCATTCCTTTTCATTTCCTCCACTCCCCTTTTACTTCAATTTCCCCTCTATAACCCCCTTCCCCCTCACCGTTTTCTAGTTGTTTGCACTCCACTTTACCAACTTCCCCTCTTTCTCCTCGCCCTCCACCCACACTTTTTGGAACCCTATCCTCACTTATTGCTTTACCTCACTTTGCAGTTTCCTTGCTTTTGCCCTTACTTTCTCCTGTATGCCTCTCTCATTTTTGTCAAAAGTCTACTATATGTAGCTCCCGGTCCCTCTCAGCTTGTTTTTATTCTTCATCAAGTTTACATTTTCTTCCATATTCCTAGCTTTTACTAATACCATCCCTCTCCTTATCTCTAACGCTTCCTCTACCTTTTCTTCCACCTCCAGTTTGGATTTCAACATCTCCTCTACCCGTCTCTTCACTTCATCTCTTCGCCCATTAACTTCCATCCCCTATCACTAAATTTCTTTTCCTTTTGTCTTTTTCCAAGCTACATACTCTTTCTTCTAATCCCTTACATTTTTCTTCGCACTTCCCGCTCATTTTACCTATTTCTGCCTTCATTTCCCGCATTTCCCCATTCACCTTTTCCTGCCCCATTTAATTTCTTTTATTTCACGTAACCTCTCTGCATAATTCCCTTATATCATCCTGCTCCCTCACCACACCTCCCCCGCCTACTCTACCTTCCCTTCTCAAAGACAATTCGTATTGTCTAACCATCTAACAATCTAACCAAACAGAACTCATCCGTTTATATTACTTACCTGCATTCTGCCGTTGGTCAACTTTAAGGAGTCCATTAGCTAATCTATAACTGTTAATCCATGCAACTTTTTGATGAAAACAATGCTTTGGTTTATTTATTAAAATATACATTCTAGTAAATAATAATATAAATATGTTAACACAGTCGCTTATATAATATATAATATGTGAGGTCTTTTTTTAATTAAATTACAGCTAAGCAAATTATTGTTATAAATAGTAAAATGATTATTACCCAATATATTGTTGTTTTGTCTTTTTTCATAACAATACCTATCGTATTTGTTTCACTGGAAACTCTTGTATCAGTTCTATCAATGTGATCACCTAAATCGTCTATAATTTCTAAAACAAGATACAAAATACATATCGAAGTTAATTATCGGCCGTATTAATAATACCATTTTGTAAATCAACTTCCGTACTAATACTCTGAGCTATGTTCTTTTGCTTCGATATGATTTTTGATAAATTTTCTAAACCTTTATCTTGCTCTACAAAAACAATATTAAAAGTTAGACAAACAAAGATGTTGATTTTACCTTGAAGCATCTCTTGCTGTTGCGCTTTTAACTGCTGCACGGTGTACTTTGGTGCACCTGTATCTAAAGGTTCATCATCATCAGATTCCCAACTTGCTGTTGCACCTAAGAGATGTGATCGATCTTGGTTAATATTTAAGTTATGTTCATCAAACATTTTTTGCATTTGTACACCTTTCGATTGTAATAATTCTATTTGCCTTAAACGTCTTTCGGTTTCATCAAGTGTGCTGTAGTAATTATTGAGGAACAATATTGCAATTCATTACTACAACGGCAAAAGGATACATTGACCTTGATCTAGAAGCTTGATTAGTCTTTTCCCTCAGCTGATTAACTTCGTTAGTGTATTGCTTTAAACGAAATCTGATTCCGCTAGACATGCGAGCATACTTTTCGGTCGTTCTTGGTTCTTGTTGTCGCGATGACAGTTGCTCCATAATATCTCTGTGCAACTTTTCACACGAATCATGCTCATTCAACCTATATAAACATTATTTTAATACCATTTGAAACTAATAATTGTTTATTACCAAGGATCACCACCTAAATTTAAGAGTGCCATGGTGTTTTGGCTATTATTATCAGAGTATTGTCTCTGTTATTATTAAATTAACAATAATTAATAATTTGCATTTTTGACATTTGAACTTCCTACTTTAATACAATAGAACTACCCAGGAATGAACCATGATGAATGAACTACAAATATACAGTAGTACTACGGTAGTCTGTCAGAAAAACTCTTTTGTAGGAAAATAGTAACATGGACCATGGTTATGGTCATCTCATGGTTATGGTTACGGACCATATTTTCTTTTTCCTTTCCTCATTATAATTGAAACTGATGATACATGAACAACTATCAATTTACTTGTCATTACAGCACTCATGTTCAATCAGTTTCATAGTGATTAGATTACCTATCACGTGTCCCACATCATGCTGTGTTTTGTTTTTTATTTACACACAAGAATGAAACACCTTGTTCATATCAAGTGACGGCGACAATGAAGCAAATTGCATTGTCGAGTGTGGCATCTCGATATTAAGATGGCATCGCAAGTGATATTTGTGTTTAGCGGCGAATTGAGCATTTCCTCTTTAACGAAGGATATCCTAAGATCAGAATAGTCCTCAGTACCTTATTTTGCCACCTCTATATAATATTCATGTCGCTTGTGCAGTGTTTGACAGATGTAACATCCCTTGGACACTGTGACTGTGACTTAGACAACCAACATATCACATAGTAGATGGAAAACCATGTCTAAAGAAGATTTATAGGTAAAGAGGGAATTCGTGAATGTGCAAAAACTAATCGTTCCGCTTCTTTATTTAAAAATATTATCAATACACGTTAAACATCGTCTCACATCTACCATGTAATATGTTGGTTGCCGAAGTCACAGTATCCAAGGGACATTACATTTGTCAAAGACTGTACATCTCCACAATTGAATGCTTTAAGTCCAAATCGGATTCGGCATCTGGTTGTAACTTCTTTTAGATTGGCATCTTGGAGCGTGGTCCTAAGATCCAATAAATCTGGCAGAATTTGATGTTTTGTGTCAGGTATTTTTATTGGATTTCCTTCCATCATTAACTGTTTGGAGGTTATTATTGGTGTCTTCCTGTATGTCCAATTGCCATAGCATCATCGGCAAACATTGCGAATGGTGACGCCGTCGGTCTTTGAAATGTCGCACGTACAGATTAAGTCCTCATGCACCGACGTCTGTAATGCCTAAATATTCATCTCCTACTCCTTGCCTCACTCTAAATATTCGTCCAATGAGAGGGGAACTTAACATATAAGCATATATGCTGTGTAATTTGTACATCACTCCTTGATGCCAGATCCCTTTAAAGGCTTGAGCTAGATTGCCTTGCGGTACTGTTTTTGTTTCTAGGTTTTCTCAATATGGTTGGCTATTGTAAAATGTTGACTACGAACTCCAAATTGATGTTCAGTTTATTAAGTTCTTCTAAGTTCTCTAAGTTAATCTGACTTCAAAACGAGTGTTTTGTGGTGTAGAATGGGCTCTTCCACATACAATACTGCTGTAAGCAACTCAAAATGCTTAACCTCAACACAGGACTACATGAAGAGACCCATTTCGCATAGGACTCTCAAGCAACAACTACTGTGTTTGTTGACCCCTATAAACTAAACAAGTATGGATTTGTTGGAACCACCATCTTGTAAAGGATGCTCAGATGACAAGACAGTACACATTGTTTGCAAATGTTCCCTACAGGTAACTGAAATGATAAACTTGCGTATATTAATTAACAACTTTATTTAAGTTAACTACATTTCGTAATTACTAGACATGTAGTCATCCATAAATATTACACAATAATACAAATTATAAAATTTTAACAGGCAACTTCATCAAGAAACGGTACACATGACAGATTACCTACAGACGCTATCGAAAGGTTGCTTCTGGCTACTTTCGCCGCAGCACTATTAACATCACTGTGAGTTATACCGTTTAATTCCTTCAATATTTGACCAAGACTAATTGGACATCTAACCAAAACTGCACTGTTCGCTAATTCCACGATACCGTTACTTCCACTTTCATATGCTAAAGTTATGGCAGTTTGTGTTTGACGTTTACCTACAATAATTATAATGAACCGTGGAAGATACAAAAATGAACAGTGAACCTCTTTCAAAGTCGGCGCTAGACACCTCCGCTTGTTTAAGAGTTTTGATGACACCTTCAACAAGATTACCAGCTTTGTCACTTTCGGCGGAAATCAAAGCGCCACATAAACCGGAATCGGAATAACTAACATTAAACGCATTTATGGTGTTTGCGGCAATTGTGTTTGGAATTAATTTCGCAAAGGGAGAATTATTTTCGTTTGTATACTTGATGTAAGTTCCCGCACCTAATGTTCTCTGTAAAATAGAGAATGCGAGTGCTTCTTTTAAGTTTTCCAAAGAAGCACCTTCTCCCGCAATGGCAATGTGTGCGTACTGACCACCTTTATCGGACCTGCAATTAATTTAATTTAGAATATAAAGTATAATATTAGATTTATCATCTAAATGAATAACTTGAAGTGGTGGATTTTAGTTAATTGATATTACACCAGGGGGCCATAGCATTTTAATGAGTGTAGAGTTATGAGTGTACACAGGAAACTCATCTTAGGATGTGACTACTGTTAGTACTTCTTTTTGTTTATTTTATATTCAGTCACAAAGATATTTAGAAATGTGCAACATACCGTATCTCACCACCTTTGTACTGTGATGGTTTAATAGCACAACCCTGCGCACCCAAATCTAAACAATTGGCGAAACTGACTAGGTCTTGATGATTTATACCAAGACCGACAACGGCGCATCGTTCTCCCGTAAAGTTCTCCTGGACGTGATGTTGTAACGTTTCTGGTGAAATTTTATCCAAGTTGTATTTGGCAATGTAAATTGAATGTCCTAATCCACGACTGTGGTACGCCGCTTTGTGAAGTAGGTCAATCGCACGTAACTATAAAAAGCGGTAAATTACACAAAAGGTTTTTTAATAGGTTACTTACTTGTGGTGGTCGAGTAGCCAGTTCCAATCGAAGTCTCGGTATGTTATCAGATACCTCCCAAGGTTTAAAGCACTGTTCCACTGCCACCGCTTTCAAAATGGGAAGAGTACATTGTACTGCCGATCTTGTACCTTCCAATGTATACGTTATTGTTTCACGATCGACTGAACAGGTTAAGCTCGCACCTACTTCTTGCACATTACGAATTATTGCAAATTGAGATGCACTTTTTGTGCTTAAACCGGCCGCAATACGTAAAACGTGGGCAGTGCCTAAACTGTGAATTGTCTCGTATCGAGAACCGGCACTGTTAAAAAGTGTATGAGCTGCAAATAGTATAAACAGATGTATACAAACCGAAATACTACAGAAACACGCGAAATTAATGACTCATTTTCCGCAGACGCTACTATAATCCTATTTGATAGTATGGTTTTATCTATACAGTAATCCGAATAACCACCAACTGGAGCTGCTGGGGTAGCACAAGCAGAAGCATTTGCCAACCCTCTTACCTTAAAATGTTTATATAACAGGTTACATTTGGCGAGTTCAAAATAACATTACTTACAGCGTTTTTTAATACAGACGTCTTTGCTACGTTTGAGATCATGATTAGTTTAAACCAGTCACGAATTTGAAAAGGAGAACTTTTTAGAATTTTTAATTATCTAATGAAAGATTTTATTAAAACAGATGATTGGGGTGCGTTCAATACATTTCTGCTTATGTAATTGTGACATAGCTGCATTCAATAGATTTAACTACTCAAAATTTTCTTAGCAGTTGAAAACAGTAACAGCGATTTATACAAACGGCAACATCGCAAACCAAACAAAACTCACAAAGCACTAAAGATATGTGTTTTAACTTCATAAAATTTAAAGAAACCTTTTGGGAAAAGTTTATACAATACATCTTTGCAGCAGTATGATGGGAGACCAAATATTGTCTCACTTACTTTCTGGATTACGATGGGAGGGTTGTCAAAAGTCCACGCGCACGTAGGCCACCTATTCGGGCTCTTTGTGTTACCTCCCTGATGAGAGTTCGACCCCACAACGTCACTCCCACACGTGAAATAAACCTGAGGTTGCTTGACAGGGAATCGGCTCTAATCTTAGCAATGTCCGCTATGATTATTCCCCCAACATAGATCGTCTTAATTCGACAAGTAGGTACGAGACACTCAAACAAGTATGTGTTGCGCCGTCTCGTTGCCTGTGTAGCATCCTGTACAAGATGGTGATTCGACCAAGCCCATGCGGTACATGTGCTTGTTAAGTTTACAGTGCCCAGAAAGTATGCCCACAAGTGGCCGCACCTTCTTTCTGGATAGCCCTGTGCAAAAACGCGCCAGGCTACGAGATGGTCCTCTGAACGCCTTTCTCGCGTGACATCAAGTTCCAACTGGCCTTGTGTTGGGCTTGGGTGTCTTGAGTTAGTTGTTTACAGTTGATACTGTAAGTGTCTCACTTACTTACATCTCATCATATACCGCTACAGTAGGTATTTAAATGATATATGTGTCACCTGTATAATTTGGGGGGGGGGGGGGGCTTATTTTCTGTTTTATAACAAATCACATGGGAAATTTAAAATTTAATGTTGAGAATAGAATATATTAATAAGATTGATTTATTAATAACAACAATCAATATGATTAAAAGAAGGCGTGTATAAGACATGAATTAATATTAACTATGATGGGGAATAATTTAGAAAAAATAGGCAATATATTATAACTACAAATGTTTTAGAAAAACGAAAACAAATGCTTTAGTATTTTTTAAATATCTCTTAAAATAAGGGAGTAATGACAATTTTTCAAAAAAGAAATAACACCAATAACTGTATGAACTGGGGCTCCAAATCAAAAATTTGAACAAAGAAGTTATTTGTTAAAATGAGTTTTAACTGCCAGTTTCTCGGGTGTTACAACTATATTAACACCCTGCATATAGCGTGTTGTATAGCCCCCTGGGGTATAGCTGACTACATTTTTCGTTTTTTTCATGATTGCACTTTTTGTTATTAATTTATACATTTCTGTTCAAAAATTCTTTTTTGAAATTGAAACAGAAAAAACCTGGAATATCGTAGGTAACTGGACGACCGATCCCTAACAATATATGTACACATTTTTGAAAAATTGCATCTTTTTGAATAATTACAGATAAATGATGCTTAAAAAAATATAGATATAATGTCTTGCACTGATCATTATTAATCATGTTGCATGCACTGTTAATAACAATAAAACAATTCCTACTGTGCCAAATATGTTTTAATTCTTCTGACGTAAGTGAATTAAAAGGTATGAGCACAGTATAAACTGTGGCATGAGTAAACTACAAGTTAAGCAATTCAGTAAGTAAATGTTGAAAGATCTTTCTGTGTTCTGCATCATGTAGGTAGTAGGTATTTGTTGTTAATACAACACTTGTAAATTGCACCTTTAACACTTACTCATATGGTATTAATTTATTCCTTCTGTTCTATTCGTCCTATATTTACAATGTAACTTTCAGTACAAATTTGTTATTTTAATATAAAATTCTGGAATTGTGGATTTTTATTGTTAAGGCTTTGAATAAACGAACCTTAATATTAATATCAGCTTATATTAAGAAGTATGTGATCAGTAAACGATATACGTATCAATTAGAAAATTTAATTTTCTTTTGAAACTGAAAGTAATATTGAAACTTCCAACAATGCCACTTTAATAACCAAAATAAAACTATACACATCTTGGCAGGAATTCTTATGTATTAATATATATAAATACTTGACAACACAAATTTCGCATTCAACTTAAAAACGTGTATTGTTTAATAACAAACAAAAGGATTAGATTCATTATAGATATTTACTTAAAAAGTAAGAAAACATATCTTAATCTATAATATTTAATTGCGAGCTGTGAGTACGGTACTTGTACCTGGTGCGACAGTCACCTCACCACTTTGTCCGGACGTTTCCCTTTGTGGACTCTGTTAAAAAACAACATTAAAGGAGAGAAATGTGAAAATTATAATATATCGAAATACCTTTACGTGAATTTTATTTTTTAACACGGCTGCTCTTAAAATCAACATTCGAGTTCTTCGTTGATATTCCTTGCCCATCTGCAGGCTTTTTTCGAAAGTGGTACTGCGCTGATCCACATCCTTTGCGAACAAAATTTTATTATGAGAATCAATTCTCGCCTGAATTTGTCCGTCAAGTATCAATTGCATTAATTCGTCTTCTAAGGCATTAACGGTCCTATTAAACGCCGCAGCCATTTTATGCATGTCGGCCGATAAATAAGGACTAAAATATTGAATTAAGGCCCTATTTCTAATTTGAGTGTAAAGGGTATTAACGTGAGGTGCGATGTACATATCCAATAATAAATTATCTTTAATTTCGTCTAGCAGTTTTAAGCACGATGCGTATTTCGATTCGTAAAATTTAAAAATTATGTCGCGCAGTTGTGGTTCGAGCTCGAGAAATAATTTAAAAGAACTACTGAAGATAACATTTTTTTGCAATTCGTGACGATCGAACGTCGCCAAAGCACAAAGTCCGCCATACATGGAAACGTTGCTCGGCGAAAGCAATTCCGGAAAATCACAATGATCTAAATTCGCTTGCAAGAAATGTTTGGCGGCCGATTTATACTTTTTCGTCGCCAATTCTGCTAAGCCTGCGGCACACTTAAGTTTAGTTAGTATCACTTGGAAAGAGTCTTTGGTGGTCGATTCGGAGTGATCTGGTGTACTTTCGGCTTTTGAAACATAACTTAGTACGTGAGACCAATTCTGAAGATAAACCGATACTTTTATAACATTTAAACACATATTTACAACATGCTTGCTACTCGTGCAATAATCTCTAGCTCTCGAGTAACATTTTAGCGCATTCGACAAATCCCCGCAATCCAAGTAATGATCGCCGAGATCGTCGTGCCCTCTTCGTACGCTTTCCTTAATTGCGTTTGACTTGTAATTCTTTAAATCGTTATCTAATTTTTCCAATTTTAAGGCGGCTTTTTTCGATCTAGTTTCCATCCAAGAACTGTCAATCGTAGGTACGTCTTGATTGGTCGACTGAGCTGCAACGTCGGGTAAAAGTGGGACAGTGACCACTTCGGCTAATTTCTGATGCAGTACTTGATACAGATTTACATTGTACGTCGTCATTACATAAGAAATTGCCGTTTTCAAAGCTTCCAAACGTAAAGACGGACAATGATCGACAATGTAAATTAGCCGATATAACTTCGCTAAACCCGAGTAACTGTTTGCGTAAGCTTCTAAATCTAAAGTAGGATTTTCGACTATGTAACTCTCTTCTTCGTTATTCTCATTGTCTTCGGGAGGTGCATCAACTTGCATTGGTTCAACTGCATTCTGCAAATAACGCATTGTATTTAATTTATTTTTCGTATCTTCCTTCAAATTCTTTATATATTAATATAATTTATAAATTCATTTTCATATAGCAAATCAACAAATAAAATGCAAATGACAATTGACAGTGGCGGAGAAATTTGAAAAATTTTTGCGAAATATCAGGCTACGTGAGTGAAAAATGTAAGCCGTATTTTTATTATTTTAATATTATTTACCTCGTAAAGATAGTTTTGAATGGGTAAAGGCATTATATTAATCTATTAATAAATCTATTACGTTTACTAAAGATTTATAAAACTTGCACGAAAACTAACCTATCACTATTTTGTGATTAGTACAAACTGACGTTAGGCGTTATTCGGTACAAATGAAGATCTGTCAATACAATCACTTTTAGTTTGATTATAAATACCTGTTCACAAAGACTAATGAATTAGGAAGGTCGAAGGTATGTAAGCACGGGCGTCATTTAAAAGGGCAAATTGACGCAAGCCCGCCCCTACTGTTCAAGTTGCCCTTTTGCAAACGTTCCTTAAATGCCCCCCATTTCGCAGTCATTCTTTTGTTTCAGTAGGGTAAATGTTGTTGATGTGTTTTGTAAAAAAATTCGAACGTTAAGGTCACGCTAACGGTTTTTTTTAAAATAATTCGAGCCTGGCGTGATCATAGTTCGGTTCAAGGGGAACAACTGTAAACACCGAATTTTAAAAGCCGCACTGTAACGTTGGTGAAACGATATAGGTCGAAAGGGACCAGAAATAATGGATTAACATCTTCCTTCATCAGGATAATTCGTCGTGCTACAGATAAAGGTTCCTAACTGTCCACATTCGTTTTAAACTTCGGATTTGGCAACAGCAACATGCAATCTCTGGATCTTCCCATAAATAAAAACCGTGCTAAAAGGAAAACGCTATATTTCTTGACATTGAGATGACTACAACGAAGCAGCTGAAGAGTCTTCTGAAAATACCGTTGGAAGATTTGCTCCTTTGTATTTTTTTAGTTCACAATATATTTTACGAAGAAGTGCATTTTTGCAATTATTGCAATTATTACAGAGCATAAAATATCTTATGTTTTGCCATTAATAATCGATGCGCAGCTGTTTTTACAACTCTCGTTTGTTGAAGACCATTGGCATATTTAACCTAGCCTTCACTCATGTGATGAAAATTTCAAGCCTTCTTT
Organism: Pyrocoelia pectoralis; assembly: GCA_036250285.1. Classification (NCBI taxonomy): domain Eukaryota; kingdom Metazoa; phylum Arthropoda; class Insecta; order Coleoptera; family Lampyridae; genus Pyrocoelia; species Pyrocoelia pectoralis. Next base: position 2,704,703 of record CM070079.1, on the reverse strand, counting down.
TGAGTCCCGCAGCTTCAATTTAAATTCAACGTTATTTGAAGGAGAGATGCGATCTGACGAAGGAGAGTGCAAGTGCCAAAGTTGTATGCAACTGGAGTAGACCTGGCAAGTTGTGGCTTCAAGAGATGTGACGTTCTTTTCAAGAAATCTCCCAGTGTAAATCAGAAGGAATCGAGAAACGGAAGATTTGTAGATATTGGTAGAGTGTCCTCGTAATCTTTCGTCATTTAACTACCTATTCAAATAGAATGAAGAATTTGTTATAGCGGTGTTGGTTTGATAATGGCTACGCGTTCAAGTCTAAGAAAAAAACCTTTACGTTTTGCTATTATTAAGTTCAAGTTCTAGCGAATAAATACTAGCAAAATTTGCAATTTCTGTGTCTATATTCCATTACTCTGATTTGTGGTGAGTGTTTTCACTTGTAAAGGAGCGGTATTTTAAGAGAAAATTCCAAATACGAATTGGATCCCTTCTCTAAATCTTTGGAGCTTGTTATAGCGTTTGGGGATGGGGTCATCAGTATTCAGAATTTTCCTTCATTTTCCCCATCATCCCCTTAATGTAAAGAGGCAAGAAAATATCTCCCACGCCTATATTGCGACATACTCCAATCATTCCGTTTACTGCTTGAATGACACCATGATACAAGGGTCTGTGTATTTCTTATAACAAGATATGCACCAAACATTGAGTTTTTATACAAAATGGGATTTAGCTTACATATACGTAAGAACCTTGACTTTGAACATGAAATTATTATTCAAAAACCATGCTTATTATTTTAATTTTATCATAAATTGTTGGCATAATTGTTTTGATTCTTAATCCGAATTAAATGAAGGGATGATAACGTACGGAAAGAAACAAACGCGTTGTAATCGAATATCTATATATAGATTTTTCAGATGAACTAAGTAACCCCAAACTATATATAACACATGCTTTTCAAGATCCTAAAAATAAAGCTACACACGAAACAAGCACTGTCTGATAACTTTTGAATGTAGGAATGTGTAAACTTCTTGTTTTATTACATTTTTGAAATGATTATCACAAATGAACCTTTCTTTTTGTTCTTCCTTGGATAACGAGACAAGACCAGTAAATTATCAAAAAAATATTTTTTTCCAGCAGAATTTGGCCCCTCTTTCGGTAGAGGATAAGGACCCAATCTGCTTTTTCCTTTTCGTGCAAGCATTATTAATGATTTGTTATAGGTACTATTGTTATCCCGGTTTCATCTCAATGGCGCTCGGTTGGAAATTACACTTTTCCAGAAACCTGCCAAAAAGGCCAAAAAATTTCCTACATTGACCTTATTAAACGCCGCCGTTTATTTCAAATTCCAACTCCGTATTTTTCTTTCGCACCTGCTGGCCTCTAATAAGTTAGTGCCGGTCCTGGTAATGGCATATTCAAATAAACGAGTAAGACAAGTTGCCTAACTATATCCACTTTAAATTATTAAAGACAATGTTAAATTGGCAGAAAATACAGTGTGAGGCTGAGGTGGCACTTCCTTTCTACTCAAAAGGAAAAGGATTCATGTGAACTTACAACTTTACTGTAGTGTAAGTGCACAATTCTTGTAACCTGGCTGATTTACTCTTCTTTCATTCAGTTCACAGTCGATATTATAACTGTGATACAGTTCAACTTTGGAAAGCCTTCGATTTCATCTTATTAATACAATATGTAGTAGTATTGGCTTTATTAATTCATTTACACCTACACCCATGCTGCATGCTAGTTTCTCCAGCCCACATTCTCTACATAATTATATGTAGGTATACGACCAAGATTACGTGATGATTATAAATGTTGTGGGACATTTGAGGACTTTTAAGGTAAAAGTGATTCATAGTCGTTATACACTATTAAATTATATGAACATCGAACTAATTGAACCGCATGTGAAATGGCACACCTGGTAAAATTCGGAGAGAAAGTCTACTTTTCTTTGGAATTAAATATACAGTTGTGTGTTCCTTTTTGACACACTTTTTTAATAATATGCAATGACATAGGTACCTTAATCCACATCTGCCTGAATCTGGCAATAAGAGAGGCGCCTCTATTTTACATTTTTGTATCACCTTTAATCTTACCATTTATGTAACATCATAACACCTAAACGAGTTTAAATGAATTAATTCCTAAAATTATCATATTCTAAAATAGATTCTTACGTCATCACCTGTACCTATGGCTACAATTTAATGAACTATAAAAGGCATCAAATCGACTAACTCGCCTTGTTCCAGTTCTTTACTCGCTAAATTCTTATTTTTGAAGATGATTAGGTATATATGGTCATATCCCCTTTAATTTTAACGCTAATGCAGTCAATGCGGCGGGGTTGTGCTGCGGGGGAAATTACCGAGTACGGCCCTGAACGGAATATGATAAATAGCTGTTATTTTTTTTATTACATTTGTAATTTGGCGATTTCTGTTACTTTTATAATTAAAAAAATACGTTTCCCCTCGAATGGTTTCAGGGTTTCACGCACATCTGTAGATCTTTTATTAGATATCATCGGCCGGGATTAATAATTTAATATGAATTTATGATAGATCGTTAAGCGTAACTATTAGAAATGGTTTCAATACGATCTTAGCGTAAAATAACGGCCTTTTTAATGATTAATTTTGAAGAATAACGGAAAATGACATCACGCCAACCAATCAAATTGAAGATGCAAAGGCGTTGGTTCTGACGTCACGAAACCTATAAATACGTTACACGCCACAAAATTGATCAGTTCGTTTGGAAAGTTGCTTAGCTAACTATTCTAAACTGCTAAATCTCAATTTTTATTGTAATTTGTGGTAATTTTTGTCTACATTTTTCAAAATGGTAAGTATCTTTCTTGCAATTGTTTCAATAAAGTGTAGAAATCTAGTTGGCTCTTCGGTCATCATAATTTCTTTTGTTAAACGCCTGATAATGAGTCAGCATCCTTGTTGGCCATGGACGCCATTTGCAATTTTAACCGGCGTTTATGCATTTCTCGAAATTTACCCTTAATTCTCATCTTTTGTACTCTCGAATCGTAAATTTAAACACTAAATTGTATTTTTCAATTTACAGCGTGAATGTATCTCAGTCCATGTCGGCCAGGCTGGCGTACAAATTGGTAACGCCTGCTGGGAATTATACTGTTTAGAACATGGCATCCAACCCGATGGCCAAATGCCATCTGATAAGACTGTTGGTGGTGGAGACGACAGCTTCAACACCTTCTTCAGCGAGACCGGCGCAGGCAAACACGTTCCAAGAGCCGTATTTGTCGATTTGGAACCAACTGTAGTTGATGAAGTACGAACTGGCACATACAGACAGCTTTTCCACCCCGAACAATTGATCACAGGCAAAGAAGATGCTGCAAACAACTACGCTCGCGGACATTACACCATAGGCAAAGAAATCGTCGACTTAGTACTTGATCGTATTCGTAAATTGGCCGACCAATGCACAGGATTACAGGGCTTCTTAATCTTCCACTCTTTCGGTGGTGGTACCGGCTCCGGCTTCACATCTCTCTTAATGGAACGTTTATCAGTCGACTACGGTAAAAAATCAAAATTGGAATTCGCCATCTACCCAGCACCGCAAGTATCAACCGCAGTAGTCGAACCTTACAATTCAATCCTAACCACCCATACCACTCTTGAACATTCCGACTGCGCCTTCATGGTCGACAACGAAGCAATCTACGACATCTGCAGACGTAACCTGGATATCGAACGTCCCACCTACACCAACCTGAACAGACTCATCGGCCAGATCGTTTCGTCCATCACCGCCTCTCTCAGATTTGATGGTGCCCTTAACGTCGACCTAACTGAATTCCAAACCAATTTGGTACCCTACCCCCGTATCCACTTCCCTCTCGTTACCTACGCCCCAGTCATTTCAGCCGAGAAGGCCTACCACGAACAACTTTCGGTCGCCGAAATCACCAACGCCTGTTTCGAACCCGCAAATCAGATGGTCAAATGCGATCCTCGACATGGCAAATACATGGCCTGCTGTATGTTGTATCGAGGCGACGTTGTACCCAAAGATGTCAACGCTGCCATTGCCACAATCAAAACTAAACGTACCATCCAATTCGTCGATTGGTGTCCAACCGGTTTCAAAGTTGGTATCAACTACCAACCACCGACCGTTGTACCCGGCGGAGATTTGGCCAAAGTACAACGTGCCGTTTGCATGTTGTCCAACACTACCGCCATTGCCGAAGCTTGGGCCCGTTTGGATCATAAATTCGATCTTATGTACGCTAAACGTGCTTTCGTCCACTGGTATGTCGGCGAAGGTATGGAAGAAGGTGAATTCTCTGAAGCTCGTGAAGATCTTGCAGCTTTAGAGAAGGATTATGAAGAGGTTGGTATGGATTCTGGAGAAGGTGAAGGCGAGGGTGCCGAAGAATATTAAATTTTGAAAACATTCTCAATATTGCTTCGAAGAAATGTAGTCTCATTGTTTTTGCAGTTTTGTAAACATTTGATTTTGATATTTTTTAAATTATAAGAACATCTTTTTTTTTACAAATGAAATTTGAAGTTTTCTTAATTTAAACATTTCCAATTTCTAATTATTTGAATTTAAGTGACCTCTTTTCCTTATATAAAAAGTTGATACATGCTATTTAATGCTTTGATTCGTAACAATTATTTTCAATCACCAAAAATTAATATCGACTACCAATTTTATTTTTAACAACACTAAAACCGAAATTATCCCAACTACTAAAGCTATTAATTTTTTGTCTAATACAAAAAAAAGAAATTTATCAATGGGGCAGAAGGTTAATTTGATTCATAATCGATTTCACAAGTTTGAATAAGAATGTTTGTTACCTTTTTTTATGCAAATTTTGTCCTTACTATGAGAGGTCCCAAATGTTTAACTAACAGGTTTTTGAAATAATTATTTTATCTGTTGTTTTTATAATATGGTTACACTTTGTCCTTTTCTAATTCTTATGCAACTAGTAACTTGCTGAAATGACCAAGGAAGAAATACAATTGTTGAATTTTTAAATGAACAGATGGTGTGTTAATGTTCATGAGTATATACATCATTGATGTTCATCCTTGTGCACCTACTTTATATTGTACCTATACCATCTAAACAGCTTTTTTACTCTGTTATGTATCAAAAAATTACAAAACAATAAAGTAAAATGAGCAGAAGGTAAATCCGAAAACTGCCATGACCAAGACAACTATGAAAACGGATTGCTAAAAACAGAATGGAGTACTTGGGAAGAAAGACAAATGCAAAAAAACAGTCCAAGGAAAAATTGTATTATGGAAGAGGCTGAAGAATTCTGTTACTTAGAAAGTATGGTGACGAAAGTTATAAAATTATGTTTATTCCAAATCAATATCAACAGTGCAATATTATTTATTGTACGGTGTTGAAACAAAGTATACGAATGTTGCAAACGTTCATCAAAAAGCGCCCTAGTAAAATTTACAAAAAATTCTGGCCCGAAAACTTATAAAGCTATGGAGAGATATCAAACGAAGTAAAAATGAAGCGAAAGCGTCCAGAATGTACTCACTTGCATCGACCTTAGTCGTAGAGTATTTTTAATAAGTACGATCTATTAAAGCCAAGCGATCATCTTCCATATGGTCGAAACTGCACAAGATGGAGCAGCGAAAACCAAATACAGTAAACAGACACTCAATGTCCATTAAGCGATGACAGCCTAAAAACGCAAGTTCCAAACCACGATGTGTGGAGAACCGAAACACAGAATTACATCGCTAGCAACCTCGAAGCAAATACCCGAACCAGATAGAGAGTTTGTCAGGAGACTCGGTGCCACGAAGCAACTCCTAGGATGAAAAGAACTAGAAGACAAGAAACGTTCGCCATTAATACACTACCAGGAATGGCAATGCCAAACACTTACTTACTCGGGACCAGCAACGAGCGTCAAGCTTACGTCAGATCCAGAAAGGTAAAGAAGTTAAGCGTCATTTACAATGCTCGCTAATCGTAGGTGCATTGTACCTGCAAGTCGCATACGCGATATCTACAATGAACGCATACTAAGTTCAAGCAATCTGCATTGTCGTTTCTAAAGTTCCATTTAAAGATGGATGAAAGTCAAAAACGCTTAATGATCGTGTTATAAATATTAACTCTAGGATTAATCAGTTTACGTCTGACTAATTACTTGCTGAAATATATTAAGGAACACGATCAGGAGTACCTATTTCCAACATTACCAGATTAAAAAATTCTGGCAACACAAGGAAAAACCTCATTGGCTGACGCAACAGCCGCAGCATGTCGGAGTTGTAACTCCTGCGACGCCAGATTTGCGTCCTGCAATTGGCTCTACGACAAGCCAGCAACAGCAATACGATTTGCGACTAGCGACCATTGTAGATGAGGCTTTAGACCCCCATGCGATGCGGGACAAGCTAGCGAAGCGACGAATGAATTTTTAACTACGTAAAAGCCCTGTTTATGGCTTGAAATTGATGAAGTGTTTTATTGTTAAAAAGGTATGTAAGTATGTACATTATTTATTTAAATATGGTTTTGCATAAATATTAAGGCACAATATCATTATTGCAAATTGGAAATTCGTATATGTAATGGGAATATATCTTTATAGGTGTAGTAGGTGAGTTGTGTGAAATTTTTTCCATTTTTACTCATCAGCCTATACTTAGGTAATGTCCCAAACTTTTCGAGGCACCTTGTATATATATGAAACAACGTGTTTTTGGGGAAATTAGACCGCTGAAGTGGTAGAACTGGTGATTTCTAACCTAATAAAAATTAACGTATTCAAACGTTTGTTTTGAAAAAGCACGTGTTTATTGTACTTTTATTTTGTACCTCAGTGAAGCAAAAGCCGAGAGGAAACTGTAACTAATAATGGTAAAAGGTGTCGATAGGTTATAAAATATGTTTAACTCTGTCGTTTTACAGGCAAACGAAGTTAATCCAAAGGCATATCCACTAGCAGAAGCTAATTTAACATCCAAGATTCTAAATTTAGTGCAACAAGCTATGAATTACAAACAACTTCGTAAAGGTGCAAATGAAGTTACCAAAACACTAAACCGTGGCATAGCAGAATTCATCGTTATGGCAGCCGATGCCGAACCTATAGAAATCTTACTTCACCTACCGCTTTTGTGCGAAGATAAGAATGTACCATATGTCTTCGTACGTTCTAAACAAGCTTTAGGTCGTGCTTGCGGTGTCTCGCGACCAATCATCGCCTGTAGTGTTACTATAAATGAAGGTTCACAACTGAAACCGTTAATATTAACAATCCAGCAAGAAATTGAACGTTTATTAGTTTAATAATTTTTTTTATTGTATCCTTAAGTATAAGATATTAATTGAAATAAGGTAAAGCTATATCATTCCAATTTTCTTTCCATCTTGATCCCCGAAATTTTTCTAATTCTTGTTTAAATTTTTCATACTGCTTTGGATTGTTCGGAAAATCTTGAAACCATTCTAGCAGTTCTTTGGTCAGCTCCTGCGAGTTTTTGAAGGTAAAACCGTTTTCGCCGTGTCTCACAAGCTCATTTAAACTAAAAAAAATCTATTATTATTCGCAATTGATCTGAAGGGATAAATCTACCAGCTAAAATCGTACGCGCAAACTGGAATGCCACATCCGAACATGTCGACAACTTTCATTGGTAAATCAAAACCGCTAGAGCTAGTGTGTAAACACACTCCTAAATCGGCCGAGGCCAACAAAGTGGGGTAATCTTCGCTATCTAACCAAGGTGTAAGTACTTTCACGTGCCTCCATTTGCATAAAGCAATTTTTTTCGCAATAATAGTCCTTTAAAGGACCCTTTCCTGTTATGATACAAATAAGTGAAGGAAAAACGGCTGATTGTGTTTCGACAGTATCTTCATACTCTGTAAACAACAACTAGTAAGTGCGTGTGCACGCTTGTACAGGTACTACCTTGTAACGCTTGGAAAAGGATCGAAAAATCTTCATCTTCGGTCCAACTTGTACTTGACAGTAACAATCCCGGCCGACCCCTTCTCCAAGAAACGTCGCCTCCCTTATCTGCTACCGTAAATACCGTACCGCCATCTTTGTCTAACAAATCGGGGTATTCGGCACCTAATTTAGACCAAATAGTGTGCTTCTCCTCTAGTGAGATGGTTCTAAATTTGTCGGGTGGCCTATCATAGAGTGTAACACCTCTGAAATAAATTCAATCAAGATGAGTTTTACAAAAAGTGGTTCGACTACGGACTTAATCGACCAACGTTCTTCTAGATCCTTTCGCATGGCTTTAGTTACACAGAAATTTACGTTGGCACGTTTACCGATGAAATGTTCAATTTCCTTAGTCAATTTCACAAGTACATTTGTAGGTCCGACACTTAATGCCATAATCGTATGAGCGTAATTATGCCAGTCAATTATTAAGTTAGCTCTAGCAAGTAAAGTGTAAAACCAACAGATAAGTAACGATGGGACGGCAGGTGGATTTTGTACGATGACTGTATCGGGAGTGTTATTCATCACCAATACGAAAAGTAATGTAAACGATTGCCAAAGAGTTTTAAAGATGTAATTTAGTGTACGAGGGAGTGGAAGTACGGGGTATGGTATTAGGTAGTGGTATCGAATAAGGGGTGTTAGTTTTATATTGTCCGATGGGGCGCTTTCACTATAACCGACCATATCAACTTTGCATCCATGATCTGCTAACGATAAAGCGTGATATTGCATACGCGGACTTCTCCATATATCACCCAAAACTACCACGCACACGTTTTTTGTTTTTTTCATTTTTTTATATGACTGCTGAATAAACAGCTGATCTGTCACGTGTAATGTACTAAGCTGTATCACAGATAAGTGGGTGTATCTGTATAATCTAAAATGTATTACTGGTTGCCTAGCCTACCATATATTTTTGTTTTGTTTTAAATAACAAGTGAATATTCAAGTTCAAAAAGTCGGTGCTAGATGAAAAGTGAATTTACTTCATATAGATCCACATCATTTCAATCTGATTCATGTAAGTAATAATATTATGGTAACAAATAAGTTGTTATGGCTTAAAATTGTTGGGTTGGTTGTTTATTTTGCTTTTATTTTTTCCCGTATGAAATTAGCAACCATTATTTTTACTGCCCACAATAAATTCAAGCGGCAAATAGAGTAATACTCTTGTTTGTATAATCAACGGGTTGATATTAATGTTTAGGTTTTTGCGACTGCTATATTGTATGTACTGCTGATTTCGCGGATGTTGATCCGCGTAGCTCTTCTGGTCTTCAAAATACAGTTTGTTGCAAAACAACGACGTTTCGGCAAAGTCTCATGTGGCATCCTCAGGTTGGTAACTTACTCAAAGCAGACAGTGACCAACCAACCTGAGGATGCCAAATGAGACTTTACAGAAACGTCCTTGTTTTGCAACAAATGGATCAACACCCCAGAAACCATCAGTACAATCAATGGTTTATTTATATATACAGGGTGTCCGCAAAGTGTGGAATATCTTTGTAATACAATGCCTTAAGAATCAAATAGGTACTCCATAGACAAGAGATTTTGTCGATACATCGCCCGAAGAAAAACTCGGAAGAATATTAACTTCATATGTATTAGTTAGGTGGCATCTTTTTTTTGCTTGCTCTCTATTAGAACTTGTAAACATTCACGATAACTAGTTATGCCGCTTCCACTTTAAGTACCAGTATAAATAGTTCATTTCTGTAATTTTGTTTCAGTTGTTCACTGATAGTGACCGCTTCGCTGTCAAAACACTTTCGATTTGATAACGTTTATTGTAGTTTTTGGTGTTTTAGTGTTGTGTAATTCAACGGCCACAAGGGTTCCAGTTCTTCCAAACCAGTAAAGGTAACACACGGACACGATACACCGCACCGGTGGGCGGTGAGTAATTAAAAAGTTGTAGTGGTTGTTATTTTTCACTCCACGTGAGGGATAAAATTGTTGCCAATTTAGCTTTTCTGAAGAGTGCATGCAATTTAACGAATAAAATCGGTGAAAAAATGTTTATATGTGGAAAGTTTTCTTAATTTTTAATAAGTATTTGAAAGGGGGTTTTATTTGGTTGTTAGAACGGATAATGTCGAGGAAATTAGGGGTCAAATAACCCTTAAGCAAGTATTGTTTTGGGATAGATAATTGTGTTTTTTGTATACGTTATTATTTTGAGTTAGATACAGTGCCGGTTTATACATTACGCACACTACGCACGTGCGTAGGGCCCGGACGTCCGTAGGGCCCGGACAAATCTAAAGTTTTAAGTTTATTAATTATAGGTATCAATCAATGCATTTAATATTAAGAAATTAAGGTGTATTTATTTCATTCACGTCTTCCCTTCAGAATAAATACTGTAAGATACAACAAACTTAAATAACAGGAAAGTTAAAATCTCAAAAGAAGTATAATAATAAGAAGACACTCTTTAACACGTTTGAGACTAAAATTTATTGGTCATATATTTTAAAAGAGTTTATTGCAGATTGAACATTTCCTTGTCCCTTTCTAAGTAAATAACCTTTGTACTTAATTATGCCGACACAAGAGGGGTTTGTGAATCAGGGGCGTAACTATTATGGTAACTATCAGCCGCTCGGAACCCGGGCCTGTGATGTGATCTATGGGACCCGGATGTTACGGCACTAATATTTGCATTTTCGTAAACATTCCTCTTAAATTGCTGAAAACGTATTTAAAAAAATTGCAAAATGTAAATTTTATTTTCCAGCAAGTTAACAATAATGTGAAACATTCCAATTATGGAACAAAATTCTTATTGCCATAATGCCCGGCCTACACTTCGTTTACGTGCGGTGTTGTTTGTACTCGTACCAACCATAAATAAAGACAGATGCGCCGTATTTATTGTATTGTAAGCTTCTTGAGAATTCAGACTTGCCGTTTTCGTCTTACGAAGCTATTTAAAATATATTAGTCTGAATGATTCTCATTTTTATCGTCTCAAAGCAACGGAGGTAGAGAAAAAAAAATAGATTGGCTTGTATCAAATTCGAAGTTTTGCTATGTATGCAAATTGTTATGAGGGTGGGTGGTCATGGTGGGGGGCCCAATGTTACTTAGTGCGTACTACTAAATCACATGTAAAACCGGCACTGGTTAGATAGGGGACTAGTAGCTTTTAAGATTTATTTCCTTAATAAAGGGAATTTACTCGTGGAATAGATTTGAAAATGTAAACCATTTTACAGTTGTAAAAAGGACCTAATTTTTTGGCAATAGTTAGTTTAATAGATTCAAAGTTTGTTATCAATTTTAAATTTCGCTCTTTCAATATATGCTTTCTCTAGGTTGGTAGTTGTTAGCAGGTTGAAGAAAAGCAATTACTAAATTGTATAATATTTAATTTTATAACCTCATATTTGCGTTACTTACTTCTGTTTACTGTCTTTTCGAAATCCCTTTACATTACCTTAGATAAACATTTAAAAAAGTTCTTTGCGGAGGTCTTAAGTTTACGAAGCAACTGTGATGTAAGCTATATAGCAATATTTTTAACGTGAATTGTCATTTTTGACACCATAGTAACCGCTCTAGGGAAAATTAATCAGTTTTACCATCGTACATCTTTAGTTGCCTAACCACCTGCAATCACGTGGGGGTCAGACATTTATGAAAACACTGTATTGTTGAAGAATAATATTCAAAATGTAACCCACAAACCACTAAAAATAGACTGTCCACTTCTATAGAAAAATAGTTGGTAGAGAAATGCGGGACGGCGACTTCACAAGAGGAAAAGGGTAGGTTGAGTGACGCCCACAGCACCTTATTGGTTAATGCTTTATTGGGGGAAAATTTGAATTGAAATAAAGTAAGGTTATTGTTTTAATAAAATCATATTTATGGTTATGTTTATCATTTATGTATCTATTGAAAATAAAATAAGTAATACATTTAGTTACAATTTACATGATATATAACAGTGGAAACAGTACCTATTCTACAAAGTAATACATCTGCCGGTGAAATTGTTGAAATTGTACAATGCGATGCTGGCATAACAACACTTTTGGAACGTTCAGCAACAGATTTTTCTTCATAATCCTGAAATAAATGTGGATATGAAGACTCATATGAAACTCATAAATATAATTTATTACGTAATAAAATTGTGCTGAAGTCTTTAATAATATGTCACTTTATAAAGGGAAACCCATGTCCAATTTTTAAATTCTCCATTAATAAATTCAACCCATTTGTTAAAAATGGACTTTAAATATAAATGTTTTGGGTTTTGAAACCTACATCTACAGACTTATTTTCTATTCCTATTCTTCCATATTACACATGCGGTGACCATGTTATGTTCTTAATTCTAACAAATAGAGGTCCGTTAAGCTGGCACAACCCCTATAGCACAATCAGTTGAAACGTACCACATAATTTAGTACTCATTTATTACTAATTAATTACCCAAAAGTCAAATTTATTACTGATGATTTAAAAAAAAAAAAAGTGGTTGTGCCAGCTTAACCGTTAAGCTAGCACAACCCAAAAAAAAAAAAACTATTAAGTAGCTAACACCACACTAATAATTGATTACTAATTAATTACTAATTAATTACTCACTATTTACCAAGGACTTAACCATATTTAAGCTCTCAAGCCCCGCGCAGTCCAAAATTAGACGCGCACAGTAATGTGGGGTAACCTACCTCCGCCAAATCGATATTCGTTATTTTAAACATTTTTCCAATGATATGTGAACGTACTGTAAGACAACTAAGTGTTTGTAATTTGTAAATTAATGAAGGTGCAGCCGGATATCGGATATTGCTTTTTTTTTCCTATGAATGAATTATACCAGCCCTACCAGATAAAAGGCAGCTTGCGATCCACCAATCAAAATACATCGACATTAATTGAAAATCAATCGTAACATAATGTTTGAACATAGGTTAGAAATTGATTACTCCAGCACAATCAGTTCAAATTAATTTTTACATGTATTAATCGATGTATTAATGCTTTAATATAACTTAGCAATTTATTACTCCAGCACAATCAGTTCAAATTAATTTTAACATTGACTAATCGATGTATGAATACTTTAAAGTAAGTTAGGAATTGATTACTCCAGCACAATCAGTTCAAATTAATTTTAACATTCACTAATCGATGTATGAATACTTTAAAGTAAGTTAGGAATTTATTACTCCAGCACAATCAGTTCAAAATAATTTTTACATGTATTAATCGATGTATGCATGCTTTAATATAAGTTAGGAATTTATTACTCCAGCACAATCAGTTCAAATTAATTTTAACATTGACTAATCGATGTATGAATACTTTAAAGTAAGTTAGGAATTTATTACTCCAGCACAATCAGTTCAAATTAATTTTAACATTCACTAATCGATGTATGAATACTTTAAAGTAAGTTAGGAATTGATTACTCCAGCACAATCAGTTCAAATTAATTTTAACATTCACTAATCGATGTATGAATACTTTAAAGTAAGTTAGGAATTTATTACTCCAGCACAATCAGTTCAAAATAATTTTTACATGTATTAATCGATGTATGCATGCTTTAATATAAGTTAGGAATTTATTACTCCAGCACAATCAGTTCAAATTAATTTTAACATTGACTAATCGATGTATGAATACTTTAAAGTAAGTTAGGAATTTATTACTCCAGCACAATCAGTTCAAATTAATTTTTACATGTATTAATCGATGTATGAATGCTTTAATATAACTTAGGAATTTATTACTCCAGCACAATCAGTTCAAATTAATGTTAACATAGACTAATCGATGTATGAATACTTTAAAGTAAGTTAGAAATTGATTACTCCAGCACAATCAGTTCAAATTAATTTTTACATGTATTAATCGATGTATTAATGCTTTAATATAAGTTAGGAATTTATTACTCCAGCACAATCAGTTCAAATTAATTTTTACATGTATTAATCGATGTATTAATGCTTTAATATAACTTAGGAATTTATTACTCCTGCATAATCAGTTCAAATTAATTTTAACATTGACTAATCGATGTATGAATACTTTAAAGTAAGTTAGGAATTGATTACTCCAGCACAATCAGTTCAAATTAATTTTAACATTCACTAATCGATGTATGAATACTTTAAAGTAAGTTAGGAAATTATTACTCCAGCACAATCAGTTCAAAATAATTTTTACATGTATTAATCGATGTATGCATGCTTTAATATAAGTTAGGAATTTATTACTCCAGCACAATCAGTTCAAATTAATTTTAACATTGACTAATCGATGTATGAATACTTTAAAGTAAGTTAGGAATTTATTACTCCAGCACAATCAGTTCAAATTAATTTTTACATGTATTAATCGATGTATGAATGCTTTAATATAACTTAGGAATTTATTACTCCAGCACAATCAGTTCAAATTAATGTTAACATAGACTAATCGATGTATGAATACTTTAAAGTAAGTTAGAAATTGATTACTCCAGCACAATCAGTTCAAATTAATTTTTACATGTATTAATCGATGTATTAATGCTTTAATATAAGTTAGGAATTTATTACTCCAGCACAATCAGTTCAAATTAATTTTTACATGTATTAATCGATGTATTAATGCTTTAATATAACTTAGGAATTTATTACTCCTGCACAATCAGTTCAAATTAATTTTAACATTGACTAATCGATGTATGAATACTTTAAAGTAAGTTAGGAATTGATTACTCCAGCACAATCAGTTCAAATTAATTTTAACATTCACTAATCGATGTATGAATACTTTAAAGTAAGTTAGGAATTTATTACTCCAGCACAATCAGTTCAAAATAATTTTTACATGTATTAATCGATGTATGCATGCTTTAATATAAGTTAGGAATTTATTACTCCAGCACAATCAGTTCAAATTAATTTTAACATTGACTAATCGATGTATGAATACTTTAAAGTAAGTTAGGAATTTATTACTCCAGCACAATCAGTTCAAATTAATTTTTACATGTATTAATCGATGTATGAATGCTTTAATATAACTTAGGAATTTATTACTCCAGCACAATCAGTTCAAATTAATGTTAACATAGACTAATCGATGTATGAATACTTTAAAGTAAGTTAGAAATTGATTACTCCAGCACAATCAGTTCAAATTAATTTTTACATGTATTAATCGATGTATTAATGCTTTAATATAAGTTAGGAATTTATTACTCCAGCACAATCAGTTCAAATTAATTTTTACATGTATTAATCGATGTATTAATGCTTTAATATAACTTAGGAATTTATTACTCCTGCACAATCAGTTCAAATTAATTTTAACATTGACTAATCGATGTATGAATACTTTAAAGTAAGTTAGGAATTGATTACTCCAGCACAATCAGTTCAAATTAATTTTAACATTCACTAATCGATGTATGAATACTTTAAAGTAAGTTAGGAATTTATTACTCCAGCACAATCAGTTCAAAATAATTTTTACATGTATTAATCGATGTATGCATGCTTTAATATAAGTTAGGAATTTATTACTCCAGCACAATCAGTTCAAATTAATTTTAACATTGACTAATCGATGTATGAATACTTTAAAGTAAGTTAGGAATTTATTACTCCAGCACAATCAGTTCAAATTAATTTTTACATGTATTAATCGATGTATGAATGCTTTAATATAACTTAGGAATTTATTACTCCAGCACAATCAGTTCAAATTAATGTTAACATAGACTAATCGATGTATGAATACTTTAAAGTAAGTTAGAAATTGATTACTCCAGCACAATCAGTTCAAATTAATTTTTACATGTATTAATCGATGTATTAATGCTTTAATATAAGTTAGGAATTTATTACTCCAGCACAATCAGTTCAAATTAATTTTTACATGTATTAATCGATGTATTAATGCTTTAATATAACTTAGGAATTTATTACTCCTGCACAATCAGTTCAAATTAATTTTAACATTGACTAATCGATGTATGAATACTTTAAAGTAAGTTAGGAATTGATTACTCCAGCACAATCAGTTCAAATTAATTTTAACATTCACTAATCGATGTATGAATACTTTAAAGTAAGTTAGGAATTTATTACTCCAGCACAATCAGTTCAAAATAATTTTTACATGTATTAATCGATGTATGCATGCTTTAATATAAGTTAGGAATTTATTACTCCAGCACAATCAGTTCAAATTAATTTTAACATTGACTAATCGATGTATGAATACTCTTAATCCATGTAAAAATTAATTTGAACTGATTGTGCTGGAGTAATAAATTCCTAACTTACTTTAAAGTATTCATACATCGATTAGTCAATGTTAAAATTAATTTGAACTGATTGTGCTGGAGTAATAAATTCCTAAGTTATATTAAAGCATTCATACATCGATTAGTCAATGTTAAAATTAATTTGAACTGATTGTGCTGGAGTAATAAATTCCTAACTTATATTAAAGTATTCATACATCGATTAATACATGTAAAAATTAATTTGAACTGATTGTGCTGGAGTAATAAATTCCTAACTTACTTTAAAGTATTCATACATCGATTAGTCAATGTTAAAATTAATTTGAACTGATTGTGCTGGAGTAATAAATTCCTAAGTTATATTAAAGCTTTCATACATCGATTAATACATGTAAAAATTAATTTGAACTGATTGTGCTGGAGTTATCAATTTCTAACCTATGTTCAAACATTATGTTACGATTGATTTTCAATTAATGTCGATGTATTTTGATTGGTGCATCGCAAGCTGCCTTTTATCTGGTAGGGCTGGTATAATTCATTCATAGCATAAAAAACAATATCCGATATCCGGCTGCACCTTCATTAATTTACAAATTACAAACACTTAGTTGTCTTACAGTACGTTCACATATCATTGGAAAAATGTTTAAAATAACGAATATCGATTTGGCGGAGGTAGGTTACCCCACATTACTGTGCGCGTCTAATTTTGGACTGCGCGGGGCTTGAGAGCTTAAATATGGTTAAGTCCTTGGTAAATAGTGAGTAATTAATTAGTAATTAATTAGTAATCAATTATTAGTGTGGTGTTAGCTACTTAATAGTTTTTTTTTTTTTTGGGTTGTGCTAGCTTAACGGTTAAGCTGGCACAACCACTTTTTTTTTTAAAAATCAACAGTAATAAATTTTACTTTTGGGTAATTAATTAGTAATAAATGAGTACTAAATTATGTGGTACGTTTCAACTGATTGTGCTATAGGGGTTGTGCCAGCTTAACGGACCTAACAAATAGCGAAAGTAAATATAAGGTACGCAAGTTTAAAAACTTACCAGAAAACTATAAACTTTAATACACAATAAGTCAATAAGTAACAAACAACAAAATATAAACGCAAAACCCAATAATGAACGGTTATGTGACGCTGATGTACTTCACATATTTTAAACGAAAAATACCGCCGTAAAATCAAACGCTTATCGCTTCGTTTGAAATGTCACAATTTAATTTAATAACTCTCAGTACCAACTAATTTTGTGAACAGGTTAACCAACCTACAAATCCCCTTTCCTCTTGTGAAGTCAACACCCGCATTTCTCTACCAACTATTTTCCTATAGCAGTGGACAGTCTATTTTTAGTGGTTTGTGATGTAACCCAAGTAACACAGCGAGCTGTAATTTGTAAATTTGGTCATTACAACGTCATGGCATCTACACTGCACAGCCAAGTTGTCTAGCGCAGTAATTGTGACAGCGCTTTAGCATTAAATTTATGTGAAAACGTCCTCGTTTCTAAAATGGCGAGTCATAATCAAGCTGCTAGGACGTCATTGCAGCCATTTGGCTGTGTCGATTGCAGCCAAAATGTATAGCTGTAAAAGCTACTTTTGCACGGTGACAAATTTTTTAACTCTTATGAGTTGACTATTATAAATTTTTACGTTAATATTTAAGTAAGTACAGTGTGTTCTGGGCGGCATACGAAGTTCGCCTACAGGCGGCTCAACCTTAAATCCGTTCTGATTGCACAATGTTATGTGAGGTGGTATTCTGTATTTGATATCACCAGTGAACTCTAATTAGAGTTCACTGGTGATATCACAAAAGTAGTTGTTGAAAAATCGTTTTGTTAAAATGTGTAATAGCCGCTTTATATATACTGTGGATAGTGGAAATAATCGTTGCTAAAAGATGTGGCTAATTTCACACGGAACCACTTTGTTTGTTTTTCCGGTAGTGGTATTCCTGTCGAATTGACATATGTTCTGTGCGTAGTATTTTTCTGTGTTATGTCGTTTGTGCATGAAAAACTTCATGTTCTTTCATTTTGTGCAAGATTGTTTAACAAAGATTTGTTTCAGGATACTATCATTGTTATAAGAACGTAATGCAATATTTACATCTTCGGCATGTGAGATAAGTAATGATATCAAACACAACATCCTACAAGCTTAAAGCTTTAAAAAGCTCCAAGGATTGTCTCAACTTCGATAATCAAAATGAGGATAATTTCGAAAACGAAAGTTTAGATGGTACATTTCAAAATGAGAACAACCGCAGACCAAACGTTTACACGTCGCGAGATGGAAGATACAAAGGTACACGGCCGCGCCAAGCAGAATTTCGACATGCAAGAATGGGGCCCACCGAACGTAGAGGTTATGGACGGGGGCGAGGAGGGCCGGCACCATCTCGTCGAGATCGAGACTTTACCGACAGTAATTCATATTCACATGGCAAAAAGTACAACGAATCACTAAGTCGTAATATTGACCCAGGAAGTATGTATTTTCGATCTAAATGTTACGAACCCGAAAAGAAATCTGAAGTTAAATTTAATTTACCGGAAGATACGAGAATTTCAAAGTTATTACGGAGACTTAGTATGGAAAATGATCAAGAGAATTCGCTTACAATTTCGAAAAAGTTACTCGAAGTTTTACTTATACCCGATAACGCCAGTTATGTTCGTAAGGCATTTCACATTTTGGGCGAGTCGATGTTGGATATCCTACACGCGGCACCAGGTTTACCGGCGAAGGAAGAAGCGGCCCGTGCTCTAGGCCGAATGGGTTACATTATGGCGCAGGAAAACGATTTTCCACGATTTCAAGATTGGATATTTCACAAAATGTTGAATGTTAAAGACGATACAAAGTATCTGTTTATGAAATCGCTTAAGGAAACTCTGCAATTTGATGTTAACAAACAGGTGCTTCGAGATCACGCCGAAAGTCTCATGCAAGATTTAGTTTCGATGATAGAAGTTTTAGAAAACGGCACCCTATTCAAGGTGACCTTAGATGTTTTAATCACAGTAGTCGAGATTTATCCCGAACAGTTCTACTCGCAATTTCGTGACGCAATGGACATACTGCTGGGGTGGCACGTCGACCTCGCTCAACCGTTAACTACCATCGAGTTTATATCGAAAAGTTTACAGAGGATTAAACATCACTTCCAAATTAACGTCGAGTTTTCTTCGAGTTTGGTGTACAATTTTTTCGAGGATATTGAAGTGTACGCGAAAGAATTCGACGATTTAAATAAAGACGTGGAGAGCAACTCCTTAGATTACCTTACTGTATCGATTCTCGCCCTAAATACCGTCTTAAAATGTTTGGGCGATGAATTAAAACCGGCGACTAACGAAATTGTGAACGTTAAATTTATAACCGATTGTATGATACAGATAATTGTAACTCTATCTAATGTGCTAAAAACTTGCTGCCCCGACAATTTAATAATAGCGACTAACGAGAATATTTCGTTACTCCTCGGCGTTATTACCACGAAATCGAGCTCCCTGTACAACACCATTTTTGGTTTAGTCGATCTTGAAGTGTCCATGATTGAAAGTTTCGCCGAGCCCACGATAATTTCGATGCTCTTCATGACTTCCAAAGTGATTAAGGAATTATCGGTGAATCTCCCGATTGAATTAGTCTACAATTTGGTGGGACCGGATTCGAATATAATCAAGTTACGGAATTCGCATTTTATAGAAGTGCAGGAGGCAACGATTTATATGTATCAAGCCCTGCTCAATTTAAAAAACATCCCATTACTGCAAGAGGCGTACCGATGCGTTTTGGGCGATTTGGAAATCGTCTACAAGCAAATTGTGCCAAATATATCGCCGTTGTGTCAAAATAATCCGTTTGGCGATGTCGCGAGCAAGGATCCCGAATTATCCGTTTTATTTTTGCTGCGCTGTTTATCTCAGCTTGCCAACTCGAGCAGTTCGATTATCGGGTTATGGGCACTTAAACCAAGTATGTTAGACCTTTTTGCTATACTTTTAATGCCGTATAGTTCGGAGCTTAGCAAGAAAGCACCCACATTACAATACAGCTTGTTGTACCTCTTGTACTCGCATTGTAAGAGTTACAATCATTTCATTGCGAGTAGTAGTTTAGTGAATAAGACCCAGGCACTTCTTGGATTAACCGGAGACGTCACCGGCAAATCGCCCAATTCTGGAAATTTTGCATTAATACTTGACGTGCTCCACAAAACACTTAGTACAGTAACAAACTTTGAAGTAACGCTCTTACTCCTCCAGTGGTTAAGTGATGTTTTAATAAACTCGGAGCCGTACCTACTCATCCTTTACAACTCGCCCGAATTTAGTAAAGTGGCTAAGGTGCTCGTGAAATCCGGTTACAGCTATAATAAAGGTGTGGTTCGTGCCGTTTGCAATAATCTACAAAAATTGCTGAACAAAAAGGAGTTGTCGTGGAACAATATCTTTCTTACATCCGTCAGTGATCTTTGCATACTCCACATGAATTCAACCAACAAACTCATACGAGACATATACACTATTCTCTCCGAAAACTTGCCGTGGGACTTGACGGTCACACACTTCAACAAAACGTATTCCGTAGAACAAGCGAAATTAAAATGTACGGACCTAAGTCAATATAATAATTACTCCGTGATTTTGGCGCAACATCTTCACCTTTCCGGTGCGGTCTACAGTGAAATGTTACCGTTTCATTTCACAATATTTATGAACTATTTGTTAAATGGCGAGGAGCGAACTGAAAACTTGTTAGAAGATGTATTTATGTGCTGTTGGCCCGTAGAGATCGACACCAACGTTAGTAATGTGAATATGGAATTTTTCCGTAGTTTGGCCTTAAATTCGAGAGCAGTTTTAAATAATTGGGTAACGTTTGAGGCGGCACAATTATGCGTAAATTCCAAGTTACGTACACCTTTAGGAAAACCTAATGAGACGTTTACAAGCTTTGAAGTTGTGCTAAAGCGACTGGCGAAAGAAGTAATGAAGAACAAAGTCGATGGCGAGGTAAATTTGAATTTGCATTTATTTATTTTCCTATTACATACATGTTTTTGTTTATATATACTAACGTTAGCGTACCCCAGAGTGCCAAATTAGATTGTTTATTGAAACAATTAGGGAATTAACCTTTTTTCCAAAGACCATTGTGGGAACGTTTTCCATAATCCATTACTAGATGGCATCATAAGCATTAGCTACAATAAGTATATAAAGAAAGATATTACGAAATACCATTAACATTATTATATTTTTACATTTAGTTTAACTGATGGTTTCTTAAAACTTTTTAAACACTAGATATATATTACTTAGCCTTCTTTACGGTCTACTTTAAAAGCCATAATAAAGAATCGAAAGGTGATATTATTATTTCTTGGAAAAGTCGGCATTCCTCCAGAATGTCTCAAACTCAAATTTTAAATGGCACCATTAGTCGAAAAAGGTATTGTTTAAAAGATGGTTAAAAAAGAAGAAAGTTTTATAGGAAAAATTATTTTATTACTGCCACCCCTTTTAAGTAGATATTGGACTAAAGTTATTAAATTTGAAATTTATTGTTAACAACAAAAGTCGACTTTTAAAATCTAGTTACCAATGTTACATGTTATAGTGCTAGAAATTCGTTGATATTTTCATTTGGTCCTCTGTACAACTACATAATCTTTAATTAATACTGTTGTTCCACCACTCTGTTGTTATCTCTACACTCTACAGTTGCGAGTAACCTGGGATTTATGTATTAACTCTCATTGGTGTAAATTTTTCTTACTCTTTGTATTTATCTACAAGATATTTACATGTATATTAACACTTACTTTTCAGGACACCATGGAAAATGGAAAAATTGATCAAAAGCGTGTTCGTATGTTACTACAATTTATGGAACACTTAGAGAAAGCGATTTACAATGCAGCCGAAGGATGTGCCATAGCCATGCCGCCATCTTCAAAACCAGTTCGTACGTTTTTCTATACAAATGCAAGCACTTGTAAGGAATGGCTGTCTCGAATTCGTATTATTATCGTTATTGTTGCTTTACATGCGGGCCAATCGACAATTGCTCTTAGGCACGGACAGGCATTACTCGCAAATTTAGTGGCGACCAACAAAACGAAAACTGTTGAGTTTGAGAGGGCAGTTATGTATGTTACTCTTGCACTTTTAAATTTGAGGGAAAATGAATCCATTTATGGTTTATATACGTGGTGTAAGAAAATTGCCGATTGCAAATTTGAATGGATAAAATTTGCGTCTGATCAAGCAAATAAAAAATATGAAAGCTCCGCAAAAAATTATAAGATGTTGATAGAAAGAAATAAGGACGATAACGATACAGATACGCAGGTGCATTATTTTATGTCAAGTCAAATCGTTAATTGTTACAAAGAGTTAAACAATTGGAGCGAGATTGCGGAGTGGAAAAATTACGAAACGAGTTTAGGCCATAGCGACAATGGCTTAAAGCACTTCTTTACCACTGTTAATTACGATTGCGTTAACGCTTTATCAAATGAAGATTCGATACGATGCGTCAGTAAACTGAACCAATGGAACGTAGAGGAGAATAATTCCTGGAGTATCTATAACACCTTGCGGAGCACCGAAAGTGATCTTTACAATGTCGCATCGAATATAAACACACCTAAATGTGCACACTTACTAGTGAAAACTGACAGCAGTCTATCAGTCCTACAAGAAGTTATGCAAGATAACTTACTATCGTTACCATCCGAATTTCTCCAGACCTTCCTATTGATGCACTATGTGGCAAACGGTTTGAAAACTGTTCTAAACAATTCCCTGGCCAGTAACGTCTTTTTGGTGTCCGAAAATTTCGAGAATGACATCGAAAAAATTGACTCGACGATTTTATCGAAAATTCTTTGGTGGTCCGAGTACTTTTCGCGCGATCACCACAATACCGGTTTTAATACATTCTGCAACAGTCTTCGTTTACACATCATACGTAGAGCGCGTAAAGAAAAGAATTTTCAATTGGCCTGCTTAAATTTGAATAGATTCATGGCACAGGAGGGCGTGTTTAGAATTGAAACATCGAACGAACAGTTATCGTTAGAAGATATCGGATTATTACTTTTACAGAAAACTGCCGAATTTAGTACGTGTACGATCGAGTTCGCAAAGACCATTAAAGAGGCTATTAAATTGCTGTACGCTACGGAGGATAATAAGCAGCTCGTTTTTAATTTGTGTGCGAATGCGTCTACGGCTATTTCGAAAAATGCGGATCGATTGTGTCGACATGATATGAAACAGATTAGCAGTAAAATTTTACTCAAGTTGGCCACTTGGCTTCAAGGCACGGAACAAAATTTGGTAAGTATCTCTTTTAGTACATTTGAGACATTCGGTAGAAAGTTGAATCCGAAAACACCCTATATACATTTGTCAATAACTTCGTAGTTGAAGACATATGGGTAACATGTAACTTATCTTTAAGTAAAATCATTCTTTTAACTGTAATATTTTAGGTATTTAAAAGTGTAAATTATTATTTATCTCATAGTAGTTGTTTTAATGTAATTTGCTGACAAGTATAATGATAAACATCAGTATGTATTTAATGATTGTAGTTTATGCATATAGAAAAATGTAACTGGTGGGAGGGATTCGAACCTTCACTGAAGTACTGCCCTATCATTCTGTATTTTTTCTGTATGTCTGATATTTTTTGTGCTATTGTGTCTCAAAAGTCCCATAACTGAGAAATTGAAAAATTGTAAAGCTAAGTAAACAACATTTAAATTATTTTTGCTATTCGTTTATTTAACAATTGAAAAACTTATAAAAGTGACTCAAAATGTGTACCATTTACATCAATACGTTTCTCCTGTTTTCGTAGATGGTAATTTATAGTAAAAACTATTACATTGGAAAAAATGAAAAAGTTGCTCAATAAAACGTCATAAATATTGAAAAGCAGAGCTTAATTTGTCTACAGTAGATTTATCTATAAAAAATATCACATCTCGTATGGAAAAGGTTTGTAATTGAACAAAAATATAAAATTCCAACCCTTCTCCGCTCTCATTTAGGATCTCCTCCAACTCCTTCATTCCTCTCGCAGTTTCTCGCACTTTTTTAACATATGCCCAATTTTTTTCCTACCTTCCCCACATAGTCTACACATTCTTTTCCCATCCTCCCACCAGTACTTGTTGTCCCTCCTCATTTCTTCATCTATACCTCCCAATCAGCCTTTTTTCCTTCATGTTCAAACCACTTTCTAGGTACCTCGGAACTTTTGTCATTATTTCCCTATACCTCCTATCCCTTATTTTTTCCCGTATTTCTTGCATCAGCGCATCTCTGTTCTTCTCAATGATCTCTTTTCTCTTTGTTTCTGTATCTCTCTTATCTCCCCCTATTTCTATTAAAAGGGGCACATAATTGTATTAAAAGTGATGAAAGATATAATGTCTTGACATCTTACCTTGTAAATTGGTACCTATATGCTGAAGATCTGCATGCCGACTTCTAAATTACTTGTTTGGTAGGAAAAGAATAGGTACAATAATATTTATTTTATGTAATTCAGTAGCATGAAAAACTGTTATTTTTTTGTTAACTTTTATTACACTACGATATTTAGTTTATGTAACTATATTTTTAGTGATATGTGATATGTGGACTAAATACTACAAAGTATCCATATATGGAAAAAAACAAAAGTATATAATTGTATGATTTATATCATTTACCTGTTTTATTGATACTGAAACATTTTTTGTGTGTTTAATGCATTCCATTTAGTAAATACAATTTTTTCTTTAGTTTACAGTTACCGATATGAGCAGTCCGTTAGTGAAACTTCTACTGGTGCTACCCGAAATAGGAATAAACGTGGGAACTAATGTGATACCTACAAACGAAATGGCAATAGGAAAACTTCTACAATTCAGTGTTCAACAATGTATAAATATGGCTAAAAATTGGTTTGCGTTCGGCACGTGGTGTTATCGATGGGGACGTAAAATTATCGATCACAATTCTGACATTACCAAACTACTTACCGAAGAGGATAAGTTGGCAGTTCGAAGCTGTCTTCCCGTCGATATTTCTGAAGACCACTTTATACAGATTTTAAATATACTTTCTCAAAAACCTACAAACAGTGAAGACGATATTGATCTCAATGAAACGAATACCACAGAAGTGATTAGGGAACAGTTGTTGGCATTGCCGATTTTGTACGACATTCACGAACATCAATTACAGAACCTTATACAAATATGGAAGAATTCGCAGAAACGAATTTATGGATATTATGAGATGAGTGTAGATTCATACTTTAAGTATCTCCATCTTGTCGTTAATACTGAAAATATAAATAAAAATAACGAATGTAACACGATAACGGCTACACTTCGTTTGTTACGATTGATAGTGAAACATGCGTTAGTATTACAAAACGTAATTGAAGATGGACTCGCTAACACTCCCACTAACCCTTGGAAAGTGATAATACCGCAATTGTTCTCGCGATTGAATCACCCTGAAGCGTACGTACGCGAGAGGGTTTCCGAATTTCTGTGTAGAGTTGCAGAGGATGCTCCTCATTTGATAACATTTCCGGCAGTCGTGGGAGCTGTGGAAGGAGGGGTCAAATTTGATTTTTCCGAAATGTCGATGCCAAAAGATTGTTTTTCTCAGGGTAATGAAAATAATGAGGACAATGAGCTTAATGAAATCGAGGACAATTACGATAGCGACACTGAAGATACTATAAATGTTTTGCAATCTTGTTTTAAATCCATGGTAGAAACCCTAAGTAAGCAGGCTCCCGAAACCATTACACAGGTACAGATGCTTGTAAAGGAATTGCGACGTATCACATTACTCTGGGACGAGCTGTGGCTGGGAACTTTAGTGCAATACAATAGTGAAATAATTCAACGCCAACACCAACTGGAGGTCGAAATAGAGAAAGTGAACGATAATGCGCACTTAGATAAAGATGAAAAGATTTCTTTAATAACTGAGAAATATAGAATTATAATGAAACCCATTATATTTATTTTAGAGCAACTACAGTTGGTTACAAGTGTCGAACCGGAGACACCTCACGAAAAGCAGTTCCAAGAACGATACACCCCAGTTATAAAGGACGTTTTGGAAAAGTTGAAAAACCCCGATTATCCCGATAAACCTCAAGAATCTTGGCAACCACTAAAATTGCTACAAAGCAAATTCCAACAAAAAGCTCATAAAAGAACACTAAAAATGCACGATATAAGCCCACTTTTAGCAAATTTGAAGGATACAGTTATCGCAATGCCCGGTCTGACATCGATTAAAACACAAGTGACTATATCCAGTGTATCGAACCATGTCTCGATTTTACCGACAAAAACCAAACCGAAAAAATTGATGTTTACGGTTCCGACGGGCAAACATATACCTACCTTTTTAAGGGTTTGGAAGACCTACACTTAGATGAACGTATTATGCAATTTCTCAGCATTGCTAATACAATGATGGCGCAAGGCTCGGACGAGAGTTCCCATAATCTTTACAGAGCTAGGCATTATTCTGTTATACCTCTAGGTCCTCGTAGCGGACTTATTAGTTGGGTGGACGGTACGACACCCGTATTTGCGTTATACAAGCGATGGCAACAACGAGAAGTAACCAAGTCAAACATTAAATTGGGGCATGTAAGTAGTTTGGTTATCGCACGCTATTTATTTACGTGTTTCTTCTAGGGTCAAAGGAGTAATTCCAATCCAAATATAGGCGTTTTACGACCTTCCGAATTATTTTACAATAAATTAAACCCTCTCCTACAGGAGCACGGCATAAAAAATCCAGAAAATCGAAAAGAGTGGCCCCTCGCAATATTAAAACAAGTTTTAACCGAACTTATGGCCGAAACACCTAATGACTTGTTAGCGAAGGAATTGTGGTGTCACTCGATTAGTGCGGGTGAATGGTGGCAAATGGTGCGAAATTATTCGTATTCGGTTGCCGTGATGAGTACACTCGGGTATATTATCGGGCTCGGTGATAGACATTTAGATAATGTTCTCGTCGATTTAACTAGTGGTGAAGTGGTACACATCGATTATAATGTCTGTTTTGAGAAAGGGAAAACCTTGAGGGTACCGGAAAAGGTGCCGTTTAGACTTACACCCAATATTGTTGAGGCTCTCGGTGTCACTGGAGTTGAGGTAAGTGAGAAAGAAATCACTTGTGTAATAAGTTTAAAGCTTTTTGTGATATTTGATGATAATTGAAGTACATTGATTAAAGGTCAGAGATGGATTTGCTCAAACCTTTGTTTATAACCGTCTTGAGCCACTGATTGAGTGATTTTTTTAATATCGAGTGTGTCAAATTTGTAGAAATGTTGTGAAGGTCGTAGTCCCAACAACATTCCTATTGCACTATAATTCGAGCATTCCTTTGTGTGAATTTCCGTAGTTCACTCCTACAAGTAAACACTGCACATAATTTCGCATGCACTACTTTTGTAATTAATCAATTTGAGAAAAATGAGTATTCTTAATGCCCTTGTTTTTTCCCATGTCCATTTTTTTCTATCTCTAAAAATAAAGGGTGTTTCCATAAGAAATCATGCGGAACATCAAGATTCCCTAACATCATGCACTTTAAGAAATTTAAACTTGTATAATAACAAAAACTTTGAAATTTTAAAACTACATGCACAGTTCACACCACTTATACCACACCTTACTGCACAACTGTTAAATTGTGAATAGAATAAAATAAAATTCAATTTACTCTTTAGAAAGTCCTTAGAATAAAATTCTACGCCTCACACCAGCACATACAGCACAAGACAAGAAACAAGTAAGACTAAACAATAATGTAATCTGAGCCTTCCATAGTTGCATTGCTTATCTAAATATGAAAAGAATTCCCTAATTACATGAAATTTTAAGCAAAATTGATTGAACTGGGATGTATTATAATTGTATTGCAAGTATTATGTAGAAAATTTTCTACCTATCAATAATTTATCATTAAATAAATGAAAGTCTTCCTGATTCTAATGTACGAAAGCAGGTGTAAACTGAGATTGAATTTCCCCTAACAGATGGGCAAATAATCCCCCAATATAATACAAAAATTTTCTGGAAATTGGAGTTTCACAACTTTTTTCATTTTTGGCGCCACATGAATGGCAGATGAGTATACTCTTTCTTTGGTTGTTTTGAATTTCTAGAAATAAGCACCACATTTTAATAAAAACAATATTTAAATAATTTATTTGTAAAAGCTTTAACAAATATTTGACTAGACATGCTGTTAATATTAAAAAAATTTCTACTTCCTTATCTTACGAGTCTCAATAATTAAACTTTACATTATTGCGGTATTACATCATTTGTACTCGCGTTTTCGAGATTCCCCTTGTTCACATATACGCATTGTGTCTCTATAACAAATTTCACTTTATTACGAATATCATCGCAATTGGCAATTCGTGTCGACGTCGTCGCATGATTTGTAATAAAACTGGCATTATAATACAATCCGGTCGGCATTCTACATCTTATTAAGCATGAAAATATTTTACGAAAATTTGAATTTTTCCACGCATATATAATTGGATTTATCCCCGAATTTGCTATAGCCAATCGTAGCGTTATTTCGTAGATTAATCTTGATTCAATTTTTATTATTAAAATTGTTATAAAAAATGGTAACCAGCATATTGAGAAACATCCGAGAATTAAAAGCACCACCTAAAAAACATAAATCGTTTGCATTAATTTCAGTTTAATTTGATTACAAACAATTTACTAGTTAAAATAATATTTGATTTCTGGCTTTGATTATTTTATAGGTATTTGATAAGGAGGTTGTAAACATTTGAAATGTTTGTGACAGGTATCAATACAAAAAAAGAAAAATAATAAACGCTTTATATTGATAAATATAGTTTATCAGATAAACTATGTGTATACATTACTTGTATTTTGTAAACACATGTAATATGTCACCGTACCATTTTTACTATGATAATTTCTTAACAAGATTACGATATTTAACAGTATTCACCTGCACAGATTTCGAGTCGTTCCACATTCTTCCACTTTGGTAATTGGTCGAATTACGAAGTCTTCTCGCGTGTCCTGTCGCTTCTCTCCAAATTCGCATATAAACTACAAACATACCAATCCATATTGTTACAAACATTGGTATTAGTATACAGTTAACGTATTCCTCCGGCAAAACCTTATTTATTGAATCACATTTGTCCGTCTCATTCCACTTGTTCCAAAAAGTCGGTATTAGCGATATTCCTATCGAAAGAGTCCATCCCGACGAAATGATTAAAATGGCAACTTTCTTAGTCATAAACCGACCGTAATGTAAGGGATAAATTATCGCAATGTACCTATCGACTGCTATTCCGATTAAGTTGCCTATCGAAGATGCACAGCCGAGGATTGTTAACACTATTCTTAGCACACAAAATTTGGAAGTTGTACTTAAAGTCTCTTCGATAAAAAACACAAAATGATAGGGTAAACTGATTGCCACCATAATGTCACTTAGGGCCAAACTAAAAATAAACTGATTCGAAAGGACCGCCGACAATTTTCGACTTAATTTTACAGCGCACACGGTTAAAACATTTCCGCATAACACAAAAACCATTAACAAAGTGTCTATCACTCCCGCTAAAATTATTACATAAAGGGGGAGTGTTGCACTCATCTCCAATTGCATTTAACTACACATATTTATTTACACCAAAATCAGCATTATCTCTTTGCAATGTATGTAATAACTGATTGCAGGTGGCTAGTTTTATTACTTGAACTCTGTTCGCTATTATCTCTTCCCCTACCTGCCTTCAAAATTCAAATATAGCTTTGAAAAGTAATTGTGCTAAATAAAAATTTCAAGCAAATTTATGTCTAACATAATTTACGCAATACCAAAGTGCATTTCTATTTTTAATTTCTACTTAAAGCTGAAATGCAGTTTTTTTTTTATATATTATGAAGTCTTGCTTAATTTTTTTTATGCTAATACCTTATTATTGATAACTTATCTGAATTTACAACTATTTAATTGATATCTCATTCATTCTCATTTTTATCTGATATAAACATGATATGTACGAATTGTTGTATAAACTGCATGTCATACTAAGAGTTCAATCACCGAATTCTTAGCATGATACCCATTTAGTGAGAAATTGTAGATCCAATAATTATTCGTTGAATCCGTCTTCCCGGGAAGTGGAGCCACAGGTCAGTTGATTAATTGCTCTTAATGGGGCAGAATTGATATGTATGAAGTGAAATAAATTGAGACCAATTCACTATATAATATTTAATGTTTAAGAAAATCGTTGAATTTATTTATTTGAGTTTATTCCCTTTTCTCGCGCTTTCCTTTATGTGTTCCTCTTCCTTGTTGTCCTGTCTCAGTGTGAACCCCAGGTACATAATGCTTTCAACTGCTGTACTTCTTCCTCTCCCCATTTCCACTCTTCTAAATACAGGTATCTTCGTTTTTTATGTTTATTTCTAGTTTCTTTCTTTTCAGGCATCTATCTAATTTCCCTCATTTCTTTTTCTTCCTTCGCCACCAACCCATGTCATCTACCCTTAAGATGCCTTGTTCATTACTTTTGCATATATTCTGGAATTACAATTTTAAAGCTTCACAATTTGATTCTTATTGTATGTATAGAGTTCACTGGTTCGATAAGAGATCAATGGTTGTAACAGTGAAATTACCTTAAACATACCAACTTCAACTAAATATTACTATTGCCATTACCGACCAAAACTATAAGTATTATATTTTTGTTTATACGATCTTTCACCACATTTTTTTCTTTTTAAGGTAACATCTTGTTCTCTGTTCATACTTCACTTGTAATTCAAATTGAAACATTGGAATTCAGATGGTGTGGAATCTAATTCAAGCGGTGGTTTACCAAATTCTCACATGATACGTATAACAAGTATAACAAAAATGTTAATAATTTAGTGAGACCTAGTTTGTTACATTACATGTCTAATTTGAGCTACACATTTACACATAAAATCATTGATAACCACAAAAATATTTTTAATCTTCTTACGTATTTTGTTAGGGAAACATTAAACTTTTGCCCATTGCAGATAATAACTTTTTATGGTTGTTGGTGTTACTTCCTTATTAAAAAAGCCACAGCAGTTTCATTCAAGTACCTAGTACCTGTATAAAAATAGTAGTTATATTACATTTAGAACTACTAATATTAAGGTGCAAATCCTGCACAATCTGTTAGTATTATGATAACAACATTAATTAGTAGCCGTTTATCGTAAAACTGTACTTCAAAGTTTAATATGGTGTTATTCCTTTCGAGCAACTTTTCCGTGCATATTATTAATGGAATAAAAGGGCGTACCAAAGTTAATATTTAATAGCTACCATATGAGAAAACGGTAAAAATTAATTTTCTCTTGTTAGGTTCAGTACCAAAAACCAATGGTGCCAAATATAAAATAAACTTTTCTGTTATTTAGATTTACTTAAGAGTTGGTCGCCAGTGCGGTGCAAGTATTAAGCAACTTGCGCTCTGGTCAATACTTGGATGGGTGACCTGTTCATTCTGTAGCTTGGTGTGTCTGGCAGGGGCTAGTAGAAAGGGCCCAAATGAGGCCTACCTACATGTGAATTTAGATCCCATCCTCCATCGTAATTGACATTTACTTAAGAGTTTCCTGCAATAACTTTGCTTTGACAACCAACGTTTGCAAAAATGCATTTTTCTACTAGAAAATGAACTATTTTCAAATTTCAATTTCAGTTATAATTCTGATCAAAAGCGCGGTTTTGGTAATTACACAATTACAAACGGAAACGGTCTCCTTCAAATTAAAAACAATACTTTACCTACTTACAGTAGTTGGACAAATCGCCACCAGAGGTCGCACACGATAATTTCAGTTGGCGATTATGTTCAATGGAGCACTTTACGGCGTAGATATATTTAAAACAAATGCATACTATTCTTTACAACTCTATATGTGTGCATAGAAATTTCTTCTTTGTATTATAGTGAACCTTTTCTTTTGTTGCAGGGAATATTCCGTTTGGCTTGTGAGAATGTATTAAAAACGATGAAGAAGGGCCGCGAGACGCTTTTAACGCTTTTGGAAGCATTTGTCTACGATCCGTTAGTAGATTGGACTGTCGGAGGTGAAGGTCTTGCGGGAACTGCATTTAGAGGAGTAGCTGGAAATTCTCTCACTCGCCAAAGTCGTAAAGATTTGGAACGCGAAGTTACATTGTCCATGTATCGAGTTAGATGTACGGAAATAAAAATTGACTGGAATAATAACAAGTATGTACATGTTTATTTACTTACTGCGTAGATACAGTGTCGTATTTGCAGATGTGAAATATTGAACGATATACCACAAGTGGAAGAAAGATTAAATGTTTGGTTGGGGGAACAGAAAAAATTGACGACGACCGAAGATTTGTTGCAGGACTTGCATCAGCAGATGGCTTTAGTTAAAGAAGCGGAAGCGAATGGTTTGAATAACCATTCTTTTTATTCTTTACCGACACGTTATGAATCTTATCGCAAACGTCAAGATATTATATCCGAAGCGCAGACCGATTTGGAATTGTTCGTTAATAATGCCAAGGCCCACATTGATTTATATAATGAGGCAAAAGTAGTACTGGATGGTCATAACTATGCACAGTGGATTGTGGAACTGAATATTAGTATCGATCAGGAATGTTATCACATTTTTGATCTTGTTAAGAAATTTTTGCAAAATGCCGGAAAATCAAATTTATTTGATCAATGCGAACAATCCGAAGTCGAGCTTGAACAAGTAAAGCAGCAACAAACTGTGATAACGACTAAATGTCTACACTTACTGCAGGAATACAGCATAATATTGTCATCGTGTCCGTTATCGTACCAAGAATGTCACCCTATTTTATGTTTTACAACATGGAATAACTACTTAATGGAAACAAAGAATGTAAAAGCTTGCGACGAAGTTTATCGCCAATATCTTATGTTCAACGACAGTAAGAAAGGTGCTCACTTTGTGAAGTCCGCAGTTGAATGTGGTTATCACCTAAATCTGCAATGTAACGAAGTAGCGGCAGCAGTAGGGAAGGTATATGATGATTTTTCTACAATCAAAGAGTCGAACCAGTTAGTGGAGAAAGTTTACGCGAATGCAGAATTGGCATTATCGACATTTACACATTGCGAAAAAGATGCAGTTAAATCTCTCAAGTACATAATACTAAATGAACTATGTAAGCAAAACAAAGACTTTCTCAATCTCGAGACTACAGTATCTAGAAATGGAAATGTTATTCTAAAAATGCACACTCAAAAAGGAGGCGATTGGTTCTTGGACGACTTAATTTGGCATAGTAATAACACGTTAGAGTCTATACGTTACTTGATCTTGGAACACAATGCGCATATGAAAAATTCTTTGATTCTTCAAGCGATTAATGGAGTTCAGGCGGTTAATAGCGTTTACAAAAGCTTGCAGGAGTTATATTTTAGTTTTCACACCATCATCTTACCTGAAAGTATGAAGAAAATTATGAGCGAAGAATCGAGTGTTATGGTTATGATTAACGAAATTGAAAGTTTAATTCACAGTATCGGAATGCCGCTCAACGATCTTGTCACTCAATTAGAGAAACATTTGACTTGTATTGTCATGGAGATGGAAATTAATGTAAGTACACTAATCGCGAAATGAGAAAGTCATCATGTGATCCTAAGTCAGAAAAATTGTGCCTTGTCCTTATTACATCAATTCTACTGAAGTTTCATTAAGGAATATTAAATGTATTGTAAAATTTTTCGTCAAGTTTAATTTGTTTCAGAGTAAATATCACATGACAGCGCTTTCTTATTTTGTTATTGTTATTATTCTAATTACTTGTAGTATTCATGCCCTTCAAAGGTCTGAGTGGAGTTGAGCTTATGTTTTTCTGAAGTTTTCCAATGCTTCCCTAATTTCGTTGTTCTATGTTGTTCCTTGTAACTTTCCACTTTCCTTTCTTAATCAGAAAATAATCAAGACCTTCCATTTTCCTTGACTCCACTTTTGCCCACTTATGTTCCGTTATTATTTTTTAACGAAATTTTTATTTCTTCCAGCCATCGTATAATTTCGCTTTGGAAAAAGTTAGGGAGCTTCGATCCAGATATTCGCCACTTCTACAAAATCAATCCGAACATCTCAGTCAAGGAAAAATGCTCTTGATGGGTTTCAACGGTTTATTTGACAAAGTTAACCTTGAATGCCAGAATTGCATAAACAATATAAGTTTATTAGAAATACCACCGTGTTGGCGTAAAATAGACCAAGTACAGCAAGCAAGAAGCTTAGCTCCGCCTATTTTTAATTCAAAATTCAAAGCAGTACTTGACGACATATTTTTATTAAAGCGTTTACAAACTATGCACGACTTTTTCAAAGCGTGTGCGGAAATGTGCGCTTCCTTCAAATTACCTACATCGTACGTAATATATAAAGACGAACACCTAGATAAACCGATTAAGAGGTTTATATCAGATTTTGTAACCCGACATTTACTCGGAATCTCCACTGAAACGGTGGCTTACATTACATGTACATTGCTACAAAGTCTAGGACTGAATCTCGCAAGCGAAATTGAACAAAGAGACATCGGAGCTGAACACAAAGTATCGCTCGATGAGCTTATAAAGAAAGGCGGTAACCTTTTTATTAAGGAAGGAGTTTTTACTCAAAACATTCTAGCTCAGGCTTCCAGCTTGCATGTGAACTTGAAGTCGTCGTGGAATATAATTCAAGAGATCAAACAAAAAGAGCAACGTTTGGCACTGTTACAATCAACATTACTAAGATTACAAGGTCAAGTTACGGCTTATGCGTGGATGTACGAACACTGCTTGACACAGAATGGATTATCGATGAATCCATCGGTTACGCGAACAAAATTTATCCAAGATCTTTGTACCGAAACCACCAACCTGAAAGCCGTCATTTTAAGAATGGAAGAAATTACCGAAGAGCAAAAAAGTTTAATATCCAGCGTTACGTCTCGTCTAAATTGGGCTGGCGGTGCAAATCCAGATGTCAACAAAGTGTTGACGTCATTTGAAGACGCAGTTTCGAAACGAGACAAGAGATTGCAGGTGGAACACGAAATAGCAAGAATAGTATACCAAACTGGCAATAGTGTTTTCAAATACGAGTCGCAAAGATGTGAAACGCCGGAGGCTACCAAATTGGAAGAAAAATTCGTAGAAAATTTTAAAAAGTGGAAGAACGCTTGTTGCTTATTTACAATCGATATGGCAGAAGTGACTTCGGCCGAAAAAAATATTATGACCTTATATTCCCCACAAATGAAAAATGATCCAAGTTGGGTTACAGAAATATCGGAAAAACTATCCGAGGTTATAACGAGTACCCAAAAGAAGTTGAGTGAGCAAAAAGAGACGATCTTCATCTGTGGTGACACAGTGCATGTAAGCTTGGAGAAGTTGCGGTCGTCATTTAACAGACACAATAAATTAATGTTAGAAGTGAAAAGTCTTATAAAATCGATGGCGAAAATCGAGCAGTGTTCAAATAACGTCCAAGACTTTATGACCAACTATCGACAGTATACAGAAAATATCTTACCGATACTACATTGCTTTAAAAAGGATATAAATATAGAAGAAGTTTCGGAGGTTTTAAAGAAATTGGATTATTTGAAAGAAAATACCGAACCTATGTACGAGAGTATGATAAATTTAGAGTACGAAGAGGGAAGTTACTCTGGAAATAGTAGACCGTTACTGGTAAGACAGGAGGGGATGTCACTGAGTCCTTTAAAAATGTTACCCGTAAAACAAGACAGCATCGCAAAAGGTCAACAGCGTAATGCTTATGCAATGGGTGTATGGCGCAGAGTCAGATTGAAATTGGAGGGCCGAGATCCAGATCCAGGAAGAAAATATACTAACCAAGAACAGGTATGTTTTTATGTCGTATATTGTACTAATTAGGTAACGCCGCAATTTTAATTTTTAGGTGGATTATATAATACGCGAGGCAAGTAGCCTAGACAACTTAGCCCTAATGTACGAGGGCTGGACACCATGGGTTTGAGAGGTTATGTGTGGCAGTAACCCTGCCTGGATCTCCCTTCAGTAACAGTAGAGAGCTACTGCACGCTAGGGCGGCCGTCCGTAAGCAGCATAGGCGCCATCTCTATCTTTAAATAAAGCTACGACGCCCAAGTCGCTCAGTTTTATTGCTCTTGCAAGAAAACAATGTTAGCCTACAAATTCTTAGTTTGTATAATGGGATTGGTACCAATCTGTAAAAGGTTTCAGTGAATAAAAAGCAGCGATTAAACAAAAAAAAATGGAGGCTTAATAGTTTTTGCAATATCAGTAAAACTTTGTTAACTGCATCGTGATGTTACATGTTGAAGTAAGCTGCTGTATTTTAATTGTCGACGGTAATCCTATTTTGTCAGAATTGACATGAGCTGCATTCGCAGTTAAATTATTGAAAAAAATTATATCTTATCACTTTGAAGACCAATGGTGTTTGAAAAAAAATTTTTTTTTTCTTAACTGTACCAGAACAATCGATGGTACCAACCGTTTTAAAAAAAAACGCCCATATCAAATGTGGCTATAACTAAAAATGGTCTATACTATATTAATCTAACTTTATCATTGTTTTATGCTTATATGGCGTGGTAAATTTTGCATATTGTACTCTGATGTCTTTTTTTTTCTCTTAATATTTACTGAAATTTGTAGGTGTGTAATTTACTAACGTAAATGTAGAATAGGATGTTTTCTTGATTAATTTACTCTAGGGTATTTTTAAGGGTTATTTTTTTGCTGTACTCACTTTCATGTAGTCCTTTGAGGAATAACATTGAACTGTCCTCGTTTAAATCTGAGATATTCAAATAACGAAAGTAAACTACATAATTAATTTTGGCTAATTTTAATGCTAGAAACTATAGCGACATTTTACTAGCTGTTGAATTGTCTAATTAACATCTAGAAATAATAACATTTTTGTCTGTTTTCTATTCCTCTTCTTGTATAGCACAAATAATAATCATTTCTGGAATTCAGTTGTTTCATTTTTATCTCTCTTCGCAAATGAAATTAAAGTGGTCATCATACTGTGTATGCTATTCTTAAATACTCACGTTTTAATTAATTACCTTAAATTTGTTAGACACTACCTATTAACAGTAGTTATCTAATTCACCTCCAGAGGCTGTATAATAATGATTATTACAGTTGCAAATATCCTTCCCTGCACTAAGATTTCTTTTATTGCGATAATAAAAAAAATAAGATGGTTTCTATTTATTTTCTTTATACTGCAAGTAAAACAGTTCAATTACAGAAAACATTTACACTACCGATTTACTTTTTTTTGTAATTCATATTTAGTAAATTAAAAATCAAGAATACAATTCTCCATTAATAATGAAAATAAACACAACACAGCAATTTTACTTTGAAAAATTTTCTCACTAACTATCTCACCCGTGACTGTAGTCCTCCACTAAAGTATATTCCAAGTGTCATTTGAAATTGGTCTAGGAAGAGATGGTTGAAAAGTTCGAAATGTGTTTGTAAATCATTGTGTTGTCATGGGTGAACAAGAAGGTAACTTGAAGAGACAAGAGATAAATGGCAAGTGAAGTCAAAGCCAGTTCCGTTTCATGTAACATTCCAGTTAAAATACACCTCGGTGATTTGCTGTTAATAAAAGGTAAATCGTGTGCATGAAGTAAATTATAAAATAGAATCCAGCATTTGTTATAGTTTGATGTTGGTTGATTGATTATTCTCTATACATGGACTCAGTAAATTTTTGTATGACTCGCTTTAAAAAAAACAACACTGGCAACATTCCTTGTTTCCTTTTATTATGTAAATGTACATAATTGATGAGGTATTTACAGATTTCTAAATTTTGACACGTGCTCGATGTCTTAATAACAAGATATTGAATAATAATAAAGATAAATGTTGACGCATAAGTTATAAAATCAACAAATTGCCATGCACCTACAAAATAACCTTATATACATAAACTTTACAAATTAACACTTATGGAAACTTTTTATACAGCAATTACATTCAAATATTTAGTATATCACAGCATAGTTCTTTATGTACAGCACTCTACGAATTTTTTGAAATACTCTGCCCAATCGAGCAAACATTTTCTATAATAATTAATAATAACAAAGTCATTAACTAGCGCTATTTTTTTGCTGCTCCAGTAATTCGTCTAACTGCGCTTTATATAATTCTTTAACATCTAATAAATCAAGTTTTAACTCTTCCGTTTCTTCCACTTTTTCCCCATATAATTGGCATAACGTGTCATACTGTTGCTGTACTTCAATAAATTCAGTTTTAAGATGTTCGTATTTGTTCGACATTTCTTCCAATTGTTCTAGACGAGCTAACAACTTACTTAACTCGCTGCTTAATAAATTTTTTTCGTGTTCCCTCCTATTAAGTTCCCATTGTAATTGTTGTACTTCGCCTTCTTTTTGTTTTAGATTTGTTTGCAACGTTTGTAACTCGAACATATTTGTAAATCTTGGAGCGGGAGACAAATCGGGAAAATCTTCCTGTAAAAAGTAAACTCTAATGTTTAAACGCGTAACGAAAAGGGTAAGATCCACATTACCGTTTGCCAAACGACGCTGCCTAACGATTCAGAAAGTGACAAACGACCTACACTCATTGTTGGTGAGGTGTTACGTGTGTTATTTGGGGACATTTTACTATATCCTGGTAAAGGATCTGTTCTTTCACGTAGCTGATCCTGAAAAAGTGTATTTAAATAAAGATGTACGAAGTACAGAATGATTTCAATTAGCAATTGTGTAGTTATTAATGATAAGATGTGATTTTTTGGATGATAAATAGCATTTTTATACGTGACAAAAATATTTTCATTTTTGTGGTAACACAAAGTTATGTTTTTTAAACACCCCATATTTTTGAATTACCCTTAAGTTCATCTTTTCAGCTGGATTTGAAATAAGAGTCCAAAAGTCAAGTGATATAAAACATTAGATATTCTCTTAAAGAAATTATACAGGGTGACTCAAAGTGTAATGTCATTTTTTCAAATGAAACGCACTGTGTTCGCATAAGAAAGTGTCAAATTTGGACCACCAGGTACATGATTTTATACTGGACATAGTGTATTTTAACTGGAGGTAACCAAATGCTAAATAGGACTATCCTAGCTTTCACTTCGCCTATAAAACTTTAGGAACGGTATGTTACTTCTTCCTCTTCAAAAGGTTTTCTAATTAATAGAAATTTCTTTAATTCAGTAGAATTTTTATTTTTTGGAACACTAATACGATACTTCCCTTTCACTTCGTACTCGAGAAGTAAAAACCCACTTCAAAAACAAATCAATTTTTAGAAGAAAACATGAGTTAAACAAAATCGAATTTAATTACATTTTTTCTGACACTCCCTGTCTTTTTTTACAAGCATATAAGGTGATTCAATAAATTGGAGTGATTGTACACAAGATGATTATTGCGTGTAACCTCTGGATTACATTTGTGCAACTATTGTTAAGTAAATATAAAATAAGAGACTTGGCAACCCTAATCACTCTATAAATATATGAAAAAATAAATAAATAAGAAAATACCTAATGGTTTATATCAGTCGACTTTCGGAGCCTTCAAACAACCCTTATTCTAAATTGAAAATTTCAATCAAGTTACAGCCTTTCATTTAGAAAACATAATTTTCTGTCGCCACCCTGTATAAGATAAAAATATTTTTGTACTATACATAAGAATACTATCGATCATCTAAAGGTAAACTACATTTCAATATCATTGTTAACAAAAGAATCGCTGGACACAGTTACTAATCATACCTGCAAACTCGTGTTTTTCCGTTTTTCCGCTTCATTTGCAGTTCGCTCTATCGACAGTTGCTGTTCTAATGCCATAACGTCCTTTTGTAACGACTCGTTTTTATTCGACCCCGACGTCACTTGGTCTTGCAATACATTAATTTGTCTAAAATAGTAACATTTACACAAACATAATAACAAACGGCCCATAATACCCTTTCAGATCTTGCTCTAGGATTGTTTTCACCGCCTTCTCTTGTTCAACATCAATTTTTAACATTTCATTTTGATGGACGACAGCATTAAGTTGTGTTTCGAGACTCGACAGCTTCGATCTCATATTTAAGCACTCCTCGCGTGCCAAACGTTCCGCTTCGGAAGTGGATTGAAACTTACTCTGGATTTCGTCTAAAACATGCATAGTGAACGTAAAGCGAAATCGATCAACAAACTTACTAATTTTTAAGCACAGCGATTGTTCCACTTTCTCAAATGCGAGCAGTTTAGCATTGTGAGTTGCCTGTAAAGCTTCCAGTTGACGAATAATTGGCTTAGTAACATCTAAACCGGACTGTGTTAGTTCTTCGTTACGTCTTTCGGCATCCTCCAGCCGTCTTAAGAGCTCATTATTTTCCTGTCTTAAAATTTGTTCCTTCCTTACGTATTCGTCATCGGCCTGTCTTAGTTTAAATCTTAAATCCTCCAATTGATTAATGATCTGAAAGTAATCGGTTGCGTGAAAACGAAACTACGACATCTAGCTTGTACCTCCTCATTTTGCGATTCGGTCATTCGTTTCTCATTCTCCAAACTTTGAAGCATTTGTTCGCGCGCGTACAGTTCCGAAGTTGTCTTATTCTTATCGATTAACTCTTTTTTCGCGGCATCTAGTGAGGTTTTAACTGTCTCGTGCTTTTGGCAGATATCGTCGTATTGACCTTGAAGCTGAACGACTTCGTATTCTAGTTTCTTAGTTTTGGAAGTGAGCTGATGTACCGCCTCAATTTGTGACCGTTCAACATCCTCTTTCGCAACGAGAGAACGTTTGAGACGATCGGTTTCCGATGTTAAATCTTCCACATTATCCCTATCGTTACAATTAATTATTATTACAAATATTGGCAAATAATGTAGAAGCAAATTACCTCAAATTCTTTATTGTCGTCTCTTGTTCTTTCTCTTTGGCTCTTAATTTCTTAATAATATTCGAATGTTGTAATTGTTGCTTCGATAATTTTTCGCCCTCCCCACGCAGCTCGTTAATAACTTCGTCTTTTTCAAGTAACAACGATTCTAACTCTGTCTTGCTCATTCGTGTGGCAGCCTCTTGTTTGCTTTCTTCCAATTGCTTCCTTAATATGTCTTTATCTCTTATCGCTTGTTGAAATTTTTTTTCAAGTGCGGATAACCTTTGTGTGTATTCTTCTGTTACTTGTGACAAGTCGACCGAGTCCACTTGTTTCGTTAGGATCGAGTCAAGTTGGTGTTGCAAATTATTATTAATCTCTTGTAATTCGGCATTCCGTCTACAATTCAACAGTAAAAAGATAATACTACCCATCTAAATTGTAGATATAATACAAGGTATCAGGGAGAAAACTGCAATAGTTGGTACATTGTGTGTTCTCAACTGTTATGGAGACGATAGGCAAATAAGTTAGTAACAAAGTACATACAATTCAATGTAACCGGCGTAATGTATAGGTCAAAGTAATTCATTAATTTAACAACTACATTTTAGCGGAGTTATTTTGTTTACTGGTCTTGTATATGTCTACAATGCAGATCAAGATTAAGTCAATATTTGATAACATCAACTCCCCAATTCCAGGATTGGATATGTGTAGCTACTTTTATTCAGTAATGAAAATAAGTATCTTTGAAAACTATTAATCTTAAGTATAGGGAATACTCCAAATAAAAATAGAGAATTACAAAATCTAAGAGATAAAGTTATAATTGGTATGGAGTGCTATTTTAAAAAAATTAATTTTTTTGTTGACAAGTGGTATAACATTTTTAAAAATTAAAAATTATTAACATTCAAATGAATATTTGTTAAGTTAAGCTTTACTAATATTAAAAATGTTAAACTCCGATCCATATTTACCAAATATTACGATTTTCTCCCCACACGCTACACTTTGTACATCATCGGTCATTAAATCACGCACAAGGGTATGAAAACATAATTGGCATAAGTAACAGTTAAAAGCACATTGAAATATGCACACAAATTTGTGGTATTCCTGTCGCAACAAATATCAAACTGAACAGCTGTTCTTTGTTGATCAGCTAATGGAACAGTTGTCTCAAAACAAATTCAAGGCACTTCTGTATTTATGTGACTTTTGATTCGAAGGGCTATTCAACAATATGCACCTCTTTGGATTTGGGCCATCGGTTATTCGGATCAATTTTAGAATATTGTAACGGAATCAACACACTACAGAATGCTTTATCGTAATAACAAATGAATAAATTGTTAATGTCATTTGTGACACAAACCCACACAAACTTCATTATTACAGAATGGTGCCCCTTATTCTTTCTGGGACACCCTGTTGTACATAAGGAACCAGTGAAAGTGTAGGAATAATATCAATTATGGCAGAATTAATAATGAGCCTCTACTGTATGCAAGCAATATAATATTCGGGAAAGGAAGGACGGCAGTGGACAACATTTATACGCAGCTAGTGAACAAGGAGTTGGAAAGGAAGGTAGGGAAGGGAGGTGTTGGCCCTGTTTTTGGACATCAATGGACTTTGACAATGTAAATAGGGAAAGCTGTGAGCGATGATGCGAAAGAAAGGCATAGGGGAGTAGCTAGTGGAAAGTGTGATGAGAGTGTATGGGATACCGATTCAGACATGACAAGGATGATGCACATATCAGCGAACTAGAGAGAAAGGGGTAAAAAGTGGTGGAGCAGGTATGGGGGCTAAGAGAGAGGACATTTAATAGTGATGTGGGAAGATGGTGGTGATGGCTATTTAACAAGGCAAATGGAGAGAGTTAAGTCATAAGGGGCTGAAATATGGGGTTGG
Source organism: Pyrocoelia pectoralis (assembly GCA_036250285.1). Classification (NCBI taxonomy): domain Eukaryota; kingdom Metazoa; phylum Arthropoda; class Insecta; order Coleoptera; family Lampyridae; genus Pyrocoelia; species Pyrocoelia pectoralis. The sequence continues at coordinate 2,661,388 of CM070079.1, read as the reverse complement.
AAAGAAAGAGAGGCGTTGGAGAAGGTACAAATGAGGTACTGGAAGTGGGTTTTGGGGTTGGATACGGAAATATTAAGATATATTGTGCAGGAAGAAAGGAAGTGGTAAAAGGTTAAGCAGGCAGGAGGACTATGAGATTTGAGGAAGAATTGCGAAGAGGGAGAGGATGGGCATTCCATCAAATCTGCTGGAGGGAGGTAAAAAGTGGGAAAATTGAGTATGGGCAGGAGGAAAGGTGCAGAGCAGAAGGGAGAGAGGTATGGAGCTGAGAAACAGGAAAGAAGGGCAAACATTAGGGAGGGAAGGTATAATGAAAAATTACATTATGGTGGTGGTGGAAGGACGACTGAGATATTTAAGTAACAGTCTGAGCATAAAAAAGAAAAGTCTGATAGGGAGCAGCATGGAAAAAGATGAACTCGCAAAAATAATTAATGAAATGTACAAGGGATAAAGGGTGAGAGAAAAAATACAAAGAAGAATGAAATGGGAAAAAGTGAAGGAAAAAACAACAATGTAAAACAGGAAAGCATCACTTTACGGTAAAAACAGCTACATACAAACCTATTAAAGTCAATCAATTTCGCTTCCCGTAATTCAAGTATTTCGGTCATTTCGGACATTCGTTTAATTAGCCTATCTATTTCGGAAGAATGGGAATCGTCGCTAATACTCGACGCCTCCGATAATTCCCGATTGTGACCTTTAATTTTTTTATAGGTCATCTTCCCCAATAAAGTATCGACGTTTGCATCACCCATCTTATGTCGAGTCGATGATAATTTAGCCGGACTGTGCCTACTCTGCGTACTACTCGAGTCACCGTTCGGACTGGAAATTATTTCGATATCGGACGACGTCGTCGTTTCATTTTCGTCTCCCGAAGTGTGACCGGACGCCTGATCTGAACCAATCTTAACTAGATCGGATCTACTTTCCGAACTTAAAGGTGAATTATCGCGAGGAAGAATTTCGAGTTGTGGTATTGGTAACTCTTCGGTTTTCAAGGCGGGATCGGGTATTTTTTCGGTCATTGCGTCCGCCAGCATATTCTTGAGGTAGAAAGAGTTTGCGTTACCCTCGGTTGTACTGGTATCGCTACTACTCTCCATCACATTATCGCTGGCAATCACGGTACGATCCGATTGTGAACCTTCGTCATCTGCTTGTATCTCGTAAGGAACTCGATCTTGAGGAATATCTATAACGTTGGAGTTTTCGACTACAGTACTGTCTTTAATACTCTGAGGCTGTGTGTCGATTAACTGGGAATTAATTTGTACCAAAGAGAGGTGCATCGCACTTCTGCTTGGACCTCTCGTTATCGGTTCGTTTAATACTTTTGGTAATTTAACCGTTAAAGCGGAAGGTTCCAGTAACGTATTAGATGTACTTTCTGAAAAAGAGGCATACGAAATGTCTTCGGCTAAGCTGTTATCATCTATATCGGGAATAACTTCAACACTGTCGGGTGTCATTTTGTCCTCCACATTGGGAGAGGCTAACGGTGACACAAATTCGTCCGTATAATTAAAGTCGCTCTCCGTTGGTATGATCTCTACAGAACTGGGGCTTGTTAAACTGTCAGCTAGAACCTCGACAGATTCGGAAAATTTTAGACCTGCAGAACTTGATGCCGAAATTGATTTCGCCATTGAATGCGGATCTGATTCGGGCGACGTGGTACATCCGGTACCCCCCGCTAACGATTTCGACACTTTCCGAACTGGTTTTGCCGCTCTCGCTTACGAACGAAAGCCGATTTGTAGTTTGCATTTTGCCTCCTGACGAGAGTCTACGTTCATTCGATGATGCGCCATCTAAAATCGACTATTACAGAAGAAATTGCTCGACTACAATTTACCTGCGCTCGGCTCTACCGATGTCGTAGTTTTTGCTTCATCCTCTTCCGGTATTTGTGAATAACCGCCACTTTCGCCATCGTCGCTATGTTGTACGACCAATTTACTTCTACTAAAACCGTCATTTCCGTAATCGGCTAAATCGTCTAAACTGTCAACGGATCCACGTAGTTTCGTATCTTTGCCAGTATCAAAAAATGATCCGGTAAATGAACCCCAAATGGTAGCCGTAGACTTTGATTTATTAGGACTTTTACTTAGGACGTCACCAGATCGTTCTTCCTTTTCCTGAATATTGCCCGACTGCGATATGCCCCACGATGTAAAAAAGTCATCCGAATTAGTATCAATTGGTGTATTTAGTGGTGTTGCGGTTGCCACGTCATCCCTAATATCGAGAGCCTTATCGATAGTACGTTGGGCCTCTTTTAGTGCGGACTTTGCAATACTTGCAAGACCAGTTGCATCAAACCAACTCATTTTTATTATACATTAATAAATAATACTAAAATTGCAAAAGTTGGGTTATACGTTCTTTGGAATTGATGTGGTTAATATTTTCTGTTATTAATACTATTTAAAGGTGAATATTATAATTAGGGTAACAATTTATTTACATTTTTTGACGTTTCAGAAGGTACTGTAAAGGGGTGGTGGTTAAATAAACTACTTAAGTGTACACTTGAACTACATGATAATTTTTGTACTACAGAGTCCGTCAGAAAAATGTATACCTTTTAAGGAACGAAAAGTACTACTTATATGTTTATTTTACATATAAATACTGATCACACATGTTGGTACTGCCTTTAATTCAGCACATGGTTACTTTAAATGTTCAAAATGTTGGCGGAACGCGAGTGGTCGCCGAAACTACTGCAGTCAATAGCTTTATTCGTTTTAGAGTTTGTGGTTGACTTAAGTCACGCCTGTCAACTACGCACAAAAACTTTGACCGACCCTATTCGTTTTAAATCCTTTATGTCAGCCGAAGGGTTGCCTCAGAGTGAACATGCTCCATGTTCCATTTAGGTCAACTTGAACATTCGTTTTATATTAACCTGAGACAAGAAATGTCGTATGACACAAATCAATCCAATCAGGTGATTAATATGACTTTCACTAACCCTATGGCTGTATAAAAAGAATAAAGCTAATGTTTCATGGAGATCTCAGCACATGCCGCTGTAATCTTCTGGCGAAGTTCCTTTAGCGTGCGTGGTTTACGTCGGTAGACTTGATCACAGTTCTCCACAAGTAAAAGTCCATAGGAGTTAGATCTGATGGTGATCGTGGAGAGAACTCTTCGTCCAATCCAGTGTCCCTGACAATTGTCATCCAGGAACGGCTAGATGGTAGTGTGGTAGCGCACCGTCCTGTTGGTAGATGACCTCTTCATCTGCCCCATAAAGCGCACGTACACCTGGCAAAATTGATGAGCGTAACATTTCCAGGTAGATTTCTCCAGTGACAGGTACAGGCCTAGTACACGCAGTTATGCTGATTCACAAATACAAGCTGTTAAAGTGTGTAAGTATACATTTTTCTGACGGACTCTGTTATGGATATAATTTGACTCATTTTTTTCATATGAAACCATTCGTTACTAGATTATGACGTAGGCCCATTCTTTTATGGTAAAGGGCTTTTTATGAGATTTTGCTACGGCGTTTATTCTTGAACGCAACCCACGTCTTTCTCACGCCCTTTCAGTGGCGGTGAATGTTTGAATTTAAAATAAAACCCTACGCATGCCTTTTTTGATGTGTTCCCCCCGTGTAAACATATCACATTGTACGCGTGTTGAGATAATTCTGTTTTCTGGCACATTTTGCTTCATTTCACAAAAATGGTCTAATTTAGTTTAAAAACTGTAACACTGTAAAGGTACTATACATTTTTTAATTTAATTGAGCCAGAAATTGAAAATGACCAGTTTTATATTAATTTTTGTATTGCATTACAATGGACTAAAGTACTTTTATAGAAGTTTATGTTTATAGTAATTGTATACATTTATATTAATTAATAATATTGATATAATAAAATGATAATTATAAATATTATTAAAATAAAATAATAAACGGCATCGTCGAAATAATGCACTATTGCAAAAACACATCACAACGCTCTAGTGGCGCAATTGGTTAGCGCACGGTACTTATAAGGCAGTAGTCGTGAGCAATGCCGGGGTTGTGAGTTCGAGCCTCACCTAGAGCAGTTTTTTTTAATACAACGCTATATTTTCAAAATGCTTTACGGTTTACATGTCGTTACAATGAATAAACAAATTGGACCTTATAGTGATTTCGCCATTACTTCACATTGTTGATTTTCACAAAAATTCATAACTTTTAGGATTTTTTGGTGTGGTAATAACTAATAATGCCTATACCTATAGTAGGTCACATGCACTACCTATTTATTATTTTATTATTAATCTTACTCAGTGGCGGAACTCTCAAATTTGAGTGTAATTACTTGTAATTTTTATAATTAAATAGTATAGAATATATTAACGTTTGTCAAAAAACTATATTTTTTAATAACGTTAAGGAAGATTATTATCATTCGTATTATTTTATTCGAACACCTTTCTTGTACCTATACTTTCAACAAATACTTCAGACAATTTCTTATATTAATACGGTGTGAGAAAGATGAACTGCCACTAAACCCAACAAAAATCTCCCTCGTACCATTTACAAAGAAAAGAGGTGACTTCTCCCCTTTCTAAACACCTATCCCTATATGTAGTGACTGTAGTGAAGTGGTTCACAACTGCGATAGAAGTAGTCATGAGTTCTATTACTTGGCAGATGATGGTGGGCTGTGTTCTATTTGAAGCTCATTTAATCTACAAAATATTTCAAACTCCTCTAACTTTTGCATAATAATAATTGAGATTACAAACGCTTATATCAATACGTCAATATAAATGCCCAGCTGAATGCCTTTTAAAACTTTCTCTATAGTCAACAGGAATATTACTGGAGCACTCGATACACCATATGGAAGTCTTGTGAACCTCATCAACCCCTCATGTGTGTTGACCTTTTTCCTCAGCTGTCTCTGACCCTTTATCATTCTTGATAGGTATTAGGCTGGCAGTCACGATTCATGCAAGTATTGACAGTTAAGCAACAAGCGTTCTGGTCAGTACTTGGATGGGTGGCCTTGTTCATTCTGTGTGGCTCGGTGTGTCCAGCAGGGAGTAGTACAAAGGGCCCGGAATGAGGCCAACGTATGTGTGGACTTAAGGTCCCATCTTCCATTGTATTTTACATTTACATCCTTGATATTCTGATAATATTCATCTAAGGTGCGGAATGGATAGTAAAATTTATACATATTCTGACACCACCCTTTTGTTTACATAGACATACAATACAACTAAGCATATCTGCATGTGTGACAGGAACTAGAATGCCCTGTCCTTATTTTTACTTCTATCAACATTTTGTTTTGTACCACCCTACAGGACATTTGCATTCAGCACCAAGTGACCCTTGACACCAGTTTTATGGCAGTGACAGTGAAGAAAACATTAGGGAATTGCCTATTCAAATCTGTAACAATATTATTCCAATAATAGAACTTATTGTAGTGTCAAGGATCTCCTGGTTAGGATTAAATAAATTTCAACATGTTGGTAACATATCGAGCCAATTCTGGTGCACAAAGTGATAAAGATTTTTTTTGTCTTGGCTACAGTTAACAATAACATGTTTCAAGGACTGTTTTCGCTTAATAGTACTCTCACGTTAATGCTGTGTCCTAAATTTTTAATTTCGTTCCCTGATACGTTTTGTATTTTGACCTCAGTTCTTATTTGTTTTGTGACGTATTGAAGACAACTTACCGTTGCCCCTGTATCTACTTCCACTACTGCTTCATTATTTATCTAAACCTTACTTAGGGCAGGTACTGACTTGTTTTTATTTACTTGACTACTTGTGCTTGACACTGCTTCTGGTTGTATGACAAACTTCTTGTCGTTTGTTCCTTTTTGAGAATCATCCACCAGTATAACTTGATTTAACTGTAACTCCATCTCCTCGTGATCTGACTGTTCAATTCAATTTCTTTCACTGCATTAATTCCTTTACTTTCTTCGCATAACATACTGCAGATGTGTGACCTTTCTTGCGACATATAAAATCCTCCCAAATATTTGCTGGGCAAAGTAGCTGGATTGTGCTTTCTATTACAGCAAACACATGGTTTAGGTATCCCTTGACAAGTTTGAGTTTGATTTACATTTTCCTCACATATGTATGTTTTGCTGTCATTGATACTGTTGTGTATGGCTTTTCAAATGCGGGATCACTCTCAGATAACAGTTTGGCCTGTATGTATACAAATACACCCCTAAACCCTTGCTAAGGAATGTTCCAAACTGACAATTGTATATAAACAACAGGTCCATAATTCATTTGATATACCTACGCTTTGATATCAGATATTCATGGTCTGAAATGGTTCAATTGTACCAATGAGAGTCGCTTTGACTTTTGTTCTGACCCATCCTTGTTGGCAATTATGTTGTGTCCACTGTCCATGTGTTGAACCATTGGCTATTGAACCAACTGTACTATGAAGAGGCAGTATAAGAAGACCATAGTGAGGTGACTGACGACTTTGTCGTAATTACTGCAACTTTATTCAGTATGTATGTATATGAAATAGACAAGCCTTTGTGATGACATTACTACCCCCTTTAGAACTACAAACTACAGAATTCGGAATCTATGCAGACTGTCAGCTAGTCTGGGTCATAATTAGACAATTATGTTACATCCGAGTGCAAATTTTGTTGAAGAGGAACTTTATCCAATGAGACTCTTGACAGTAATTGTCAGTCTTGTAGCATTAAAAGGTTCGGGGGCCACAAGAAGTGAAGTGCACTCAAAGCTTCAAAACATGATAAAGCAAAACTAATATGGTACCTACAGTAGGCACTCTGATATGAAGGGTTAGCTAACCAACTAACCAAAAAATGCCTTTTATAGAACCACTGTACCTGAAATGAGGACGAATACTAGAGTAATCAAAGCCTAGTCGAAGGTAAGACAAAGACTAATGGTGTCCACTGTTCTCCAGTCAGAAAAAAGGCCATAAATCTTCCGACACCTTCACTAAATGAACCCTAAACACCCAATATGTGGGGAAGTCGCGGGAAGAAATTCCACTCTATATACCATGTGTTTACAAAAAGTCACCTAAAACTTTTCCATTATGAGTAGGCGAAATTAAAATTGGGGGGTACAAGAGTCCCACTGCCACAGTACAGGGAACCACCCCCAAATGAAACAATGTCATGCCTTTTTGTTAGTGTTAATGGAATTATTAGGTTTCGAAATCATGTCAATGCTAATGAAATACATACTGCATAACCAGCAAATCGCCAGATTAAATACTCATTAACCATATGATGTAAAAGCGTTGAGTAAACCACAAGTACTTATCAAAAATAACCAAAAGATACTTTCTCTTTATATTTCTAACATTAGAATACAAACTTAATGTTAACTTACATAAAAATTAACTTAAAATCACAAGCGGGAGGAACTAAAACATGGTTTTGTTAAATCGTGTTAGTCGGAGATGTAATCGGATTTGAAGCAGGCGCCGCCGCTTGTCGTGAGACCATCGAAACAGCACTTTGTAAAAATTGTTGGCGAAAGAAATTGGAAGTTACGGTACCTAAACTTTCCGAGCCTCCCACCTTACACTTTATGTATCCATACAAATTCGCACCGTTCAAGATTAACGCAATTGTTACGAGTAACTAAAAAATACCAAATAACATACTTGTAACTATTTTTCATTGTACACATACCATCCACTTCGGTTTTAAACCGAACAGTGCAATAATAAACAAGATGCCCCAACACAAGGGGGTTAAGACTAACGCGATCCAAAATATTCTCGATTCACGTTCGTTGATCCGATTCTGTGATGGACCCTAAAAAAGGGCCCAATGAAATATAAGTAATGAGTAAATTACAAAAAAAATAATAAAAGAATCAAAATAAAATGAAAAAGTAAAATTAAACCTTTCTGGCTTCGTACACCCAATGCGATTTTCCATCATCATCGACGTAATTCCACCATCGTAAGCCGACCATTAAACGTCCTGTAATGTTTTTAACGGTCCAAAAATCCATCGATAATAATAAAATTACAACTACAAAACTAGTAATAAAACTTTCACTAAACCATCCACATATTAGATATATTACAATCGATGATATTCGAAAGAATAAATGGAAAAATGTTACGTAGGGATGACTAGAATTGAAGACAGTTAATTGCGGATGATACACAGCTAGATATGCTTACGTTAACTTTCCTGTTGAATTGCTGTGAAGATCTTCGTCACCGAAGGGTATAGTATCGTCTAATAACGGTACCTAAAAGTAAAAAATAAGTATATTATTTAACATATTTTTAAATATACTTACTGTAGCTGATGACATTTTATAACCTAAATGTCAGTCAAAACAAATATGAACGTCAGCAGTGTTAACTTAGCAATAGCTGTGGCAATAGATCATATCACCAGATTGGTTGCGTTCAGGAATGGCGCTCTAAAGCCAAGTTTTCATAGATACGAATTTTGGATGTTTTGTACAAAATACGAATACTTATGTATTCGCAAAAAGTTGAAAAATTTTCAACTACAAAACGAATTTCGGATGTATCGCACCAGTACTATGACGTTTTCGACGTTGCAAACCTAACCTCAAATTCCATATTACAGAAAATCTTAAATACAATTAAACCTCCACACTTCTGCTTTTATTTATCGATAATAAATATACACATTACTAGAATATTTTCACGTTAAATGTGAAAATCCCTGCTTGGATATTTTGAACTGCGTTCGAATAATCGTATGAATGAAAACTGAACCTATACGAAATTTCATAAGTACGAATTCGTAGGGGAAAAATGCGAAACTCGTGTCTTCCGTCAAGCTTGCATCATAATACATTTCTGCCTCAGGTTAATATAAAACTTAAATTAAAACGAATAAGGTTATTGAGAACTGAGTCAAATTATTTTTATAAAACGAATGGTGTGTTATTGACAGAGCTGACTTAAGTCAACCACAATGTGCAAAAAGAAAACACTTTTTATCAGATAACTTCCCGTTTCCTTAACATTTATGGGTGATCTGTGGTGATAAGTGCCATCCGTAAGACCACAGACTCTGTGATTTTGTTGTACACGGTCGATAGAAACGCCTTTTGTACTTCGCGCCTTTTTGTGTATATTTTTTATATTTTTAACCTTTCCAAAATCGTTCTTTTTGTTTATAATGTCGTATACTTTTATTTTTTTATAATTTTTATTCTTAAAACAATAATCCTTAGAAGTTATCTACTTGTACTTTACATTATGGTTAACAAAATACAAGAGCGAAGTAAGTAGTTTTCTAAAACTAACCTTATTCTTTATAGTAAACTTTTACAGAACTTTTAAAACGTAAACACAAAGCACAAAGTAGCGACAATCAAAGCACCTTAGCCTCGACATGTATAGATTTAGGAAGACTTTACGATCAGGAAGAAAGATACGAAGATGCCATAACGGAATATGTAATTGTAGCCGATATTTATAAAGGGATGGGGAAATTGTTGGATTACGCACGTGTGTGTAGAGTGATTGGTGAAGCTTTCATTAACTTGCACGAATATGAGAAGGCATTAGAATATCAAGAAGTTTACTTAGGTTGCTTTTAACATTCTTATTATTCTGGTTTTATTAATTGATAACTTGTAGAAATCGCCAAGGAGCAAAATAATAAGCTAGAAGAACAACGTGCACTGGCCACAATCGGCCATATACACCTAACGAGGCATTTGAACGACATCGATAATCCCGATCAAAATACTTTACACTTGGCTTCTAAAGCATTTATGAAAAGCTTAATTCTCTGCGAAAGGTAAAATATCGATCACCAACTTATCCTTTTTAATGTACCTCTCTAGTTTGACAAATATTAACAAATATGAACACAAGGATATGACCGCTCGCCTTCTTGCCAATTTGGGTGTAGTGCACGAGTGTAAAGGGGAGTACGCGAAAGCGGTCGAGCTATTACAAAAATCGGTTGCAATCTGCAAGGCGCACGACTTATTTGAACAATTGCAGAGAGGTTATACGTGTTTAGGTACCTTATACTGCCGTAAGAAAGAGTATCACGAAGCTATTCGACAACATAATTTAGCTATGGAAGTTGCAGGTAATTTTACAATATCGTCGATCTCATTTGTAAACTGCTAAAACAATTTCTCATTCCATGTCTTTAATATCTCCAAAGATAATTTATATTTGATGGTGTTTTACGATTTGTAAACTGTAAGCTGTGTAACTTCACAGTCATATTACCAGAAAAGTGTCATTTGTTATTGCGCTGTATAGCCCAGTATTGCATGCAGCAAAATGATGTAAGGTACTATAATAGGTCTACGACTAACTATTCCTGAGTTATGTAAAAAAATTATTCAATTAAATAGCCTTCCGTTCTTCCATCTTGAAAGATATCGGATTTGTTTTTTAGATGTGTCTAATTTTAACTTCTACATTCAGATTGCAGATTGTTTTCTCGACATACACAGGGTGGTCCATTTTGCCCAATGTCATTTTCTTAATTGGCACACATATTTTATTGCAGGTTTTGAATAGTATTATCTATGACCTTTCAATAAGTTGTTACTTTGTAGTTTGTACTACCTATTCCTAAGGGTGGCCATAAGGACAGCACAGTGCAGAGTCTAAACATGACTTAATGTTCATTCATTTGCCAAGTGGTGGAAATTTGTTAGAATCAATTCCCTTATAAGCCTTGAATCATTTGACAATAACAGCTTTAGTGTCCTGTCAATAGATAAATGTACGTCAAAAAACGAAACTATGGGTGGATAGAACATACATTGTGAAAAAATATCAATGGACCTTCTAAAATTGCCTTAAAATGGTCAGAGGAGAATGGGAAGACAGTGTACAACCCGGAAACAATAGCGCAACTTCAAACCATAGCAGACAATCAAACACACTGAAAATATTCCATTTCTACTCTGTGTCTCATCTGGGAATAATTGGACTTATTATTATTATTATGCCAAATTAATATAGTGTGCGGCGCAGCAAGACAAGAAATTGAAAGGCAAAGATTTATTATGCAATGTTTTCACAATAAATCTGCAATCCACCTTATTATCTCTTATTTATTCTAATTATGTAGTTATTGCATTCTTGCGTTCTTCTCAGGACCCGACTTCCTATAGGTGGGTATCTCAGTTGCTTTCAGAATTAGTTTGGTTTCTACTGTCTTTGATGCCTGGGATACCTGGTGAGTGGATTGAGTAGTCAATGGTAGTAGGTAGTAGTAACATTTGAATAGAGATCCCATCTATTCCTATTGCAGTAAATTGTATAGTATAGGGTTAAATCTGTACCATCACAGCCATTTTTTTACTCATATACAATACAGTTACAATAAAAAAGTACTATGACACTCCAGCATTTTATGGTAAAAGTATTCCTGTTGTACCTACGCAATTATATTGCGTTCGGCACAAAATGTGATAATGTTTCTTTTCAAAAATATGGAAATTTGGAGTTGCAAGGTTTATAAACGAGACCGACGAAATTGTATAATCAATTTATAATAATTGAAACATTTATAGGAAGATTGAAAAATAAAACACAATTAATGAGCGCATCTTTACAATCGAAGGCCGATATATTAATAAAAATGGCCGATTTTTATGGTGCAAAAGCTCAACTTTTAAAAGCGTACAAACTGGAGCACTCAAATAGCGACGATAAAAGAATAATCGGGCAGAATCTTAAAACAGGTAAATTTTTATCAAACATCCTCAAGCATTTTAACGGTTCATTTAGTTGCAGCAATGTGTAGGGTCGAGGAGTCTCTACTCATAAGCGAAAATCACGATTACAAGAGTAAGAAAGTTTTCTATGAGAAGTTAGGCGACGGTGCTTCGCATCTAAAGAATTTTTCGTACGCAATCGATTGTTATCAGAAAATGTTGGAAGCGGCGATAAATAATAACGAAACCGCTTCACAGCTTTGCCCCTGTTACATAAGTTTAGCAGAGACCTATCGGGATAATAAGCAGTACAATATGGCCGTCAAGTACTTTCGCGAAGATTACAATAATAGTGATATTCCAAAAGATCAAATTTGTACTTTACTTAGCATTGCCGATTGTATGGATGTAGGTGATTACGATGTAAGTGAAATTGTTAGTACGTATGAGGAGGCGCGAGGTATGTGTCGAGTAATTGCGAATATTCGATTAAATTTTAAAGTGTTAACGAGTTACATCGCGTTTTTAAAAAAACGTGGTATATATGAAAATGTTCCTGAACTTGAGCAACAGATTAGTTCAATAAATAAATCAGATTGTGATACTGATTCAGAAACAACCGAAGTGGCAACGCCCAATCTAGGAGATGACATATCGATTAAGGACATTACAGGTGAGATTTACGCATCCCTAAGAAAAGAAAAAATCTCACCAATATTTATGAGCATTCTTCTCATTACCAACCCTAAACGCCCCACTGTCCTCATCCTCTCTATACCTCCCCCTCCCCACAAGTACCTCGGAATTCCAATTATTACTTATTCCCTGTATTTTTCATTGTTTTATTGTTTCATTTGCACATCCTCTTCTCTCCTTATATTATCCTCCGCCATCTCCAATCTCTCTTCCTCTCTACTTCCTCTCTCGCATATCCCCCCCCCCCCCCCCCCCTTTCTTCATGCCCATCTCATAACCTCTTTCTCTTCACCTTGTTCCAGCAGCTTTTCAAAATCATCCCTACCTCCTTTCTTTCCATCCTTCCCTCAAAGACCATCGCTCTCCTTCCTGTCACAATTCTAATCTTTTCTAACTTTAACACCTCCTGCACCACATACCCCTGAGCTTCCATATCCAACCCTAGCACCTACTTCCAGCACTTCAGTTGTATTCTTTCCAATTGCTCTCTTTCGTCCCACTTCCACACTTCTGCCCCATATAGATATAACACCACACTTTTTACAAACCTGTTGAACCACCATCTCCTTTTCTGTATGTCTTCCACCATCCATCTTTCCCTCAGGTCTCATACCTGCCTCACTATTCCATTATCCTTCCTTGTCTGCACATTGTCCTTCTCCTGTATCCTAAAAATGTGCCTTCATCTACTTTTTCTATACCCTCCCTCCACTTCCATTCCGCTTTCTTCCCCCTCCCTCTCTTGAAATTCCGCTAACTTTTTCTTTTTTGATTTACCTCCACTCCACGTCCTTTCTTTTTTATATAATATCTTCTATTTTCCTGAGCTCCCCACACTCCTTTAACATATGGTTCACATAACCTGCGATAGCTTTCTTTCTTTGGTAATATTCCTCCCTACTATCTTGTCCATATTTCACCTTCCCTTCTTCTAGTCCCCTTATTATTATTATTAGATATCTACTCGGCTAGTGAGCTTTTGATCTTATTAAATCTATGACAGTCAATTTCTTGCCCTAGATATATCCGATGATAGCGAAGCAGAGAATCGTACCACCAGAAGGCGAAGCAAAGGTTTTGTTGTTAAGCGTAATAACAAAGGCGAAACTCAGTTGCATACGGCTTGTATTAATGGAAATTTAGAGTTGGTAAAACGATTGTTAAATCAACGACATCCTGTGAACGTGAGAGATAATTGTGGCTGGCTTCCTATACATGAAGCTTGCATTTGTGGCCATGTCGAAATTGTGAGATTGTTAATTAGGAGTGGTGCATCGATTAACGATCGAGGAGGTACTCATTGTCAAGGTAAATGCAATTTTTGTAGCTAGTTAACAGGTAAACGTAATAGTATTCTAGGAACTTCCCCACTTCATGATGCAGCATTGAATGGTCATCTTGACGTGGTTCAGTTGTTAATAGACAGTGGCGCATCTTCCATTGCTAAGAACGATAGCGGCCAAATCCCTTTGCAGGTATTAAAAGCGTGGCACTCCGATGTCGTATTAGACGATAACCAAGAAGCCTTATATAATAATCTGGTAGAACGTCTCTCTGGGGAAGCGGAGAAGTTGGGCTTACCAAACGAATCTGCCATTTTAACCGAAAGTGCAGCTTTTGTCGCTAGTTCTCCCGAAGAAACAGTCCCCGCACAACGGACAGCGAGAGATCGTTCATGTTCTCAAATTGGAAATTTGCGAAGAAACTTGAGTTGTGATGAAGATATTCATCAATCGAGAAAAAAGCGTAATTCCATCGAAAGACCTAATTCAGTTCAAGACGAATATAAGAGAGTAATGGAACGTATGAAGCATCCAACAAGGGACGAATCGGTGGATAAGAAACGAAAGTCGGGTGAAAGTATTAAACAATCTGTTTACGTCGAAAGTGACAATGATTGGTTAGAAAATGACGTAGCGTCAACAAGTAAGAAGCGTAAAACAGGTTTACCCGATGGTTTTATTGGCGGTACATATCAATATAGGTCGGATACGTTGCGCAGACACAGTAGTTCTGCAAGTTTAAAATCTCCAGCTCTGGATGATGACAGTGTTCTTTTAGACGGTTTCTTTGATTCTGACGATGATGATGATGCAACAAGTGCAACTATTGACAATTTCTCAAGTAATTCTCGAAGTTCACAAAAGAAGAAACCCAAGAAAAAACAAACATCTTTACTCGATAGTGGATTTACACGTCATTCATCATTTGCTTCAAGTCGATCTAGCCATTCAGTTCATTCTTCTAGTCCAATAAAATTGAGCAATTACGATGACATATACAAGGAACTTGAACCTAGTTTTAATGCTGTGGATATTAACAATGTGTTTAATACAGAGCCTATTTTATCGGTCGATGTTAGAATTAATGGCAAGTTGTACAAAGTACCGGTTCCTGCATCTGAAATTCACACACGTACCATAAAATGGTTGGCCGATGAGGCCGCTTTGAGGTTTAGCAGGTAATTATTGATTACTTCTTGTATTGGTAACTGCCAATGAATAAATAGTGTCAGGAAGAAGCATATAGCAGACGGCTGTATATGTCAATGCGAGACGGAAATGCGGCCATGAAAGGCCAAGTTTCACTCACTTTGTTTATGTTATGTTGATGGTCGTTGCGTAGGCGTATACTTAGTTTTTGTTTAAATTTACATTTTAACGATAAATTAGTGGTGATTTTTATTCTATTAGTGTGGAAATCACAATTCATGATTTCATATGGAAGTAGTTCAGATCATTTAATTTATGTATTTATGATTCGTTAACACATAATTTGAGGTTAAAACATAGGCGTCTGTGTTGTTTCTAAGGGCTTAAAATTTTTTTCGCACGTTGATATAGTGTGTTTTATTGCTATAAATTACCTTTAAATAACCGTTTGTAGCCAAACAAGTAAAAAAAAAACAAAACTTAGTACTATACGAATGTATAAAAGTAGAAATCTATATTTTATTATTATTTTTCAAGTAAGTATCTTTTTGCGACAGCACACCACTGTGAAACAGGAAACAATCATCTGCCATATGCACAGGCCATCGCGGTCGCACGATAATATTGCAAATGCTTCTTCCTGACACTATTTATTCATTGGTAACTGCAACTATCATGTACGACCTCTGGTGGTCATTTATGGAACTATGTCCTGTAATATTGCGTTTAAATTTAAGAATAGCATTTTTTAAATCTTTATCCTTTTTACTGAAAAATGTAAGGATGTAAAGTTAAGTATTTTTGTCTCTAATTTCCTCAATCTGTACTTTTCTAGGGGGTACCCATTATTACCCAGAATAGCATTGCCGTGGACAGAGCTTGTGTAGTACGCATGTCTACTGCTAGGCATGTATAGTGCAAGTTCAGTGCTGCCTATATTGTCGACTTTGCTTGTTCTGGTTTCCTTTTATAATGGCAAGTTTAAGTGAACATGTAGCTGTGAAATTTTGTTTTCTACTCGGTAAAAATGCTGCTGAAACTGTTTTCAGATACTTTAACCATGTTTTCCTTATCTTCCCCTGTACCTTTTTATGTTTCCCATTTGTGTTCTTATTTTATCTTGTCTTTCCAGGTTTTTTGTTCAAATTCTATTCTTTTCTTCTGTCAACTCTTTGAAGCTCATTTTCTCTCAGTTTATAATTGGATTATTTCTCAAGGTTATTTTAATGTTACATTTCTTTATGATGTTTATGCTGTAATGACCGATTTTACCTACAACTATACACTACACCATTTCTAATATCAAATAACTTACAGGAAGGAATGTATGAAACCGAATTTAGAATTAGAAACAAAAAATGGTGCCGTACTAGCCGATGATGATTTTATAAGTGTGTTATTTTCTGCCGGTTTAACTCTTGCCGAAGAAGTCGAAGCACGTATAACAAAGTGGAACTTACTACCTCTGGTGGAGAGATACGTAGAAGCTTGTGCCACCGAAGGCATTGGTACGAATCACCTTTTTTCCAATTGAATAGCGTTTACCATTCAGTTTTAGATCCGCCGAGTGACCTAAAGAAGATTTTAGAAACAGTGTCAATATCGCTGGATTTGTCAAATTTATATTTAGGCGATAAAAAAATTAGTCCGCTTTTCAAGGTGATAAACAGACAACAAAACTTACACTCGTTAAATTTATCTGGCAATTTTATACATGACAACTGTTTTCAATTACTATGCGCATCATTACCTACACTTGAAAATTTATCTGATCTAAACTTAAGTTTAAATCAGTTAACGTGTGTTAGTCTTCAGTATCTTACCGAAGTTTTCACTCAAACGCCCACACCGGTTTTAACAAATGTAACAAAACTCGATTTGAGTCATAATCCGTTAGGAAATGAAAGCTTACACTTTTTAAGTGTGATAACGAGATATTTGAAACTGAAAACTTTAAACCTGGTAGATGTCGACTTTACCGACACAATTTTTAATTCTCGCGTGGATTTAAATCTACAATTTCTCTCCAATTTCGATATAAGCTACAACCAGTTGGGAAATAACGAAATCGCTACATTCTTGTCGTGGCTTAAACCACGCAATATTGAATTGTTAAATGTCTCCGATTGTACTGAAGTAACAGAAGGTTTAGTAAAAATCGTTACAAATTGGATGCAAGCGAGTGGTGATGCTAAACTACCTTTAAAAGTCTTAAATCTGTCGAGAACGTGTGCTACCGACTGTGAAATATTTGAACTTTTAAGGTAAGCGCGCCCTTGTTTTCACGTTAATCGAATTTATCTTTTAGATGCATCACCTTGGCAACACATTTTCTTTCTCTCGATTTAGGTTACAACACGGATTTAACTACGACGTCCCTTAGACGTGTGTTAGAATCTTGTCCAACAATCAGTTATTTAAACTGTACGGGGTGCGATAATATTGTTAATCATTTAGAATGGTGCACCGAAGAATTTTGGAATGGGGTTCGGCTGAAAAATTTAAAACTTTCCGGTGATTTTAAAAAGTATTCTGATGCAAAGGATAGTCTTATAAATATATGGAAAAGTATTCATAAGGATCGTGTACAAGTACAGCAGTTACAAAATTTTTTACATTTTTCACTTGTAAAGTAGTCTATATGTTTTTTATGTGAACATTTTTTACTTCTTTTGTATTGTTTGTTCTATTTATTTTTATAATATGTGACTGCTTAGTGCTTGTTAAAAAAAAGATGTATATGTAATGTAAATTGAAATTTTTCAAAAATATAAATCGTTTTATTTCGTTCACAATCTTTAGAACATACTCGGAAAGTATCTTGTAGGAAATGGCAATAAGTTGTTACGACATTTATGATAGGTATCATGCAAATTTGTAAGCCATTACTTTTAGCTCTGTAAACCTTTTTTTCTGCCACATAGGAATACCCAACCGATGTAAAGAAACCTTCCATAGTTACCTTTTCTGAAAAGTAATACTCACTATGGTAGCTTATTCATCAATTGCTCTTACATTTTTGGATAAGAAAACACACTGAATCAGAACAATAATCAGCCCTGATTAAAAATACACGCACAGTAATAAATGTAATCGCATTAACATTCCTCTTTTGTAGCCTTGGAATTGGATCTTGTTTAAAAGATACACAATTATTATTTAAAAACAGTGGAATCCATCGACCCAACCCAAAGTTTTCTTCGGGAAAAGGTCTAGAAAACATGTACCAATTAATCGAATACCAACAATTTATCTCCAATTAAAACAAATTTTGATAACATTTAATGAAATCGTGAATGTCTACATTATAGTAATAGGTACAAAATGTAAAATAACATTTTACAGAGTAAGATGATGCTTATATAAAAACTACATCAAAAAGTACATAGAATTTTTAAGGACACAAAACGGTTTTTTTGTTAATTATTTACATACAACATGTAGAATTTCAACATTATTACATTATTTTCTTACGATAAAAATAGTAGAGTTATTTAAACGACAGTGAAATTACAATTACCTATCTAATTATTTCCAATACATTATCCTTAAAAATTATTAATTTATGACACATAAATGATATAATCTAAGACGAGCACCGATTTTATCACAAATAACATTATTGATAAAACACATTCATTTCTTTAAATTTATTTAAAATACATACATAGTTCTCAACTGAAGACGAAATATTGCTTTAAGACATTAATTACATTAACGTCACTACATCTACGCTACTAAAATGGCCTACATAAAAAACTAGAAATTCGTACCGTTTCTTAAACTATTCGAGACTGCCAACCGTTAATAGTAATTTCTGGTCTTTTATGTGTTAGAATTAAAAATACTTAAAAATAAATAAAATAAATTATTGGCTCTTCTCAATTTTTAAATATTTTTTAGAGAACTCTTAGGATCGGGAGCGTAACTGCTCCAATTAGTGTTGGGGCATTCTTCAAAACCTCTCGCACATACCTTATTTGGATCATTCGCAATACAACTACTTCCTATTATAAAAAATTTACTAACTAAAGAATCAATCCAGTCCCGTAAATCAGTGCCAAAGCGTTTCGAATCGGCAATTGACTTACTTAAAAAAGTATCGCGATCAAAATTATTAGGTAAAAATTTATCCCAGTACGAGTCGAATTCTTTTATAATATCGGAGCCGGAGTGTATAAAACTCACCTGTTTCTGTGTTACTACATTACCGGAAAAAAATTCTAAAGGAGTGATTAAAAATTTGATTTCCGCCAATACTTGTTTGTGAATTAATTTAATTGTCCACGAACCGGGGAGTAACGGTTGTTTGAGGGACGGTTTAATGTGTCCCGTTACATAGTTGTCATCAATGGACGTGTCGTATAAATCTGCTAATCTTCCCGCAGGATCGATCCACAGGAAGGATACATTGGTTGTTTTGGCACTGACTTCGGGACTAGAATTA
This sequence comes from Pyrocoelia pectoralis, assembly GCA_036250285.1. NCBI lineage: Eukaryota > Metazoa > Arthropoda > Insecta > Coleoptera > Lampyridae > Pyrocoelia > Pyrocoelia pectoralis. The sequence goes on along the minus strand of CM070079.1, from coordinate 2,642,106 downwards.
AATTCGAAAACTAAAGTGGGTTCCGAGTATGGCCCCATTATTTGAGCAAAATTGCGGAACGTCTGCTCTTTAGGATCGTAGTCTGTACTCACCGCTAACGATTTAAGCCTATGAAGAAATGGCGAGGATTTTAGTAGTACGAACGTACTCTTATCCTTAAAACTGGTTTCGACAGTCACTTTTTGGCCCGCACTCGTGTCATTAGCTAAATACAATACTAGAGTCTTTTGGTAAGCATCGTCCGTATGGAAAGACGTAATTTCCCAAATTTTATCCGGAATTAACTTACATTTGTTCGAAATTGATTTAGAGTTCACGCGAATAATACTTTGAGCTACAGTCAACAGACTATCGTCAGGTGATGGCGTTAAATCTAAATAATGATAGATATTTTGCCAGTACGAATTTATGTTAAGCATATTTTTGTTAAAATTTGAATTGTACAACCACTGCTCCAGTTGTAGTATTACCGCTTGATTGATTACCGGTTCAAACTTTCGTGCGAAAAATATTTGTCGCGCTTCCGTATTCTGTATCCGTAACCAATCCTCAGGTAGGAAGTCGTTGGGGCTGCAGCCACACCAGTCAACTATATGTTTATATTGACACTTACATCCGAGTCGACGTTTCCAATTCGTTACATGCAAATTATTGTCAATGTACGTGTTACAAAATTTCGAATTCTTCAAAACTGTGTGGAAAAAAGACTCGGCCGGCAACAGGGTGTGGTTGAATACAATTCGCAAACCGCTAACTAAATCATCCGGTTCATCACTGGCTGCGTAGGAGACAAATTCGCGAGACAACGCTATCCAATCACTACCGCCATCTATTTGTATTCCCCAGGGTAATTTTCTATCGCCGACTCGCCACATGTGTGTATCGCATTCGACAAACGTCTTATCGAGACCCTGCTTTTGTATGAATCTTTGAACTTCACGCCCATGCGATTTGACGAAATTTTTCCCTTTATTTGCAGTTAGAAATTCCACTAGTTTATTTCCCGTTTTAACTGGATAGTCCGATTCGCTAAGATTGATGACAAAATCCCATCGCCAATCAGATGATAACAGTTCACGCATTGACGATAATAACATTTGCAAAAGTGATGCGCCTCCCCATATCGTACAGAAACGTTTACGTGTAAGACGTATATTTGAAAATTGTTTTTCTAAACGGAGTAGTTCTCGAAATAGGTAATCTTGGCGCTGAAAAAATAAAAAAGTATTTATTCAAACTCAAAATCAAACTGCTTTAGGACTGGAATAAGTCAGGAAAAGGAACAAAATATAGTCACTGAAACGGTGTGACCAACAACTATAATAATTATGGCATAGAACCTCTGTTGGCGATTTGTGCAACTGCTGTAAGTAGGTAAACATGGTCTCGTAATTAGAAAAAAAAAATACTTTTAAATGCTCTAACTAACTAAAGTGTCACTGGATAAACCATTATGTATTATACACTGTGTCCGTAAAGTATGGAACAAATTCATTTTTAGCTAAACAGACCATTTTAAGAAATAATCCTGAAACACGTCGATTTTTGATTTTAATTTACCGTATTTTAAAATAATAATCTAATATACAGGGTGAATTTCTGTCGAGTAATGACGTCACCGCCATTTTCAACCAACTTCAAAAAGTTGGTTACTAAATTCGTCCGGATGTCTGTGTGTCGGTGTGTCTGTGCGTTGGTCGATGTTACAGGGTTTAGAAAGTTGGAAGTGGCGTCATCTTATAGGAAATTCTTCACTGATTCCAAATCGCTGGTAAATTTTTTGATCGGATCACCCGTTCGCCGTCGGGACGCCATTAAAGTCAAAATATACACCCTTTAATATCTCGAGAACGACACGTCCAATTACAAAAAGAAAAAAAAACGTTTCCCTTATTTGTTGAAACCTATTGATTCATAATACGTAAACATCACCCTCACCCCTCCTGTGGGGTGGAGCGGGGGTGAGTTTTCAAAACTTAAATGGGAACAACTATTTTTTATTACTTTTGTATTCTCCATAAAAAACGATAGTCAAATTGCAAATTTCACCCCAAACTGCAACCCCTTTTTTGGGGGTGGAAAGGGGGAAAATTGCAAGTCCGCAGAAAAACGATCTTTTTTGACTTTTTTTTCCTCTAACATTTTTTCGTGATTTACAAATTGTTCGTCACCCTCTCCACTCCCATCTCCCTTAAGGGTGGAAAGAAAAACAATTACTCATTTGTGCAGAATTCGGTGTGGTTGTGTCTGAAGTGGGGAGGGGGGTAGTTATATACATATATATTGTATATAGTATATGCCATAATAGTTACAGATTTGAAGTTGGTTGAAATTAAAATTCTAAGAATTTGCGCCTTTTGATACTTGTTTTTAAATGGAACATCTCCATTTTGTTTCAATTTTCGGATTACTCTAGCTGAGCTGATTCCAAAAATGTATCACATGTTGATTCCAATTGGTACAGGGTGGACAAAAATACAATAGTTTTGTGTGTGCTCAAGTAAAACATAACATTCTTTATTAGTTAAATTAACAATATTATCAAAAATACTTGTTGTCTAGCGGCAATTGGTTTAAAGGTAACACCCTGCAGTTTGTTACATTTTTAGATTAATAAAAATGAGCTGTTTCCAAACATGTTTGGTACACAAAACTATTTATTTTTGTCCACCCTGTACCAATTGGAATCAACATGTGATACATTTTTGGAATCAGCTCAGCTAGAGTAATCCGAAAATTGAAACAAAATGGGGATGTTCCATTAAAAAAAAATGGCGGTGACGTCATTACTCGAAAGAAATTCACCCTGTATATTAGATTATTATTTTAAAATACGGTAAGTTAAAATCAAAAATCGACGTGTTTCAGGATTATTCCTTAAAATGGTCTGTTTAGCTAAAAATGAATTTGTTCCATACTTTACGGACACAGTGTATCTTAGCTATTCAACAGTAATAGGCACACCTTCAAAAGTATACAATAAATCATCTTCGAGGACATTAAAAAGAAGTACTTGGCCTACGGTGGCGCCCTCTATTGAATCTTTCCAAAACTTTCAACCTGCTCCGAATTTTATAAAACAAAGAGTATCAAGTTGGTGTATCACAGGGCCGGATGCTCCGACGTTCAGATTTCGTCAGACCGTGCGCATGACGTCACCTGTAGAGTGAATTACATTTGCGACATGCTCATTTGATGTGTTTTTCGTCTGTACCGAGTTTATTTTTCGAGATACAAAAAATTTCATAAGAACAAATATGCTCCTTATGATGTCTTTTATATGTAAAAAATAATAGGGTAGCTCAATCTCTCTCAGTTAACCTGAAAAATACTTGTATAAAATATCATAATTACATCTGATGGTGTTTGCGCCGCGACGACACAAAAAGGGCGCTAGATAGAGGAAAATTGCATATGAACAAATTTGTAGAGCATAAAATTTACTAAAGAAAAGTCCGCGGTAGGGTGTCACGATCTTCGATAGTTTAAGAGTTACAGGCGTCCAAAATGATGCAAACCTTATTCGCGCAACTGTCCACACCGCTTTTTCCCAAACTAATGGAGATAATTACACCCTCCCGCGGACTTTTTTTTTAGTAAATTTTGTGCTCTACAAATTTGTTCATATGCAATTTTTCTCTATCTAGCGCCGTTTTTGTGTCGTCGCGGCGCAAACACCATCAGATGTAATAATGATACTTTATACAAGTATTTTCGGGTTAACTCAGACAGATTGAGCTACTGGGATTGAGATAATTACACCCTCCCGTGGACTGTTTTGTAGTAAATTTTGTGCATTACAAAATTGATTCAGTTCATTTTTTCTCTGTCTAAAATATATAATGGTTTTCGCAGCGTTCGAGGAGAAAGCGGGTGATTTCATTGATGGATTCAAGACAATTTCGCACTTAACTCTATTTTTTTAACACCTTGTGGTAATTTACATTTAAAAAAAATGGTTACCTGTTGATCTGCACAAACATGAACATCATAACACAAGGTGGAAAAATGTACTGTTTATTTATTTATTGAACATAACTTAAATCGAGGCGTGGTTTAAAAACGTGAAATAAAAAAGGTAACGTAGGGCACCAATAAAAAAAATATGATAAAATTAAGATAAAATTCATTTTGTGTCTTTTATATCTTAAAAATAATACGGTAGCTCAATCTCTCTGAGTTAACCCGAAAAATACTTGTACCTATAAAGTATCATAATTACATCTGATGGTGTTTGCGCCGCGACGACACCAAAACGGCGCTAGATAGAGGAAAATTGCATATGAACAAATTTGTAGAGCACAAAATTTACTAAAGAAAAGTCCGCGGGAGGGTGTAATTATCTCCATTAGTTTGGGAAAAAGCGGTGTGCACAGTTGCGCGAATATCGTTTGCATCATTTTGGACGCCTGTAACTCTTTAACTATCGAAGATCGTGACACCCTACCGCGGACTTTTCTTTAGTAAATTTTATGCTCTACAAATTTGTTCATATGCAATTTTCCTCTATCTAGCACCGTTTTTGTGTCGTCGCGGCGCAAACACAATCAGATGTAATTATGCTACTTAATACAAGTATTTTTCAGGTTAACTGAGAGAGATTGAGTTACCCTATTATTTTTAACATATAAAAGACATCATAAGGAGCATATTTGATCTTATGAAATTTTTTGTATCTCGAAAAATAAACTCGGTACAGACGAAAAACACATCAAATGAGTATTCCTCAAATGTAATTCACTCTACAAGTGACGTCACGCGTCATATTTGCGGACCGCCCACCATGCGCAACATCCTATCTTTAGTATTTATATCGTGGGTGTATCATATCTTTTAGTTATCTTGGCCATACAGTTAATTATTTATCGATGCGCAACACAGGATAGGGTATGGTGTGTCATGTAAGTTGCCTAACTTTACGTTTGCCGATTGAAAATTACGCGACGGTTAATATGGAACATTTGACAAACAATATCCAGTATTGAGAATTTCTTTAAACTTAAATGTAACTATCTGAACCTAATGTAAAGTTTGCCAGTTTTATGGATCTTCATACTCTATACCCCTTAAATAAATATAAAGAAACAATTAAAACTCCACTATATGCCAATGATAGTGTTGTTAATATTTCCCAAGTCTTTGTACATAAGGACATTGTGGCAGTAAATATTATTACCTACTACTATTATCATAAAAATGCCATTTTGGTTTCTATGACGTTGACACGCTCTGCAATGAGATTTTTCCAACAATTAAATGTCTGTATACTTACAACATCAATATGAATGTAAAAATAATGATCCTCGTGGTATAATATCCTAATTAATCTTTTAATTTGCCGTAGTGCTCTTCCGTTTAGTGTCAAAAGAAAAACAATGCGTGCGCGTTTCGTGTTGGGAAGTGCTGTGGTTTCGGCAATCTGAGGTGTGAATTCTGCAATGATATCATTACGTCCACTCATAAGCGATAGCGAGAAACGGTACTTGCAATCCCAGTCTGGTAGATATTCACAGTGTAATAACCTCCACATGCTAAATGCGGATCTGCGGGACATTTCATGTTGCACGAAGAATCGGGTAATCTAGCTGTAGCAGACGGTTCGTCGTTTCCACAAAAACACTCGAACCTACAAGTGGAACGTCTACATTCGAACTAAGTGGTGAGAAACTTACGAGTATTGCACTCCCGCATACAAGAATCCAGATTGAAGGCACAAATGCATACAAAAATCTGGCGAATTTGTATTTTTATAATTTCCATAATAGCCGTTGAGCAATCGAAAACTTTTCTCGTCTTTAAAACAGCCCAAAGATTTGCCGGCAACGAAACCTTCGTTAGGACAGTAATTTGGTAGTTCCTTTGGATATAATAAGTCGTCGGAAATAAGGCACGTGATATTTGATATAATCTGCTTACATTTTTGCGTTTTAGCTCTGTGTATTGCGGAAATTGCTTCTTTTGTCGTAATTTTACAAGTTGGAATAAAATCTAATTCTTCTAAACGGAGATGTAATTGGTTCTTATTTTGCGTCTTATTTATTACGGTATCACGTTTTGTTTTGGTTTGTTGAATTAAACTGTTACTAATATCTTCGTCGTCTATTGAAAAACTATCCTTACTTCTTCTAGCCGAGTTTACGCTATTTTCTACATCATTTATTTCGAAATTTGAAACTTTAATGCGGTCGAAATCACCCGATGTGTTTAAATTATCTATATTAATACGAAAGAAACGTACCGCAAGATATATTTGAAACGATAGAATTAGTGTGCCTATTAAAAAACAAATTCTGTATCTTCTTAACCATCGATTCTCTACGCTTTTTGTCACAACCATTTCAAATTATGTGTCTTATTGTTGTAAGTAAACATTTTTAATTTGTTGGGCTTCTACATATCTGATTGATTATTACTCCCTTTACATTTCCATGTCCTTGCTATTTACTATGTGGGAGTTTTATTATTGATTTATGTAATAAAGTAGAAATTATTTTCATTTATGTATTTTTAATTACATTATTATTAGGATGTTATTTTCCATTTCATTCACAAATTTTTTTTTGAGATTCTATGTAAGAGTTGCCAATATTGGCAATTAAAAACCCTAAATGTCTGCCAACATCGCAAACCCCATATATGTAATAGGAATCAAATATAGATGGCGCTGTAAATATTAAAAATGACTGCCAGAGACGGGCGTGTTAGCACATTGTGTAGTTTGTATGATATAATAATATACGTAAAAGAAGGTTCAAGACCGTTAATTGAGGATGAAGCTGTATTAAATGCGGGTCATGTTGTAATGTGTGGAGTAAACCAAAGATTAGGAAGTTAAAACAGTACAAACTCATAAATCGACTCCCGATAAATATAGTTACACAGTTGACCGCAAGACGTCGTGGCGAGCTGTGCCGCACGCGAATACATAAAGAATATACTGCTAGCATTGTACCAATCACAGTACATATGTACCAATTTATCTGGGAAACATTAGAAGACAGAAGATATTACTCTCTCTGTAGATGAGCCAATCAGGACGAAGGTTTGCGCATTGCGATGTCCTTGACTCCTTGCTATAAAGGTGTTTTCTTTTTGCACCGCCACAGAGTGAGGTAAAGTCACAATTATCACGTGATTGAAGTCCCTTGCGTCATAAGACATTTCTGCCTCAATTAATACAAAACTTAAATAAAGCTGGATTTATAGTGTCGGTATCGGTAAGCAATAAGAAATAAGAAATAAGCAATAAGCAGTAAGAAATAAAAACGCATTTATAGTTCTTTAACGGTAACAGAGTAGGCATGCGCATTGCGGGTTTAATTTAAATTATTACTGTCTTTATGGTACCATTCTTAGGTTACCTAATGTACGATTGAAAAATTAAAATCAACTTGACATAATATTTTCCCATCGATTCTTGAATAAGTAGGTATATATTTCACTCAAATATTTCTTTAACACCTGATTTATATTGATGCCATCTGTCTTTTCTTAGCTCGTAAGCTCACAGCTGTATACGAATGTTCTCGATTCGGTAACGGTAACGGTAAGAAATTAAATTGAACCAATTCCTTATTTCTTACTGCTTACTGCTTACCACTTATTTCTACTACCTATAAATGATATACAGGTTATCCATAAGTTCATTTCCTTACCGCTTATTTCTTATTGCTTACTGCTTACCGATACCGACACTAGGTGTTTTCTTTTTGCATTTTGTGGTACACTTAAGGTACCTCTGTCAATACACACCATTCGTTTTATAAAAATAATTTGACTCAGTTCTCAATAACCCTATTCGTTTTAAAAGCTTTATTTAAGTTTTATATTAACCTGAGGCAGAAATGTCTACATGACGCAAGGTACTTCAATCACGTGATAATTGTGCATTTGCCTAACCCTGTGGCACACCTGTGGTGATGCAAAAAGAAAACACCTATTATAAATGCAGCTTAAAGCTTTTAAAACGAATAGGGTTATTGAGAACTGAGTCAAATTTTTCTATAAAACGAATGGTTAGTTATTGACAGGGCTGACTTAAGTCAACTACAACGTGCAAAAAGCACTGACCTGTATCCAGGTCAGTGGCAAAAAGAAAACACATCGCAGTAATTTTTTCACTACTAACTTCACTACAGTAAAACAAAACATTTTCGATTCATAAAGATGGCATCCGTGAATCTATTAAATCTAACGCTAACCTCTTTTTTTGAAATGTCACTAATTAAATAATAAAAAATTGTCTTTCGTATTTAAAAAAACGGTTACTTTTATGTTAAATAATGGCGAATAGTTTAAATTTTCTTCAATCTGCAAGAGAAGACGACTTTATTGAGTATTTCCTTTATCTTCCATTAGTATCATTTAAAGACTCCAAATCGGAGCAGTCAATTCTAAAAAGTACATTAAAACAAATCCAAAACGTCATACAAAAGAATTCGCAGAACTACCTATGGCATCGCGATGGTTTTAAGTTGACACCGAGAACTTCAGAAGACAGCTTACTTTCGGTGGACGAACAAGGCGACTTTCGACCTCATCTGTACGGAATTTCGCATTACGGCGACAACATCGAGGATGAGTGGTTTATTGTGTACTTATTGTTTCAAATTACCAAAGAAATTAATGGTATCGTGGCTAGGGTCGTAGATGCGGACGGCGAATTTTTACTAATAGAAGCGGCTAATTACTTACCGAAGTGGGCAAACCCAGATACTTGCGAAAATCGTGTTTACATCTATCAGGGAAGTTTGCATATTATCCCTCCAGTGAAAAGCGACGAGAGTATATCCGTTCACGAAGCTTTGGTTCAAATTTGTAAGTTACCACAGAGCAGTTACTCGTCGACTAATATCCAAAATTCGATTTTAAATAGAATTAAGGGGTATCCGGAACGTATCGTTGAAAATTTACATTCAATCACCTTATATCTGCCAGTTGGAGTAGCGGCAATTTTAAATCACAAACCTAGCTTGGTAGCACCTGCCGTTCAAGCTTTCTGCAATCGTGATCTGGTGGATACGAAAGCTTGTCGGGCTATGAAGTATTTCCCTCCCGAAAGCAGAGTGTATTCGAGAACGACGTTTACAAAGTGTTTGTACGCCATGCTGAGTCATAGCAAGTATGTTCCCGATAAGCGTACCGGGTGGAACCTGCCGCCACTCAATAACACCCAGTACAAATCGCATTCTTTGGGGGTCAAACTTGCTTGCGGTTTCGAAATTTTAGTGTCGCAAGCGAAACCAAGCGCAGACGTCGAAAATGATAAAGGGTGGCACGCTTACTTAAAGACTTTAAAAGAAAAGGACTTCTTCAGAGACCTACTAGAACATTCTCGTGATTATAACGATCTTTTAAACAAAGCCAAAGAGTATTACATTAATTATCGTGACTCGATGCAATCTTCTCCCGTTATTGGACAAGAAATTCTCGAACTAACAAAGAATTTAGATTATAATGCGGACGAATTTCGTAAAGATCATACTCGACCCGACGATGACGACGATTCCTGGTTAGATATCGCACCAAAAGACTTAGATGAATTATTACAATCAAAGTACGGAGAAAAAGAGTTTGTACCGCTTAACGGAAACACGGACGCCACCAATTTCACAGAGAAACTCACTACATTTCTCGATCACGTGTCCGATATTCAAGGGGCCGAGTTCCCGGAAGAAACAATGGAAAATTCGCCCGTTAGACCACCACGCGGTATCAAGAGAGGGAGTAAAAATAAAGTATCGTTCTCGAGCGATACAAAGTTAGACGAGAAACCGAATTCTAATAAAGTAAACTTCGATCCGGCCGCCTTCACGTGTGCCCTACAGAATATTTTAGATTTTATGATTCCGGATGACGATAATTGGGATTTGGATTCCGATTCCGATATGAGTGCGTACGGCGAAGATCGCGAGGTGAATTTCGAAGAGGACGGTAAGAATAAAATAAAGGAGTATATGGAACAGATGGATCGTGAGTTGGAGAAAACGACTATCGGCGAGAGTTTTCAGAGGGTCGAGAAAGTGGAAGCGTTTGATGATGTCGAATGTTTTCGACCCGTCGATATCGATATGAACGCTTTAAAAAATGTTTTGGAAAGTTATCAGTCGCAAATGGGCGAAGCGGGTCCGGCCAGCACTATGTTAGGACCAATGGGTATCCACTTGGAACCTGGCACCAGTCGTGATGTGGTTAAAAAGTCTACTTTATAAGCACTTGCAGCTCTTATATCCTTGCACTGCTGTTTAGTAACCCCCTTTTTGTTCACTTGTTTGATAACTGATTGGTCTTCCAAATTTCAGCACCCCTTCCTCTTTTAATTGAAATTATCATATATATGACTGTTACGTAGATAAAAAATATCAAAGACTTAGGCATAAAAACGAGTTGCAAGCAACTGATTAATACTGTACGCGTCTAGGTGCTAGTTACCATAGTTGGAGATTTCAGTAATTTGAATTAATAGATGCCAGACTGTTTGATCAGAGTTGCGCCATCTACGCTTTATACTTTTATACATATAATGTAGTACTGTATTATTAACTACTCCTAGTTTACATTGAATTTCTTTGTAAAATTGATAGAATTGAATTTAAATTAGTTCCTCGCATCTTATTTTCTAATTTAGTGTTAATTAACTGTGATTTTTTCGGTAGCATTGAATTGTCTTTTTTTTGTATGAAACATTTTATACTTAAAATAAACAGAGTATACTGATTCGTAATTTCATTCGTTAAACAGTATGAGTGTGCTGATTGTACTCTTGTAGAAAAGCAAACAGACTGATCATGAAGTTTATTTAGGTATAGTGTGATGTTTTAAAATTGCTAACAACAGTAACAACAATATGTATAACAATTCCAGGTTTTGTGAAAAACGTTTTGTATAATAGTGTATCTTAATCTTTGATATTTGTTAAGTTGCAATTGCAAGTCGCATGCAGAATGTTGAAAGTCAGTTTGCAAGATACTTTATGTTTGGCTTGTAAGGGACCTATGTAAAAATATTCATTAAAAGCTCGGAAAAGGATGACTGCAATAAACTTCTAAATCTCTGAAGTAGCCTTATGTAAAGTGTACCTACACTAGAAAGCATACATTAAGCTTGTAGCAATCTCGCAACTTTGCATCTATGAGCTTGAGCTTATTCCAAATTATCTACCAGAGGTCTTCATATATTAGATCCATCCATCTTTTCTTCGATCTTCCCCTCTCTTTATTTCTCTGTCGCTGTCCATGTATAGTAGTAAAGTAATGCGGGTGCTCTGTCTTGGTCCATATTATGTATCATGTGGCCCAACCAGCGTAACCTTTGTATTCTTATGGAAGCTCTCCTTGTTTAAGTCCATTATTAATTTGGAAAGTTTGGGATAAACCTTCCGATATTCTGTGTCATTTTTGTCGTAGGTACTTCTACCAACTAAGGCGCCTGTAGGAAATCGATAAAGAGCACGTGCATATCAATATGTTCTGCTCCCCCATTAGATTGGGGGCCCTATTTTAAACATTTTTAGTAACAAGTAAATTAATGTATTTGTTTATTTAAAATATTTATCTAATTATTTACTTATAGGTACATATTTATTTACTTACTTTATATTCGTATGATTTTATTTTAATGTTTATCATGTAAAATAATTTCAATGAGTTTAAAAAGGACCCCTTTCACGTATAGAGCCCTGGGCCCCTCAATTCTTTAATCTGGGCCTGCAGTCCTCGGAGAAGGAAATCAGTGAAGATCCTCCTGATGCTGTTGACGATTCGTTTTTTGAAAATTCACAAGAAGAAATGTCAGGTGAGAAAGAACTGGAGAGTCTTGGAAGACCTTCCAGGAAATAAACCCCTTTTTCCACAACTGTACCTGTGTAAAAAACTTATACCTTGTAAGAGGGTATTGAAGGTAAAACAAACCCAGATGGATCCATATATAGAGCGTGTCAAACCCCTATTGGTTATAAAAGGGTATGTACAGAAGAAGGATGTTGATTATAATTAATTCTTCAGCCCTGAGGCTAGATTGGGTACTGTAGACCTCTGACAAGCGTTGCTGCAGATGAAACATTATAATTGACCTAATTTGATGTCTCTACTACATTTCTGTATGGAAATATTGATAATCATGATGATTACACAGATGGAAGTGCAGCGGTGCAATGCTGATCCATGTTTATTTATAGTACGAAATGGTACTAAAAGCTTATGTTGACCGTATTTGTTGATGACGGACTTATGGCTTTAAATAGTCAAAAAATGTTGAATCGGTGAATTTCACCTGCAGAATTTTATTTGGGATTAGAAAATAAACATTGAGAAAATGGAACAAAATTGAGTCAAGTTTCATGTTAAAAATACATATTATGAAAAATCTTAAAATGGACTAATGTAAACCAATATATCAACCCCACTAGAAACATCAACTACTATAACTACTGAAGCAGGGAAAGAAATTAATGAAATAATCACTTCTGGTTATCCATCATGATTGGGTCATGACTTGATTTGGCTTACACAGCGGGAGTACTGCCCATGTCTCTCGAGAATGCAACCTCCCAAGACTGGTTAAAGGTTAAAAGGATTTTACGAAACGTAAAAGGAACATTGGAATGTGGGATCATTTATAAAAACAACTGTAATAAAATGTTATCATCCACTTCTCGAGTGCTCAGATGGTGATGCCTGTATCTCCTGGATCAGTCAGTGGCAATCTCGACCACAGAAGCTGAAATTGTAGCAGTCAGTGAGACAGTTAAAGAGGCTGATGGCAGACATGGTGGTATTAGAAGGCGTTCCTAAACTGTACTTTCACACACACACCCCAGAGTTGCATAAAAGAACTGAGCATATAGGTACAAGACACTTCTTTGTTTGGTAGCTTGTAACTGAGGCTGAAATCATTGTAAAGAAAATCTCATCTGAAAATCAACTAGCTGACCTTTTGACGAAGCCCCTACCTGGGCCTCGACACATAGTGTTGTGTAATGAACTTGGACTTAGTCGACCTATCACGTTATTTGTCCATTCACAAAAGCAAGGGAACACTTACTTAGAAATGAAAAGAATACACAAGAGGAAGTAATGAAGATTCACCCTACTAAAATCCTGGATTTTGTTAAAGACACAGGTATTCTGGAAGGAATACCATTCCTAGAAATACAGAGCAAAGCGGTCTGGCGGAAAGGTATATTCATACTATTTTAGATAAAGCGAGATGTTTAATTTTGGACAGTCACGTTAATAAGTCATTTTGGGGAGAAGCCATTTACTTGGCAAACAGTACTTCTACAAGCCAATGACTGTACACCGGCCGAGGTGTGGAATGGCTTCAAACCAGACATGAACATAATTAAACTTTTGCATGCATTGCTTTTGCTCACATTCCTCAAGAGGTAGATATGGGAAGTTTGCCATATTAAGGTATTCTAAGTTGTAAAGGGGTTCAAAGGAATTGAATGAAAGACTCTCAGCGTCCCCCTTTTTTTAAGGGGGAGGCTGAGAGTCTTTCATTCAATTATGGGAAGTTTGCTGAACGTTCCAGGGAAAGTATTTTAATTGGATATTGTGATAGTAAAGCATGTAGTATTTACAGCTCGTTGTATCAATGAACCACTCCTCTAAACGTTTATCAGAAATGAAAGTCCAATTCATTGGAAGGATCAGTGTCTAATGAAATGATAATTGAAACTCCGAGACCAGAAAAAATACAACTAGTTAATAATCAAGAAAATATTGAGAGGTACGTAGACGTTCAAGAGACAGACATAATTATGTCTTCTTATCTTATTAAGATTATGAAGCCGATATGAAGTTGACTTTGTCTGTATTCCTTCTGAAATACTGAAAGTGAAGGTATTACACTTGGAAATAGAGGGAAGGAGGCTATAGAATGATAAGGAACTCTTGGTACTAGAAAAGAATGGTTCATGGACTTTTGTGAAACCTTAGGCAGATGATATCATTGATAACCCATTGGATCTTTGTTGAGAAGGTAGTTGATGGTCAGCTTGTGAAGAGAGCATACCTTGTGGCGAGGGGTTATCAACAACCTACATTGGATAGGTAATGACGTACCCAGATTAACCACCTTAAGAGTATCAATGAAACAAAACACAACCTCCCCTTTGGCTGGTGGGTTCATACTCACACAGGGAGGTACCTCCCCTGTTTTGTTTCATGGATATTAATTACACCCCTTTGTGAGTATGAACCCACCAGCCACTATTCTTCACCTTAAGAGTATTGTTAGTCATTGCTGTGGATCGTGATATGATCATTCATTAGCTTGATGTGAAAAATGCATTTTTGTCCAGTGATGTGTAGCATGTAAGTTGGTTAAAGTGTTGTATGACTGACAAGAAAATCATTAATGCTATAATAAAGACTAGGATTTAAAAGATCTAATGTTGATCTTTGTTTGTACTATATAATGGTGTAACTTACACTTTGATTTAGGCAGATGATATTTTTATTGTTTCAAATTTTAATGTTTAAGGTTAAATTTAAAGAAAAAAAGGAAAATCAGAAAAATTTAATGCAGAAGATTATGTATAATAGGTAAGTAGGTATATTCACAATTATTTTGACGGTTTAAACCATTTTGGAACCTTAGCATTTGGAGATCGAATGACTCTATCGGGATAATTTTCGTACTCATGCTGGCCGGTACTTGTGCCAGCTCCAACATTTACGTCATCAGAAGGAAAATCGCTCAACGACATTTCATCATCATTAAATGTATGAGGTGCGGTTCTCATTGACTCTTGCCTACAACAGCTATTAAACAGTGAAAAATTATATTTGAATTACCTCATTTTTGCCGCCGCCAGACTAGCAATTGATGCCGTAGTACATTTTTTGACAAGATCACTTTTTAGGTAGCCACCAATCGCGGTCGTCCCTTTAACGCCAAAGTGTAAAACTGCATTCGGTACACAATCAATTTCGATCAGTTTACTGTCCAAATTCAAAATGTTTATCGGCGGAGTTGTATCTAGTAAATCGAGTATCAATATCTACATTACAATTCCGATTACACTTACAAAGATAAAAGTCTAAGCTCGGATTTTCTAAATATTCGCGTACAAAATCGCATACAACCCGAACCGTATCCATAGGTTTAAAAACGCCTTGTAAAATCACCTGATTGGGAAAATGGACACGTATTATTGACTTTTTGTAACGGTTTAAACGGGTCAATTCGTTGGTAGACTTGAGTAAATTGCGATACGTTGATGTTTGTAACGGTAAATTCTCCAACTCCAATCTTCGTTTTTTGATATCTTTTAACAGTTTTTTGGCATCGGTTATAGTTAGTTCGAAGAAATCATCCGGTAGATCTTCAGATGGTACCGCTTCGGCAGTTTCTTGAGAGAAGATCATCGCATTTCTTGGACCTACCTTAAAGTACAAATTGATAAGTTGTAATGTCGACTAAATTTCGACTTACAAACACAAAATCTTCTTCGGCCACGGTTTTTTCTTTCAGTAAAGGTTTAAGCTCAAGTTCCGTTGGTTTTGGTAATGGGCCAAGTGTTTGTTTTTGAAAAGCGTTTGCGGATTGTCTCGATTTTTCATCTTCTTTCGTTTTGTGTATTTCGCAATGACGTACAGGAGATGGTTGTCTAGGCGGTACTTCAACCTTCTGAAATGTTCTTACGTAAGGTTTTTCTTCGACTGGCCGTAATGGTAGAGGTGCCGATACATTCGCTTGATCAAACAGTTCATCGGGAGATCTGCGTATATTGATTATATAAGTAACGCAATTACAATTTTACATACTTATGTATAAGTCGCAACATGGCCCTTCCATTTGTTAATCCCAAACTCCGCAAGGTCGTTTCTTTAAATGAAGTTTCACCGTAAATTGTTCGTCTCATGTAAATTAGTACGGGGTTGCTTTCCGGATTCATTTCTTCGGGACACATTTTGCTCAAAATTTCGTACAAATTACTGTTAGGATCAAAAGTGTCTGTAAACCGATTTCCATTTTCGCACTGTATTCCTAGAGTAACAATTCCCTCGGCCCTTTCATTGATGGTTTCCGACAGCTCAAGTTGAGCATTATTCGGTAAACCGGAAAATCTAATAATCGTAGAGGTGTCGAGGCATCTATTGTGATGTTTTATATTATATTTTTCCGGTTTCAAACCCTGCTTCTTGCAAACCTCTTCCAAAATCTATCTTGAAAACGAAACCAGGTTTTACGACTAGTAAATATTTTAGGATTACTGTACCTGCAAGACGGTGGAATTAAGATTTACTTTAACTGTTTGTCTTCTCCCGTTTAGTGTTAAAACAGTAACTATCTTTTCCATTATATTCCTATAATAAGCAAAAGTGATTTGTCATTATAACCTAACTTTCATGTGGTACTTAATTGTAAAATCTACGCAGATAGCATTTAGTATAAAAAAAAATAATTTTAAGAGACACTTGTAATATATTATATCGTTCAGTTCACAATGTTTTACAAAATACGAAAGTTCAAAGTTGTTATGTGAAATTTAAATTCCCGCCTTGACCACCACTGCCGCCACCTTTTAGCACGTAGAAAAAGGAGAACTTCTTTATTGCAATCTTCACAGACAACCAATTATTATTCTCTGTAAATGATAATTACCACCAGTGAACTTTATACTAAACATTGAATAATTATTTAATGATACCATTGTTTATTAAGAGGGGCAATTCAAAGTGTGTTTAGTAAGAGTTTACATGAGATGGCGATTCAGTTAATAAAGGTTATTTTTTCCCTCAAACTACTCCCATAACAGATGTCACTATAATTTGAATTAAAGCTTGTTAACTTAATGCAGTACTTTTCGTGGTTGAGCTTTTTGTGAAAAGAGGACTCTCAAACAGTTATGAATTACAGTAATTTGTAGTCACCATGAATGCACATTATCACTAAATTAAAAAAATATTTGCAATGCAAGCATTAAAAACAACATAAAAAGAAGCATTTTTTTTTAAATAATAATCTTGAAAGAATTCAAATACTCGCAACCTTCCCATAATAATCTAAATAACAAAGTTAAGACGTCTAGATGAACGCGCAAGACGATTGATTAGGTATTTCTTCGGGATCGATTTTAATTGATCTATTGATTTTAATTGACCTATTATAAGGCAGGACGTGCTTAACAATTACGTTGATAACCTAGATTTACCGGAATGCTGACACTATGTAAACGAAATTATTAGATTTTTATTGCGCTTATTCAAACTAGGTATGTAATGTAAAACTGTTATCTTTATGAATGGGTGTCGGATTGTTACGAACGTTCGAACTGTGTAATCATTTTTATTACCTAGTTTCTCTATACATATATCGACCCGTATACATCCTGAAATTTTTGTTTAGGATATTTATTATTTGGACGTATATTCAGATGTAGGACTTACGTTTAGCCAGATACAGCCAAAAATCGGCACTCAGTCCATCCATGACAGCTGTAATCTCAAAATTAACATTATTATTATTATTCTTTGTGTTTAGAAACAGTGATTGAGCCTTTAATGAATATTTGGAGGGGGGGGGGGGGGGGGGCACTGCCCTTCGGTACGCGCCTTATTTTTACCCTTAGGTCATGTAATCAGTGGCGAATGTAGGGGGGGCTTTAAGGGCTGGTGCCCAGGACGGCATAAATTAGGGATCGGCCAAATTATGGAGAACCAAAATAAAGTGACGGATATTTTTTAAAAATAAAAACTGGAAAACAATGGAAAATAAAATTGAAGTACTACATAGTAATATTAGTAATACGTCAATACCTGGTATTAATACTTTACTCGATAAAATAAGTACCTACTCGAATAATCCCAAACATAGTTTACACTGCAGACTGCACTTTCAGTGTATCCAGTGCCGGATTAAATAAGATGGAGGCCCTTAGGCAGTCGAAATATCGGGGCCCTGTCACCTACCTAATAAATTTTACGAATATGATTTTATTACACAACAGCTTTAGGAATATAATTTCATTACACCAAAAAAACAAATTATCAACAAATTAACATAAAATATAAATAAGCATAATTATTATTATAACCAAGGCCTAATGTAGACTTTCGAAATATATTTTTTGAGCTTTTACTTACCCCTACGCGACTCGCTAAAGTGTCAAAAGGCGATTTAAGCAAATTTAAATTCATAGCAAGATTTCTTAATACTGCAATCAAACATTTCTTTCGTGTAATCAAAATTTCTTCATTTAAGGATTTCCTTGTATATATACAGGGTGAGTTTTTTCCGATGGTTAGTATCGGGATCTTGGAAGCTATAGGGAGAGATAGGGAGATGACTAAATGAGGGAAGAATTGCAATTTTACCAGCCCAATTTATGAGATTTTCTAAAAAAACACATTTTTTCGTTTTTTTGTTTCGTGCCTATAGATCTGTAATTGTGGATTTGAAAAAAATGTGTAGGAAGGAGGTATAATAGAAACCATAGTTGGCCATGACTATAAAAAAGGCCCTTTTTCAACGATTCTAACAAAAAATAAGTATGTCAAGTAATATAGGTATAGTTAGAATCGTTGAAAAAGGGCCTTTTTTATAAAGTTATGGCCAACTATGGCTTCCATTAGAAAAAACACACGTTTGTGTCATAATTCAAAAATTAGAACTTAAATAAAAGATTTGATTGAACCGAACTGTATTATTGAGCCCATAATTATCTACAACTTTTCCCTTTATACATTTTTTCTAAAGTCAATAATAACAACTATCGGTAGGTACTAAACAAAAAAACGAAGAAATCATTTTTTTGAGATACCTAGTTAGATACATTTTTTCAAAAAACGAAAAGCTTACTAAATTGAGCTGGTAAAACTGCAATTCTTTCCCCCTTTAATCGTCTCTCTATCGCTGCTAGTTTCCAAGATGCCTACACCAAAAATTGGAAAACCCTCACCCTGTATTATATTATATATGTACAGTTTAATCTAATGCTACGGGGCCCCTAAAAGCGTGGGGTCCATAGGCCATTGCCTACTCCGCCTAATGGGTAATCCGGCACTGAGTGTATCCAAAGGGGCTAATTTATTTATGGCCCTATTTATCAGAGGGGTTATCCTATTTAGCTACAGGCTTTGAAGAATTTGAATTACCAACAACCAAATATTGCCTTTGTAGCTTCTCCACTGTCGGTCATATTTCAATCAACGGTCAGATGTAGTATGTTTTATTGTTTTATCATTGAATAAAGAACTTAATACTCAACGATTTTATTACAAACAACAGTAACTTCATTCGCAGTATAAATAAAATGTGCGATGGGGGACTTGTCCAAAATATCGGCGATTGTGAGTTAGTGAGTATTACAAGTTTGTCTATAAAAGTGCCGAATGCATACGATTTCAATTATGAGGTATCTGCTACAAATACATAGAACTACTACCAAAGAGTATATAATATAGGGAAGAGGGGCAATGTCCATACTAAATATCGTATACTCCAAAGTTAGTCGTCCGCTTTAGCGCGCTAGTATCGGCCCTCTGATGCTGGACTAACCACACTAATTCATTTTAGAATTGAACCACTTTGTACAAATTTCTTCATTGCTTTTGACACAGCGTTGTCACATAATCTCCGCGATTACCTGCTGGAAAGGATACCGTTTTGATTTATAACGTTTGTTTATTTAGGAACCTGTTGCATTTAGAATTCTACAAAAGGAAAGGTCATTTTCGTTTGTTATTTAATTTGGTTGTTTCATATACAATATAATCCCTATTTAAATAGGTAACTTTGGTATAATAGAATCGGTTTGTGTGGATATTTATAAAATTGTTTCTCTTGTAAAAAGCAGCATATTATAAAATAAGTCTTTACTGATTTGTTGTTTTTATGGAGTAAGGCAATCCATGAATTTGAAGTTTTCGTGTGTACTTCCCCATCCCTAACGTAGAATAATTAATATGATGAAATATCAAAATGACTCTTCATTAGTACCTATTGGTTTTTGTATTTCACATTTTTTGTAATTTTGTTGTTGAAATTTTCCAATTGTTAAACTGAACAAGGAATTCTTACTATTATATGAAACAACTAAATTCGATTTATTAAGGTGTATAATATGCTCTATGTGGCTCTATTAATAAAATAAGGCGTTTTACTATTTGCAGCTATTTTCACGGAAAAATTGTTTTGTTCTCGGATTAACAATCCCGTTATCGAAGGGTTGTGGCTTTACCTGGGTACAAATGGTACTTTGAAATAAATGTAG
The DNA here is from genome assembly GCA_036250285.1 of Pyrocoelia pectoralis. NCBI lineage: Eukaryota > Metazoa > Arthropoda > Insecta > Coleoptera > Lampyridae > Pyrocoelia > Pyrocoelia pectoralis. Next base: position 2,621,882 of record CM070079.1, on the reverse strand, counting down.
GTAAAACCCATTAGCGCGTTAACAAAAATAGAAATACTTTGGCTAATTCCATAAACAGAAAAATAAATATGTACGTCAATTTCACATGAATTATATGGATGGTTCTTGTACGTTTGGTTTATCGATTTCGTAATTACTGTTGGCCGTTTTTGTTATTGCTTTATTTTATTCAATAATTTTTTTCAGAACGTTTGTTGGTTTATTCGCCGCTTACCTGCGAATCATATGAATAACGCAACCGAAATAATCGCAAATCCTCGCGCACCTGAATCCATAAACAATAGCCGTGCGCTACCGCGCGCGGTACCGTTTGACGCCAAATTTTAAATACTTTAACTCATGTGCCTTTTAGTTTCAGTATTATTAGTTTACCAACATTATTAGGTAATGCAAATCTATTTTATGCCACAAAATCCCAACTTTATTTACCTTAGGTACATACAACTTATGTACAAGTAATTAATTTTTCTATTTGTGCATTTTGAATTTTGTTTCGATGTTGTTTTTTTTAATAAACTCTTACAACATTTGTTTAACGTTTTTAAATGCTTAAGATAATTTACTAAATCTGTTAGATTGAGAATAGTGAAGAAATCATAGGGTTCTAAAATTTTAAGTTCTGTAATCGTCCCTTTTCAGGTAGGTAGTAACGAAAAATTATGCATACAAAATTTAAAGCATTATTCCAATAAAAGGCTTCTTTTAAGTCTGACAACACTGTCTGTTAACAACTTCTACTTAGGACAGGTAAATATTCGGTATGTACTTTACATCTCTCTCTTACAGTAGGTTGTAAGAAGCTGTTTCTTTTCATGCTAACTATCGGTACCTCTAAAATTGTAAATTCTTTGCTAGACAACACACAATACTTGACTACTTTAAATTGCAGTACTTTGCCCCTCTTCCCTATATTATATACTCTTTGCTACTACGAATAATCAATATTCGTAAAATTTAAAGACACCCTGTAATACAATAATTTGGCCAATAAGTAATTGATTTCCTTACTGAAGATATACATGAGCTGTTCAATGATAATTAATTAGATACAACTATAGCAGTATGAATTCGTAACCATAGCAATTACAATTTTCCAGTTTCTCAAATATCGTAGATACTCGCTTTAGAAAGTACCTACAGGACATCCCTTTTATACACAGATGAAATGACTATTGTAATTGTAATAATAAGCATGTTTGTCTTTTAAAATCAAGTATCAGGTTTCATGTCATAACGCCGATGGTTCTCGTAAATGTTGCTACACGTCAGTTTAATTTGATCTACACGTACGTATATCCCATGTTTATAAGTTCGTCTTTCTTAGAACTTTATGAAACTCACTAACAGTTTTCGTTTTGGGAGATCACTTTTAAATTGTGAGATTGCGACATCTATCAGATAATAGCTGCACTAATTGTGCGATAAAATGCCAGTAAATTGTGACGTCACCATTTTTCGACACTTTTTTCGAAAATTTTGGGCTTATGGTACGTATTTAAATACTGGCCTTTTAGTATATGATTCAGTTAACTTTTAGCTACCCGCTGAACTATTTCTTATTTTTAAATTCAACAAATTTTTTGCAATGTTTAATTCTTAATTACGCCTAATTTGTAATGAAAGTTTTACAGCAATTTGTTTCAACCACTAGAAGACAACCTGAACTATCACACTGGGTCCTTTTCCAGTCTAAATTTTGCAAGATTTTGATAAAAATTACGTAGAAAATTGTGTATAGTACCGCCATCTACGGTACTACAAAAATGAATTGCCCCTCTTAATACCATTGTTTATTAAGAAGTGATACTTACAGTTCACTGATTACAACAGATGAAATAATATTCTGTGGTATAACATATTCTATGTTTTGAAAATATTTGATTGATCAATCGTTCTGACATCTAGAAATTAGAAGAAGAATCAATTTTAGTTAAATTTTCTACAGCAGACAGCGCTACAATCGAAACCCTCCTGATATTTATGTCATTTACTCTTCTAGTTCATGTTATCCTACTATCCCGACTTGTTATTTGTCTTGAACTTGGCAGAAATTGTGCACTTAAAGCTTAAAAATGCCACAAATAAAAATGAAAAAAAATCCGTTATAATTAAATGAGATGCACACAGCACACCATCTTTTAGAGAATTTTAAGTCCTATCGGTGACGGATAATCTCAATTTTTATTAATAAAAAGGATTTTTGTAAATGAGAAAAATTTAATATCTTTGTCCGCGTTTTTTTAGCCATGACTCTCTCCATGAAATTTATTTTGAAAAAGAACCTGCGGCATACTTTCTGAGCACTGCAAATGTAAACTTAACAAGCACATGCACGACATGGGCTTGGTCGAAACACCATGCTGTAGAGGATGCTACACAGATGACGAGACGGCATACCACATACTTTGTGAGTGTCCCGTACTTTTCGAATTAACATGATTCATGTTGGGGGAATCCTGGCCGGTCATGGTTAAGTTTCGAGCCGCTTCTCTGTCCGGCATCCTCAGGTTTATCTCACGTGTCGGATGGCTTGAGTGACGTTGCTGGGTCGAACGACTCTAATCAGAGCCCGAATAGGTGGTCTATGTATCTATGCATGGTCTTCTGACCACCCTCACATTGTAATCCAGAATCTCCATCAAATTAATTAACTAATTGAGGTATCACTTTGAAATTTTCAGATATGTCAGAATTCAAATAATTATATTAACATCCACAAATTGGAATGTCCTTGTGGAAGGTGTAATCTGGATGAAACGCGATCAGATTTACTGTGATGGCTGCAAAACTTGGTTCCATCTTGAGTGCACTTCTCTCACAAGTAATGACTTCAAACGGCTGTCTGATGAAGAATACAATTGTAATAAATGTATTTTTATTGAAAACTCACAAACTTCAACATCTGAAACATCGTTCTACTTGTTCAAATAAATCTGTTGTGTTTCCGAGTGGTTTGAAAATTCATCAAGGTTTAAAACATCAAGATGTGTTAATGTTCCAAACAATGATAAGCAAAAAAAAGGATGATGAACTTCATAAGCTCTTACCTCGTTTGAAGAAGAAAAGCGGAGTGATTAAAAGGATTCCCAAAGGTGCAAGGACCCAAGCCGCGCATTGAGACTTTCATCAACAATGGACAACTGTGTGAAAATGAACGATATTCACTAGTGGGAGGAACTGCTAACTTTCACAAACAAAAACTTTAAGTCACCGTCACGTAATTCAAAAGAAACGACAAGATCCTTGGTGCAAGTAATCAAAAATAGATTAAGAAACACAGTTTTTGATAATAAACAAGATGATTAGGAACAGGAGGACATTATTGTTAAATAACCTGACATCATTTGCAATGAGAATCGAATCTGAGATAGTTGAAGGTGATATCAGAGGCGCCGTAAAAATTCTTTCATCTCAAGATAGCCTGACTCCATTGGATGAGGCTACTTGTGGTTCTTTATCAGAAGGATTTATGTATTACGCTTTATATAACACTTTTTATTATATTAATAATTCAATTTTCGTAATAATTTATTTAACATCTAAAATATTTATCATTAACAAAAAAATAACTTCTTTAATAGCATACTATTTTTAATAAAGTAAAAACTAAAACTATTGCAAGTTGGCACTGCCACATACTCCTCCCCCAGTAACCATTTCGAGGAATCTTAGTGGAAAACGTACTGTTCTACCAGCACACGTCTTCTGAGGTTCTTGAATAACTGGTGTCGGCTCAGGTACCGATATTGTAGATTTATCTGTGGTGTGTATATGTTCGGTATGCGGTCGTCATCTTCTTTGTCTCGCAAAGTATATGCCGGCTTGAGTCTGTCGATAGATACAGTTTGTGCACCATGTTGTCCAAGTATGGTAAAAAATTTGGGTGATCTTTTTATTATCTTAAATGGACCATCATACGTTGGATGCAGAGGTTTTTTATTTGCATCAATCCTAAGAAACACGTGTAGTTTTATGTAAATCTTTATGAATAAATATTTTGGGTTGATGATGTTCTGATAGGATAGGTTGCATCTGTCTCATTTGTTCTCTCAATTTAGTTAGAAACATTGGAAAATTCTCTTCATGTTGTCGCTGTTCTATCATGTCAGCTGGAAGATATAAATGAGTTCCATATGTAACTTCTGCTGGACTAGTATCGAAATCAATTACTAATTGCGTCCTTAACCCTAACAAAATAATCGGTAATTTGGAAACCCAATCTTCACTCATTTGAGCCTTAATTGCACATTTCAATGTTCTGTGCCATCGTTCTATTTTGCCATTTGAAGCTGGATGATATGCTGTGGTTTTAATATGTTCTACACCCAGAAAGCTTAGTTAACTTTTCAAAAAGGGAACAATCAAATTGTCTACCTCTGTCTGTAGTAATTCGTTCGTAAAAACCTATCGATCATTGTAAGTAGATATTTATATCCTTGTGAAGGAGGTAAGGGTCCAACAATATCTAAATTTATATGTTGAAATCTTTGCTGCACCTTTGAATAAGCTGCAAGTGGACTATGAGTGTGTCGTGTAATTTTGACTTTCTGACATGCTTGTGTCCACTGTGTAATATCTTTTTTTATACCGGTCCATACATATCTTTTAGTTACCAAATCAATAGTCGACTTGATATCTGGATGAGTCATAGAGTGCAGTGAATTGAAAATTCTTTTTCTCAAAGGTTCTGGTATAAACGGACGTAGATTGTCGGTCGATACGTCACAAAATATTTTTTTACTGTTTGATAATATTATAGATTTTAATTGTAACGAATTTGTAGGGTTGGCGATTAGTTGCTGTAATTCTTCATCAGATTCTTGTGCATGAGCTATTTCTTCATGTGATATAATGGATGGTACTTGTATATCACAAATTCGTGAGCAATTAAAATCTACTTATACCTATATACCTATACCAGTGCTGTAGTGTATCAACGGAGAGATTTAATCCTCAGAACTAGTTGTAGGTTGCAGTGTTATGGCCCTCTGTACTGACTTTATCGGAACAAGATACAAGTTATATTGCTGAATAAAGCATGTGTTTTTTTTCTGTCGGGGTCACCAATTTATGGTTCTTTGTCAGAAGGATTTATGTATTACGCTTTATATAATACTTTTTATTATATTTAAATAATTAAATTTTCGTAATTTGACATCTAAAATATTTATCATTAACAAAAAACTAACTTCTTTAATAGCATACTATTTTTAATAAAGTAAAAACTAAAACTATTGCCAGTTGGCACTGCCACATTATAAAACACTCCTTCAGAAGCATCCACGATCTAAGAGCCAAGAGTTCAACGCTCAGATTTCCAAATCAATCGATATTCCACAAGCATTAACGGTTAAACCTTATGAGGTAATGGCAGCAGTGAAATCATTTCCTAACGGATCAGCTGTGGGAATCGACGGTTTAAAACCACAACATTTGAAAGACCTACTCTCCACTAACATAGGACCGGCAACAGTTAAAGTATTACATTCTTTGACAAACCTTTGTAATTTCCTACTTGTTGGCAATGTGAACACAGCAGTGTGCCCGACACTTTATGGTGCATCCTTGTGTGTCCTCACAAAAAAAGATGGAGGTGCCCGTCCAATTGCTTTAGAAACAACACTTAGAAGACTCACAGCAAAGTTAGCGAGTAGAGAACAGTAAAATCAGAGGTAGCAGCCTTGCTCTGCCCCCATCAATTAGGTGTTGCAATTGGTGGTGGTTGTGAAGCAGCAGTACATGCTTTGAGAAAGTATGTCCTTGCGGAAAAAGGCAGTAAGAAAGTGGTGTTGAAAATTGATTACAAGAACGCTTTCCACTATGTGGACAGAGATTCGATGCTGACATCGGTTCTAAACAGCACACCTGCAATCTTCGCCTTCATGAACCAATGCTAAGAACAACCATCGTCACTATTTTATGGAAACAAAATTATTTCATCGGAGGTAAGCTGCCAATTAACAAGGGGATCCATGTGGACCATTGGGTTTTAGTCTAACAATTCATCCCATAGTTCAGAGCCAACGAATCAGGTGATTGGTTGAACACTCTTCCATCTCGAACTGTTGAAACCTTACTGGAAAACAATTGTTTCGGGATATCGATTGATCTAAGACTAGGTTGTGATATATGTACACCTCATTCATGCTTATGTGGTGCAAAAGTGTCTGCAATGGGTTCACATGGACTCAGTTGTAGGAAGAGTGCAGTACGTTTCTCTAGAGATACTGAAATTAACAACATTGTATGTCGGGCTCTGCAGACAATTAATATTCCGTCAAGTTCAGAACCACCAGGAATCTGCAGGGAAAATGGAAAGCGTGTTGACGTGTTGATGGGATGACCAACATTCCTTGGAGTAGCGGTAAACATCTTGTTTGGGATACAACCATAGTGGATATGGTAGCTCCATCCTACCCATCACATTCAGCAAAGAACTGTGGATATGAGGCCAAAGTCGCAGCTAACAAACAGAGGAACAAATACAGATCCGTGGTGGATGATAATTACATTTTTGTCCCCATTGCAATAGAGACCTTAGGGCCCTGGTGCGAAGAAGCTCTAACACTTCCGAATTTCGTAGAAAAATTGATATGGAATAAAACTGGTGAAAAAAATTCAAAATCCTATCTGTTTCAAAGGATTATTATAGCTCTGCAAAGGGGAAATGCCGCATCTGTTATGGGAACTTTTAGACAGTCACTTTATTAAAAAAAAAATGAATGAAAGTTTTTATATTCTCTAAGATATTTACTTATTTATTTATTTAATTTTTTTTTTCGTTAACCACAGTTATATGAAATGTTTATAGAACTTGAATAAAAATTTGCAACCACTATAACGCAGCCCGTCACAGTGTAATTATTTTTCAAATGTAATAAATATCTTTGTGTAAATAATTTATATAACTGACAATCGGCAAATCACCTATATACCTATTGATAACTTCAACATGAAGGCAACTACCAAAAGTTATCAAAAATACCTCGAAATATTGCAATAAAATCGAGAGAATTACATGCAAAAGTTTTTACAAAAAAAGTTAGATCTTAATCGTTTATTGTTGTCTTTTTGTTACATACAATTCTTAGGTACAACGTGCGAGTGCTCACATAGCTCTTTTCGTTCTATACAATGATACGGTTAGTCAAAGTCAATAATTATAAAAAGCACAATGCCATTTATTTATGATAAAAAGTGAACAACAAAAGGATTTCCGTTCACGCCGACATTTATGATATACTTAGGTCCGTTCCATTTTTGCCTGTGAGTGGTTTTGCTTGTGTGGGCCACACTTCTGCCGCAGCTTCTACTACACGTGTAGTGCTTTGTTGCTGGACTTAATTCTATAAACAAATAGCGTTACAGGAAAAACTATCTGCCCCTGTCGTCATTTACCATCTACTTCAGAGTTTATTGATTCTGCAACAGTTTCTTGAGTTTTGTCAAAAATTACAAACTCCAGTTACAAGAATGCCGTCTTCCTCAGATCTGTAGAAGCAGTAATAAAATACATAAAAATAGAAAGCTCCAAACATAATTGCACTCCTTTCTTCTTCGTCATCTACAGTGTACATGGGGTCATGTGGACATACCATCTTATCAATAATTCATATATTTTCTAACCCTGACTTTAGTCAACGCCCTGACATACACCTACACGACTTCTACACTCCATCGTTGTAATACCAACATGTTCATCGCAGATAGAACATACTTATACATCACACACTTGTATTAATGTAAAATGCATTCGATATATTGTGATTGAGACAAATTACTCTGTTTTATAAGAATACCAAGGGCACAGATCCAGATGTGATACATGAACCACCTCACTTATTTTTAACAATCAAACTACGTAAGACGTATACTGTGGTGTTCATGGTGGTGTAACGTAAGACCATCACCATCGGCAACAATTATTGTTATGTGTATACAAAAATACACGTAACCTCACTAATATCCTCAAATATTGTGTTATAGGAATAAAATTAGCGCTCGCCCTAAAAACGGTTACTGTTCCCAATAATAAATAACATAACTGATAATGTTTAAATAAGGGTTATGGGTTATATTTTAAGATTATTTACATTACAAAAGACGAATCAACATTCTGTGGTATTACATATTCTATGTTTTGAAAATTTTTGATCAATTGTTCTGACATCCATGCTGACATCTAGAAATTAGAAGAAGAATCAATTTTAGTTACATTTTCTACAGCAGATAGCGCTACTATCTACAACTCACCGTGAACTCACCTACAACTCTCCTGATACTTTTGTCTTTTGTCGTTTTATTCTTTCAGTTCATGTGATCCTGATAGACTAACCTAACTAGCCCATTTTGAAATTGTTGGCAGAAAATGCGACAGATCAAAATGAAAAAAAATATTTCGTTATAATTATAACTAAATGAGATGCACACCGTCTTTTGGAGAATTTCAAGTCGCATAATTTTAATTTTTATTAATAAAAGGATTTTTATAAATGAGAAAAATGTAATATTCATCGTGTTTATTTAGCCACGACTCTCTCCATCAAATTCATTTTGAAAAAGAACCTGCGGCTACTTGTGGGCATACTTTCTGAGCACTGTAAACTGAACAAGCACATGCACCACATGGGCTTCGTCGAATCACCATCCTGTAGACTGTAGAGGATGCGCTACACAGACGACAACACATACTTTGTGAGTGCCCCGTACTTGTCAAATTGAGACGATCCATGTTAGGGGAATGCTGGCCGGACATGGCTAAGTTTAACGCCGCTTCTCCGTCCAGCATTCTCAGGTTTATCTCACGTGTGCGATGCATTGAGTGACGTTGCTGGGTGTAATGACTCTAATCAGGGAGGTAGCACAAAGGGCCGGTATACCTAGGTGACCTATGTGCACTTCTGACTACCCTCGCATCGTAATACAGAATCTCCATCTAATTAATTAACTAATGGAGGTATCACTTTGAAATTTTTAAAATTTGCAGCCGCTATACGGTGCCTTTTACAGTTTAATTATTTTTCAAATGCAATAATTGGCTTGTGTGTAAATAATTCGTATAAGCAAAAGCAGCTATCGGCAGATCGTGTATAGAAAACATCAATATGACGGCATTTACTCGAAGTTACAAAAATACCTCGTCATATTGGATTGAAATTGATATATCGTAAATCAGATAATACACAATTATACAGATCTTTATTTATTAAACAACTGAAAAACTATTATTCAACTATTCTAACAAGTATCTATGACTCTAGTTACCAAATTATATTAATTAAAGAAATATAACTTAAACAAATCCTCCCCTTCATAAATTTAGCCGCTGTACTGGCTTACAAACTCTTTTTGGTCTACTGTTTACTTCAGCTGACACTGCCTGTTGGGTTTTAATCAGCTCCACCTCTACCCTTGGCACGCATGCACGATTTACACTCAACCGCGTTTTCTCACCAGAAGCCACTGCTTCCTCCAATTCTACTACATCACCTGCATCACGCAACATTTGGTTCAGGTGTCGCTTCCAGATTTGCTCATTCTCTAATTTACACAAATATATTCTGTCTCCCATCACTTTCTCAATTACGGCCTTTGTCCAAGTTTTTCGATTAGGGTTTCTATAGTCTCTACATAACACCCTATCTCCCTCTTTAAAAACCTCATTTCAACTCCCTGTATTATTTTCTCTCTTGCACTTATGATTTTTATTTACTAGCAAGTCTAACCTTGTCATTAATTTATGCTTAAATACTGAGCTACTTAGGTACTACCCCTGTACTATTATGTACCGAGTTTCTATAATGAAACAAGTATCTATTAATTACAGTTTCTAAAGGTACATTTTTACCATTCTCTTCTTTCAACGCTTTATACAATGCTTGCTTAACAGACTTAACTGCATTTTCAGCAATTCCATTTGTCGCAGCGTGGTAAGGTGGAGATGTCAAAAACTTTATGCCATTATTAGCAAGGAAATTAGAAAACTCTCTTGACACTAGCTGTGAACCATTGTCAGTTACCACCACCCTGGGCAAACCATAACGTGCAAATGATTCTCTAAATTTCTCAATGGTGTGTTTAGCATCGGTGGACGCTATAACAAATACTTCTGGCCATCTAGTATACGTATCAACAATGATTAATATCATCCTACCTTTGATAGGTCCCAAAAAATCAGCATGCACTCATTCGTACATATAAGTCCCTTTCACACAAGGTATTACTACTGCCTTGTTAGGTTCCCTCCTACAACTACCACATACTTTACAATTATGAACAAATTTTTCAATTTCATGTAACAAGTATCTATGACTCTAGTTACCAAATTATATTAATTAAAGAAATATAACTTCAACAGGATACTACAGAAATGAAGAAAATGAATTGGAAAAATTTTTAGAAAAAGAATTAGATTCACTATCGTTTATGGTTCAAGAATTACTACAGGCGCCTATGACACTGGGACAGTGGAACGTATGTAGGTACTCGTACTACACATGGATGGTTCCAATTGAAGAAAATCGGTCCACTGTAATGCGAGTGTGTCATGCATGGTTTGAAGATCGCAAGGAAGGGCAACGGCCTGGTCTGGAATCAACTCTTTTGGAATTCAACAAGTACTAACTTTCTGGTATCCCACCTAGTAAACAAAGTGCAAGTGAGGTACATTGAACAATGTAACTGAACGACGTTTAAAATGATTGTTGTGTTTTTGGAAGATCCTGGACGTCAGAAAAGGGGATGATTAGAAACACTTGCCAATTGGCAAATTAACTATACTTAGAATCCAGAATACAAGCAGACGTTGTAAGTAATCAAAGGTTTATAATTTAATTTATAATTCACCGCAGCGCAGGATACAATTTCCAGAAGGTTGTGGAAGTGGCTGCTTCTAGAACATTATCGAGGAAGGTCCACTCGATTGGTGGTCCAGATTCTACATGAATTACAGGCCATTTGGCTAATTTGTAATATGATAACTATTGTAATAGTAGATACCTAATAGTAGGTATGAATTACCTTATATTTATTATTGTTACGCTTTGTAATTTTGCGAGACTTAAATAAAGTTGAAATTTGAGCGTGTTGCTATTTTTGAATTTCGTCTTCTTTAACTTCCTACTATTCAGTACATTAAGAAGTGTGTTCTTGTCAAAAGTTAAATTATGTAAAGGAGGAAATAGAGGAATAGATGAAAAAAAGAGTAAAAGTTTAGAATTCTCTTATTATTTTTCCACATTATTATTATCAATTTTCATTATGTGACCACAGAGATACACAATTTAACAATCGTTTAATAGTAATCAACACAATTACAAAACAAAGTAGCATTTATTTTTAAATTTTAAAATAAGGTTCAAAATTTAATTCTTTGGGCATCCACTGTAGCATAATGAACTCTGGAAAAAATTAGAGTTTTAAATAAAACAAAGGAGCTTGGGCTAAATTTAAAAAAGACTTTGGTTCGTCATATCATTTTTGGACACTTCTTTGGACAATAGGGACCTAAGCTAAAATCCGAAACCGTAAGACAACATTAATAAATGAAGCAGCCTTACAGCAGTGTGTCGTAGTCGCAGCGATTCGACAATCAAGCGAAAAGAAAGCTCGGGGTCTCCATTCGAAACGTTTATTGGGAGAAACGTCTTGCAAAAAGTAAGTGGCACCATCTAGTAATGAATGATTTGTTTAGAACATAAAAAACCTTTCGACAATGGTCCTTGTAGAACCGGTGGAACATTATGACAATTATTTCCCCGAATAAAAAACATAATATTGTTTTCTGGTGTCCGTCCTCAAAAGCTAGTACTGTCACCAAAAATTGGAATATTGTATTGACCAACTAGGTATATTAAGTATAATAAAATAAACACGAATCGCTGTTAGTTTTTTCCTGCCACTTTCACTGTCTGTGGTAGCGGCCCGAACTTATGTTCCACCTCTGTATATCACCTACGTTCTTTTACATCAGACAATACAAAACTGCAACTTGAATAAATGATAATGTTCTTCTTTGCTATTCAGTTTTACAATAATACAAACTGAGTGATAACATTTTGTGTGAAGAGTGCAGATACAAATAATCTTACTGCAAAAAGAGTATTTAATGTCGTTATATTATTATTAAAGTCAGAACAGTTTATTATACTTTAACTTATTAATCTACTTAACAATCGATAAACTCTTAAATGAAAACTATAAGGAAACTGGAAACATATCTTTTAATTTATCTTAATGTCATCAATTCCACCACTTGTAACAGTAAATTCGACTTCATTCGCTGCAAGGTTAGGACTGTCATATACTTTAGCTATTCTTTTCCCATTTAGTACTTTACGTAGAGAAATACGAGTGGTCGATGCGTGTGCTAAAATGTTACCACCGACAGGTTGTTGAGGATCGCCTTGCTCCAAGTTATTAAGATTGGACGTAATTTGATTAGTAATAAAAATGGCAATATTATATTCCTCGCTAATTTTCTGTAAGCAGGCCATCAGTTGACCCAACCTGTGCTGACGATGTGCCATTTCTTTACGTCCATAATAATCGACTCGAAAATGTGCAATTATCGAATCGACTATCAATAATTTGAAAACTCCGGCTTCCCTGTGAAGCATTTCCGCAACATTCTTAAGTAATTCATACTGGTGCTCGCTGGTGTAAGCACGTGCACATAAAATATTTTCTAAAACCGTATTTTCGTCCAAATTAAAACGATATGCGATAGAACGTAAGCGATCAGTACGACTATAAATATATTAAGAAAAGAAATTCGGTAAAAGTAACAACGGTTGCATATAAAAGGATACAACGTATGCTCGGTATCAATAAATATCACTTTCCCACCAATGTATCCATTAGGACCAGGCATTTGGGCGGTTACACAGAGTGTATGCGATAACTGAGTCTTCCCACTTCCCGACTCTCCAAACACCTCGGTTATCGCCATAGATTCGATTCCACCGTCGAGTAATTTACTAAAATTTATTTATTACGATTACAACTTACTTAAAAAATCATCCGCACTTACTCGAATGCCTTACTACCGGTGCTCAACTTAAAAATTTGGTTACGTTGATCGACTTCCAGGGCAGTTGTGAAACTGTTAACGAACGATACTTTCGTGCACGCCTCTTTAATTTTTACAATCTTCTTGTCGTCGAATCCCTCAATTTCCAACAGTTTCTTAGGAATAGTCATTTGTACACCTTTTATCGTGTTAATTCCGGCATCTTTTAGTCGTTTTACATCATCGAGAGCAATACCTAGATCGAGGAGTAGAACGATATCTTGAAAGAAGCATTCTTCTTCCTCTAAATCTCCAAGGTTTTCCTCCGAAGTGGGGATACTTTTTTCTTGTTCTATTAAATCGAGAACTGCAGTTTCCATGGCTAAAATTTTTATTTTAAAATTTCTGTTTAAAATTTTCAAACTGATCTGCGACAGTGGCGCCTTATATGGCGGAAATTGAGTGAATCAAAGAGATGTAAAAGCAGGGTTGGATTCAGGCGCTCATAAAATTATCGTCTATGGGATTAAAAATATACTACTTGGTAGTTGCAATAAAATTATACTACGTTCCATTTTATGTTAGTATAATGTTAAGTAGTATAATTATACTACGAAATCCAACCCTGTGTCTGATGTTATTTCAACATCATTTGAATTTCTCACAATATACACTAGATTAGATTTATTTACTATAGTAATGTACAGGGGTGGATAGTCACAAAATACTTGAATTGAAAATACAGTATTTGAAATACATTTGTATTTTGTATTTTGTATTTGATGATTTTTCTCTAAAGTATTTTGAATTTTGCATTTGAAATACATTCAATGTATGTATTTTGCCCACCGCAATGTTAACGATAGGTTCAGAGTGAATTCTAAGTACCTACACATTTTCAAGAACCTACCCATAAAGCTTTCCTAGAAACGTCGAAATTAATCTCCCAAAAAAACACCCTGTATGCGTATAGCGGTATTTTTGTATTTCAAATATTGTATTTGTATTTTGTATTTTTAAAAATAATATAAAAGTATCGCGTATTTTGTATTTCAAATACATTTCTAGGAATATCTTGTAATTTGTATTTGAAATACGTTAGTGCATGTATTTTGCCCAGCCCTGGCTAATGTACAGTGTGTACAACTAAGAAATGAGGCCCCCATTACTCAGAAACTATTTGAGATTAAGGAGTGAAATAAAAAATCTTATAATAAACGTGGCCAAGAAAAAATGCTGGAAATTATTTTTAATTTCCTACCATTGCCGCCAGGGGGCGTTTCACTGATTTCAATTTGAAATTCCCATTTATTGGCCAATTTTCCTCAGTAATGTATTTAAAAAAATTTATTCATTGTAAACTAGTGATCAATATCAAAACCTTTGTTTAATGAATTTTTACGATTGCTGTCAAAATATAGAGATAGGGAACCAAATTATGTGTTACTGGAAAAAATTGTGTAACTTCGAAATGGGTTGCTTGAATTTGTCAAGATAGCTCCCGGTGTAAAGAGAATACTTGATATTACCAAAAAATCCTAAACCACAACAATTTATGTCTTCATCTACCAATAGACGGCGCAACTTTACATGACAATTAAATAACTCCAAAAAGTTCCATTCAAAGTCGCACCGTTTCGGAGATATTGCCCTCTAAAGATCCAAATAGAGGGTCCCTTCGCAGAGCCCTTTCCTCCATTATCGTACAAATGAGACACTTATAGGTGGACTTAATACACTTTTTCTACTTTAAACTGTCTTTTATGAAGTAAACTAACATATCCTGCAATTTTTTCGAATAAAAAATTTCTTCACTTTTTGGCCAAAAAAGCAAGGCTAAAAAACGAACTCTCGAAATTCGACCAAGTAACGACTGTTTCTTTTAGATCATTAGACGCCAATGAAATAACTCCAATCCGTTCCATTCTAAGTCGCACCGTTTCGGAGACATCGCACTTTAAAGATCCAAATAGAGGGTCCCTTCGCAGAGCCCTTTCCTCCATTATAGTACAAATGAGACACTTACAGCTCGACCTGGTACACTTTTTTTACTATAAACTATCTTTTATGAAGTAAACTAACATATTTTGAACTTATCTCGAACAAAAAATTTCTTTATTTTTTTGCAAAAAAAGCAAGGTTAACCCCTTTGAGTTTTTTCAGGCTAAAAAACGAACTCTCGAAATTCGACCAAGTAACGATTGTTTCTTTTAGATCGTTAGACGACAATTAAATAATTCCAAACCGTTCCATTCTAAGTCGAACCGTTTCGGAGATATCGCACTTTAAAGATCCAAATAGAGGGTCCCTTCGCAGCGCCCTTTCCTCCATTACCGTACAAATGAGACACTTACAGCTCGACCTGGTACACTTTTTTTACTCTAAACTATCTTTTATGAAGTAAACTAACATATTTTGAACTTATCTCGAACAAAAAATTTCTTTATTTTTTTGCAAAAAAAGCAAGGTTAACCCCTTTGAGTTTTTTCAGGCTAAAAAACGAACTCTCGAAATTCGACCAAGTAACGATTGTTTCTTTTAGATCGTTAGACGACAATTAAATAATTCCAAACCGTTCCATTCTAAGTCGAACCGTTTCGGAGATATCGCACTTTAAAGATCCAAATAGAGGGTCCCTTCGCAGCGCCCTTTCCTCCATTACCGTACAAATGAGACACTTACAGCTCGACCTGGTACACTTTTTTTACTCTAAACTATCTTTTATGAAGTAAACTAACATATTTTGAACTTATCTCGAACAAAAAATTTCTTCATTTTTTTGCAAAAAAAGCAAGGTTAACCCCTTTGAGTTTTTTCAGGCTAAAAAACGAACTCTCGAAATTCGACCAAGTAACGATTGTTTCTTTTAGATCGTTAGACGACAATTAAATAATTCCAAACCGTTCCATTCTAAGTCGAACCGTTTCGGAGATATCGCACTTTAAAGATCCAAATAGAGGGTCCCTTCGCAGCGCCCTTTCCTCCATTACCGTACAAATGAGACACTTACAGCTCGACCTGGTACACTTTTTTTACTCTAAACTATCTTTTATGAAGTAAACTAACATATTTTGAACTTATCTCGAACAAAAAATTTCTTCATTTTTTTGCAAAAAAAGCAAGGTTAACCCCTTTGAGTTTTTTCAGGCTAAAAAACGAACTCTCGAAATTCGACCAAGTAACGATTGTTTCTTTTAGATCGTTAGACGACAATTAAATAATTCCAAACCGTTCCATTCTAAGTCGAACCGTTTCGGAGATATCGCACTTTAAAGATCCAAATAGAGGGTCCCTTCGCAGCGCCCTTTCCTCCATTACCGTACAAATGAGACACTTACAGCTCGACCTGGTACACTTTTTTTACTCTAAACTATCTTTTATGAAGTAAACTAACATATTTTGAACTTATCTCGAACAAAAAATTTCTTCATTTTTTTGCAAAAAAAGCAAGGTTAACCCCTTTGAGTTTTTTCAGGCTAAAAAACGAACTCTCGAAATTCGACCAAGTAACGATTGTTTCTTTTAGATCGTTAGACGACAATTAAATAATTCCAAACCGTTCCATTCTAAGTCGAACCGTTTCGGAGATATCGCACTTTAAAGATCCAAATAGAGGGTCCCTTCGCAGCGCCCTTTCCTCCATTACCGTACAAATGAGACACTTACAGCTCGACCTGGTACACTTTTTTTACTCTAAACTATCTTTTATGAAGTAAACTAACATATTTTGAACTTATCTCGAACAAAAAATTTCTTCATTTTTTTGCAAAAAAAGCAAGGTTAACCCCTTTGAGTTTTTTCAGGCTAAAAAACGAACTCTCGAAATTCGACCAAGTAACGATTGTTTCTTTTAGATCGTTAGACGACAATTAAATAATTCCAAACCGTTCCATTCTAAGTCGAACCGTTTCGGAGATATCGCACTTTAAAGATCCAAATAGAGGGTCCCTTCGCAGCGCCCTTTCCTCCATTACCGTACAAATGAGACACTTACAGCTCGACCTGGTACACTTTTTTTACTCTAAACTATCTTTTATGAAGTAAACTAACATATTTTGAACTTATCTCGAACAAAAAATTTCTTCATTTTTTTGCAAAAAAAGCAAGGTTAACCCCTTTGAGTTTTTTCAGGCTAAAAAACGAACTCTCGAAATTCGACCAAGTAACGATTGTTTCTTTTAGATCGTTAGACGACAATTAAATAATTCCAAACCGTTCCATTCTAAGTCGAACCGTTTCGGAGATATCGCACTTTAAAGATCCAAATAGAGGGTCCCTTCGCAGCGCCCTTTCCTCCATTACCGTACAAATGAGACACTTACAGCTCGACCTGGTACACTTTTTTTACTCTAAACTATCTTTTATGAAGTAAACTAACATATTTTGAACTTATCTCGAACAAAAAATTTCTTCATTTTTTTGCAAAAAAAGCAAGGTTAACCCCTTTGAGTTTTTTCAGGCTAAAAAACGAACTCTCGAAATTCGACCAAGTAACGATTGTTTCTTTTAGATCGTTAGACGACAATTAAATAATTCCAAACCGTTCCATTCTAAGTCGAACCGTTTCGGAGATATCGCACTTTAAAGATCCAAATAGAGGGTCCCTTCGCAGCGCCCTTTCCTCCATTACCGTACAAATGAGACACTTACAGCTCGACCTGGTACACTTTTTTACTCTAAACTATCTTTTATGAAGTAAACTAACATATTTTGAACTTATCTCGAACAAAAAATTTCTTCATTTTTTTGCAAAAAAAGCAAGGTTAACCCCTTTGAGTTTTTTCAGGCTAAAAAACGAACTCTCGAAATTCGACCAAGTAACGATTGTTTCTTTTAGATCGTTAGACGACAATTAAATAATTCCAAACCGTTCCATTCTAAGTCGAACCGTTTCGGAGATATCGCACTTTAAAGATCCAAATAGAGGGTCCCTTCGCAGCGCCCTTTCCTCCATTACCGTACAAATGAGACACTTACAGCTCGACCTGGTACACTTTTTTTACTCTAAACTATCTTTTATGAAGTAAACTAACATATTTTGAACTTATCTCGAACAAAAAATTTCTTCATTTTTTTGCAAAAAAAGCAAGGTTAACCCCTTTGAGTTTTTTCAGGCTAAAAAACGAACTCTCGAAATTCGACCAAGTAACGATTGTTTCTTTTAGATCGTTAGACGACAATTAAATAATTCCAAACCGTTCCATTCTAAGTCGAACCGTTTCGGAGATATCGCACTTTAAAGATCCAAATAGAGGGTCCCTTCGCAGCGCCCTTTCCTCCATTACCGTACAAATGAGACACTTACAGCTCGACCTGGTACACTTTTTTTACTCTAAACTATCTTTTATGAAGTAAACTAACATATTTTGAACTTATCTCGAACAAAAAATTTCTTCATTTTTTTGCAAAAAAAGCAAGGTTAACCCCTTTGAGTTTTTTCAGGCTAAAAAACGAACTCTCGAAATTCGACCAAGTAACGATTGTTTCTTTTAGATCGTTA
Organism: Pyrocoelia pectoralis; assembly: GCA_036250285.1. NCBI lineage: Eukaryota > Metazoa > Arthropoda > Insecta > Coleoptera > Lampyridae > Pyrocoelia > Pyrocoelia pectoralis. The sequence goes on along the minus strand of CM070079.1, from coordinate 2,603,373 downwards.
GACGACAATTAAATAATTCCAAACCGTTCCATTCTAAGTCGAACCGTTTCGGAGATATCGCACTTTAAAGATCCAAATAGAGGGTCCCTTCGCAGCGCCCTTTCCTCCATTACCGTACAAATGAGACACTTACAGCTCGACCTGGTACACTTTTTTTACTCTAAACTATCTTTTATGAAGTAAACTAACATATTTTGAACTTATCTCGAACAAAAAATTTCTTCATTTTTTTGCAAAAAAAGCAAGGTTAACCCCTTTGAGTTTTTTCAGGCTAAAAAACGAACTCTCGAAATTCGACCAAGTAACGATTGTTTCTTTTAGATCGTTAGACGACAATTAAATAATTCCAAACCGTTCCATTCTAAGTCGAACCGTTTCGGAGATATCGCACTTTAAAGATCCAAATAGAGGGTCCCTTCGCAGCGCCCTTTCCTCCATTACCGTACAAATGAGACACTTACAGCTCGACCTGGTACACTTTTTTTACTCTAAACTATCTTTTATGAAGTAAACTAACATATTTTGAACTTATCTCGAACAAAAAATTTCTTCATTTTTTTGCAAAAAAAGCAAGGTTAACCCCTTTGAGTTTTTTCAGGCTAAAAAACGAACTCTCGAAATTCGACCAAGTAACGATTGTTTCTTTTAGATCGTTAGACGACAATTAAATAATTCCAAACCGTTCCATTCTAAGTCGAACCGTTTCGGAGATATCGCACTTTAAAGATCCAAATAGAGGGTCCCTTCGCAGCGCCCTTTCCTCCATTACCGTACAAATGAGACACTTACAGCTCGACCTGGTACACTTTTTTTACTCTAAACTATCTTTTATGAAGTAAACTAACATATTTTGAACTTATCTCGAACAAAAAATTTCTTCATTTTTTTGCAAAAAAAGCAAGGTTAACCCCTTTGAGTTTTTTCAGGCTAAAAAACGAACTCTCGAAATTCGACCAAGTAACGATTGTTTCTTTTAGATCGTTAGACGACAATTAAATAATTCCAAACCGTTCCATTCTAAGTCGAACCGTTTCGGAGATATCGCACTTTAAAGATCCAAATAGAGGGTCCCTTCGCAGCGCCCTTTCCTCCATTACCGTACAAATGAGACACTTACAGCTCGACCTGGTACACTTTTTTTACTCTAAACTATCTTTTATGAAGTAAACTAACATATTTTGAACTTATCTCGAACAAAAAATTTCTTCATTTTTTTGCAAAAAAAGCAAGGTTAACCCCTTTGAGTTTTTTCAGGCTAAAAAACGAACTCTCGAAATTCGACCAAGTAACGATTGTTTCTTTTAGATCGTTAGACGACAATTAAATAATTCCAAACCGTTCCATTCTAAGTCGAACCGTTTCGGAGATATCGCACTTTAAAGATCCAAATAGAGGGTCCCTTCGCAGCGCCCTTTCCTCCATTACCGTACAAATGAGACACTTACAGCTCGACCTGGTACACTTTTTTTACTCTAAACTATCTTTTATGAAGTAAACTAACATATTTTGAACTTATCTCGAACAAAAAATTTCTTCATTTTTTTGCAAAAAAAGCAAGGTTAACCCCTTTGAGTTTTTTCAGGCTAAAAAACGAACTCTCGAAATTCGACCAAGTAACGATTGTTTCTTTTAGATCGTTAGACGACAATTAAATAATTCCAAACCGTTCCATTCTAAGTCGAACCGTTTCGGAGATATCGCACTTTAAAGATCCAAATAGAGGGTCCCTTCGCAGCGCCCTTTCCTCCATTACCGTACAAATGAGACACTTACAGCTCGACCTGGTACACTTTTTTTACTCTAAACTATCTTTTATGAAGTAAACTAACATATTTTGAACTTATCTCGAACAAAAAATTTCTTCATTTTTTTGCAAAAAAAGCAAGGTTAACCCCTTTGAGTTTTTTCAGGCTAAAAAACGAACTCTCGAAATTCGACCAAGTAACGATTGTTTCTTTTAGATCGTTAGACGACAATTAAATAATTCCAAACCGTTCCATTCTAAGTCGAACCGTTTCGGAGATATCGCACTTTAAAGATCCAAATAGAGGGTCCCTTCGCAGCGCCCTTTCCTCCATTACCGTACAAATGAGACACTTACAGCTCGACCTGGTACACTTTTTTTACTCTAAACTATCTTTTATGAAGTAAACTAACATATTTTGAACTTATCTCGAACAAAAAATTTCTTCATTTTTTTGCAAAAAAAGCAAGGTTAACCCCTTTGAGTTTTTTCAGGCTAAAAAACGAACTCTCGAAATTCGACCAAGTAACGATTGTTTCTTTTAGATCGTTAGACGACAATTAAATAATTCCAAACCGTTCCATTCTAAGTCGAACCGTTTCGGAGATATCGCACTTTAAAGATCCAAATAGAGGGTCCCTTCGCAGCGCCCTTTCCTCCATTACCGTACAAATGAGACACTTACAGCTCGACCTGGTACACTTTTTTACTCTAAACTATCTTTTATGAAGTAAACTAACATATTTTGAACTTATCTCGAACAAAAAATTTCTTCATTTTTTTGCAAAAAAAGCAAGGTTAACCCCTTTGAGTTTTTTCAGGCTAAAAAACGAACTCTCGAAATTCGACCAAGTAACGATTGTTTCTTTTAGATCGTTAGACGACAATTAAATAATTCCAAACCGTTCCATTCTAAGTCGAACCGTTTCGGAGATATCGCACTTTAAAGATCCAAATAGAGGGTCCCTTCGCAGCGCCCTTTCCTCCATTACCGTACAAATGAGACACTTACAGCTCGACCTGGTACACTTTTTTTACTCTAAACTATCTTTTATGAAGTAAACTAACATATTTTGAACTTATCTCGAACAAAAAATTTCTTCATTTTTTGCAAAAAAAGCAAGGTTAACCCCTTTGAGTTTTTTCAGGCTAAAAAACGAACTCTCGAAATTCGACCAAGTAACGATTGTTTCTTTTAGATCGTTAGACGACAATTAAATAATTCCAAACCGTTCCATTCTAAGTCGAACCGTTTCGGAGATATCGCACTTTAAAGATCCAAATAGAGGGTCCCTTCGCAGCGCCCTTTCCTCCATTACCGTACAAATGAGACACTTACAGCTCGACCTGGTACACTTTTTTTACTCTAAACTATCTTTTATGAAGTAAACTAACATATTTTGAACTTATCTCGAACAAAAAATTTCTTCATTTTTTTGCAAAAAAAGCAAGGTTAACCCCTTTGAGTTTTTTCAGGCTAAAAAACGAACTCTCGAAATTCGACCAAGTAACGATTGTTTCTTTTAGATCGTTAGACGACAATTAAATAATTCCAAACCGTTCCATTCTAAGTCGAACCGTTTCGGAGATATCGCACTTTAAAGATCCAAATAGAGGGTCCCTTCGCAGCGCCCTTTCCTCCATTACCGTACAAATGAGACACTTACAGCTCGACCTGGTACACTTTTTTTACTCTAAACTATCTTTTATGAAGTAAACTAACATATTTTGAACTTATCTCGAACAAAAAATTTCTTCATTTTTTTGCAAAAAAAGCAAGGTTAACCCCTTTGAGTTTTTTCAGGCTAAAAAACGAACTCTCGAAATTCGACCAAGTAACGATTGTTTCTTTTAGATCGTTAGACGACAATTAAATAATTCCAAACCGTTCCATTCTAAGTCGAACCGTTTCGGAGATATCGCACTTTAAAGATCCAAATAGAGGGTCCCTTCGCAGCGCCCTTTCCTCCATTACCGTACAAATGAGACACTTACAGCTCGACCTGGTACACTTTTTTTACTCTAAACTATCTTTTATGAAGTAAACTAACATATTTTGAACTTATCTCGAACAAAAAATTTCTTCATTTTTTTGCAAAAAAAGCAAGGTTAACCCCTTTGAGTTTTTTCAGGCTAAAAAACGAACTCTCGAAATTCGACCAAGTAACGATTGTTTCTTTTAGATCGTTAGACGACAATTAAATAATTCCAAACCGTTCCATTCTAAGTCGAACCGTTTCGGAGATATCGCACTTTAAAGATCCAAATAGAGGGTCCCTTCGCAGCGCCCTTTCCTCCATTACCGTACAAATGAGACACTTACAGCTCGACCTGGTACACTTTTTTTACTCTAAACTATCTTTTATGAAGTAAACTAACATATTTTGAACTTATCTCGAACAAAAAATTTCTTCATTTTTTTGCAAAAAAAGCAAGGTTAACCCCTTTGAGTTTTTTCAGGCTAAAAAACGAACTCTCGAAATTCGACCAAGTAACGATTGTTTCTTTTAGATCGTTAGACGACAATTAAATAATTCCAAACCGTTCCATTCTAAGTCGAACCGTTTCGGAGATATCGCACTTTAAAGATCCAAATAGAGGGTCCCTTCGCAGCGCCCTTTCCTCCATTACCGTACAAATGAGACACTTACAGCTCGACCTGGTACACTTTTTTTACTCTAAACTATCTTTTATGAAGTAAACTAACATATTTTGAACTTATCTCGAACAAAAAATTTCTTCATTTTTTTGCAAAAAAAGCAAGGTTAACCCCTTTGAGTTTTTTCAGGCTAAAAAACGAACTCTCGAAATTCGACCAAGTAACGATTGTTTCTTTTAGATCGTTAGACGACAATTAAATAATTCCAAACCGTTCCATTCTAAGTCGAACCGTTTCGGAGATATCGCACTTTAAAGATCCAAATAGAGGGTCCCTTCGCAGCGCCCTTTCCTCCATTACCGTACAAATGAGACACTTACAGCTCGACCTGGTACACTTTTTTTACTCTAAACTATCTTTTATGAAGTAAACTAACATATTTTGAACTTATCTCGAACAAAAAATTTCTTCATTTTTTTGCAAAAAAAGCAAGGTTAACCCCTTTGAGTTTTTTCAGGCTAAAAAACGAACTCTCGAAATTCGACCAAGTAACGATTGTTTCTTTTAGATCGTTAGACGACAATTAAATAATTCCAAACCGTTCCATTCTAAGTCGAACCGTTTCGGAGATATCGCACTTTAAAGATCCAAATAGAGGGTCCCTTCGCAGCGCCCTTTCCTCCATTACCGTACAAATGAGACACTTACAGCTCGACCTGGTACACTTTTTTTACTCTAAACTATCTTTTATGAAGTAAACTAACATATTTTGAACTTATCTCGAACAAAAAATTTCTTCATTTTTTTGCAAAAAAAGCAAGGTTAACCCCTTTGAGTTTTTTCAGGCTAAAAAACGAACTCTCGAAATTCGACCAAGTAACGATTGTTTCTTTTAGATCGTTAGACGACAATTAAATAATTCCAAACCGTTCCATTCTAAGTCGAACCGTTTCGGAGATATCGCACTTTAAAGATCCAAATAGAGGGTCCCTTCGCAGCGCCCTTTCCTCCATTACCGTACAAATGAGACACTTACAGCTCGACCTGGTACACTTTTTTTACTCTAAACTATCTTTTATGAAGTAAACTAACATATTTTGAACTTATCTCGAACAAAAAATTTCTTCATTTTTTTGCAAAAAAAGCAAGGTTAACCCCTTTGAGTTTTTTCAGGCTAAAAAACGAACTCTCGAAATTCGACCAAGTAACGATTGTTTCTTTTAGATCGTTAGACGACAATTAAATAATTCCAAACCGTTCCATTCTAAGTCGAACCGTTTCGGAGATATCGCACTTTAAAGATCCAAATAGAGGGTCCCTTCGCAGCGCCCTTTCCTCCATTACCGTACAAATGAGACACTTACAGCTCGACCTGGTACACTTTTTTTACTCTAAACTATCTTTTATGAAGTAAACTAACATATTTTGAACTTATCTCGAACAAAAAATTTCTTCATTTTTTTGCAAAAAAAGCAAGGTTAACCCCTTTGAGTTTTTTCAGGCTAAAAAACGAACTCTCGAAATTCGACCAAGTAACGATTGTTTCTTTTAGATCGTTAGACGACAATTAAATAATTCCAAACCGTTCCATTCTAAGTCGAACCGTTTCGGAGATATCGCACTTTAAAGATCCAAATAGAGGGTCCCTTCGCAGCGCCCTTTCCTCCATTACCGTACAAATGAGACACTTACAGCTCGACCTGGTACACTTTTTTTACTCTAAACTATCTTTTATGAAGTAAACTAACATATTTTGAACTTATCTCGAACAAAAAATTTCTTCATTTTTTTGCAAAAAAAGCAAGGTTAACCCCTTTGAGTTTTTTCAGGCTAAAAAACGAACTCTCGAAATTCGACCAAGTAACGATTGTTTCTTTTAGATCGTTAGACGACAATTAAATAATTCCAAACCGTTCCATTCTAAGTCGAACCGTTTCGGAGATATCGCACTTTAAAGATCCAAATAGAGGGTCCCTTCGCAGCGCCCTTTCCTCCATTACCGTACAAATGAGACACTTACAGCTCGACCTGGTACACTTTTTTTACTCTAAACTATCTTTTATGAAGTAAACTAACATATTTTGAACTTATCTCGAACAAAAAATTTCTTCATTTTTTTGCAAAAAAAGCAAGGTTAACCCCTTTGAGTTTTTTCAGGCTAAAAAACGAACTCTCGAAATTCGACCAAGTAACGATTGTTTCTTTTAGATCGTTAGACGACAATTAAATAATTCCAAACCGTTCCATTCTAAGTCGAACCGTTTCGGAGATATCGCACTTTAAAGATCCAAATAGAGGGTCCCTTCGCAGCGCCCTTTCCTCCATTACCGTACAAATGAGACACTTACAGCTCGACCTGGTACACTTTTTTTACTCTAAACTATCTTTTATGAAGTAAACTAACATATTTTGAACTTATCTCGAACAAAAAATTTCTTCATTTTTTTGCAAAAAAAGCAAGGTTAACCCCTTTGAGTTTTTTCAGGCTAAAAAACGAACTCTCGAAATTCGACCAAGTAACGATTGTTTCTTTTAGATCGTTAGACGACAATTAAATAATTCCAAACCGTTCCATTCTAAGTCGAACCGTTTCGGAGATATCGCACTTTAAAGATCCAAATAGAGGGTCCCTTCGCAGCGCCCTTTCCTCCATTACCGTACAAATGAGACACTTACAGCTCGACCTGGTACACTTTTTTTACTCTAAACTATCTTTTATGAAGTAAACTAACATATTTTGAACTTATCTCGAACAAAAAATTTCTTCATTTTTTTGCAAAAAAAGCAAGGTTAACCCCTTTGAGTTTTTTCAGGCTAAAAAACGAACTCTCGTCTCGAATTCGACCAAGTAACGATTGTTTCTTTTAGATCGTTAGACGACAATTAAATAATTCCAAACCGTTCCATTCTAAGTCGAACCGTTTCGGAGATATCGCACTTTAAAGATCCAAATAGAGGGTCCCTTCGCAGCGCCCTTTCCTCCATTACCGTACAAATGAGACACTTACAGCTCGACCTGGTACACTTTTTTTACTCTAAACTATCTTTTATGAAGTAAACTAACATATTTTGAACTTATCTCGAACAAAAAATTTCTTCATTTTTTTGCAAAAAAAGCAAGGTTAACCCCTTTGAGTTTTTTCAGGCTAAAAAACGAACTCTCGAAATTCGACCAAGTAACGATTGTTTCTTTTAGATCGTTAGACGACAATTAAATAATTCCAAACCGTTCCATTCTAAGTCGAACCGTTTCGGAGATATCGCACTTTAAAGATCCAAATAGAGGGTCCCTTCGCAGCGCCCTTTCCTCCATTACCGTACAAATGAGACACTTACAGCTCGACCTGGTACACTTTTTTTACTCTAAACTATCTTTTATGAAGTAAACTAACATATTTTGAACTTATCTCGAACAAAAAATTTCTTCATTTTTTTGCAAAAAAAGCAAGGTTAACCCCTTTGAGTTTTTTCAGGCTAAAAAACGAACTCTCGAAATTCGACCAAGTAACGATTGTTTCTTTTAGATCGTTAGACGACAATTAAATAATTCCAAACCGTTCCATTCTAAGTCGAACCGTTTCGGAGATATCGCACTTTAAAGATCCAAATAGAGGGTCCCTTCGCAGCGCCCTTTCCTCCATTACCGTACAAATGAGACACTTACAGCTCGACCTGGTACACTTTTTTTACTCTAAACTATCTTTTATGAAGTAAACTAACATATTTTGAACTTATCTCGAACAAAAAATTTCTTCATTTTTTTGCAAAAAAAGCAAGGTTAACCCCTTTGAGTTTTTTCAGGCTAAAAAACGAACTCTCGAAATTCGACCAAGTAACGATTGTTTCTTTTAGATCGTTAGACGACAATTAAATAATTCCAAACCGTTCCATTCTAAGTCGAACCGTTTCGGAGATATCGCACTTTAAAGATCCAAATAGAGGGTCCCTTCGCAGCGCCCTTTCCTCCATTACCGTACAAATGAGACACTTACAGCTCGACCTGGTACACTTTTTTTACTCTAAACTATCTTTTATGAAGTAAACTAACATATTTTGAACTTATCTCGAACAAAAAATTTCTTCATTTTTTTGCAAAAAAAGCAAGGTTAACCCCTTTGAGTTTTTTCAGGCTAAAAAACGAACTCTCGAAATTCGACCAAGTAACGATTGTTTCTTTTAGATCGTTAGACGACAATTAAATAATTCCAAACCGTTCCATTCTAAGTCGAACCGTTTCGGAGATATCGCACTTTAAAGATCCAAATAGAGGGTCCCTTCGCAGCGCCCTTTCCTCCATTACCGTACAAATGAGACACTTACAGCTCGACCTGGTACACTTTTTTTACTCTAAACTATCTTTTATGAAGTAAACTAACATATTTTGAACTTATCTCGAACAAAAAATTTCTTCATTTTTTTGCAAAAAAAGCAAGGTTAACCCCTTTGAGTTTTTTCAGGCTAAAAAACGAACTCTCGAAATTCGACCAAGTAACGATTGTTTCTTTTAGATCGTTAGACGACAATTAAATAATTCCAAACCGTTCCATTCTAAGTCGAACCGTTTCGGAGATATCGCACTTTAAAGATCCAAATAGAGGGTCCCTTCGCAGCGCCCTTTCCTCCATTACCGTACAAATGAGACACTTACAGCTCGACCTGGTACACTTTTTTTACTCTAAACTATCTTTTATGAAGTAAACTAACATATTTTGAACTTATCTCGAACAAAAAATTTCTTCATTTTTTTGCAAAAAAGCAAGGTTAACCCCTTTGAGTTTTTTCAGGCTAAAAAACGAACTCTCGAAATTCGACCAAGTAACGATTGTTTCTTTTAGATCGTTAGACGACAATTAAATAATTCCAAACCGTTCCATTCTAAGTCGAACCGTTTCGGAGATATCGCACTTTAAAGATCCAAATAGAGGGTCCCTTCGCAGCGCCCTTTCCTCCATTACCGTACAAATGAGACACTTACAGCTCGACCTGGTACACTTTTTTTACTCTAAACTATCTTTTATGAAGTAAACTAACATATTTTGAACTTATCTCGAACAAAAAATTTCTTCATTTTTTTGCAAAAAAAGCAAGGTTAACCCCTTTGAGTTTTTTCAGGCTAAAAAACGAACTCTCGAAATTCGACCAAGTAACGATTGTTTCTTTTAGATCGTTAGACGACAATTAAATAATTCCAAACCGTTCCATTCTAAGTCGAACCGTTTCGGAGATATCGCACTTTAAAGATCCAAATAGAGGGTCCCTTCGCAGCGCCCTTTCCTCCATTACCGTACAAATGAGACACTTACAGCTCGACCTGGTACACTTTTTTTACTCTAAACTATCTTTTATGAAGTAAACTAACATATTTTGAACTTATCTCGAACAAAAAATTTCTTCATTTTTTTGCAAAAAAAGCAAGGTTAACCCCTTTGAGTTTTTTCAGGCTAAAAAACGAACTCTCGAAATTCGACCAAGTAACGATTGTTTCTTTTAGATCGTTAGACGACAATTAAATAATTCCAAACCGTTCCATTCTAAGTCGAACCGTTTCGGAGATATCGCACTTTAAAGATCCAAATAGAGGGTCCCTTCGCAGCGCCCTTTCCTCCATTACCGTACAAATGAGACACTTACAGCTCGACCTGGTACACTTTTTTTACTCTAAACTATCTTTTATGAAGTAAACTAACATATTTTGAACTTATCTCGAACAAAAAATTTCTTCATTTTTTTGCAAAAAAAGCAAGGTTAACCCCTTTGAGTTTTTTCAGGCTAAAAAACGAACTCTCGAAATTCGACCAAGTAACGATTGTTTCTTTTAGATCGTTAGACGACAATTAAATAATTCCAAACCGTTCCATTCTAAGTCGAACCGTTTCGGAGATATCGCACTTTAAAGATCCAAATAGAGGGTCCCTTCGCAGCGCCCTTTCCTCCATTACCGTACAAATGAGACACTTACAGCTCGACCTGGTACACTTTTTTTACTCTAAACTATCTTTTATGAAGTAAACTAACATATTTTGAACTTATCTCGAACAAAAAATTTCTTCATTTTTTTGCAAAAAAAGCAAGGTTAACCCCTTTGAGTTTTTTCAGGCTAAAAAACGAACTCTCGAAATTCGACCAAGTAACGATTGTTTCTTTTAGATCGTTAGACGACAATTAAATAATTCCAAACCGTTCCATTCTAAGTCGAACCGTTTCGGAGATATCGCACTTTAAAGATCCAAATAGAGGGTCCCTTCGCAGCGCCCTTTCCTCCATTACCGTACAAATGAGACACTTACAGCTCGACCTGGTACACTTTTTTTACTCTAAACTATCTTTTATGAAGTAAACTAACATATTTTGAACTTATCTCGAACAAAAAATTTCTTCATTTTTTTGCAAAAAAAGCAAGGTTAACCCCTTTGAGTTTTTTCAGGCTAAAAAACGAACTCTCGAAATTCGACCAAGTAACGATTGTTTCTTTTAGATCGTTAGACGACAATTAAATAATTCCAAACCGTTCCATTCTAAGTCGAACCGTTTCGGAGATATCGCACTTTAAAGATCCAAATAGAGGGTCCCTTCGCAGCGCCCTTTCCTCCATTACCGTACAAATGAGACACTTACAGCTCGACCTGGTACACTTTTTTTACTCTAAACTATCTTTTATGAAGTAAACTAACATATTTTGAACTTATCTCGAACAAAAAATTTCTTCATTTTTTTGCAAAAAAAGCAAGGTTAACCCCTTTGAGTTTTTTCAGGCTAAAAAACGAACTCTCGAAATTCGACCAAGTAACGATTGTTTCTTTTAGATCGTTAGACGACAATTAAATAATTCCAAACCGTTCCATTCTAAGTCGAACCGTTTCGGAGATATCGCACTTTAAAGATCCAAATAGAGGGTCCCTTCGCAGCGCCCTTTCCTCCATTACCGTACAAATGAGACACTTACAGCTCGACCTGGTACACTTTTTTTACTCTAAACTATCTTTTATGAAGTAAACTAACATATTTTGAACTTATCTCGAACAAAAAATTTCTTCATTTTTTTGCAAAAAAAGCAAGGTTAACCCCTTTGAGTTTTTTCAGGCTAAAAAACGAACTCTCGAAATTCGACCAAGTAACGATTGTTTCTTTTAGATCGTTAGACGACAATTAAATAATTCCAAACCGTTCCATTCTAAGTCGAACCGTTTCGGAGATATCGCACTTTAAAGATCCAAATAGAGGGTCCCTTCGCAGCGCCCTTTCCTCCATTACCGTACAAATGAGACACTTACAGCTCGACCTGGTACACTTTTTTTACTCTAAACTATCTTTTATGAAGTAAACTAACATATTTTGAACTTATCTCGAACAAAAAATTTCTTCATTTTTTTGCAAAAAAAGCAAGGTTAACCCCTTTGAGTTTTTTCAGGCTAAAAAACGAACTCTCGAAATTCGACCAAGTAACGATTGTTTCTTTTAGATCGTTAGACGACAATTAAATAATTCCAAACCGTTCCATTCTAAGTCGAACCGTTTCGGAGATATCGCACTTTAAAGATCCAAATAGAGGGTCCCTTCGCAGCGCCCTTTCCTCCATTACCGTACAAATGAGACACTTACAGCTCGACCTGGTACACTTTTTTTACTCTAAACTATCTTTTATGAAGTAAACTAACATATTTTGAACTTATCTCGAACAAAAAATTTCTTCATTTTTTTGCAAAAAAAGCAAGGTTAACCCCTTTGAGTTTTTTCAGGCTAAAAAACGAACTCTCGAAATTCGACCAAGTAACGATTGTTTCTTTTAGATCGTTAGACGACAATTAAATAATTCCAAACCGTTCCATTCTAAGTCGAACCGTTTCGGAGATATCGCACTTTAAAGATCCAAATAGAGGGTCCCTTCGCAGCGCCCTTTCCTCCATTACCGTACAAATGAGACACTTACAGCTCGACCTGGTACACTTTTTTTACTCTAAACTATCTTTTATGAAGTAAACTAACATATTTTGAACTTATCTCGAACAAAAAATTTCTTCATTTTTTTGCAAAAAAAGCAAGGTTAACCCCTTTGAGTTTTTTCAGGCTAAAAAACGAACTCTCGAAATTCGACCAAGTAACGATTGTTTCTTTTAGATCGTTAGACGACAATTAAATAATTCCAAACCGTTCCATTCTAAGTCGAACCGTTTCGGAGATATCGCACTTTAAAGATCCAAATAGAGGGTCCCTTCGCAGCGCCCTTTCCTCCATTACCGTACAAATGAGACACTTACAGCTCGACCTGGTACACTTTTTTTACTCTAAACTATCTTTTATGAAGTAAACTAACATATTTTGAACTTATCTCGAACAAAAAATTTCTTCATTTTTTTGCAAAAAAAGCAAGGTTAACCCCTTTGAGTTTTTTCAGGCTAAAAAACGAACTCTCGAAATTCGACCAAGTAACGATTGTTTCTTTTAGATCGTTAGACGACAATTAAATAATTCCAAACCGTTCCATTCTAAGTCGAACCGTTTCGGAGATATCGCACTTTAAAGATCCAAATAGAGGGTCCCTTCGCAGCGCCCTTTCCTCCATTACCGTACAAATGAGACACTTACAGCTCGACCTGGTACACTTTTTTTACTCTAAACTATCTTTTATGAAGTAAACTAACATATTTTGAACTTATCTCGAACAAAAAATTTCTTCATTTTTTTGCAAAAAAAGCAAGGTTAACCCCTTTGAGTTTTTTCAGGCTAAAAAACGAACTCTCGAAATTCGACCAAGTAACGATTGTTTCTTTTAGATCGTTAGACGACAATTAAATAATTCCAAACCGTTCCATTCTAAGTCGAACCGTTTCGGAGATATCGCACTTTAAAGATCCAAATAGAGGGTCCCTTCGCAGCGCCCTTTCCTCCATTACCGTACAAATGAGACACTTACAGCTCGACCTGGTACACTTTTTTTACTCTAAACTATCTTTTATGAAGTAAACTAACATATTTTGAACTTATCTCGAACAAAAAATTTCTTCATTTTTTTGCAAAAAAAGCAAGGTTAACCCCTTTGAGTTTTTTCAGGCTAAAAAACGAACTCTCGAAATTCGACCAAGTAACGATTGTTTCTTTTAGATCGTTAGACGACAATTAAATAATTCCAAACCGTTCCATTCTAAGTCGAACCGTTTCGGAGATATCGCACTTTAAAGATCCAAATAGAGGGTCCCTTCGCAGCGCCCTTTCCTCCATTACCGTACAAATGAGACACTTACAGCTCGACCTGGTACACTTTTTTTACTCTAAACTATCTTTTATGAAGTAAACTAACATATTTTGAACTTATCTCGAACAAAAAATTTCTTCATTTTTTTGCAAAAAAAGCAAGGTTAACCCCTTTGAGTTTTTTCAGGCTAAAAAACGAACTCTCGAAATTCGACCAAGTAACGATTGTTTCTTTTAGATCGTTAGACGACAATTAAATAATTCCAAACCGTTCCATTCTAAGTCGAACCGTTTCGGAGATATCGCACTTTAAAGATCCAAATAGAGGGTCCCTTCGCAGCGCCCTTTCCTCCATTACCGTACAAATGAGACACTTACAGCTCGACCTGGTACACTTTTTTTACTCTAAACTATCTTTTATGAAGTAAACTAACATATTTTGAACTTATCTCGAACAAAAAATTTCTTCATTTTTTTGCAAAAAAAGCAAGGTTAACCCCTTTGAGTTTTTTCAGGCTAAAAAACGAACTCTCGAAATTCGACCAAGTAACGATTGTTTCTTTTAGATCGTTAGACGACAATTAAATAATTCCAAACCGTTCCATTCTAAGTCGAACCGTTTCGGAGATATCGCACTTTAAAGATCCAAATAGAGGGTCCCTTCGCAGCGCCCTTTCCTCCATTACCGTACAAATGAGACACTTACAGCTCGACCTGGTACACTTTTTTTACTCTAAACTATCTTTTATGAAGTAAACTAACATATTTTGAACTTATCTCGAACAAAAAATTTCTTCATTTTTTTGCAAAAAAAGCAAGGTTAACCCCTTTGAGTTTTTTCAGGCTAAAAAACGAACTCTCGAAATTCGACCAAGTAACGATTGTTTCTTTTAGATCGTTAGACGACAATTAAATAATTCCAAACCGTTCCATTCTAAGTCGAACCGTTTCGGAGATATCGCACTTTAAAGATCCAAATAGAGGGTCCCTTCGCAGCGCCCTTTCCTCCATTACCGTACAAATGAGACACTTACAGCTCGACCTGGTACACTTTTTTTACTCTAAACTATCTTTTATGAAGTAAACTAACATATTTTGAACTTATCTCGAACAAAAAATTTCTTCATTTTTTTGCAAAAAAAGCAAGGTTAACCCCTTTGAGTTTTTTCAGGCTAAAAAACGAACTCTCGAAATTCGACCAAGTAACGATTGTTTCTTTTAGATCGTTAGACGACAATTAAATAATTCCAAACCGTTCCATTCTAAGTCGAACCGTTTCGGAGATATCGCACTTTAAAGATCCAAATAGAGGGTCCCTTCGCAGCGCCCTTTCCTCCATTACCGTACAAATGAGACACTTACAGCTCGACCTGGTACACTTTTTTTACTCTAAACTATCTTTTATGAAGTAAACTAACATATTTTGAACTTATCTCGAACAAAAAATTTCTTCATTTTTTTGCAAAAAAAGCAAGGTTAACCCCTTTGAGTTTTTTCAGGCTAAAAAACGAACTCTCGAAATTCGACCAAGTAACGATTGTTTCTTTTAGATCGTTAGACGACAATTAAATAATTCCAAACCGTTCCATTCTAAGTCGAACCGTTTCGGAGATATCGCACTTTAAAGATCCAAATAGAGGGTCCCTTCGCAGCGCCCTTTCCTCCATTACCGTACAAATGAGACACTTACAGCTCGACCTGGTACACTTTTTTTACTCTAAACTATCTTTTATGAAGTAAACTAACATATTTTGAACTTATCTCGAACAAAAAATTTCTTCATTTTTTTGCAAAAAAAGCAAGGTTAACCCCTTTGAGTTTTTTCAGGCTAAAAAACGAACTCTCGAAATTCGACCAAGTAACGATTGTTTCTTTTAGATCGTTAGACGACAATTAAATAATTCCAAACCGTTCCATTCTAAGTCGAACCGTTTCGGAGATATCGCACTTTAAAGATCCAAATAGAGGGTCCCTTCGCAGCGCCCTTTCCTCCATTACCGTACAAATGAGACACTTACAGCTCGACCTGGTACACTTTTTTTACTCTAAACTATCTTTTATGAAGTAAACTAACATATTTTGAACTTATCTCGAACAAAAAATTTCTTCATTTTTTTGCAAAAAAAGCAAGGTTAACCCCTTTGAGTTTTTTCAGGCTAAAAAACGAACTCTCGAAATTCGACCAAGTAACGATTGTTTCTTTTAGATCGTTAGACGACAATTAAATAATTCCAAACCGTTCCATTCTAAGTCGAACCGTTTCGGAGATATCGCACTTTAAAGATCCAAATAGAGGGTCCCTTCGCAGCGCCCTTTCCTCCATTACCGTACAAATGAGACACTTACAGCTCGACCTGGTACACTTTTTTTACTCTAAACTATCTTTTATGAAGTAAACTAACATATTTTGAACTTATCTCGAACAAAAAATTTCTTCATTTTTTTGCAAAAAAAGCAAGGTTAACCCCTTTGAGTTTTTTCAGGCTAAAAAACGAACTCTCGAAATTCGACCAAGTAACGATTGTTTCTTTTAGATCGTTAGACGACAATTAAATAATTCCAAACCGTTCCATTCTAAGTCGAACCGTTTCGGAGATATCGCACTTTAAAGATCCAAATAGAGGGTCCCTTCGCAGCGCCCTTTCCTCCATTACCGTACAAATGAGACACTTACAGCTCGACCTGGTACACTTTTTTTACTCTAAACTATCTTTTATGAAGTAAACTAACATATTTTGAACTTATCTCGAACAAAAAATTTCTTCATTTTTTTGCAAAAAAAGCAAGGTTAACCCCTTTGAGTTTTTTCAGGCTAAAAAACGAACTCTCGAAATTCGACCAAGTAACGATTGTTTCTTTTAGATCGTTAGACGACAATTAAATAATTCCAAACCGTTCCATTCTAAGTCGAACCGTTTCGGAGATATCGCACTTTAAAGATCCAAATAGAGGGTCCCTTCGCAGCGCCCTTTCCTCCATTACCGTACAAATGAGACACTTACAGCTCGACCTGGTACACTTTTTTTACTCTAAACTATCTTTTATGAAGTAAACTAACATATTTTGAACTTATCTCGAACAAAAAATTTCTTCATTTTTTTGCAAAAAAAGCAAGGTTAACCCCTTTGAGTTTTTTCAGGCTAAAAAACGAACTCTCGAAATTCGACCAAGTAACGATTGTTTCTTTTAGATCGTTAGACGACAATTAAATAATTCCAAACCGTTCCATTCTAAGTCGAACCGTTTCGGAGATATCGCACTTTAAAGATCCAAATAGAGGGTCCCTTCGCAGCGCCCTTTCCTCCATTACCGTACAAATGAGACACTTACAGCTCGACCTGGTACACTTTTTTTACTCTAAACTATCTTTTATGAAGTAAACTAACATATTTTGAACTTATCTCGAACAAAAAATTTCTTCATTTTTTTGCAAAAAAAGCAAGGTTAACCCCTTTGAGTTTTTTCAGGCTAAAAAACGAACTCTCGAAATTCGACCAAGTAACGATTGTTTCTTTTAGATCGTTAGACGACAATTAAATAATTCCAAACCGTTCCATTCTAAGTCGAACCGTTTCGGAGATATCGCACTTTAAAGATCCAAATAGAGGGTCCCTTCGCAGCGCCCTTTCCTCCATTACCGTACAAATGAGACACTTACAGCTCGACCTGGTACACTTTTTTTACTCTAAACTATCTTTTATGAAGTAAACTAACATATTTTGAACTTATCTCGAACAAAAAATTTCTTCATTTTTTTGCAAAAAAAGCAAGGTTAACCCCTTTGAGTTTTTTCAGGCTAAAAAACGAACTCTCGAAATTCGACCAAGTAACGATTGTTTCTTTTAGATCGTTAGACGACAATTAAATAATTCCAAACCGTTCCATTCTAAGTCGAACCGTTTCGGAGATATCGCACTTTAAAGATCCAAATAGAGGGTCCCTTCGCAGCGCCCTTTCCTCCATTACCGTACAAATGAGACACTTACAGCTCGACCTGGTACACTTTTTTTACTCTAAACTATCTTTTATGAAGTAAACTAACATATTTTGAACTTATCTCGAACAAAAAATTTCTTCATTTTTTTGCAAAAAAAGCAAGGTTAACCCCTTTGAGTTTTTTCAGGCTAAAAAACGAACTCTCGAAATTCGACCAAGTAACGATTGTTTCTTTTAGATCGTTAGACGACAATTAAATAATTCCAAACCGTTCCATTCTAAGTCGAACCGTTTCGGAGATATCGCACTTTAAAGATCCAAATAGAGGGTCCCTTCGCAGCGCCCTTTCCTCCATTACCGTACAAATGAGACACTTACAGCTCGACCTGGTACACTTTTTTTACTCTAAACTATCTTTTATGAAGTAAACTAACATATTTTGAACTTATCTCGAACAAAAAATTTCTTCATTTTTTTGCAAAAAAAGCAAGGTTAACCCCTTTGAGTTTTTTCAGGCTAAAAAACGAACTCTCGAAATTCGACCAAGTAACGATTGTTTCTTTTAGATCGTTAGACGACAATTAAATAATTCCAAACCGTTCCATTCTAAGTCGAACCGTTTCGGAGATATCGCACTTTAAAGATCCAAATAGAGGGTCCCTTCGCAGCGCCCTTTCCTCCATTACCGTACAAATGAGACACTTACAGCTCGACCTGGTACACTTTTTTTACTCTAAACTATCTTTTATGAAGTAAACTAACATATTTTGAACTTATCTCGAACAAAAAATTTCTTCATTTTTTTGCAAAAAAAGCAAGGTTAACCCCTTTGAGTTTTTTCAGGCTAAAAAACGAACTCTCGAAATTCGACCAAGTAACGATTGTTTCTTTTAGATCGTTAGACGACAATTAAATAATTCCAAACCGTTCCATTCTAAGTCGAACCGTTTCGGAGATATCGCACTTTAAAGATCCAAATAGAGGGTCCCTTCGCAGCGCCCTTTCCTCCATTACCGTACAAATGAGACACTTACAGCTCGACCTGGTACACTTTTTTTACTCTAAACTATCTTTTATGAAGTAAACTAACATATTTTGAACTTATCTCGAACAAAAAATTTCTTCATTTTTTTGCAAAAAAAGCAAGGTTAACCCCTTTGAGTTTTTTCAGGCTAAAAAACGAACTCTCGAAATTCGACCAAGTAACGATTGTTTCTTTTAGATCGTTAGACGACAATTAAATAATTCCAAACCGTTCCATTCTAAGTCGAACCGTTTCGGAGATATCGCACTTTAAAGATCCAAATAGAGGGTCCCTTCGCAGCGCCCTTTCCTCCATTACCGTACAAATGAGACACTTACAGCTCGACCTGGTACACTTTTTTTACTCTAAACTATCTTTTATGAAGTAAACTAACATATTTTGAACTTATCTCGAACAAAAAATTTCTTCATTTTTTTGCAAAAAAAGCAAGGTTAACCCCTTTGAGTTTTTTCAGGCTAAAAAACGAACTCTCGAAATTCGACCAAGTAACGATTGTTTCTTTTAGATCGTTAGACGACAATTAAATAATTCCAAACCGTTCCATTCTAAGTCGAACCGTTTCGGAGATATCGCACTTTAAAGATCCAAATAGAGGGTCCCTTCGCAGCGCCCTTTCCTCCATTACCGTACAAATGAGACACTTACAGCTCGACCTGGTACACTTTTTTTACTCTAAACTATCTTTTATGAAGTAAACTAACATATTTTGAACTTATCTCGAACAAAAAATTTCTTCATTTTTTTGCAAAAAAAGCAAGGTTAACCCCTTTGAGTTTTTTCAGGCTAAAAAACGAACTCTCGAAATTCGACCAAGTAACGATTGTTTCTTTTAGATCGTTAGACGACAATTAAATAATTCCAAACCGTTCCATTCTAAGTCGAACCGTTTCGGAGATATCGCACTTTAAAGATCCAAATAGAGGGTCCCTTCGCAGCGCCCTTTCCTCCATTACCGTACAAATGAGACACTTACAGCTCGACCTGGTACACTTTTTTTACTCTAAACTATCTTTTATGAAGTAAACTAACATATTTTGAACTTATCTCGAACAAAAAATTTCTTCATTTTTTTGCAAAAAAAGCAAGGTTAACCCCTTTGAGTTTTTTCAGGCTAAAAAACGAACTCTCGAAATTCGACCAAGTAACGATTGTTTCTTTTAGATCGTTAGACGACAATTAAATAATTCCAAACCGTTCCATTCTAAGTCGAACCGTTTCGGAGATATCGCACTTTAAAGATCCAAATAGAGGGTCCCTTCGCAGCGCCCTTTCCTCCATTACCGTACAAATGAGACACTTACAGCTCGACCTGGTACACTTTTTTTACTCTAAACTATCTTTTATGAAGTAAACTAACATATTTTGAACTTATCTCGAACAAAAAATTTCTTCATTTTTTTGCAAAAAAAGCAAGGTTAACCCCTTTGAGTTTTTTCAGGCTAAAAAACGAACTCTCGAAATTCGACCAAGTAACGATTGTTTCTTTTAGATCGTTAGACGACAATTAAATAATTCCAAACCGTTCCATTCTAAGTCGAACCGTTTCGGAGATATCGCACTTTAAAGATCCAAATAGAGGGTCCCTTCGCAGCGCCCTTTCCTCCATTACCGTACAAATGAGACACTTACAGCTCGACCTGGTACACTTTTTTTACTCTAAACTATCTTTTATGAAGTAAACTAACATATTTTGAACTTATCTCGAACAAAAAATTTCTTCATTTTTTTGCAAAAAAAGCAAGGTTAACCCCTTTGAGTTTTTTCAGGCTAAAAAACGAACTCTCGAAATTCGACCAAGTAACGATTGTTTCTTTTAGATCGTTAGACGACAATTAAATAATTCCAAACCGTTCCATTCTAAGTCGAACCGTTTCGGAGATATCGCACTTTAAAGATCCAAATAGAGGGTCCCTTCGCAGCGCCCTTTCCTCCATTACCGTACAAATGAGACACTTACAGCTCGACCTGGTACACTTTTTTTACTCTAAACTATCTTTTATGAAGTAAACTAACATATTTTGAACTTATCTCGAACAAAAAATTTCTTCATTTTTTTGCAAAAAAAGCAAGGTTAACCCCTTTGAGTTTTTTCAGGCTAAAAAACGAACTCTCGAAATTCGACCAAGTAACGATTGTTTCTTTTAGATCGTTAGACGACAATTAAATAATTCCAAACCGTTCCATTCTAAGTCGAACCGTTTCGGAGATATCGCACTTTAAAGATCCAAATAGAGGGTCCCTTCGCAGCGCCCTTTCCTCCATTACCGTACAAATGAGACACTTACAGCTCGACCTGGTACACTTTTTTTACTCTAAACTATCTTTTATGAAGTAAACTAACATATTTTGAACTTATCTCGAACAAAAAATTTCTTCATTTTTTTGCAAAAAAAGCAAGGTTAACCCCTTTGAGTTTTTTCAGGCTAAAAAACGAACTCTCGAAATTCGACCAAGTAACGATTGTTTCTTTTAGATCGTTAGACGACAATTAAATAATTCCAAACCGTTCCATTCTAAGTCGAACCGTTTCGGAGATATCGCACTTTAAAGATCCAAATAGAGGGTCCCTTCGCAGCGCCCTTTCCTCCATTACCGTACAAATGAGACACTTACAGCTCGACCTGGTACACTTTTTTTACTCTAAACTATCTTTTATGAAGTAAACTAACATATTTTGAACTTATCTCGAACAAAAAATTTCTTCATTTTTTTGCAAAAAAAGCAAGGTTAACCCCTTTGAGTTTTTTCAGGCTAAAAAACGAACTCTCGAAATTCGACCAAGTAACGATTGTTTCTTTTAGATCGTTAGACGACAATTAAATAATTCCAAACCGTTCCATTCTAAGTCGAACCGTTTCGGAGATATCGCACTTTAAAGATCCAAATAGAGGGTCCCTTCGCAGCGCCCTTTCCTCCATTACCGTACAAATGAGACACTTACAGCTCGACCTGGTACACTTTTTTTACTCTAAACTATCTTTTATGAAGTAAACTAACATATTTTGAACTTATCTCGAACAAAAAATTTCTTCATTTTTTTGCAAAAAAAGCAAGGTTAACCCCTTTGAGTTTTTTCAGGCTAAAAAACGAACTCTCGAAATTCGACCAAGTAACGATTGTTTCTTTTAGATCGTTAGACGACAATTAAATAATTCCAAACCGTTCCATTCTAAGTCGAACCGTTTCGGAGATATCGCACTTTAAAGATCCAAATAGAGGGTCCCTTCGCAGCGCCCTTTCCTCCATTACCGTACAAATGAGACACTTACAGCTCGACCTGGTACACTTTTTTTACTCTAAACTATCTTTTATGAAGTAAACTAACATATTTTGAACTTATCTCGAACAAAAAATTTCTTCATTTTTTTGCAAAAAAAGCAAGGTTAACCCCTTTGAGTTTTTTCAGGCTAAAAAACGAACTCTCGAAATTCGACCAAGTAACGATTGTTTCTTTTAGATCGTTAGACGACAATTAAATAATTCCAAACCGTTCCATTCTAAGTCGAACCGTTTCGGAGATATCGCACTTTAAAGATCCAAATAGAGGGTCCCTTCGCAGCGCCCTTTCCTCCATTACCGTACAAATGAGACACTTACAGCTCGACCTGGTACACTTTTTTTACTCTAAACTATCTTTTATGAAGTAAACTAACATATTTTGAACTTATCTCGAACAAAAAATTTCTTCATTTTTTTGCAAAAAAAGCAAGGTTAACCCCTTTGAGTTTTTTCAGGCTAAAAAACGAACTCTCGAAATTCGACCAAGTAACGATTGTTTCTTTTAGATCGTTAGACGACAATTAAATAATTCCAAACCGTTCCATTCTAAGTCGAACCGTTTCGGAGATATCGCACTTTAAAGATCCAAATAGAGGGTCCCTTCGCAGCGCCCTTTCCTCCATTACCGTACAAATGAGACACTTACAGCTCGACCTGGTACACTTTTTTTACTCTAAACTATCTTTTATGAAGTAAACTAACATATTTTGAACTTATCTCGAACAAAAAATTTCTTCATTTTTTTGCAAAAAAAGCAAGGTTAACCCCTTTGAGTTTTTTCAGGCTAAAAAACGAACTCTCGAAATTCGACCAAGTAACGATTGTTTCTTTTAGATCGTTAGACGACAATTAAATAATTCCAAACCGTTCCATTCTAAGTCGAACCGTTTCGGAGATATCGCACTTTAAAGATCCAAATAGAGGGTCCCTTCGCAGCGCCCTTTCCTCCATTACCGTACAAATGAGACACTTACAGCTCGACCTGGTACACTTTTTTTACTCTAAACTATCTTTTATGAAGTAAACTAACATATTTTGAACTTATCTCGAACAAAAAATTTCTTCATTTTTTTGCAAAAAAAGCAAGGTTAACCCCTTTGAGTTTTTTCAGGCTAAAAAACGAACTCTCGAAATTCGACCAAGTAACGATTGTTTCTTTTAGATCGTTAGACGACAATTAAATAATTCCAAACCGTTCCATTCTAAGTCGAACCGTTTCGGAGATATCGCACTTTAAAGATCCAAATAGAGGGTCCCTTCGCAGCGCCCTTTCCTCCATTACCGTACAAATGAGACACTTACAGCTCGACCTGGTACACTTTTTTTACTCTAAACTATCTTTTATGAAGTAAACTAACATATTTTGAACTTATCTCGAACAAAAAATTTCTTCATTTTTTTGCAAAAAAAGCAAGGTTAACCCCTTTGAGTTTTTTCAGGCTAAAAAACGAACTCTCGAAATTCGACCAAGTAACGATTGTTTCTTTTAGATCGTTAGACGACAATTAAATAATTCCAAACCGTTCCATTCTAAGTCGAACCGTTTCGGAGATATCGCACTTTAAAGATCCAAATAGAGGGTCCCTTCGCAGCGCCCTTTCCTCCATTACCGTACAAATGAGACACTTACAGCTCGACCTGGTACACTTTTTTTACTCTAAACTATCTTTTATGAAGTAAACTAACATATTTTGAACTTATCTCGAACAAAAAATTTCTTCATTTTTTTGCAAAAAAAGCAAGGTTAACCCCTTTGAGTTTTTTCAGGCTAAAAAACGAACTCTCGAAATTCGACCAAGTAACGATTGTTTCTTTTAGATCGTTAGACGACAATTAAATAATTCCAAACCGTTCCATTCTAAGTCGAACCGTTTCGGAGATATCGCACTTTAAAGATCCAAATAGAGGGTCCCTTCGCAGCGCCCTTTCCTCCATTACCGTACAAATGAGACACTTACAGCTCGACCTGGTACACTTTTTTTACTCTAAACTATCTTTTATGAAGTAAACTAACATATTTTGAACTTATCTCGAACAAAAAATTTCTTCATTTTTTTGCAAAAAAAGCAAGGTTAACCCCTTTGAGTTTTTTCAGGCTAAAAAACGAACTCTCGAAATTCGACCAAGTAACGATTGTTTCTTTTAGATCGTTAGACGACAATTAAATAATTCCAAACCGTTCCATTCTAAGTCGAACCGTTTCGGAGATATCGCACTTTAAAGATCCAAATAGAGGGTCCCTTCGCAGCGCCCTTTCCTCCATTACCGTACAAATGAGACACTTACAGCTCGACCTGGTACACTTTTTTTACTCTAAACTATCTTTTATGAAGTAAACTAACATATTTTGAACTTATCTCGAACAAAAAATTTCTTCATTTTTTTGCAAAAAAAGCAAGGTTAACCCCTTTGAGTTTTTTCAGGCTAAAAAACGAACTCTCGAAATTCGACCAAGTAACGATTGTTTCTTTTAGATCGTTAGACGACAATTAAATAATTCCAAACCGTTCCATTCTAAGTCGAACCGTTTCGGAGATATCGCACTTTAAAGATCCAAATAGAGGGTCCCTTCGCAGCGCCCTTTCCTCCATTACCGTACAAATGAGACACTTACAGCTCGACCTGGTACACTTTTTTTACTCTAAACTATCTTTTATGAAGTAAACTAACATATTTTGAACTTATCTCGAACAAAAAATTTCTTCATTTTTTTGCAAAAAAAGCAAGGTTAACCCCTTTGAGTTTTTTCAGGCTAAAAAACGAACTCTCGAAATTCGACCAAGTAACGATTGTTTCTTTTAGATCGTTAGACGACAATTAAATAATTCCAAACCGTTCCATTCTAAGTCGAACCGTTTCGGAGATATCGCACTTTAAAGATCCAAATAGAGGGTCCCTTCGCAGCGCCCTTTCCTCCATTACCGTACAAATGAGACACTTACAGCTCGACCTGGTACACTTTTTTTACTCTAAACTATCTTTTATGAAGTAAACTAACATATTTTGAACTTATCTCGAACAAAAAATTTCTTCATTTTTTTGCAAAAAAAGCAAGGTTAACCCCTTTGAGTTTTTTCAGGCTAAAAAACGAACTCTCGAAATTCGACCAAGTAACGATTGTTTCTTTTAGATCGTTAGACGACAATTAAATAATTCCAAACCGTTCCATTCTAAGTCGAACCGTTTCGGAGATATCGCACTTTAAAGATCCAAATAGAGGGTCCCTTCGCAGCGCCCTTTCCTCCATTACCGTACAAATGAGACACTTACAGCTCGACCTGGTACACTTTTTTTACTCTAAACTATCTTTTATGAAGTAAACTAACATATTTTGAACTTATCTCGAACAAAAAATTTCTTCATTTTTTTGCAAAAAAAGCAAGGTTAACCCCTTTGAGTTTTTTCAGGCTAAAAAACGAACTCTCGAAATTCGACCAAGTAACGATTGTTTCTTTTAGATCGTTAGACGACAATTAAATAATTCCAAACCGTTCCATTCTAAGTCGAACCGTTTCGGAGATATCGCACTTTAAAGATCCAAATAGAGGGTCCCTTCGCAGCGCCCTTTCCTCCATTACCGTACAAATGAGACACTTACAGCTCGACCTGGTACACTTTTTTTACTCTAAACTATCTTTTATGAAGTAAACTAACATATTTTGAACTTATCTCGAACAAAAAATTTCTTCATTTTTTTGCAAAAAAAGCAAGGTTAACCCCTTTGAGTTTTTTCAGGCTAAAAAACGAACTCTCGAAATTCGACCAAGTAACGATTGTTTCTTTTAGATCGTTAGACGACAATTAAATAATTCCAAACCGTTCCATTCTAAGTCGAACCGTTTCGGAGATATCGCACTTTAAAGATCCAAATAGAGGGTCCCTTCGCAGCGCCCTTTCCTCCATTACCGTACAAATGAGACACTTACAGCTCGACCTGGTACACTTTTTTTACTCTAAACTATCTTTTATGAAGTAAACTAACATATTTTGAACTTATCTCGAACAAAAAATTTCTTCATTTTTTTGCAAAAAAAGCAAGGTTAACCCCTTTGAGTTTTTTCAGGCTAAAAAACGAACTCTCGAAATTCGACCAAGTAACGATTGTTTCTTTTAGATCGTTAGACGACAATTAAATAATTCCAAACCGTTCCATTCTAAGTCGAACCGTTTCGGAGATATCGCACTTTAAAGATCCAAATAGAGGGTCCCTTCGCAGCGCCCTTTCCTCCATTACCGTACAAATGAGACACTTACAGCTCGACCTGGTACACTTTTTTTACTCTAAACTATCTTTTATGAAGTAAACTAACATATTTTGAACTTATCTCGAACAAAAAATTTCTTCATTTTTTTGCAAAAAAAGCAAGGTTAACCCCTTTGAGTTTTTTCAGGCTAAAAAACGAACTCTCGAAATTCGACCAAGTAACGATTGTTTCTTTTAGATCGTTAGACGACAATTAAATAATTCCAAACCGTTCCATTCTAAGTCGAACCGTTTCGGAGATATCGCACTTTAAAGATCCAAATAGAGGGTCCCTTCGCAGCGCCCTTTCCTCCATTACCGTACAAATGAGACACTTACAGCTCGACCTGGTACACTTTTTTTACTCTAAACTATCTTTTATGAAGTAAACTAACATATTTTGAACTTATCTCGAACAAAAAATTTCTTCATTTTTTTGCAAAAAAAGCAAGGTTAACCCCTTTGAGTTTTTTCAGGCTAAAAAACGAACTCTCGAAATTCGACCAAGTAACGATTGTTTCTTTTAGATCGTTAGACGACAATTAAATAATTCCAAACCGTTCCATTCTAAGTCGAACCGTTTCGGAGATATCGCACTTTAAAGATCCAAATAGAGGGTCCCTTCGCAGCGCCCTTTCCTCCATTACCGTACAAATGAGACACTTACAGCTCGACCTGGTACACTTTTTTTACTCTAAACTATCTTTTATGAAGTAAACTAACATATTTTGAACTTATCTCGAACAAAAAATTTCTTCATTTTTTTGCAAAAAAAGCAAGGTTAACCCCTTTGAGTTTTTTCAGGCTAAAAAACGAACTCTCGAAATTCGACCAAGTAACGATTGTTTCTTTTAGATCGTTAGACGACAATTAAATAATTCCAAACCGTTCCATTCTAAGTCGAACCGTTTCGGAGATATCGCACTTTAAAGATCCAAATAGAGGGTCCCTTCGCAGCGCCCTTTCCTCCATTACCGTACAAATGAGACACTTACAGCTCGACCTGGTACACTTTTTTTACTCTAAACTATCTTTTATGAAGTAAACTAACATATTTTGAACTTATCTCGAACAAAAAATTTCTTCATTTTTTTGCAAAAAAAGCAAGGTTAACCCCTTTGAGTTTTTTCAGGCTAAAAAACGAACTCTCGAAATTCGACCAAGTAACGATTGTTTCTTTTAGATCGTTAGACGACAATTAAATAATTCCAAACCGTTCCATTCTAAGTCGAACCGTTTCGGAGATATCGCACTTTAAAGATCCAAATAGAGGGTCCCTTCGCAGCGCCCTTTCCTCCATTACCGTACAAATGAGACACTTACAGCTCGACCTGGTACACTTTTTTTACTCTAAACTATCTTTTATGAAGTAAACTAACATATTTTGAACTTATCTCGAACAAAAAATTTCTTCATTTTTTTGCAAAAAAAGCAAGGTTAACCCCTTTGAGTTTTTTCAGGCTAAAAAACGAACTCTCGAAATTCGACCAAGTAACGATTGTTTCTTTTAGATCGTTAGACGACAATTAAATAATTCCAAACCGTTCCATTCTAAGTCGAACCGTTTCGGAGATATCGCACTTTAAAGATCCAAATAGAGGGTCCCTTCGCAGCGCCCTTTCCTCCATTACCGTACAAATGAGACACTTACAGCTCGACCTGGTACACTTTTTTTACTCTAAACTATCTTTTATGAAGTAAACTAACATATTTTGAACTTATCTCGAACAAAAAATTTCTTCATTTTTTTGCAAAAAAAGCAAGGTTAACCCCTTTGAGTTTTTTCAGGCTAAAAAACGAACTCTCGAAATTCGACCAAGTAACGATTGTTTCTTTTAGATCGTTAGACGACAATTAAATAATTCCAAACCGTTCCATTCTAAGTCGAACCGTTTCGGAGATATCGCACTTTAAAGATCCAAATAGAGGGTCCCTTCGCAGCGCCCTTTCCTCCATTACCGTACAAATGAGACACTTACAGCTCGACCTGGTACACTTTTTTTACTCTAAACTATCTTTTATGAAGTAAACTAACATATTTTGAACTTATCTCGAACAAAAAATTTCTTCATTTTTTTGCAAAAAAAGCAAGGTTAACCCCTTTGAGTTTTTTCAGGCTAAAAAACGAACTCTCGAAATTCGACCAAGTAACGATTGTTTCTTTTAGATCGTTAGACGACAATTAAATAATTCCAAACCGTTCCATTCTAAGTCGAACCGTTTCGGAGATATCGCACTTTAAAGATCCAAATAGAGGGTCCCTTCGCAGCGCCCTTTCCTCCATTACCGTACAAATGAGACACTTACAGCTCGACCTGGTACACTTTTTTTACTCTAAACTATCTTTTATGAAGTAAACTAACATATTTTGAACTTATCTCGAACAAAAAATTTCTTCATTTTTTTGCAAAAAAGCAAGGTTAACCCCTTTGAGTTTTTTCAGGCTAAAAAACGAACTCTCGAAATTCGACCAAGTAACGATTGTTTCTTTTAGATCGTTAGACGACAATTAAATAATTCCAAACCGTTCCATTCTAAGTCGAACCGTTTCGGAGATATCGCACTTTAAAGATCCAAATAGAGGGTCCCTTCGCAGCGCCCTTTCCTCCATTACCGTACAAATGAGACACTTACAGCTCGACCTGGTACACTTTTTTTACTCTAAACTATCTTTTATGAAGTAAACTAACATATTTTGAACTTATCTCGAACAAAAAATTTCTTCATTTTTTTGCAAAAAAAGCAAGGTTAACCCCTTTGAGTTTTTTCAGGCTAAAAAACGAACTCTCGAAATTCGACCAAGTAACGATTGTTTCTTTTAGATCGTTAGACGACAATTAAATAATTCCAAACCGTTCCATTCTAAGTCGAACCGTTTCGGAGATATCGCACTTTAAAGATCCAAATAGAGGGTCCCTTCGCAGCGCCCTTTCCTCCATTACCGTACAAATGAGACACTTACAGCTCGACCTGGTACACTTTTTTTACTCTAAACTATCTTTTATGAAGTAAACTAACATATTTTGAACTTATCTCGAACAAAAAATTTCTTCATTTTTTTGCAAAAAAAGCAAGGTTAACCCCTTTGAGTTTTTTCAGGCTAAAAAACGAACTCTCGAAATTCGACCAAGTAACGATTGTTTCTTTTAGATCGTTAGACGACAATTAAATAATTCCAAACCGTTCCATTCTAAGTCGAACCGTTTCGGAGATATCGCACTTTAAAGATCCAAATAGAGGGTCCCTTCGCAGCGCCCTTTCCTCCATTACCGTACAAATGAGACACTTACAGCTCGACCTGGTACACTTTTTTTACTCTAAACTATCTTTTATGAAGTAAACTAACATATTTTGAACTTATCTCGAACAAAAAATTTCTTCATTTTTTTGCAAAAAAAGCAAGGTTAACCCCTTTGAGTTTTTTCAGGCTAAAAAACGAACTCTCGAAATTCGACCAAGTAACGATTGTTTCTTTTAGATCGTTAGACGACAATTAAATAATTCCAAACCGTTCCATTCTAAGTCGAACCGTTTCGGAGATATCGCACTTTAAAGATCCAAATAGAGGGTCCCTTCGCAGCGCCCTTTCCTCCATTACCGTACAAATGAGACACTTACAGCTCGACCTGGTACACTTTTTTTACTCTAAACTATCTTTTATGAAGTAAACTAACATATTTTGAACTTATCTCGAACAAAAAATTTCTTCATTTTTTTGCAAAAAAAGCAAGGTTAACCCCTTTGAGTTTTTTCAGGCTAAAAAACGAACTCTCGAAATTCGACCAAGTAACGATTGTTTCTTTTAGATCGTTAGACGACAATTAAATAATTCCAAACCGTTCCATTCTAAGTCGAACCGTTTCGGAGATATCGCACTTTAAAGATCCAAATAGAGGGTCCCTTCGCAGCGCCCTTTCCTCCATTACCGTACAAATGAGACACTTACAGCTCGACCTGGTACACTTTTTTTACTCTAAACTATCTTTTATGAAGTAAACTAACATATTTTGAACTTATCTCGAACAAAAAATTTCTTCATTTTTTTGCAAAAAAAGCAAGGTTAACCCCTTTGAGTTTTTTCAGGCTAAAAAACGAACTCTCGAAATTCGACCAAGTAACGATTGTTTCTTTTAGATCGTTAGACGACAATTAAATAATTCCAAACCGTTCCATTCTAAGTCGAACCGTTTCGGAGATATCGCACTTTAAAGATCCAAATAGAGGGTCCCTTCGCAGCGCCCTTTCCTCCATTACCGTACAAATGAGACACTTACAGCTCGACCTGGTACACTTTTTTTACTCTAAACTATCTTTTATGAAGTAAACTAACATATTTTGAACTTATCTCGAACAAAAAATTTCTTCATTTTTTTGCAAAAAAAGCAAGGTTAACCCCTTTGAGTTTTTTCAGGCTAAAAAACGAACTCTCGAAATTCGACCAAGTAACGATTGTTTCTTTTAGATCGTTAGACGACAATTAAATAATTCCAAACCGTTCCATTCTAAGTCGAACCGTTTCGGAGATATCGCACTTTAAAGATCCAAATAGAGGGTCCCTTCGCAGCGCCCTTTCCTCCATTACCGTACAAATGAGACACTTACAGCTCGACCTGGTACACTTTTTTTACTCTAAACTATCTTTTATGAAGTAAACTAACATATTTTGAACTTATCTCGAACAAAAAATTTCTTCATTTTTTTGCAAAAAAAGCAAGGTTAACCCCTTTGAGTTTTTTCAGGCTAAAAAACGAACTCTCGAAATTCGACCAAGTAACGATTGTTTCTTTTAGATCGTTAGACGACAATTAAATAATTCCAAACCGTTCCATTCTAAGTCGAACCGTTTCGGAGATATCGCACTTTAAAGATCCAAATAGAGGGTCCCTTCGCAGCGCCCTTTCCTCCATTACCGTACAAATGAGACACTTACAGCTCGACCTGGTACACTTTTTTTACTCTAAACTATCTTTTATGAAGTAAACTAACATATTTTGAACTTATCTCGAACAAAAAATTTCTTCATTTTTTTGCAAAAAAAGCAAGGTTAACCCCTTTGAGTTTTTTCAGGCTAAAAAACGAACTCTCGAAATTCGACCAAGTAACGATTGTTTCTTTTAGATCGTTAGACGACAATTAAATAATTCCAAACCGTTCCATTCTAAGTCGAACCGTTTCGGAGATATCGCACTTTAAAGATCCAAATAGAGGGTCCCTTCGCAGCGCCCTTTCCTCCATTACCGTACAAATGAGACACTTACAGCTCGACCTGGTACACTTTTTTTACTCTAAACTATCTTTTATGAAGTAAACTAACATATTTTGAACTTATCTCGAACAAAAAATTTCTTCATTTTTTTGCAAAAAAAGCAAGGTTAACCCCTTTGAGTTTTTTCAGGCTAAAAAACGAACTCTCGAAATTCGACCAAGTAACGATTGTTTCTTTTAGATCGTTAGACGACAATTAAATAATTCCAAACCGTTCCATTCTAAGTCGAACCGTTTCGGAGATATCGCACTTTAAAGATCCAAATAGAGGGTCCCTTCGCAGCGCCCTTTCCTCCATTACCGTACAAATGAGACACTTACAGCTCGACCTGGTACACTTTTTTTACTCTAAACTATCTTTTATGAAGTAAACTAACATATTTTGAACTTATCTCGAACAAAAAATTTCTTCATTTTTTTGCAAAAAAAGCAAGGTTAACCCCTTTGAGTTTTTTCAGGCTAAAAAACGAACTCTCGAAATTCGACCAAGTAACGATTGTTTCTTTTAGATCGTTAGACGACAATTAAATAATTCCAAACCGTTCCATTCTAAGTCGAACCGTTTCGGAGATATCGCACTTTAAAGATCCAAATAGAGGGTCCCTTCGCAGCGCCCTTTCCTCCATTACCGTACAAAT
Source organism: Pyrocoelia pectoralis (assembly GCA_036250285.1). Lineage (NCBI taxonomy): Eukaryota > Metazoa > Arthropoda > Insecta > Coleoptera > Lampyridae > Pyrocoelia > Pyrocoelia pectoralis. Next base: position 2,571,435 of record CM070079.1, on the reverse strand, counting down.
GAGACACTTACAGCTCGACCTGGTACACTTTTTTTACTCTAAACTATCTTTTATGAAGTAAACTAACATATTTTGAACTTATCTCGAACAAAAAATTTCTTCATTTTTTTGCAAAAAAAGCAAGGTTAACCCCTTTGAGTTTTTTCAGGCTAAAAAACGAACTCTCGAAATTCGACCAAGTAACGATTGTTTCTTTTAGATCGTTAGACGACAATTAAATAATTCCAAACCGTTCCATTCTAAGTCGAACCGTTTCGGAGATATCGCACTTTAAAGATCCAAATAGAGGGTCCCTTCGCAGCGCCCTTTCCTCCATTACCGTACAAATGAGACACTTACAGCTCGACCTGGTACACTTTTTTTACTCTAAACTATCTTTTATGAAGTAAACTAACATATTTTGAACTTATCTCGAACAAAAAATTTCTTCATTTTTTTGCAAAAAAAGCAAGGTTAACCCCTTTGAGTTTTTTCAGGCTAAAAAACGAACTCTCGAAATTCGACCAAGTAACGATTGTTTCTTTTAGATCGTTAGACGACAATTAAATAATTCCAAACCGTTCCATTCTAAGTCGAACCGTTTCGGAGATATCGCACTTTAAAGATCCAAATAGAGGGTCCCTTCGCAGCGCCCTTTCCTCCATTACCGTACAAATGAGACACTTACAGCTCGACCTGGTACACTTTTTTTACTCTAAACTATCTTTTATGAAGTAAACTAACATATTTTGAACTTATCTCGAACAAAAAATTTCTTCATTTTTTTGCAAAAAAAGCAAGGTTAACCCCTTTGAGTTTTTTCAGGCTAAAAAACGAACTCTCGAAATTCGACCAAGTAACGATTGTTTCTTTTAGATCGTTAGACGACAATTAAATAATTCCAAACCGTTCCATTCTAAGTCGAACCGTTTCGGAGATATCGCACTTTAAAGATCCAAATAGAGGGTCCCTTCGCAGCGCCCTTTCCTCCATTACCGTACAAATGAGACACTTACAGCTCGACCTGGTACACTTTTTTTACTCTAAACTATCTTTTATGAAGTAAACTAACATATTTTGAACTTATCTCGAACAAAAAATTTCTTCATTTTTTTGCAAAAAAAGCAAGGTTAACCCCTTTGAGTTTTTTCAGGCTAAAAAACGAACTCTCGAAATTCGACCAAGTAACGATTGTTTCTTTTAGATCGTTAGACGACAATTAAATAATTCCAAACCGTTCCATTCTAAGTCGAACCGTTTCGGAGATATCGCACTTTAAAGATCCAAATAGAGGGTCCCTTCGCAGCGCCCTTTCCTCCATTACCGTACAAATGAGACACTTACAGCTCGACCTGGTACACTTTTTTTACTCTAAACTATCTTTTATGAAGTAAACTAACATATTTTGAACTTATCTCGAACAAAAAATTTCTTCATTTTTTTGCAAAAAAAGCAAGGTTAACCCCTTTGAGTTTTTTCAGGCTAAAAAACGAACTCTCGAAATTCGACCAAGTAACGATTGTTTCTTTTAGATCGTTAGACGACAATTAAATAATTCCAAACCGTTCCATTCTAAGTCGAACCGTTTCGGAGATATCGCACTTTAAAGATCCAAATAGAGGGTCCCTTCGCAGCGCCCTTTCCTCCATTACCGTACAAATGAGACACTTACAGCTCGACCTGGTACACTTTTTTTACTCTAAACTATCTTTTATGAAGTAAACTAACATATTTTGAACTTATCTCGAACAAAAAATTTCTTCATTTTTTTGCAAAAAAAGCAAGGTTAACCCCTTTGAGTTTTTTCAGGCTAAAAAACGAACTCTCGAAATTCGACCAAGTAACGATTGTTTCTTTTAGATCGTTAGACGACAATTAAATAATTCCAAACCGTTCCATTCTAAGTCGAACCGTTTCGGAGATATCGCACTTTAAAGATCCAAATAGAGGGTCCCTTCGCAGCGCCCTTTCCTCCATTACCGTACAAATGAGACACTTACAGCTCGACCTGGTACACTTTTTTTACTCTAAACTATCTTTTATGAAGTAAACTAACATATTTTGAACTTATCTCGAACAAAAAATTTCTTCATTTTTTTGCAAAAAAAGCAAGGTTAACCCCTTTGAGTTTTTTCAGGCTAAAAAACGAACTCTCGAAATTCGACCAAGTAACGATTGTTTCTTTTAGATCGTTAGACGACAATTAAATAATTCCAAACCGTTCCATTCTAAGTCGAACCGTTTCGGAGATATCGCTCTTTAAAGATCCAAATAGAGGGTCCCTTCGCAGCGCCCTTTCCTCCATTACCGTACAAATGAGACACTTACAGCTCCACCTGGTACACTTTTTTTACTCTAAACTATCTTTATGAAGTAAACTAACATATTTTGAACTTATCTCGAACAAAAAATTTCTTCATTTTTTTGCAAAAAAAGCAAGGTTAACCCCTTTGAGTTTTTTCAGGCTAAAAACGAACTCTCGAAATTACCCTTGATTTTCAGCTAAACGACTCTCGAATTCGACAGTAAAGTCCATCTTTTAGATCATTAGACGCCAGTTAAATAATTCCAACCCGTTCCATTCTAAGTCGAACCGTTTCGGAGATATCGCTCTTTAAAGATCCAAATAGAGGGTCCCTTCGCAGCGCCCTTTCCTCCATTACCGTACAAATGAGACACTTACAGCTCGACCTGGTACACTTTTTTTACTCTAAACTATCTTTTATGAAGTAAACTAACATATTTTGAACTTATCTCGAACAAAAAATTTCTTCATTTTTTTGCAAAAAAAGCAAGGTTAACCCCTTTGAGTTTTTTCAGGCTAAAAAACGAACTCTCGAAATTCGACCAAGTAACGATTGTTTCTTTTAGATCGTTAGACGACAATTAAATAATTCCAAACCGTTCCATTCTAAGTCGAACCGTTTCGGAGATATCGCACTTTAAAGATCCAAATAGAGGGTCCCTTCGCAGCGCCCTTTCCTCCATTACCGTACAAATGAGACACTTACAGCTCGACCTGGTACACTTTTTTTACTCTAAACTATCTTTTATGAAGTAAACTAACATATTTTGAACTTATCTCGAACAAAAAATTTCTTCATTTTTTTGCAAAAAAAGCAAGGTTAACCCCTTTGAGTTTTTTCAGGCTAAAAAACGAACTCTCGAAATTCGACCAAGTAACGATTGTTTCTTTTAGATCGTTAGACGACAATTAAATAATTCCAAACCGTTCCATTCTAAGTCGAACCGTTTCGGAGATATCGCTCTTTAAAGATCCAAATAGAGGGTCCCTTCGCAGCGCCCTTTCCTCCATTACCGTACAAATGAGACACTTACAGCTCGACCTGGTACACTTTTTTTACTCTAAACTATCTTTTATGAAGTAAACTAACATATTTTGAACTTATCTCGAACAAAAAATTTCTTCATTTTTTTGCAAAAAAAGCAAGGTTAACCCCTTTGAGTTTTTTCAGGCTAAAAACGAACTCTCGAAATTACCTTGTTCAGCTAACGACTCAATCGACAGTAGAAAGTCCATCTTTTAGATCATTAGACGCCAGTTAAATAATTCCAACCCGTTCCATTCTAAGTCGAACCGTTTCGGAGATATCGCTCTTTAAAGATCCAAATAGAGGGTCCCTTCGCAGCGCCCTTTCCTCCATTACCGTACAAATGAGACACTTACAGCTCGACCTGGTACACTTTTTTACTCTAAACTATCTTTTATGAAGTAAACTAACATATTTTGAACTTATCTCGAACAAAAAATTTCTTCATTTTTTTGCAAAAAAAGCAAGGTTAACCCCTTTGAGTTTTTTCAGGCTAAAAAACGAACTCTCGAAATTCGACCAAGTAACGATTGTTTCTTTTAGATCGTTAGACGACAATTAAATAATTCCAAACCGTTCCATTCTAAGTCGAACCGTTTCGGAGATATCGCACTTTAAAGATCCAAATAGAGGGTCCCTTCGCAGCGCCCTTTCCTCCATTACCGTACAAATGAGACACTTACAGCTCGACCTGGTACACTTTTTTTACTCTAAACTATCTTTTATGAAGTAAACTAACATATTTTGAACTTATCTCGAACAAAAAATTTCTTCATTTTTTTGCAAAAAAAGCAAGGTTAACCCCTTTGAGTTTTTTCAGGCTAAAAAACGAACTCTCGAAATTCGACCAAGTAACGATTGTTTCTTTTAGATCGTTAGACGACAATTAAATAATTCCAAACCGTTCCATTCTAAGTCGAACCGTTTCGGAGATATCGCTCTTTAAAGATCCAAATAGAGGGTCCCTTCGCAGCGCCCTTTCCTCCATTACCGTACAAATGAGACACTTACAGCTCGACCTGGTACACTTTTTTTACTCTAAACTATCTTTTATGAAGTAAACTAACATATTTTAAACTTATCTCGAACAAAAAATTTCTTCATTTTTTTGCAAAAAAAGCAAGGTTAACCTCTTTGAGTTTTTTCAGGCTAAAAAACGAACTCTCGAAATTACCCCTTTGTGTTTTTTCAGGCTAAAAAACGAACTCTCGAAATTCGACCAAGTAGAAAGTCCATCTTTTAGATCATTAGACGCCAGTTAAATAATTCCAACCCGTTCCATTCTAAGTCGAACCGTTTCGGTGATATCGCTCTTTAAAGATCCAAATAGAGGGTCCCTTCGCAGCGCCCTTTCCTCCATTACCGTACAAATGAGACACTTACAGCTCGACCTGGTACACTTTTTTTTACTCTAAACTATCTTTTATGAAGTAAACTAACATATTTTGAACTTATCTCGAACAAAAAATTTCTTCATTTTTTTGCAAAAAAAGCAAGGTTAACCCCTTTGAGTTTTTTCAGGCTAAAAAACGAACTCTCGAAATTCGACCAAGTAGAAAGTCCATCTTTTAGATCATTAGACGCCAGTTAAATAATTCCAACCCGTTCCATTCTAAGTCGAACCGTTTCGGAGATATCGCTCTTTAAAGATCCAAATAGAGGGTCCCTTCGCAGCGCCCTTTCCTCCATTACCGTACAAATGAGACACTTACAGCTCGACCTGGTACACTTTTTTTACTCTAAACTATCTTTTATGAAGTAAACTAACATATTTTAAACTTATCTCGAACAAAAAATTTCTTCATTTTTTTGCAAAAAAAGCAAGGTTAACCCCTTTGAGTTTTCAGGCTAAAACGAACTCTCGAATTACCCCTTTGAGTTTTTCAGGCTAAAAAACGAACTCTCGAAATTCGACCAAGTAACGATGTTCTTTTAGATCGTTAGACGACAATTAAATAATTCCAAACCGTTCCATTCTAAGTCGAACCGTTTCGGAGATATCGCACTTTAAAGATCCAAATAGAGGGTCCCTTCGCAGCGCCCTTTCCTCCATTACCGTACAAATGAGACACTTACAGCTCGACCTGGTACACTTTTTTTACTCTAAACTATCTTTTATGAAGTAAACTAACATATTTTGAACTTATCTCGAACAAAAAATTTCTTCATTTTTTTGCAAAAAAAGCAAGGTTAACCCCTTTGAGTTTTTTCAGGCTAAAAAACGAACTCTCGAAATTCGACCAAGTAACGATGTTTCTTTTAGATCGTTAGACGACAATTAAATAATTCCAAACCGTTCCATTCTAAGTCGAACCGTTTCGGAGATATCGCACTTTAAAGATCCAAATAGAGGGTCCCTTCGCAGCGCCCTTTCCTCCATTACCGTACAAATGAGACACTTACAGCTCGACCTGGTACACTTTTTTTACTCTAAACTATCTTTTATGAAGTAAACTAACATATTTTGAACTTATCTCGAACAAAAAATTCTTCATTTTTTTGCAAAAAAAGCAAGGTTAACCCTTTGAGTTTTTCAGGCTAAAAAACGAACTCTCGAATTACCCTTGAGTTTTTCAGGCTAAAAACGAACTCTCGAATTCGACCAAGTAGAAAGTCCATCTTTTAGATCATTAGACGCCAGTTAAATAATTCCAACCCGTTCCATTCTAAGTCGAACCGTTTCGGAGATATCGCTCTTTAAAGATCCAAATAGAGGGTCCCTTCGCAGCGCCCTTTCCTCCATTACCGTACAAATGAGACACTTACAGCTCGACCTGGTAAACTTTTTTTACTCTAAACTATCTTTTATGAAGTAAACTAACATATTTTGAACTTATCTCGAACAAAAAATTTCTTCATTTTTTTGCAAAAAAAGCAAGGTTAACCCCTTTGAGTTTTTTCAGGCTAAAAAACGAACTCTCGAAATTCGACCAAGTAGAAAGTCCATCTTTTAGATCATTAGACGCCAGTTAAATAATTCCAACCCGTTCCATTCTAAGTCGAACCGTTTCGGAGATATCGCTCTTTAAAGATCCAAATAGAGGGTCCCTTCGCAGCGCCCTTTCCTCCATTACCGTACAAATGAGACACTTACAGCTCGACCTGGTACACTTTTTTTACTCTAAACTATCTTTTATGAAGTAAACTAACATATTTTAAACTTATCTCGAACAAAAAATTTCTTCATTTTTTTGCAAAAAAAGCAAGGTTAACCCCTTTGAGTTTTTTCAGGCTAAAAAACGAACTCTCGAATTACCCCTTGTGTTTTCAGGCTAAAAACGAACTCTCGAAATTCGACCAAGTAGAAAGTCCATCTTTTAGATCATTAGACGCCAGTTAAATAATTCCAACCCGTTCCATTCTAAGTCGAACCGTTTCGGTGATATCGCTCTTTAAAGATCCAAATAGAGGGTCCCTTCGCAGCGCCCTTTCCTCCATTACCGTACAAATGAGACACTTACAGCTCGACCTGGTACACTTTTTTTACTCTAAACTATCTTTTATGAAGTAAACTAACATATTTTGAACTTATCTCGAACAAAAAATTTCTTCATTTTTTTGCAAAAAAAGCAAGGTTAACCCCTTTGAGTTTTTTCAGGCTAAAAAACGAACTCTCGAAATTCGACCAAGTAACGATTGTTTCTTTTAGATCGTTAGACGACAATTAAATAATTCCAAACCGTTCCATTCTAAGTCGAACCGTTTCGGAGATATCGCACTTTAAAGATCCAAATAGAGGGTCCCTTCGCAGCGCCCTTTCCTCCATTACCGTACAAATGAGACACTTACAGCTCGACCTGGTACACTTTTTTTACTCTAAACTATCTTTTATGAAGTAAACTAACATTTTTTGAACTTATCTCGAACAAAAAATTTCTTCAATTTTTTGCAAAAAAGGCAAGGTTAACCCCTTTAAGTTTTTTCAGGCTAAAAAACGAACTCTCGAAATTACCCCTTTGAGTTTTTTCAGGCTAAAAAACGAACTCTCGAAATTCGACCAAGTAGAAAGTCCATCTTTTAGATCATTAGACGCCAGTTAAATAATTCCAACCCGTTCCATTCTAAGTCGAACCGTTTCGGAGATATCGCTCTTTAAAGATCCAAATAGAGGGTCCCTTCGCAGCGCCCTTTCCTCCATTACCGTACAAATGAGACACTTACAGCTCGACCTGGTACACTTTTTTTACTCTAAACTATCTTTTATGAAGTAAACTAACATATTTTGAACTTATCTCGAACAAAAAATTTCTTCATTTTTTTGCAAAAAAAGCAAGGTTAACCCCTTTGAGTTTTTTCAGGCTAAAAAACGAACTCTCGAAATTCGACCAAGTAGAAAGTCCATCTTTAGATCATTAGACGCCAGTTAAATAATTCCAACCCGTTCCATTCTAAGTCGAACCGTTTCGGAGATATCGCTCTTTAAAGATCCAAATAGAGGGTCCCTTCGCAGCGCCCTTTCCTCCATTACCGTACAAATGAGACACTTACAGCTCGACCTGGTACACTTTTTTTACTCTAAACTATCTTTTATGAAGTAAACTAACATATTTTGAACTTATCTCGAACAAAAAAATTCTTCATTTTTTTGCAAAAAAAGCAAGGTTAACCCCTTTGAGTTTTTTCAGGCTAAAAAACGAACTCTCGAAATTACCCCTTTGAGTTTTTTCAGGCTAAAAAACGAACTCTCGAAATTCGACCAAGTAGAAAGTCCATCTTTTAGATCATTAGACGCCAGTTAAATAATTCCAACCCGTTCCATTCTAAGTCGAACCGTTTCGGAGATATCGCTCTTTAAAGATCCAAATAGAGGGTCCCTTCGCAGCGCCCTTTCCTCCATTACCGTACAAATGAGACACTTACAGCTCGACCTGGTAAACTTTTTTTACTCTAAACTATCTTTTATGAAGTAAACTAACATATTTTGAACTTATCTCGAACAAAAAATTTCTTCATTTTTTTGCAAAAAAAGCAAGGTTAACCCCTTTGAGTTTTTTCAGGCTAAAAAACGAACTCTCGAAATTCGACCAAGTAGAAAGTCCATCTTTTAGATCATTAGACGCCAGTTAAATAATTCCAACCCGTTCCATTCTAAGTCGAACCGTTTCGGAGATATCGCTCTTTAAAGATCCAAATAGAGGGTCCCTTCGCAGCGCCCTTTCCTCATTACCGTACAAATGAGACACTTACAGCTCGACCTGGTACACTTTTTTTACTCTAAACTATCTTTTATGAAGTAAACTAACATATTTTGAACTTATCTCGAACAAAAAATTTCTTCATTTTTTTGCAAAAAAAGCAAGGTTAACCCCTTTGAGTTTTTTCAGGCTAAAAAACGAACTCTCGAAATTATCCCTTTGAGTTTTTTCAGGCTAAAAAACGAACTCTCGAAATTCGACCAAGTAGAAAGTCCATCTTTTAGATCATTAGACGCCAGTTAAATAATTCCAACCCGTTCCATTCTAAGTCGAACCGTTTCGGAGATATCGCTCTTTAAAGATCCAAATAGAGGGTCCCTTCGCAGCGCCCTTTCCTCCATTACCGTACAAATGAGACACTTACAGCTCGACCTGGTACACTTTTTTTACTCTAAACTATCTTTTATGAAGTAAACTAACATATTTTGAACTTATCTCGAACAAAAAATTTCTTCATTTTTTTGCAAAAAAAGCAAGGTTAACCCCTTTGAGTTTTTTCAGGCTAAAAACGAACTCTCGAAATTACCCCTTTGAGTTTTTTCAGGCTAAAAAACGAACTCTCGAAATTCGACCAAGTAGAAAGTCCATCTTTTAGATCATTAGACGCCAGTTAAATAATTCCAACCCGTTCCATTCTAAGTCGAACCGTTTCGGAGATATCGCTCTTTAAAGATCCAAATAGAGGGTCCCTTCGCAGCGCCCTTTCCTCCATTACCGTACAAATGAGACACTTACAGCTCGACCTGGTACACTTTTTTTACTCTAAACTATTTTTATGAAGTAAACTAACATATTTTAAACTTATCTCGAACAAAAAATTTCTTCATTTTTTTGCAAAAAAAGCAAGGTTAACCCCTTTGAGTTTTTTCAGGCTAAAAAACGAACTCTCGAAATTACCCCTTTGAGTTTTTTCAGGCTAAAAAACGAACTCTCGAAATTCGACCAAGTAGAAAGTCCATCTTTTAGATCATTAGACGCCAGTTAAATAATTCCAACCCGTTCCATTCTAAGTCGAACCGTTTCGGAGATATCGCTCTTTAAAGATCCAAATAGAGGGTCCCTTCGCAGCGCCCTTTCCTCCATTACCGTACAAATGAGACACTTACAGCTCGACCTGGTACACTTTTTTTACTCTAAACTATCTTTTATGAAGTAAACTAACATATTTTGAACTTATCTCGAACAAAAAATTTCTTCATTTTTTTGCAAAAAAAGCAAGGTTAACCCCTTTGAGTTTTTTCAGGCTAAAAAACGAACTCTCGAAATTCGACCAAGTAGAAAGTCCATCTTTTAGATCATTAGACGCCAGTTAAATAATTCCAACCCGTTCCATTCTAAGTCGAACCGTTTCGGAGATATCGCTCTTTAAAGATCCAAATAGAGGGTCCCTTCGCAGCGCCCTTTCCTCCATTACCGTACAAATGAGACACTTACAGCTCGACCTGGTACACTTTTTTTACTCTAAACTATCTTTTATGAAGTAAACTAACATATTTTGAACTTATCTCGAACAAAAAAATTCTTCATTTTTTTGCAAAAAAAGCAAGGTTAACCCCTTTGAGTTTTTTCAGGCTAAAAAACGAACTCTCGAAATTACCCCTTTGAGTTTTTTCAGGCTAAAAAACGAACTCTCGAAATTCGACCAAGTAGAAAGTCCATCTTTTAGATCATTAGACGCCAGTTAAATAATTCCAACCCGTTCCATTCTAAGTCGAACCGTTTCGGAGATATCGCACTTTAAAGATCCAAATAGAGGGTCCCTTCGCAGCGCCCTTTCCTCCATTACCGTACAAATGAGACACTTACAGCTCGACCTGGTACACTTTTTTTACTCTAAACTATCTTTTATGAAGTAAACTAACATATTTTGAACTTATCTCGAACAAAAAATTTCTTCATTTTTTTGCAAAAAAAGCAAGGTTAACCCCTTTGAGTTTTTTCAGGCTAAAAAACGAACTCTCGAAATTCGACCAAGTAACGATTGTTTCTTTTAGATCGTTAGACGACAATTAAATAATTCCAAACCGTTCCATTCTAAGTCGAACCGTTTCGGAGATATCGCACTTTAAAGATCCAAATAGAGGGTCCCTTCGCAGCGCCCTTTCCTCCATTACCGTACAAATGAGACACTTACAGCTCGACCTGGTACACTTTTTTTACTCTAAACTATCTTTTATGAAGTAAACTAACATATTTTGAACTTATCTCGAACAAAAAATTTCTTCATTTTTTTGCAAAAAAGCAAGGTTAACCCCTTTGAGTTTTTTCAGGCTAAAAAACGAACTCTCGAAATTATCCCTTTGAGTTTTTTCAGGCTAAAAACGAACTCTCGAAATTCGACCAAGTAGAAAGTCCATCTTTTAGATCATTAGACGCCAGTTAAATAATTCCAACCCGTTCCATTCTAAGTCGAACCGTTTCGGAGATATCGCTCTTTAAAGATCCAAATAGAGGGTCCCTTCGCAGCGCCCTTTCCTCCATTACCGTACAAATGAGACGCTTACAGCTCCACCTGGTACACTTTTTTTACTCTAAACTATCTTTATGAAGTAAACTAACATATTTTGAACTTATCTCGAACAAAAAATTTCTTCATTTTTTTGCAAAAAAAGCAAGGTTAACCCCTTTGAGTTTTTTCAGGCTAAAAAACGAACTCTCGAAATTCGACCAAGTAACGATTGTTTCTTTTAGATCGTTAGACGACAATTAAATAATTGCAAACCGTTCCATTCTAAGTCGAACCGTTTCGGAGATATCGCACTTTAAAGATCCAAATAGAGGGTCCCTTCGCAGCGCCCTTTCCTCCATTACCGTACAAATGAGACACTTACAGCTCGACCTGGTACACTTTTTTTACTCTAAACTATCTTTTATGAAGTAAACTAACATATTTTGAACTTATCTCGAACAAAAAATTTCTTCATTTTTTTGCAAAAAAAGCAAGGTTAACCCCTTTGAGTTTTTTCAGGCTAAAAAACGAACTCTCGAAATTCGACCAAGTAACGATTGTCTCTTTTAGATCGTTAGACGACAATTAAATAATTCCAAACCGTTCCATTCTAAGTCGAACCGTTTCGGAGATATCGCACTTTAAAGATCCAAATAGAGGGTCCCTTCGCAGCGCCCTTTCCTCCATTACCGTACAAATGAGACACTTACAGCTCGACCTGGTACACTTTTTTTACTCTAAACTATCTTTTATGAAGTAAACTAACATATTTTGAACTTATCTCGAACAAAAAATTTCTTCATTTTTTTGCAAAAAAAGCAAGGTTAACCCCTTTGAGTTTTTTCAGGCTAAAAAACGAACTCTCGAAATTCGACCAAGTAAAGATCGTCTCTTTTAGATCATTAGACGACAATTAAATAATTCCAAACCGTTCCATTCTAAGTCGAACCGTTTCGGAGATATCGCACTTTAAAGATCCAAATAGAGGGTCCCTTCGCAGCGCCCTTTCCTCCATTACCGTACAAATGAGACACTTACAGCTCGACCTGGTACACTTTTTTTACTCTAAACTATCTTTTATGAAGTAAACTAACATATTTTGAACTTATCTCGAACAAAAAATTTCTTCATTTTTTTGCAAAAAAAGCAAGGTTAACCCCTTTGAGTTTTTTCAGGCTAAAAAACGAACTCTCGAAATTCGACCAAGTAGAAAGTCCATCTTTTAGATCATTAGACGCCAGTTAAATAATTCCAACCCGTTCCATTCTAAGTCGAACCGTTTCGGAGATATCGCTCTTTAAAGATCCAAATAGAGGGTAGTAGATATACAGGGGGGGTTCTGGACCAAAAAAGTCACTAGATTTAGTAACTTTTCTAGTAACTTTTCTTAGGTTGGTAGTACTGGTCACTAAAAAAGTCACTAGATTTTCAAGGTTTGAAACTTGGCTAAGGTCAAATGTTTGGTTTGTATCTTGGCTATGTCAAGGCCATACATCTTTCAGGGTCAAATTTCAAGGTCACTAGATTTTGAAGGTTTGCAACTTGGCTAAGGTCAAATTGCTGGTTTGCATCTTGGCTATGTCAAGGCCAACAACAACGAATGCGAGTGGGGGTGATGGCGATATAAAGCGGGCGTTTAATGTATGAGTTCAATCGTCGTAGTAAAAATGTGGTTCGCGTATGCTCAAGAATCTTGGGTTAAAGCCACTGATCTTAGAACGGCTGTGGAACGCCTAAAACAACAGTTTTCGGCGCTAACATTTGACGCCGAGCATGAGGCTGTGTACGGTAATGGTGATTTTAGCGAGGAGAAGTGCCACGCCCTTGCCAAAAAATATACGTTGGGCGAGGAGATATGTGAGAAATTCTTAAATTATAAATATTGTGTGGAGTGCCTCATTAGCAGGTTGAAAGATGCCGGTTTGGAGGAATTTGTAACAGATTTAGATGAATGGTGTGGAAGAGAGTCTTCGAGCTCATCATCATCCTCATCGTTGTCCACTGATGAGAACGCGTGATGAAGAAGGTCATATTTGACGAATCACGAAATAAAGTGCATGTAATGGTAGTGTGGTGTTTTGCTTATACGGAAGCAAGAAAAGGGCCGTGGCAAACTATGGCGCTGGATAGATATCGTTTTCATCGTAGAATAGAACAATTGAATAGAATTCTGTCGCCCGTTTTACAAGAAAATCATCGCGCCGAAGTATATCGTAAGAGATTTCAAGGTCATGCATCGCCTGGTTCTTAAGGTGTTTTCAAGAACAACCGCAAGGTTCAAGGTCACCCGATGGCAATATAAACGGCGTCGACGAAGCGCTAGGAGCTCAGTCTGTAACACGATACCAAAATGGATCTTACCAAGCTAAACGCCAGTACCTTCTGCAAGAACTTCAAGAACGTTAAAGATATGGAAGTGGGGGAGAAAATATAAAATTATCGGGATCGATACAATTAATACTAAGTATGGTGACCGAATTGTGTTGGAAATGGAAAATTTCAAATGCGTGCTACCATTGAGATTTTACGAGTACTTCAACGAAGATAATCAACTTGAAACATTCAAGCAGTCCTTGACGCAAAAGGACGTATTCATTGCAAGCGAGGGATTGGTTGGAAAAACGACTAATTTAAAATTTACTTAAATTGTAAATAATGTAAACAATATTGGAAAATAAATATTTGATATTTTCCTCTCTCTTTCTCATTTCATTCTAAACCATGAACCCTACGATTTCAAATAAAAGCAGCTGCACAGTAATGATCGTCGTCATAGTCATCGCTGTTGTTGTTGTTGTTATCGTTGTCGTTGCTACGTTGAGAAACATGGAGAAGAGTTGTTGTTGTTGTTGTTGTTGTTGTTGTATGTGGTGTAATCAAGACGACAATAATGTAACTGCTCATCCCCCCAATGAAAGTTTAATCGATTGCAGCGCTTATGATTTATGCGAGAATTATTCGAAATACGTTGAAATCGGATACAGTACGCGCTATGACCTTGCACCAGTTCTACGAATTGTATGTGGTGGTGATGCAATAGTGATGGAAAGAGAAGATTGGGAGGCGCTTCTCAAATGTCAAACGGAGATAGAAATGAAAGTTGAACGATCGCAAGAACTGGAAAGTTGGATTACTTGGTCCGATGTTAACGAAGACGAAGATATCGAATGGTCTGAGCAATTACTTAGTAGCAAAATGATCGTGAACTATAACTGGGAGTCTGTTAAGGGCATGGAGAAAATGTTAAAAAGTATAACAATGGAAAGAAAGGACGACGACGACGACGAGCATTTTTGCACGCTGAACACAAACGAGATTGAAGAGTTGTTTAATCTAAAAGATATAATTAATTATCGATTTGAATTTCTGGAATCGTATAATCTTCCCAGTTTCTTTCACAATCTCATCGAGCAGATAAAGAGCTATCGACGTTTTCGCAAGATCCAGTTTGATGACGAGGACGACTACGAGGACGACATCTATAGTGACTTTGAAAATTGGTTAAATTATAAATACGATAGAAATTCACACAATACACTTTGCATGATGGAACTTTTACATTATCGACCTGCTTATATCATGTATCACATTTATGAATAATAAAAAAACAATAAACGATAACTGTTTTTCTTTCCCCCGCCCCCTATATATATACCGCCTCTACATCACTTTCCAGCAATGCTAATTCAGAAGCGGAAGAGTTCGAGTGGTAGCGGTCTGTTAAATAGACTTATCAATAGCCTTCCATTTGAGATACATCTTCCGGGATATCAGTATTGCGGTCCTGGTACTAAATTAACTGAAAGACTTGAACGCGGCGATCCGGGTATAAACCCCCTAGACGCTCATTGCAGAGAACACGACATTAGCTATAGGGATAATAAGGATTTAGAGAGTAGACATAGGGCGGATAAAATTTTGGAACGAGGAGCTTGGGATCGTTTAAGAGCATCCGACGCAACGATAGGAGAACGAGCGGCCGCTTTAACTATTGGCGCTATAATGAAAGCGAAAAGAAAAATGGGGATGGGGGTTAAGAGAAGGGGGAGGAGGAGGAGGAGGCTGACACGCAGCAGTTTATTAAATTTACGTAGAACAATTGCTAAAAAAATGGGGAGAAGCAAAAACATGCAAGAATCTATAAAGTCGGCTGTAATGGCTGCAAAACTGGCCGTGAAAAGTTTAGGCGGAAAGGCGCATGTCAATGTTCCGAGAATAATACCCGTACCGAAAGAAGGAGGCGTTTTACCATTTCTAATACCACTATTCGCCGGCTTATCGGCAGTTGGTGCTTTGGCCGGTGGTGCATCGGGAATTGCTAAAGCTGTTAATGCTTCGCGCGATGCCCAAAAGATGTTAGACGAGGCGTCGCGTCACAACCGCACGATGGAATCGATCGCTGTAGGAAAGAAGGCGAGCGGTGGCCTGCTATACATGAAACCGTATAAAAACTGGCGGTGCTTTACACTTGAGTCCCGCAAAAAAAAAAAAGAATTAGGAAAATTGCCAAATAGACCGCTGACGGATGTGGATCTGCGGAAATATGCCAGGGCGGTACCCTATTTCAGGGACGTATTCATGCGCGATAATTTGCCCAAATTGCCGTGGAAGAACGAGGCCGGTATAATTAATTTAGATAGTCGGCGGGGCGGAGGTACGCATTGGGTTTGTTACAAGAAACGTAATGACAAAGTGTGGTATTACGATAGCTTCGGAAATATTCGGCCACCGAAAGAGCTCGTAGACTACTTTCGCGGATGTAAAATATATTACAATTATGGGCAAGAACAGCAATTTGGGAGTATTAAGTGCGGACACTTGTGTCTTAAGTTTTTGCATAAATAACACGTAGGCGAGTTAGTCGTGCTAGTCATCATGTCGACAACATTCAGCATAGAGGGTGTTGGTAACATAGCCAGTCACGATTTTTATCCGCCCATTGAACTTCCCTCGGAGAGACAGTACGTAATCGCGGTGGTGGGGTTTTACGGCTGTAACAGTATAAGAAACATTCACGCGGGGAACGACAAATTTTACTATATGAAGAAGGGGGAGGAGGGGGGATCAATTACCACATACATAATTCCAATCGAAATTCCTCATGGTGCATACGAATTGGAAGAACTGAGCGCCTATATAAAAGCACACATTCCTACACGCAAATTTAGTTTGAGGGCAAACAACAATACGCTCAAGTGCGAGCTTAGGTGCGAATTTGGTATAGATTTCACGCAAAGAGATTCCATTGGGCGCATGCTCGGATTCCAACCGCGAGTATTGGACGCTAACGTTTTACATAGCTCAGCGCTAGATATACAAATTGTTAAACATACAAACATACATATCGAGTGCAATCTCGTAAAGGGGTCGTATCGTAACGGGGAACCCGCCAAAGTTCTGTACGAAATAGACGTTTCCGTTCCCCCCGGCTACCGCTTAGACAAAATTCCCAGTCATCCCCAATACTTGCAACTAAACACAAACACCATTAGCAACATAACAATTAAGTTGACCGATCAAACGGGCGAACTCATCGATTTCGGAGAAGACGAGCCATTTACTGTACGATTGGAGTTGAAAGAGCATGGGATTAAGAATTAACCAACGTCCGCCTATAAATAAGGAAGACGATGACGACAAATGGCATACTATCAATAGCCAACCACGCTCGAGGACAGCTGCTGAAGAATTAACATCTGCAGAAAAACATTTCTTGAAATCTATTGGATTAGTAGCGTGCAATGACGGCCATCGATCAATCACTGAACATCTTTCAAAACGCACATTTTGACGAAACCATAATTAAATCGGATATTCACACCTACCTCCCGTACGGATCTTTCAATTACGGACTCTCCGATGAAATTCGTATACTAATACAGAGTCAAGATTTGATAACGGCCACATACGACAGTTTTCTGTATATCGAAGGAAAAATCCAGCGCAAAAATGAAGACGCGGGAAAATCGTGCGCTCTAACAAACAATTTCCCCGCTTTTCTTTTTGAAGAAATCCGCTACGAATTGGGTGGGCAGAAGGTGGACGTGTGTAGGAATCCCGGAATTACATCTGCACTAAAAGGATACGTATCGTATACGTCTAGCGAAAGTAAAGGATTGCATCATTGCGGATGGGCACCGAACAACAACGATGATGAACCGCTGCAAGTGGAGTACATTAAGAAGGCGGGTGATTTGGAAAAATATTTTGCGGTGTGTATACCGCTAAAGCATATTTTTGGCAGTATGGAGGATTATCGACAAGTTATCGTAAACATGCGACAGGAATTAATTCTGATTCGGTCTAGAAGCGATGCTGATTGTTATGCGGGTCAAGCTGACGCTTCGATAACTTTAAGTAAAATTCAATGGAAAGTGCCGCACGTGACACTTAGCGATAGCGCTAAACTTGCTCTATTCGAGCGAATCAACAAAAATACCGCCATTACAATACCGTTCCGTCAATGGGAGCTGTACGAATTGCCCGCTTTGAAACAGGCACAGTCCGACGTATGGCAAATCAAAACTTCTACTCAACTGGAGAAACCTCGATGGGCGATCGTTGCGTTTCAACGCGGAGCGAAATTTTCAAAGGAGGCAAAAGCGGCGCACTTTCATAACGTTAAAATTCGCAATCTAAAATTGCATCTCAATTCCGAAAGTTACCCTTACGAAGCGATGCAGTTAGATTTTAATGCCAACAAGTATATAGTGGCCTATCAGAATTATATAAACTTTCGACGCGAATATTACGCCAAAGAGGAACAAGACGCTCTATTCGATTATTGGCAGTTCAAAACATGCCCAATATTCGTAATGGACTGTTCGAAGCAAAACGAAACGCTCAAATATTCAACGGTGGATGTCAAGCTGGAAATGGAGACGGTAGAAGCAGCGTTCGAACCTGGAATCGTCGCTTACTGTCTCATTCTTCACGATGCCTTAGTACAATATAATCCCCTTACCGGGGAAGTAAAGAAACTATAAGTTGTTAGTAGTAGTAGTAGTAGTAAAGTATTGTAGAATTTTTTCTATAAATAAAAGTACATTATTAAAATTTCGATAGTTTTACTCAAGACATGAAGGTAGTTGTTCAACAAGAGAAATTACCAATTCAAAATCATGATAATCTTGCGGGAGGGGGGGTTAACGACAAGCATGGCAAGTTGCTTCCCAATACTGTACGCGCTATACTATGCGGTCCATCGAATTGCGGAAAAACGAACGCTATGCTTAGTTTACTAACAGAACCTAACGGCCTTAGATTCGAGCATGTGTACGTCTACTCAAAATCTCTAACGCAAGATAAGTACAGACTGTTGGAGAAGATTTTACAGCCTATGAAGAATATAGGTTACTTTACCTTCACGCGCAATGAGGACATTATGGAACCGGCGCTCGCAAAACGAAATTCGGTTTTTATCTTTGACGATATCGCTTGCGAAAAGCAAGACAATATTCGATCGTACTTTTCAATGGGGCGCCATAACGACATCGATTGTTTCTACTTGGGCCAGACGTACACTAAAATTCCCAAGCAGCTGATTAGAGACAATGTCAATTTAATTGCGCTATTCGAACAGGACGATCTGAACTTGAAGCGCATTTACGACGATCACGTCAGCCCTATGATAAGCATGCAGTCGTTTCGCGAGATGTGCGCTGAATGTTGGAAGAATCGATATGGATTTCTGGTGATCAATAAGGATGTCGACGTAGAAAAGGGACGTTTTAGGAAAGGCTTCGACAACTATATAATACCCTAAACACGCGCTTGACATTTAGTAGCACGCACGCATCAGGAAACAGCTCATCAGCTTTTTAAACAGGGGTATAGCCGTTTTGCTGTTTATCTGTTTTTTTACCTGTTCAATACCTGTTTTTTACCAGTTCAATACCTGTTTTTTACCTGTTCATTACCCTCCGTTCATATTGTTCACTTACAAGCCGCGCAAAATGGATAGCAAGGAAATGAAATTGAAAAGGCGTATAGTGCAGGCTCGTAAAGCTATACAGCAAAAGTATAACCTCCTTAAGGCGAATCGATTCAATAGAGAATTAGAGTTTGTACAAACTTATAAACCCCTAATCGAACCTTTGACTAACATTCAAAAAAAGTTTGAAACCAAGCGCAAAATTAAATCCGAGAAAATGGTTGAAAGGGGAGGAGGAGGAGGAGGTCGAAAAAGCACCAAAAAGACGTTCAACCCCGGCTGCTCGACCTGTATCCCCTCGCAGAATACCACCCCTTAGTCCTGTACTTCCGCAAAGAAGACCTTTCTTAGACACGATGGTAATCGGCGAACCGGAAGAAGAGGAGCCGCCAAGTAAAGATTCTTCCTTACTCGACGAGCCCGGTTCGGCAGCGTTCTTAGAACAATACGCACCACTTCCGCGTATATATGTTGAACGTATGATAAGAGATACTCGAAATACCATCGACACTACTTATGGCATTCATTACGACATTGACACGGATAAATGGACAATGGGCAATACGCCCGTAGACATACAAGGGGAAGATTTAATAATTAATGGCGTGCGGTATAAGGGTACGGAGGGCCTGTATGAGCTCATCATCATGAACGAACCCGACCCCCACCTAATCACCGAACAAGACGAAGCGAATTATAGACAAATTGTAATTGCTACCAATGCGGCACGACGTTCCTATAACCCAGGCGAACAGCTAAGGGGTAGTAGAGGCAGAAAATATACGCAGATAATTAAGCCCTTATTGGCAGCAGCAGCTTCTGGACGTGGCTTATTCAAGGAATTAGGTCGACCGGTTGAATTTAAGTATTGGAATAGTATTCATGAACTTATTCGCGAATTAGAAGTCTTGTGGGGGGAGAAGATGGCCGGTAATACCGGACTAGTGAACGATATAATATCAATCGTGGAAGAGCTATACGAGGACGGGTACATAGAGAGACCTACACGAAAGTTTTTAAGTAAACTATAAATAGTCATCCCCGTTTTAACTAGCAGTTTATACCTAAAATGGCCATGGATAAGTTTGGTCATTCTCATATGCGTGTGCAGCTAAATAAAGTCGTTAGAACGCAATTGCCGCAATTCACGATCGACGAAGACGATTTAAACATGGGAAATAGGCGATTGAGTAATGTCGGCGACCCCGTTGAAGCTCAAGATGCTCTAACGTTACAATACTATCGTGCGACAAGGTTCAATCTAAAAGGAAATCGTCTAACTGAATTGGCCGATCCAGAGGACGATGACGATGCAATAAATAAAGGTTTTCTAACGTTTCATCTTCAGATGGTACAGGCACCTTTAGGCGATCTTCATAACAAAGTGCTGTTGCTAGAGGAGGACTTGAAATCGACCAAAGAAGCTTTACAAGAATTGGCCAAGAAACGCGCAGGCGCAAGAAGAAAACTTGAGGGCAAAAAAGCTTTACAAGACGAAGAAGCAATAAATAAGGATGTCCAAGCAGCAGGTGGTGAACGAGTTACATAAATCGGCACGCAAGAATTTCCCTCGCAGACGCACTATTATTAAAGGTTACGATGACCTTTGGCAAGCTGATTTAGCGGAATTTATACCTTACGCTAAACTGAATAAAGGCTACAAGTACATACTGGTAGTTATCGACTGTTTCTCCAAGTATCTATGGACAAGGGGTTTGAAGACAAAGACTGGCGAAGAAGTCACAAAAGCTATGCAAACTATTTTTCGAGAGCGCATACCTAAAAATTTACAAACCGATGCGGGAAAGGAGTTCTACAATAGCCATTTCGAAAAGTTGATGAAGCAGCAGCAGCAAATCAATCACTATTCAACGTTTAGTACGATAAAGGCGAGCGTTGTGGAGCGTGTGATCAGGACCCTTAAAAATGCTCTGTACAAAAACTTTAGTCTTCGCGGTAAATACGTGTGGATTGATATTCTCGACAGAGTAACAAAAGACTACAATAATCGTGTGCATCGAACTATTGGAATGAAACCGAATGAAGTTGATGCCGGCACCCATCTAAGTACTTATGCTCACCTCGCCCCCCTGTTCAACAAAAAGCGTCGTCGCTATAATCTAGGAGATGTAGTGAGAATTAGCAAATTTAAAAGCATTTTTGCAAAAGGATACACTGCGAACTGGAGTAGTGAATTGTTTAAAATTGTAAAAGTACGCATTACCAATCCCGTTACGTACTTATTGGAGGACATGAACGGTAAACCGATTTTGGGCGGATTTTATGAAGAGGAGTTGCAAAAGGCCAAGTATCCAGATGTGTATTTGGTGGAAAAGGTGCTGCAACGAAAAAATGGCAAGCTGTTCGTGAAATGGTTGGGAATAAATGAAAAATCGTGGATCGATGATAATAATGTAGTTGTTTAATCATGTAAATATATTATAATATGTAGTAGTAGGTAGCTGTAAAAAAGTATTGTAATGACACACACAGTCTGTGGTAAATAAAACTCGCAATGATACATATTCTTTTTATTTTATATAAAAATCACCATACAAAAGTTTTCTTAACCCTATTTTCTAACTTTTTTTTATTAATCATTTTTGAAACCACCACAAAAGTTTTTTCATAATCGCTTAGTAGCGTCGAGGGCCAAAATTGACCGTCTGGCCCACACCTCCAGCCAAGGGGAGCAGTGGGATCTTCGTTCCCTTTACGTATATTCTCCGCAATCCAGTCGTACACTTGTTTGTGACGGGCGTTTTCCTGCGGCTGAAAATTATACTTTATATCTCTTTCCACACATATATCATATAAAATTTCTAGTGCCTTAAAATTGGCATATTCTACGGCCGTACATATGGCGTCATTCATTACATGTAAAAAATTCTTATAATTATTACAAACAGCATCTACATTAGTACATTGAACATTAGACTTTACTAGATCAAGTATGTACATTTTGAAGGGTAAAGCTAAACTATCGATACAATCACTAATATTTACAACACTATTACATATATGCACAAACTGCCTAATTAAATTGTCCGTTTCCGCTTTCTTATCAAATAACAAGTTCACGTTATTCGAACACACATTCGGGGATTTCGCGCACCAGTTGAAACATTCGTCGGGCACAATAATGTTTTGTAATATGTCCCTAATCGTAATATAATTGTCAATGGATTGAATGTCTAATAGAGCACTTCGTAAATGTTTTATATACACGGGGTGAGTAGCGCGAAACAGTTCTTGATCTAGCTGCGCTTTGGCACTCATGATAGCTGCGGTATCTAAAAATCAAGGCATAGACTATAAACGGGTGCTTGAAACGTATCCCCAAGGACGAGTATTAATTCGGTCTAAAGCTATCACTCTCTTGTCATCATGCGGACTGAGAACGACTTTATTTTGTTTCACACTATATACGGTATGTTTCTTTGATTTAATTAAATGCTGGTTGCTTTTACAATCGTTTCATTAAACAGGCAATTTTATAATCCTCAACAGTTATCATTCTAATACTGGCCGCCGTTGACCCTTTAGACTTTTTAACAATTTTACCATCTACCCGATACGCATACATTTTCGCGCGAAGACCAACAAATTCTCGCATAATTGTGCCATTATTTTCATCTTTCATCAGGCCGGGCACTTTTTTATTTGCAAGGGGAATACCAAAAACGTTATTGCGATCATAATCTGAGGTATCAAAGCGGTGAATATCCTCCTTAATCGATCGATATATGTCGGGAACTGTGAAAGAATAAATGAGACTGTCCGTATCTGTATACAACAACTTTGCGCGAGTTGAGAATTTAGGTAGGACGTAATCATAGTGAAAGTTATAGAGGAATGTTTTCGAGATATCCAAAACCGCAAAACCGGCGTATATTGGTTTATTGAGAAAGACTTCTAAGCGGTTCATTTCGATAATGACCATATCCTCCTCGAAAATCGTACAACTATGGAAATTTGGTTTTGCAATGTATGTGGCGGCAGCGTATCTTCCACACCATTTAGTGACCAGTCTCACATCCTTGTATTTGCGCACATTTTCCATCAGTTTACCAAAGACACTATTGATCATTAATTTAAAAAAGTGCTTGTCAAATTCGTTTTTAGCCTGTTGCCGCATGCCCGTGTTCAGGTCAATATATTTACGTAGCCAGGGCGATTGCTTGAAGCGTAACACACGGTGGATTTTAACTAGTTTTAATCCCTGCTTTATATACAATTTTAAATTCCTGTAATGAACTACATAGTTACGTTGGGGTATAGCGTTAACAGCAGTTTTTTGAATTTTGATTTCGATCCTGGAGGGATCATATGTTCTGGCGCTAATGGGAAGTCATTGTGTGATTCGTGCAATTCCTGCGGATAATCTAAATCGCATTCTACAATGTATCCTACGTCAGAATCGTCGGGATGGTTTAATATGTCTAGCGTTTCAAAGTGGTCTACAAAGGAAAAGTCGGCGTACGGTAAAGCTTCACACATTGTGGCCCCATAAAGCGAATTTATGTCGAAATACATCAAATAGTTCGTTTCACGCTCGGGATTAAATCCATCCGACATGTATTCATTATTAGCCGATGCATAACGAGTACTACACTGGGTCACACCGCCTCTAATGCCGCTCTCGATAAACATTATTTGATCAATGTCCGTCAGCAGTTCTAACTTAATGCCTGTAATTTTTAGCATGGAGTCAAAGGCAAGGCCGGGGGCCGTATAGTAATGAATTGGATCTAATTCGTACGTTGCCATGCATGTGTTCCTAAAATTTTCAAAATATCCGCTAAAAGCAGAACATCTGTTTTTAAATAGAGGTCCGCATATTGACCCCAATTTTGAATAGAGAATGCCCTCCAAACGTTTAAAGCATGGTCATAATCTTCTGCGCTGACGCCATCGTTACGTAAGTGGCTAAAGAACGCGTCTCTAGGTGGTAATGCCGTTTCATTTAACCGCTCCCACGAATCTATGTACTCATAGGGGAAAACGCCTTTTCGTATAATTAAATGAAATTCCTCATCGTTACGGCTGTGCGATCGCGTAATTGTTTTCTTATCGTTCTCCAAATACGAAGATAATTTATCTAGGCTGCTGGCCATAAAGCGAAATGAGTCGATAAACCGCAAGGAAATTTTAGTGTTGGCAATATGTTTAGTAAATGAGATGTACTTTTCCTTATTTAGCGGTAAAAGCTTAATTTGACCCGGTATAACTGTCGCTAGTTCGCGGATGAAAAAATGTGCATCGTAACCACTTAAGTTGTGAAATACTACCGGTATAGTGTGCGAATCTTGGTAATTTAAATTACATGCATTGTGAGCCGCGCCTCTGTACCTCCCTCCCCCTCCCTGAATATGTAGGTGATCCCGAACCTTAATGTCATCCCCTGTAAACGGTTTTTTGCATATGTGACAATGTGTGGCCGTCTCGAAATCTTGCATCTGCTCGAAGCTTAACGTTTCCATGGGCACTACGTTGCTAATAATGAAATTGGCCCAATTAGCGATATCCCGTAACTGGTTAACAAACCACTCAATGCAATCCGCGCCCCTATATGATGAAAATCGTGAAAGTGCGTCGTCATATGAACACTTCAGATAAACGCGATACTGAACGGAATGTGTTTTTGTTCTAATATAGTATTTTCACCGCTATTACCGTTACATTTCGCTAAAATGCTCTCAATATCAGCATAAATAACAAAGGGAACTTTTTCCTTATTACTGAAATGGGTAAATTCTAAATATTTCTCAGACTCCTTGGGTAATCTTACTGAACAGCTATTTAGTTGATGACACGCGATGATATGTCTCTCTAAGAAATTATTAGAAGAGAAATGGTTCAAGCATATATTACAAAAGAATTTCGCACATTTTTTGTTTGATACTTGCGAAGAAAACAGTCGGGAAATATTTTAATCCACGCAAAATGGTATCGAGTGTTGCCGCCGCCGCCGCCGCCGCCAGATTTTGCAATTCCTCCCCCCTCGTTAGATTGTAACAGCAATAGATTTATTGTCGGGACATTTTCGCGGTCTGTATTACTACTAGGCATAAGGAGCATTACTCGTTTCTTTTCTATGCAATATACATTGATGGCGAGGTTATTTAATTGCTCAAACTTCTTTATGTCGTGCAATTTAATGGGAAATTTGATTGAACCGTGATTTAATACGTCTTCAAAATGCGGGTAGCTACTGACTCTCTCGACATGGTTTTGAGCAGGATATAGAGCCGACACTATCGCCCAAAGAAAGCAAAACTCGTCGTTATTCTTAACGTTCACCACGGCTTTTTTAAGTGCTATAAAGCGAGGAAGGTTAATGTATGTAGAACCCTGATTGGCTCGTATTTGTTAATGTTAACTTTCAAGTGCGAATTTCATGCAGTGCCCAGCCCGATCCCTCCTCTTCAAACCCTTCTAATTTAGTTTGCAATTTATTGATCACGTTATCTAAGTACCACTCTTTAAGATTTGTAGCGACACTGATAACCTCATTTTTTGTAGCAAAAGTTTTTTGGTCGATTTCAAGATTTTGGCGATTAATGAAGTTAGAAACTAACACAAGGTTCACTTTCAACGCGGAACGCTTCAGCATTAGGGCAACTTGCTGTGCAAAAATATCGTAACAATTTTCAAAAAAATAAGAGGATCCTTATATCCCACATTAATTATCGCACCTGTCAATAATCGATTCTGAAAGGCCGACTTTAATGGTTGCCAAACTATCGCTTCAATAATTCCGCTGCCCTGTTTATTATTTGAAACAATTCTCAATTTACGACGCAATATAATATGATACCTTTTCAGCATGGCCAAATTAGCTTCCAATTTATGTAAATTTTCGCGGCGATTTTCTTCATGAATTTTATTTACGAGCGCCTTTTCAATTAAAGAAATATTAGTTTTAATTATCGAAATGTGTCGTACAATTTCATTTTTATGTTTTAATAATTTAAGCACACTTTCGGTTATGCGAATAATTTCGCTGCTAATCTCTGACACAGACTGCATATTCAGAGACACACAATATCTCCAAAAGAAATTAAAAAAAAGAAAAAAAAGGTTACTTTTAATGATCGAGAAGTGACGTAATATATCGGCTCTGGATCTAATTTAAGCACTTCACGAGTGTAAAGATTACGCACGGACACAAACTTGAAAAGCTTGGTATCTCACATGTAAAGTTCTCCGTTTCCGTTTAAACTTTAACTTTCCGATCGAAGGTTGTTTACATAAAGACGTACGCATATACAAGTAAAAAACACAGGCGGCCAGATCGCTTTTAAGTGTGTAAAGATTACGCACACGCACCCTCAAAATAAAAGATTTAATGGAGTATCGTTAAAATTCGCTACTTTATATAGAAGCTAATCAAGGACAAATTTCCCCCACCCCCCTCATGTTGAGACACTGGGCATT